>CP106727.1:11431816-12631816 GCA_025506655.1 Gossypium rotundifolium
TGGAATGGATGTGCTTTTCTATGAATTAGGATAGAAGACTTGAAACTTTGAATGATCGAAAGAACCCCTATTAAACTCTTTTCATAAAACTTCTTCGCGAATAATCAGTAAAACAGTGGCTAACTCATAAAACTTTCTAATATCAGATTAAAGCGCGTCGTTAGATATGAGTTCTAGAGGACACGGTCATCATGGATGTGGTAGAGGAAGAATGACTGTGTCAGAACCCGTTAGATCGGGACAAGGGTCTGACAATGAGTTACCACTGCCACCACCACCCCCAGCTGTTGGTGTCGAGCAGCAAGCTCAGACGGGGATGATCTTTGTATTGTATCTTTGTCTTGCGAGTTCGGAAATGGTGGTGGAGCGGCGAAATATGAGAGTTCAAAATCATGCCGGCGACTCGAGCCAACGGAGCTGAGGTGTTCCGTGGAGTATCTGGTGTGGCACCCAGTACAGCTGAATACTGGTTGGAGGCGACCGAACGCATTATGGATGAGCTCGATCTGACTCCTGAGGAGAAGTTGAAAGGAATGGTGGCACTGCTACGCGATGAAGCGTATCAATGGTGGTTAACAGTTCGGGATGGTGCCACAGCTGAGGATCTGACCTGGGAATATGTTAAGGCGGCATATCAGAAGAAGTATGTCAGCACACGTTATACTGATGAACAGAGGAAGGCATTTCTGGGACTGGTTCAAGGGAACAAGTCCGTAGCAGAACACGAAGCTGAATTTCTGAGGCTGAGCCGGTATGCTCAAGGAGTAGTGACTACTGAA
Organism: Gossypium rotundifolium; assembly: GCA_025506655.1. Classification (NCBI taxonomy): domain Eukaryota; kingdom Viridiplantae; phylum Streptophyta; class Magnoliopsida; order Malvales; family Malvaceae; genus Gossypium; species Gossypium rotundifolium. The sequence continues at coordinate 11,432,596 of CP106727.1, forward strand.
CATGAGCGGTATGTCTGATTTGAGGACGGATTAAGGGATGACCTGAGGTTATTGATAGCTCCACATCAGGAGCGGGAGTTTTCCGTGTTGGTAGAAAAAGCTAAGATAGCTGAGGGAATCAAGGACTCGGTTAAGCAGGGCTCTGATAGGAATAGACCCAAGAAAGGTTATGGGTCATCAGGATCATCAGGAAATGTGCAGAAAAGGCCTAGAGCTGATGGGCCGCGGGGTCAACAAGTTGGTACAGGAGGGCAGTATCGCCCTTGTGATCAGTGTGGAAAGAAGCACTTAGGAGAATGCTGGAAGAAGACAGGTGGATGTTTCAGATGTGGATCAAAGGACCATCTGATCAAGGACTGTCCTAAGAGACCAGATGGGAATCAACCAGTAGCTCAGAATGTTAATCAGGCTGGTAAAGATGGACAACAGCCTCAGCGAGGTCGTGGTCCAAATAATCGAGGAAATGGTACTGGTAGAGGACGTGGAACACCGGGCCGAGGTGCTACTAATACTGAGGCAAGACAGTCGGGTTTGGTTTATACGGTTCACCGTAGGGAGGATGGAGATGCACCGGACGTCATAACCGGTACGTTTCTCATTCATGGCAAGCCCTATTTTGCTCTTATTGATGTGGGCTCGACTCATTCTTATGTTGCATGTAGTGTAGTGGAAACACTAGGCCTAGACTCTGAACTTTTTGATAGGGAGATGACTGTAGTAAGCCCATTAGGCCAAACTGTAGTGGTGGATAAGATCTTTCGGAGTGTATCCCTAGAAATTCAGGGAGTGAGCTTTCGGGCTGACTTAATAGAGTTTCCCTTCGGAGAATTTGACCTCATACTTGGTATGGATTGGTTAGTAGAGCATCGGGCCGTGTTGGATTGTACGGCTAAACGAATGGAACTAAGGACCCCAGAAGATGAAGTGGTAGTAATGATAGGAGAAAGAAGAAACTACTTGTCTAACGTAGTTTCAGTGTTGAAGGCGGAAAAAATGGTTCGGAAAGGATGCAATGCATTTTTGGCCTTTGTTAGTGCTGTGGATGCGAAAGAAGGGGAATTCATGGAGTTAGAACGGTAAGGGACTTTGTGGATATTTTTTCGGAGGAGTTACCTGAAATACCCCTAGATAGGGAGGTGGAATTTGGAATAGACTTGCTACCGGGAATAGCTCCTGTGTCAATCGCTCCATACCGAATGGCGCCAAAAGAGTTAGTTGAGCTCAAGGCTCAAATTTAGGAATTACTTGACCGTGGGTTTATCCGTCCCAGTGTGTCTCCGTGGGGAGCACCGGTCCTGTTTGTGAAGAAGAAAGACAGAACTATGCGTATGTGCGTAGACTATCATTAGTTGAATAAGCTAACCATCAAGAACAAGTATCCTTTGCCAAGGATTGATGACTTGTTCGATCAGCTTAAGGGGGCAGCAGTGTTCTCAAAGATCGACTTAAGGTCTGGATATCATCAGTTGAAAGTGAAGGAGGCGGATATCCATAAGACAACCTTTAGGACAAGATACGACCATTTTGAGTTTGTAGTAATGCTGTTTGGGTTGACCAATGCCCCAGCCGCATTCATGGATATGATGAACTGGGTTTTTTCAACCTTATTTGGATCGGTTCGTCGTTGTGTTCATCGACGACATCCTAGTGTACTCCAAGTCAGAAGAAGAGCATGATGAGCATCTCCGGATTGTGTTGCAAGTGTTAAGGGAGAAAAAGCTTTATGCCAAATTCAGCAAATGTGAATTTTGGCTTAAGGAGGTGGCATTCTTAGGACATGTGGTATCTGCTGAAGGAATAAGGGTGGATCCTAGAAAGATCGAAGTAGTGTTGGATTGGAAACCACCTAAGTCGGTGGCGGAGATTCGTAGTTTCTTGGGATTGGCAGGCTATTACGGAAGGTTCGTGGGAGGATTTTCGTCGATAGCCGCGCCTTTAACAAAGTTGTTAAGGAAGGAAGTACCCTTTGTATGGACGGATAAGCAGCAGGAGAGCTTTGAAAAGCTCAAGAGGGTTTTGACCGAAGCTCGGTGTTGATTCGATCGGAGGTAGGAAAGGATTTTTGGTGTCTTGTGGCGCTTCGCATGCGGGATTAGGATGTGTTACGATGCGAGATAGTAAAGTAGTCGCTTATGCGTCTCGACAGTTAAGGCCGCATGAGGTTAACTACCCAACCCATGACTTGGAGTTGGCGGCAGTGGTCTTTGCTTTGAAGGTGTGGAGGCATTATCTTTATGGAGAAAAGTCGATAATCTACACAGACCACAAGAGCCTTAAGTATCTGTTGACTCAGAAGGAGTTAAACTTAAGACGGCGAAGGTGGGTGGAATTACTGAAGGATTATGACTGTTCGATAGAGTATCACCCGGGCAGGGCGAATGTGGTAGCAGATGCGCTAAGTCGGAAGGTGGTGTTGGATCTGAGGGCGTTATTCGCACACTTGAGTTTGTATGATGATGGAAGTCTGCTGGCAGAATTGCAAGTCAAACCAACATGGTTGAATGAGGTAAAGGAAAGTCAGTTGGTGGATGAGGACCTAAGTGTTAAGTTACAACAAGTACAGAACGGAGAGTTAGAGGACTATGGTGTTAGTGATGAGGGAGTATTGTGCTTCAAAGGAAAGGTCTGTATGCTGAGGGATGAGGAATTAAGACAGAGGATTCTTCTAAAGGCGCATGGTAGCCCTTATGCTATGCATCCCGAAGGCACCAAGCTGTACAGGGATCTAAGGGAACAATTTTGGTGGCCTGATCTTAAGCGGGAAGTTACTGAATTCGTAGGGAAATGTCTGACGTGTCAGCAAGTTAAGGCTGAACACTAAGTTCCATTGGGATTGCTTCAGCCAATCGAGATTTCGCAGTGGAAGTGGGAAAGAATTACCATGGACTTCGTTAGTGGGCTTCCCCTTACGCCTACTAAGAAGGACTCGGTATGGGTAATAGTAGACCATCTGACCAAGTCCGCGCACTTTATCCCGGTAAGGGTTGATTATTCTCTTCAGAAATTGGCTAAATTATATGTGGCAGAAATTGTGAGGCTACATGGAGTGCCGATGTCTATCATTTCGGATAGAAACCTAAGATTTATGTCTCGGTTTTGGAGGGCACTTCATCAAGCTTTAGGCACTAAGTTGGATTTCACTACGGCCTTTCATCCACAGTCGGACGGGCAATCTGAACGGGTAATCCAAGTTTTGGAGGACATGTTGAGGGGCTGTGTGATGGATTTTAGAGGAAGTTGGGAGGAATATTTGCCTCTAGCAGAATTTGCGTGCAACAACAGCTATCAAGCTAGCATTCGGATGGCCCCGTATGAAGCGCTGTATGGTCAGAAGTGTCAAACTCCTACGTGTTGGACTGAATTAGGGGAACGTCGAGTTTTGGGTCCAGAGTTAGTAGCAGAATCCAAAGAAAAGGTTGAGATAATTCCGGCACTGTTAAAGGAAGCATCCGATAGACAAAAGTCATACGCAGATCTCAAACGGAAGGAGATTGAATTTGATGTGGGAGACCAAGTATTTCTTAAGGTTTTGCCTTGGAAGAGGGTGATGAGATTTGGTCAGAAAGGGAAGTTAAGTCCAAGGTTTATAGGACCCTATCGAGTGTTGAAGCGAGTTGGACCAGTGGCATACCAGCTAGAGTTGCCACCAGAGTTGCAGGAGATGCACGACATATTCCATGTATCCATGCTACGTCGCTACCGATCGGATCCATCTCATGTGGTACCAGTTGAAGAAGTGGAGCTAAGGCCAGACTTATCCTACGAGGAAGAGCCAATTCAGATCTTGGAATGAGACGTGAAAATATTATGGAGGAAGTTAGTTCCCCTAGTCAAAGTGTTGTGGCGCAATCATGGATCGGAGGAAGCTTCGTTGGAGCCAGAAGAGGCAATGCGACAGCAATACCCTCATTTATTTTAGCCAGGCAATTTCGAGGACAAAATTATTTTTAAGGGGGGTAGAACTGTAACATCCTGAAAATGGGCCTATGCATTTTTGATTTAATTATACGAAATGGCATGTTTTATGTGTTATGAATGTACGGTGAACATTTTTGGAAACTTGGAAATGTTAAGTTTAAAAGAGAAAAGTGAACATTTTTGGAAACTTGGAAATGTTAAGTTTAAAAAGAGGAAAGTGAACATTTTTGGAAACTTGGAAAATGTAAGGAAATGTTTTAGAAATGGTAAGTTTAAAAGAGGAAACTAAAACAAGGTGGCCTTAAGAAAATTAATAGAAGAAATTTGACACAAGAACGGGCTTGGAGAAGTGGCTAAGAGGCACCACTTAAAGCCCAGTAAGTGACGCCACAATCAAGGGGGAAGGAGCCTAGGTTCGAGTCACGTGGGAAGCAAATAAAAGAGTTTTATTTTGCTGCAAGGAGCAAGGGAGTTGGACGGCACCAAGACACTTGGGGAAAAGTTTAATTCTCTTTAAAATTCGCTAAATAGGTGGATCAATGATGGATAATTATTGTTTAAGAGATAAGAGATAATTAAAGGATTATTTTCATTAATTTTAATAAAGATAAGAGAAGTGATGGCCAAGTAAGGAGTCTTGGCCTAGTAATTTTGGCAAAAGGAGGAAAATAAGGCTATTCATCAATCTTCTCTTTTCCATTGAAGTCTCTGAGAAAATTTCCTAGCAAACTCTCTCCTTTCTCTCTTATTTTGCCATAGCGAAATCTTTTTCTCCATAAGTCCACCATTGCCGAATCCCCTAGTGACTCTTTTCCTTCTCTTTTCTTTTGATAAACCAACAACACAGATAACCTTTAGCCGATTTCTTGTTAAGTTCCAAAAGCCAAAAACTTGATATTATCAAGACCATAGCCAAATAGTTTGAGACTTCATGCAAGGGGTTGTCGACTTGTGCATTAAGGGTAAGGTTAGTGATTATCGATTTCTATTCTTTTTCTTCTAAGATTAAAATCGAAACTAGGAAATCTAACCCCATTATTGTGTTAGTCGAAACTTGGAAAGAAGGCTTCGGGATCTGTCCATAAGTCGACCATAAGGAAGGAATCTTCCAAGATCTAAGGTAAGGAAGACATTCGGCCACAGGCCGCTTTTACCATGTTTACATGTTAGAAATTAATCTAACATGTGTCATAGTGATTTCGACAGATACCAAAGGGCTAAATAGAAATTTCAGATTTCAAATCACAAGGTAAAGTATATATACATGCAATCGACCAAGGCTTATTTTAGCACTAGATCTATTTTCTTACATGATTTAAAAGCCGAAAACTAATCTATGAAGGGATTTAATACCAGCTGATTACAAGGAAGGGAGTCTACAACATTCCGGGATTTGATTAGTAGACAAATCGGCACCAAGGTAAGTTTTAGTGTACTAATCCTACTAGGATTTGGTTTCATGGCCAAATGGGTCTTAGTAAATTAACTATATGTTGGCCGAATATAGGCAGTTAAGGATCTAAAGCTTAGATCGGGATTTTTGGGATCTTCATTAAAGCACTAAGTAAATCAGGTGTGTTCTGTAACTTCCCGAAATTGGGCCTAATAGGATTGGGCCCAATGGGCCTAGTAGGTTGGGCCTAATGGGCCTTAGGCGTAGTAGCATTAAAAATTTTTGAGAACGGCATTAATGCAAGTTAAACTTATTAGGTAAGTGATTCTGGAAGGTTAGATGGCTTCTATGAAGTCCCGGGATCGAACTTTGGCTTTGCGGAAATTTTGGTTTTAGGTGAAAAAAAACCCTGGAAGTTGGCAGGTAGGCCTTAAGAATAAAATGTAGAGGAAAATGACACAAGTGGAGTGTGTGGTGTAGTGGCAAAGTGACGCCACATAAGAGGCAAGGGGGTGACGCCACAAGGAAGGAAGGAGGTCCAAGATTCAAGTCTTGGCTTTTGCATTTTGGTTTTCTTTTTACTTGGACCTTAGAATTTGGCTATAGATTTATATTTAGTGGCGCATGGTTAAGACACAAGAGGAGCTTGTGGCCAAGTGGTTAGCAGCGTGGATTATGTTGTAAGGGAGCCTGGGTTCGAATCTCATGACAAGTAATAGAGTATTTATTTTGCGGATTGGATGGCAAGAGTTTCAGTTGAATTTAAACCCTACTGACGGAGGGATACCACATCGGAAAGACACAAAGAATGAAGGTGAAGAGCTAGCTATATAAAGAGCAGCCTAGGAGGAGAGTAAACATACCTTGGTGGGCGTTTGGGCACAGGAGTGGTCGCAGTGCAGTTTAACACCAGACTCCTATCAGATGAGGCATAGATCGCGGATGTGGAGCCGGGGTGGACTCGAGGTGGCCATGCACTATGTTTTCGGGTTTTATTTCAATTACTATTTTGGGTTAATTTACTTTTAAATTTGGTTTTGTTATGTAATAAGGCATTGGGTATTTTATTTGGTTTCAGCTTTCAATTTGGTTACTGCTTATTATTAAATGATCAATATGGGATTTTCCTAAAATGATAATAAACCATTTCTTATTCAAAATTACTTAAACTCGATTTCTCACAACAACTATAAAGAATACGAGCTTTTTAACGAACGCACAGTTTTTAGACATTCCTTTCATGTGACATGTCAGATCTGGTCGTAACGTTTAGGTCGGGTTTGGGGTGTTACAATTATGGTATCAGAGCCAGGTTCAAAAACTCGGCTGTGGAATGGGTTCAAAAAAGTTTCAAATTTTTGTTGAAATATGGTTTAGAAAAATATATATATCACTTTCCTAGAAGTATGACACCCGAGTCTCCGGCATCAATCCGAACTGTAAGTTTCATGGTACTTCTTTTGTTATATGTTGTATTTCGGGTATCTATTCTATGTGTTTGGTTTGGATGTGATGGTCAAACATAGAGTTTGGTGCGTATGAAATATTTGTCTACTTTAATGGCTAGGTGTTTTTGAGTATATGTAGGAGTTTTAAATTCTAGTTAAAAGTATATTAGTTTTATTAAGATTAGAGTGCGCAGCAAGAGCGTAGTGTGGTAGGTTAGGATGTGTGACTGTTAGTTAGTTGGAAATTTCGAGGACAAAATTTCTTTAAGGAGGGTAGATTTGTAACATCCCGAAATTGGGCCTAGTAGGATTGGACCCAATGGGCCTAGTAGGTTGGGCCCAATGGGCCTTAAGCGTAGTAGCATTCAAAATTTTTGAGAACGGCATTAATGCAAGTTAAACTTATTAGGTAAGTGATTCTGGAAGGTTAGACGGCTTCTATGAAGTCCCGGGATCGAACTTTGGCTTTGGGGAAATTTTGGTTTTAGGTGAAAAAAACCCTGGAAGTTGGCAGGTAGGCCTTAAGAATAAAATGTGGAGGAAAATGACACAAGTGGAGTGTGTGGTGTAGTGGAAAAGTGACGCCACATACGAGGCAAGGGGGTGATGCCACAAGGAAGGAAGGAGGTCCAAGGTTCAAGTCTTGGCTTTTGCATTTTGGTTTTCTTTTTACTTGGACCTTAGAATTTGGCTATAGATTTATATTTAGTTGCGCATGGTTAAGACACAAGAGGAGCTTGTGGCAAAGTGGTTAGCGGTGTGGATTATGTTGTAAGGGAGCCTGGGTTCAAATCTCATGACAAGCAATATAGTATTTATTTTGCAGATTGGACGGTAAGAGTTTCAGCTGAATTTAAACTCTACTGACGGAGGGATCCCACATCGGAAAGACACAAAGAATGAAGGTGAAGAGCTAGCTATATAAAGAGCAGCCTGGGAGGAGAGTAAACATACCTTGGTGGGCGTTTGGGCACAGGAGTGGTCGCAGCGCGGTTTAACACCAGACTCCTATCAGATGAGGCATAGATCGCGGATGTAGAGCTGGGGTGGACTCGAGGTGGCCATGCACTATGTTTTCGGGTTTTATTTCAATTACTATTTTGGGTTAATTTACTTTTAAATTTGGTTTTGTTACGTAATAAGGCATTGGGTATTTTATTTGGTTTCAGCTTTCAATTTGGTTACTGCTTATTATTAAATGATCAATATGGGATTTTCCTAAAATGATAATAAACCGTTTCTTATTCAAAATTACTTAAACTCGATTTCTCACAACAACTATAAAGAATACGAGCTTTTTAACGAACGCACAGTTTTTAGACATTCTTTTTATGTGACATGCCAGATCCAGTCGTAACATTTAGGCCGGGTTTGGGGTGTTACATGTACCCCACACTATCTTTTAATAATATTTATGGCAATATTAAATATATGCATGAATGTGAATATGGCTAAGTACCATGTTAAGGTACACAGTGTTAAGGTACGTTTCATACTCCTGCGAGGATTATGTTAAATATCTGTTACGACACACATATGACATTATAAGAATATGAAATAAGAATTTGGCATGATTAATGCATGATATGTATGATATGGGGCATATGGGTTATATGAAAAGGGGAAGTGAATGTGGTGACCTAAGACCACGATAACTGAATGTGGTGACCTAATACCACGATATCTGAATGTGGTGACCTAAGACCACGATACCTGAATGTGGTGACCTAAGACCACGAATTTTATAAGGCGATGAGCACGTCATTGCAATGACGCCTTCGATGGTGTGTAGCGGATGGAGGGTTGACTTAGTAGTCCCCACAGTGTGCAGGATGGTACGGGTGATGTGTAGCGGATGGCATATAGGTTTGGGTTCGGGTTGCATTATTATTTCCTATCTGTTATATGAATACGCATGTAATATGTGAACATATGCCTAAATTGTTAAATTTTAGTGTTGGTTACACATTGAGTCTGTTTGACTCACCCCTTGTGGGATTATTTTTCAGGTAACGATCAGTAATGGACCGGGTCGGCAGGAGCTTAAAGGTGGCCATGCACAGCAAGGAATTTATTTAGTCTGGATTTTAATTTCATTAAGTACTTTGAATTTATTTATTTTTTTTTGGGAATTATTTGATGTAATAAGGCCATAGTAGAACTACTTTACTTTGTTTTTATTTATTAAGCTTACAAACTTTTATTTATTAAAAGATTAAGTAAATTTATTTTAAAACAAAGCCTAAATGTTTTGTCACCTAAAGTAAAGGATTTTAATAATGAAATAAACTTGTTTTCAACTCAAGCCCAACCCAAAACAATCTTTCTTTCAAAACACACAAGTTTTTCCTAAGTAACAAAAGAATTTGAAATGGTTTACACCGGGGAACATACCAGATCCGGTCAAGGCTCGTGGGTCGGGTTTGGGGTGTTTCATTTTGCTTAAATTAACATTTTAAACATATCCCCACACTAAACGTGTAGACCCATTAATTCAGGATGTTACATTCTATATAAAAAAAGAACCTACAGTTTTTCCATGTTTTAAGGCTGTTTTCCCACTATTTTGCTGCCATTTCACTATTATATTGCTACTATTTTGTTGTTAATATTTGGATATTGTATAACACTTGTTTTATTGTTAATTTTGCTACTATTTTTGAGTCATTTGCTTGTTAAGTTGCACTTATCTTAGTATTATTTAAGTATAAATAATTTTTTAAACACATTTTCAATTTGTTAGAAAATATTTATTTTAATATTTTTAATGTATTGGGTGTATTATATTTTTAAATTTTTATATAAAAAATAATATGGGTCAGGCTGAACCAAGCCCAAGTTTTAACATTTTTATTCGGGCCAAACTTGGACAAAAAATCTAAGCTATTTTTAGGGATCCAACTCGAACCTAAAGTTTTGTTAGTCCTGGCCATGTACAACTCTCCTCCAAGCCACTTCCAATCCATCAAACACTGCCCACAATTCCAAATGGAGAATCGATGTGTAACATCCCTTAACCCTTATCCATCACCAAACAGGGTTATGAAGCATTACCTGTCATTACGGAACAAATACTAACAATATCATAAATATTTAACACACACATTAGAATTTACCAACCCTGCAAATCTTAAACAACAAACAACTCAATATCCAATGATTCAACCAAATCAAAACACGATTAAACACTTCTAAAACATGCCAAAATGATAAGACTTAATAACCAAATCAATGTACCAACATAAATACCTTTCACATACTTACTCTGGATGAAGTATGACTATTTGTGTTCATACATACTTAACCCAGACTAATTATGTTTCAATTCAATTACAAACCATTCAACCAATTCAAATTAAAACCATGTAAATGACTACATTATAAAAAATATGTTTGTATATATATATATATATATACATCAACCAATATCATCTTATACATTATTAATATTCACATATCTAAATGACATCAAAAGACAACCTAGGTACATGCCATTTCAAAAGAGAAAATACTTCACCACATTTTTGAGTTCAGGATCAAATTTGGATGATGATTCAACAATTGAACTTTAACCTAACCTGCACACAGAAACAAATTGTGCGCAGAGTATACATTTAGTGGTATTTCTATAATCCGAATACTTATTAAGCAAAAATTTATAAAATTTATATACATAATTATACATAATAATAATCATTCAACAAATTGTAACACCCCTTACTCGTAATCCCCGCCGGAATCGGGCACGAGATGTTACCGAACAATTTACCTGATCGCCACTTAGGCTCAATGTGACTACTCTTCTCGAATCGCTTCAACTACTTCACACTCAACCTATGAGATCTCAATCGTACCTACGAGAACTCTCGGGATCATATCAGAAATCTTACGGTCCATAAAATTTCTTTTCATCTAAACAGGGAGTACACGCCCGTGCTAGATGATACACACGCCCGTGTGTAGTCACACACGCCCGTGTGCTCACACCGTGCCCAAAAACCCTAACATTCTGCCAAAACTCACGCGGCTAGGGCACGCCCATGTGAAACGGGGGCACGCCTGTGTATCCTTACAACATACCCGTGTCTTTTGCCCGTGGGGAGTTACTGACTAATTTAGCATGGCCTGGACACACCCGTGTCTCCTAACTGTGGGGAGCTACTGACTTGATCCACACAGCCTGGGCACACGCCCATGTCCCTACCGTGTGTCTTACACAGTTCATGCATACGGCTGTGGGATTCACCCGTAGTCTATTCTAATTAGTAATAATAAGGTGTAGGGTTAGCACGGCCTAGACACACGCCCGTGTGTCTACCCGTGTGGCACGTGAAGGCTATTTGCCAGGCTTTTAACATCCCTATATCTTACTCTACATGGGTTTATTCAACAAACTAACAAACCTCTCTTAATCCACATGCACTCACATTGATCACATTGAAATTTCATAAATGATAAAATATGCCATCATTCTTGGCAATTTACAAAATTAATGTCCTAGCAAGAGCCAATACACCTTTGGTCAAAATAACAAAATAATCTAACTAGTATGGTCCTATACATGCCATATACAAAATTACTAATCTAATTATACCGAAGTAAGCAGATAGTGTGGGCGGTCTTCTAGTTATCGGCGTATCCCGGCTCGGCTCTTAAGCCCTATAAGACAAGGGAAAGAGAGGGGAGTAAGCTTAAAGCTTAGTAAGTTCACATGTAAACAATATAACACTTTAAAATGAATGAACATTTTTATAGCATTATTTGCTAAGCAAGAAATCAATCTACATTCAGTATTAGGCTTACTCATTTCCTCCATTCACACATCCCAATCACATCACAAGCATGATGCATACATTCAATAACGGTTTCCCTGCACTAAGCATCACAAGGCCACTTAATGTAACACATCACCATCTCAAAATACATTACCCGGTGGTTTCGCACTTAGCCCACCATCAGTCTTCATTAGGGTGGTATCGAACATAGCCTACCAAGAAGGTTAATTACGATGGTATCGCACACAGCCCACCAGAAAGGTTAACAGACGATGGTATCGCACACAGCCCATCGTAATTAAACAACAAGGTGGTACCGCACTTAGCCCTCCATCAAAATTTGATATAACACACCTACCTATCTATTCCATCATTCACAAAAGAACTATTCATTAACTACCACTTTCTATCTACTTAAATTATACATGTTCTCAATTATTCTTTTCACTGAATGTGTATGTAAAATGCATTATTTACACGTAAACTTACTTCGATGCAAAACGTGTTAGCTAGCGATTTACTCGATCACCTTACCTTTCCCATGGTCAAGGTTGATTCCGCGCTCTTCTTGATCTATAACAATGAAATTCGTTCATTTAGGACATTCTATGATTAATATACATCAAATTCTACACTTGGGCAAAAATGACTATTTTACCCTTATACCATGGCAAAATTATGATTTTGCCCCTGAGCTCGTGAATCATTTTTCACCATATTTTCTAAATAAACAAGCATAGATGAACATTTATTTCTCTTACAACTACTCACCATTCCAACTATTTCATGCATTTATGACACAAATTGAATCTTTGCATTCAAGCCCTATTTAGGTGTTTTCATGCTAACACCATTCATAAAAGTTATTTCTCACCTCCCTACCAATCATTTTCTTCCATAAAAACTCAGCTAACAACATAAATACTCTCATGGCAAGTCTCTAGACTTTCAACCATATCTCAAATTAGTCCCCTCATTAGCTAGCTTAAGCTTTGGGGACTCTAAAAACACAAAAATATCAATTAACCACCTAAATCACTTACTAGTAAAGAGATGGCTTGGCTGAAAGTTTGAACTCCCAAATGCCCTATTTCCTCTTCAATTTTCGGTAGAAAGAGATGAATGAATAGTAAAAGATGATAGTTTTTCTTTTTACCATATTTTATTCATCTTTTCTCACCTAATTTCACCCAATTTGACTACAATTAATGCTCTTGTCCCCTTTTTCTACCTATGGCCGGCCAATACATCCTCTAGGGCCTAATTGCACTTTAAGGACCTCCAATTTAGTAATCTATGGCTATTGGACTCCTCTACCTTGAAAAATAGAACTTTCGCACTTTATGCGATTTAGTCATTTTTCACAATTAAGCATGCTATCACTCAAATTAAAGCACCAAAATTTTCACATAGCGATATATTAATACCATAACACATAAAATAATACTAAAATAATTTCCTCAACCTCGGATTAGTGGTCTCGAGACCACTATTTTGACTAGCCTCAGAATCGAGCTGTTACAACTCTCCCCCCTTTTTGGGATTTTCGCCCTCAAAAATCTTACCGGTAAAGAGGTTTGGATATTGCTCTCTCATGGCTTCTTCCTGTTCCCACATAGCTTCTTCTACACCGTGCTTTTGCCACAACACTTTTACTAAGGCTATGTCCTTATTCCTCAACTGTTTCACTTCTCGAGCCAGGATTTTAATCGGCTCTTCCTCATATGTCATGTCCGGTAGTATCTCAATTTTCGTGGGAGAAACCACATGCGAGGGATCGAAACGATAACGCCTTAGCATTTATACATGGAACACATTGTGAATTTTCTCTAACTCTACCTGTAAAGCCAACCGATATGCCATTGGCCCAATCCTTTCGGTAATTTCGTACGGCCCTATGAATCTCGGGCTCAATTTACCCTTTTGACCAAATCTCAATATTTTCTTTCACGGTGACACTTTCAAAAATACTTTGTCACCCACTTGAAACTCAATTTCTTTTCTTTTCAAGTCCGTGTACGACTTTTGTCGGTCTGAAGTAACTTTCAGACTATCCCGAATCACTTTCATTTTTTCCTCAGTTTCTTTAACTAAATCAATCCCATGCATTTGTTTCTCACCCAACTCGGTCCAATACAAAGGAGTCCGACACTTACGACCATATAAGGCCTGATACGGTGCCATCTGTATGCTCTATTGATAACTATTGTTGTAAGCGAATTTGACCAAAAGTAGGTATCCTTCCCAACTACCTTCGAATTCTAACACACAACATCGAGCATATCTTCAAGAAATTGGATTACTCTCTCAGACTGACCATCAGTTTGAGGATGAAAAGCAGTACTAAAATTCAACCTTGTACCTAAGGCCTCTTTTAACTTCTTCCGAAACCTCAAAGTAAATATTCAGTCTCTATCTGAGATAATGGATATAGGCACTCCACGTAATCTTACTACCTCTACAATATACAACTCGGCTAACTTCTCTAGTGAAAAATCAATACGTACCAGTATAAAGTGAGCCGACTTCGTTAACCTATCAACGATAACCCATACATCATCTTTCTTTTTCGGTGTCGAAGGCAACCCCATCACGAAGTTCATGGTGATCCGATCCCACTTCCACTTGGGAACCATCACTGGTAGAAGTAATCCTGAAGGCACCTGATGCTCGGCCTTTACTTGTTGACAAGTTAGACATCTTGTTACATACTCCGAGATGTCTCTCTTCATTCCTGGCCACCAATAGAATTTCTTCAGATCATTGTACATTTTCGTACTGCCCGGGTGTACTGAGAAATGACTATTATGTGCTTCTTGTAAAATTTCTTGGATCAACTCATCATCTTAAGGTACATAAATTCTATCATAGAACATTAAACAACCATTCGAACTTACTCAAAATTCAGAATCAGCTCCTGATTCACACTTAGCTCTTTTAGGTAACATCTCATTATCATTCCTTTGAGCTTCACATATTTGTTGGACTAATAGTGGCCTAGCTCTCAACTCAGCCAGTATAGCACCATCATCGGACAATGATAAACTCGTGCCCATAATTCTCAAAGCATACAAAAATTTTCTACATAAAGCATCTGCAACTATATTTACTTTCCCCTGGTGGTAATCGATCACTAGCTCGTAGTCTTTCAATAATTCAAGCCATCGTCGTTGCCATAAATTTAACTCTTTTTGATTCATCAAGTACCTTAAACTCTTATGATCTGTAAAAATTTGACACTTCTCACCATATAAATAATGTCGCCAAATCTTTAACGAGAAAACGATTACAGCCAACTCTAGGTCATGAGTCAGATAATTCTTCTAATGTAGTTTTAGCTGTCTCGAGGCGTAAGCGACCACCTTACCCTCTTGCATCAACACACAATCGAGACCATTTAAGGACGCGTCACTGTAGACCACAAACTCCTTTCCTGACTCAGGCTGTACCAAAATCGGTGCTTCCGTCAACAACGTTTTCAATCTCTCAAAACTCTATTGGCATTTTTCAGTCCATTCAAACTTAACATCCTTCTGTAATAATTTCATCATCGGAATAGCAATCGTAGAAAATACCTCTATGAACCGCCTATAGTACCCCACCAAACCCAGAAAGCTTCTGACTTCTAACACGTTCCTCGGCGGTTTCCTCTCCATAATAGCCGAGATCTTTCCTGGATCAACTCTAATGCCTTCCCCTGACACAGCATGTCCTAGGTATCCGACCTCTCGGAGCCAAAACTCACTCTTGCTGAATTTAGCATATAATTGCTTGTCTCTCAAGGTCTGCAAGATAATTCTCAAATGCTTTGCATGATCACACTCATCTCGGGAGTAGACCAATATGTCATTGATAAAAACAACTACGAACTTGTCCAAATACGGTCGGAAGATACGGTTCATTAAGTCCATAAAAATTGCAGGAGCATTCGTTAAACTGAATGACATGACTAGAAACTCATAATGGCCATACCTCGTCCTAAATGCTATTTTCGGCACGTCTTGTTCCTTAATTCTCAGCTGATAATATCCAGATCTCAAATCAATCTTGGAGAACACCATTGCTCCCTGCAGTTGATCAAATGGATCATCTATCCTCGGTAAAGGATACCTATTTTTCACCATCACCTTGTTGAGCTGTCTGTTGTCTATACACAATCTCATCAATCCATCTTTCTTTTTCACAAATAATACCGGAGCACCCCACGGCGAAAAACTTGGTCTTGCAAAACCCTTATCCACCAACTCTTGCAACTGGACCTTCAGTTCTTTCAACTCCAACGACGCCATCCTATACGGATCGATGGAAATAGGTGTCGTTCCCCAAACTAACTCAATTCCAAACTCAACCTCTCTGATTGGAGGTAGTCTAGGTAACTCTTCCGAGAATACATTCGAATACTCACATACAACTGGCACAGTTTCAACCTTTGCCTCAGACTCTTGACTATTCAGTATAAAGGCAAGATACGACTCACATCCTTTTCTCGAATATTTATTAGCTACCATGGAAGAAATCATCACTGGTAGGTTATCTGACTCACCTGATTCAACTCGAATAACATCTCTATTTTCACACTTTAATTCAATAAATTTACTACCACAATTCATTAAAACACTATGGGCAGTCAACCAGTCCATACCAAGAATCAAGTCAAACTCATCAAATGGTAGCAACATAAAGTTTACCGAAAAATAATGACCCCTAACTGTCAAAGGACAGATCCTACACACCTTATCAACTAACACCTGTTTTCCTAGGGGGTTTGATACGTTTATCACAAATTTAGTAGACTCAATAGTCATATTCAAAATAAATGCCAATCCTATACAAATATAAGAATGGGTCGACCTCGGGTCAATCAAAGTAATAACAGAGGTGTCATAGAGAGGAAATGTACCCGTTATTACATCTGGCGGTGATGCCTCTTCTCGAGCACGAACAGCATATGTTCTTGCTGGCGCCCGAACCTCTGACCTCACAGCGGTGTCTCGTGATACACCTCTACCACTAGTCCCCCCTCCTGGATTCTTTTGTGGCCTACCTCTAAAAGATGCACTGCTTGATTTTACCTCCTGCTTTTTTTTTTCTTGTCATCTCTTTCAAGACAGTTGCAAATGAAATGGTCGAGGGATCCACACTTGTAGCAATTTCGATTATTTCTCCAACACTCCCCAGTGTGATGTCTGCCACAACTTGGGCACTCTGGCTTGGACTTTGGATTGCCCACACTTGCCATTGAGGTGGCCTGAACTCTTGAACTCGAATACATATTACCTCGATCTCTCTGCGAATACTCGATTGACGTAGTCATCCGAGGGTTCCCTTCTCTAGACCTCTTCGATTGAGATTGGTATGACTTGCTCATCGGCCTCTTCCTCACATCACGAGCCTCACTCAGGGCTTTCCTCTTTTCCTTACTTAATTCTTCGGCCTTACTAGATCGATCCATCAGTATCACAAATTCTTAGCTCTAAGATCCCAACTAAAAGTTTGATGTCTTCATTTAACCCGTCTTCAAACCTCATGCATAGGGTAGCCTTCGTAGATACACATTCCTGTGCGTACTTACTGAGCCAAACAAATTTGCGTTCATATTCCGCCACAGTCATTTTTCCTTTCTTTAACTCAAGGAATTCCTTCCGCTTCTGGTCTATAAACCTTTGACTTATATACTTCTTTCGGAACTCTTCCAAGAAAAAGTCCCACGTTAACCTCTCTTTAAGAACTAATGATGTCACCGTTTTCCACCAATAGTATGCCAAGTCCCACAGCAAAGATAAAGCGCATTTCAAACTATCCTCAGGTGTACAGGAGAGTTCATCAAAAATCCTCATTGAGTTCTCAAGCCAAAACTCCGCCCGCTCAGGGTCATCATCTTTGTTAGCTCAAAAATCTTCAGCCCCTTGCTTCTGAATTTTATCTACCGGGGGCTTATTTGTCCTCACTATTTCTACACCTTGGGGAGCCACAGGAACCGGCTGAGCTATAGGAGGAGGTGGAGGAGGTTGAGCATTGGATTAGGTCGTACATATTCGGTGTACCAATTGCTCATCATTTGGAGAAAGGCTTCTCGAGCCTCTTCTCATTGACCTTTAGTCTCGGGTTCACTTTGTATAGGCGCGGTCCCTTGCACATGAGCCACAATATTACTAGCTGTGTCATCAGTAGTCGATTGATCGGAATCCATATACTACATAAAAAAATTAAAAATCATCAGAAGCCACAACACTATCATTATACGCTTATGGAATGTATAGCTAGACTCCCACACACGCTACGGTAGTCTTAGAATCGACTAAACCATAACTCTGATACCACTAAATGTAACACCTCTTACCCATAATCCCTACTGGAATCGGGCACGAGACATTACCGAACAATTTACCTGATCACCACTTAGGCTCAACGTGACTACTCTTCTCGAATCGCTTCAACTACTTCACACTCAACCTATGAGATCTCAATCGTACCTACGAGAACTCTCGAGATCATATCAGAAATCTTACGGTCCATAAAATTTCTTTTCATCTAAAGAAGGAGTACATGCCCGTGCTAGAAATACATACGCCCATGTGCTCACACCGTGCCCAAAAACCCTAACATTCTGCCAAAACTCACACGGCTAGGGCACGATCATGTGAAATGAGGGCACGCCCATGCATCCTTACAACATACCTGTGTCTTCTGCCCGTGGGGAGTTACTGACTAATTTAGCACGGCCTGGACACACCCGTGTCTCCTAACTGTGGGGAGCTACTGCCTTGATCCACATGGCCTGGGCATACGCCCATATCCCTACCGTGTGTCTTACACGATTCATGCACACGGCCGTGAGATTCACCCGTGGTCTATTCTAATTAGTAATAATAAGGTGCAGGGTTAGCACGGCCTAGACACATGCCCGTGTGTCTACCCGTTTGGCACATGAAGGCTATTTGCCAGGCTTCTAGCATCCCTATATCTTACTCTACATGGGTTTATTCAACAAACTAACAAACCTCTCTTAATCCACATGCACTCACATTGGTCACATTGAAATTTCATAAATGATAATATATGCCATCATTCTTGGCAATTTACAAAATTAATGTCCTAGCAAGAGTCAATACACCTTTGGTCAAAATAACAAAATAATCTAACTAGTCTGGTCCTATACATGCCATATACAAAATTACTAATCCAATTATACCGAAGTCAGAAGATAGTGTGGGCGGTCTTCTAGTTATCGTCGTATCCCAGCTCGGCTCTTAAGCCCTATAAAATAAGGGAAAGAGAGAGGAGTAAGCTTAAAGCTTAGTAAGTTTACATGTAAACAATATAACAATTTAAAACGAATGAACATTTTTATAGCATTATTTGCTAAGCAATAAATCAATCTACATCCAGTATCAGGCTTACTGATTTCCTCCATTCACGCATCCCAATCACATCACAAGCATGATGTATACCTGCAATAATAGTTTCCCTGCACTAAGCATCACAAGGTCACTTAATATAACACATCACCATCTCAAAATACATTACCCGGTGGTTTCGCACTTAGCCCACCATCAGTCTTCATTACGGTGGTATCGCACATAGCCCACCAAGAAGGTTAATTACGGTGGTATCACACACAGCCCACCAAAAAGGTTAACAGATGATGGTATCGCACGTAGCCTATCGTAATTAAACAACAAGGTGGTATCGCACTTAGCCCTCCATCAAAATTTGATATAACACACCTACCTATCTATTCTATCATTCACACAAGAATTATTCATTAACTACCACTTTCTATCTACTTGAATTATACGTGTTCTCAATTATGCTATGCACTAATTAATAACAATAATGTGCATGTAAAATGCATTGTTTACACGTAAACTTACCTCGATGCAAAACGTGTTAGCTAGCAATTTACTCGATCACCTTGCCTTTCCCACGGTCAAGGTTGATTTCGCGCTCTTCTTGATCTATAACAATGAAATCCGTTCATTTAGGACATTCTATGATTAATATACATCAAATTCTACACTTGGGCAAAAATGACTATTTTACCCTTCCCATGGAAAAATTATGATTTTGCCCCTAAGCTCGTGAATCATTTTTCACTACATTTTCTAAATAAATAAGCATATATGAACATTTATTTCTTTTACAACTACTCACCATTCCAACTATTTCATGCATTTATGACACAAATTGAATCTTTGCATTCAAGCCCTATTTAGGTGTTTTCATGCTAACACCATTCATAAAAGTCATTTCTCACCTCCCTACCATTCATTTTCTTCCATAAAAACTCAGCTAACAACATAAATACTCTCATGGAAAGTCTCTAGACTTTCAACCATATCTCAAATTAGTCCCCTCATTAGCTAGCTTAAGCTTTGGGGACTCCAAAAACACAAAAATCATCAATTAACCACCTAAATCACTTACTAGCAAAGAGATGGCTTGGCTGAAAGTTTGAACTCCCAAATGCCCTATTTCCTCTTCAATTTTTGGTAGAAAGAGATGAATGAATAGTAAAAGATGATAGTTTTACTTTTTACCATATTTTATTCATCTTTTCTCACTAATTTCACCCAATTTGACTACAATTAATGCTCTTGTCCCCTTTTTCTATCTATGGCCAGCCAATACATCCTATAGGGACTAATTTCACTTTAAGGACCTCCAATTTAGTAATCTTTGGCTATTGGACTCTTCTACCTTGAAAAACAGAACTTTTACACTTTATGCGATTTAGTCCTTTTTCATAATTAAGCATGCTATCACTCAAATTAAAGTACCAAAATTTTCACATAGCCATATATTAATACCATAACACATAAAATAATACTAAAATAATTTCCTCAACCTCAGATTAGTGGTCCCGAGACCACTTTTCTGACTAGCCCTAGAATCGGGCTGTTACATAAATAATCAATTTTATAAATTCATCTTCCATATCACTTTCAATCATCATATCCTCTATTTCAATCTCACAATTGCTATTCAATAGCATTTCACAATAAATTTCTCAATTTCAATTTCAATATTAATATTTATTTCTTATTCAATACCATTCAATGTCAATCATTTAATCAATTCATTCATGTAACAGTCCGGTTTAGACCCCAGTTGGAACAGTGGTTTCGGGACCAAAAATCTGAGTTAGAAAAATATTTTAATTTTATTTTTTGTGTATACAGTACATGATTAAGCATGTGAGGAAGTTTCATGAATTGATTTGGTCATTTGTGTGCTTAATTTGATAAAAAGGACCTAATTATGAAAGGTGCTAAATTAGTATGTCATATGTTAAAAGCACCTATGTGTCATGTCTTTATAAATGTGAGGTCCTTATAATGCAATTTGACCATTTAAATTATGGAAGGACATTAATGCCATATGTTAGTGGAAATTTAATGTTAATATTAAAAGGTTAAAGTTGTAAAATGTATAATAATATGTATTATAATAAAGCATAAACTAAAAACATATGCATTTAGTGTTCATCCATTGCCGAATGTGATAGAAAAATAAAGAAAAAGAAGAACATTTAGGTTCGGCCATTGAAGAACTTGATTAAGGTATGGATTTTGTTCGATTTTCAATAATTTCTACGTTTTTGTGATCGTTGCTTTGTGTTCTTCAAAACCGATGCTTTAATTTTGTGAATTGATGATGATTTTGAAATATGCCATTGATGAATTCATGAGTTTTATGATGTTTGAGGATGAAATATAAAAGATATGTGTTAGATTAACATAATTTGTCTTTGAATTTTTGATGAATTTGATTAATTTGGACTTAATTGAGAAAATAATATTTTGAGGGATTAAAATGTGAAATAAAAAAATGTATGGAATTTGTATGACCATGGTGAATGTTTAGCTAAGCATGGGTATATAGAGATTTTGTGTATTTTGTGATTTTGTGAAATAAGGACTAAAATGTCAAAATGTAAAAATGTGGGGGCTAATTTGTAAATTTTCCCAAATATGTGTTTTTGGATTGAATTGAATGATTTGGTGAATAAATGGGTTAAATTTGAATATGTATAGATCAGGAACCGAAGAAAACGGATTTAGATCGAGGAAAGTCGAAAGTAATTGAATAGCCGAATCCGTTCGTTTACTCAAATCCGAGGTAAGTCGATATATAAATAAATGCATTTGAATTGAGATATTTATGCATCTATGAAATTTATATTGCGATGAATATGCTTGAGATGTTATGTACATGAAATCCGAGGAAGAATCGATAAGGTATCAATGTCTGAGAAGTCTCGTATGAACCTAGGAATAGATAGGATTACATATGTCATGACATAGGTTTCTGATATGTGATATCATGTAAGACCACATCTGGGACATTGGCATCGATTTGAGATTTAAGTGTAAGACCATGTTTGAGACATTGGCATCATATTTGATTCGTGTAAGACCCTGTCTGGGACAGTGGCATCGATATCTGAGTACATGTAAGACCACGTCTTGGACGTTGGCATTGTACGACTATTCCGAGCATTCTGAGTGACTATGTGAAATGTATAATTGTTTCAGGTACGTTTGATGTGTATGCTTTGTATAAGCATGAAAGGTGAGTAAATATGTACATTGTTACATTGAATAAAAGATGACATATGTATGTTTGAGTTATGAGCAAAAGAGTTGTTTGAGATATGATATGTTGGTAAGCAATGACAAATTGATTAAGCCAAAAAGAAATTTATGAGTTTGAATGAAGATATGTTAATGAACTTGATTTGTTATGCTTATAAATGATTATTTGATAAATTTATTTGTATATGGCCTACTAAGCTTTTGAAAGCTTACTTTGTGTGTGTTTGCTTTGTTTTATATATCGTCGAAGCTACGAAATGCTCGGGAATCGTCGAGGATCATCACCACACTATCAATCTCTACTTTGGTACTTTCGAATGTGTATATAGTTAAATATGGCATGTATAGGCTAGTTGTTTTGGAATATGTTTGAGATATGTACATAGCCATGTGATATGGCTAGATAAATGGTTGTGTTATGAATGAGTAGCCATGTTATAGGATACCTTGTTTGGTAAAGTTTGATGCCTAGTGAAGTGGTCATAATAATGGTAAGCTTGTTGATGCAAAGTAAGTATATATTTGATGGATGGTTGTTATATAGATAAAATAGATTTGTGATGAATTATACTTGGAAATGTATGTGATTGGATTGAACCAAATGGCTTATAAGTTCGTGTGATTTTTAAGCTCATAAGTGGTTAGAAATGATGTAATTTTGGTATGTTTTGGTTGCCTTTGATGCTTGGATTGAGGCTAAATTGTTTTTGTAGGAATGACCCAAAGTGTGGGTGGCATTTTGGCCTTGCAAATGGCCTATACTTGCCCACACGGTTGAGCACACGGGCGTGTGGCTCTACCGTGTCCCTCGTCGTTACATTTTAAAACAAGTCAGACTCGACCACGGGCTAGACACACAGGCGTGTGACTGGACGTGTGGAGCAAGTCAGTGTCGACCACGGGCGAGGCACACGGGCGTGTCCATGGCCATGTGGACAAGTCAGTATGTATGCCCTATTTTGACACGTCTTAGACACACGGGCATGTCTGAGGCCGTGGGAGGCACACGGCCTGCCCACACGGGCGTGTGACCTCTATAACTTAGAAAATTTTTAAATTTCTGAGAAATTTTATGTGTTTGGTTTAGTCTTGGCCCCTTTCTAAAGCATGATTAAGGTCTCGTAGACCTATTTAAGGGACACTTTGATCTGATTAATTGAATTATAATATGAAATATCTATAAAAGGATCTGATTTTTTCAGTAATGCCTTTAACCCTAGACCGGCGTGGTTACGGGTTAGGGGTGTTACAATTCATATATCCCTATTAACACGACTCGGACTTTGACGAATACGCGGATCCAACCCAAACACACCAGTACAGCACTCAGTGCCTCATCGGCCATGCCAAAGTAAAATAATATTGTACTTAGTACCTCATCGGATTTATCCGAAGCAATAACAATACGACACATAGTGCCTAATCGGAATTTTTCGAAGCAATATTACGACACATATAGTGCCTCATCGACTCGAGGTCGAAGTATCCCTAAACACTTTCAATCCTATGGCATGCCAACTATATCCGACTCAGTCCAATACAGTTAATAGGGTTTTCAATCCATTTCTCAAATTCTCAATCAATTTACATTTCAATATCAATTTCACAATAATCACATAATTTCAATTCAATCGCAATTCTCATACCAATCACATTTTCACATATACTCAAAAATTCAATTCATTTAATTTAATTCAATTCATTGCCACAATGCCGAACTCATCTCAATTCCAATTACCATACATAATAATTTATACAACTAATAGTTTTAGTTTTCAGATTATAGAAATACAAACTGTATTTTATCGAGTCACTCGTCGTTGACTTTCTCTTTCCTTTTCCCTTTTTTAGTCGATGTCTCCAGCTCAACGTTAGCTACGGAAATTAAAACAATTAAAAGTTATCAATACACATACAATTTCACTTTGAATATTTCAATTTATTTTCAAATTTTGTATAAATTCAAACTAAATCCCTAACCAAAACTAATTTAATTTCCTTACAATTTATTCTTCATTTTTCATTTAATTTCCACCCAAATCTAAACTTAATTCTCCAATGTTCACCAGAATTTTCTTGTCGAAACCATTTCTTTTAGAAAATGGGGATCGACTTTAAAAACGAAAATGGAGTCGCCACCAATCCCTTTTTACTTAGGTGTGATTGGATCACGTTATAAAACGTTTTATTTCAAAACATTTGATTTTGGTCCACGAAATACAAGAAAATGGGTTCGGGAGTCGGCTACATATGAGGAAGGGTTAGCACCCTCATAACACCCAAAAATTGGTACCTAATCGATAAAATCATATCCTAATGTTGAAAATTTGAAAGAATATTAAAATATGATTTCTTGAAAAAAAACTTGAACAATTTGAGTTAAAATTTGAGATTTCTTTGTTCCGAAAGAATACAATCATCACATCTAGCACGTTAGGACATGATATTTTTAAACCCTCGTAACTTAAATCATCTCATGGTTTACAAAATTTATTAAAAGGATATTTAGTTATTTAGTCAAACGGAAAATCGAAACCCAGCACGTTAGGGCACTATTTCCCGAATTTCTAAAAACAAAACATTGCCTTATTTTTAAAAAACTTTAGATAAAATATAGTAATTTTGCAAAATGTATTTTATTCTAAACGATGACCCATGTGAAAATATCGCATTAATACATCATTAAACATAAATACTAAAAGCAATCATGATATACTAACATTTCATATTAATATAGGCAATAAAAGAAATAATATTACAAAATACAATTAATAACAATACCTACACTTAAAGCAATTATAAATAAATGAAAGAATATGAACAAATATAATAAACAATAAATAAAAAAACTACAAAATAAATATGAACACTTTTCATGCAAGATTAAACTTTTCATGCAATGACTTATACCAAATAATAATTAAATATTGCAAAATAATTTTTTTGAGAAAATAAATAAATACCTTTTGAAATAAATAAATAATATATAACTTTAAATAAAAACATATTTATAATAATCTAATACATATAAAACAACATTTCTTAGAATAAATAATATATTATTCAATATTGAATGCAACATTAAGGATAAAACAATTTAAAAGTTATATAAAACATAATATAATAATGTATAATATATAAAATAAAAATATAATATAATAACTAATATATAATTTTTAAAATAATATACAATATATGAATAAAATAATAATAAATAATAATTTAATATATATAACAATTAAAAATAAGAATAAAATGAAAATAAAAGAATAAAAAATCAAATGAGTAAGGACTAATTTTAAATAATAATAAAAATTTAAGGTTAAAATGCGAAAAGGATGATATTGGAATGCGCGCCAAAATATAGGGACCTATTGGGCAATTATGCCTCATTTTCTAAACGGCGCCATTCTATTACCAGCCCTTAAATAGCCCAAGGGACTAAATTGAAATATAAGCAAACATTTAGGGCCAAATTAAAAAAATAAAAAAATAAAATGAAATTAAAAATAATAAAATTGCAGAAGGACTAAAATGGTAAATTCTCTATTTAAAAAACACGCGGATCCTCCCCGGGTTTTCTGGTCAACGCGCGGATCCTCCCTTAAAACGACGCCGTTTTTGTCATTAACAGACCACACCCAAAATGACATCGTGTGGATGCCCTATAAAAAATAAAAATTTAACCTAAAAATCATTTTAAACACCGATTTTAAAAAAAAAATGGCAGAGGGCCTAAAAATTTGCTCTGCCCTCACTGGTCATTCGACCTCCGACCATCATCGCGCATGCGCCTCACGCACCGTCACCCAAGGCCACGCAAATGTAAAAATCTTCCATTCTTACTGTTTATTCGAATGGAACAAAAAGAAAAATAACATAAAAATGAAACTGTGACGAGAATCACCTCTGTTTTTTGAATATTTGCTTTTGCTTTTGTATTATTTTTTGTATTTTCTCTGTATTCGTGTAGGTCCTTAGTTACAGAATAGGTCGGGGTTTTATAGGCTTGAAAATAATAATAAAAAAAGAAATACATTGTTTCTGCCATTTTTGATGCTGTTTCTTTCCTTTCTTATGTAGGAGGGGCGTGGATTCTGGTGACGAGGAGCTGTCCGCGCATTGATGGCAGTGTGGTTCACGCGATTGAGCATGATCGAAGGATGGACGAGGCTTGCGGCGCGAAGGCTGTGCATTTGAGGCGCCTAGGTTTTCAGAAACCCTAGGTCTTCTGATTTCGATTTTAGGTGTTGGGCCCTTTTGGGCTGTCTCTGTTTTGGGTTTGATTTGGGTCTGATTTGGGTTTGGGTAGGTAGTTTTAGACCAAGTTTGATGGTGTAATTGGGCTAATGGTTTAATGGGCCACTGGGTCATCCGTTTGTAAATAGATTATAATTATTTGGACTTTGGTTTTATTATTATTTCTTTTGCTTGTTTTGGTTTTCACGGGCTCGGGCAAAATAGGCCGCTGACAGCTAGCCCCTCTTTGCTCATTGTTGTGAAATGAGAATAGTGCAAAGACAATAGAAGGTCCAATTTTTCTTGGTCTTTGCCGAGCCTTGACTTCTTGATCCTCGTTTTCTTCAAATGGCTCCAACTCCACTGTAACTTCAACGGTATTGGAACTTCTTTTCAATAGTCTGATGGCTTCAATCTATTTCCTGCAACTTCAGGAATGCCAGATGTAACATCCTAAATTTTTGGGCCTATGCGTTTAATGGGCGAATATGTGGAATGAGTTAATTTAAGTGTTAGGGCCCAAAGTTTAAGTTTTAAGGAGCCTAAATCTTCTAATTTAAGTTAGTTAAATTTGGCATTAGGGATTAGGGAAGTGGACAGCATAAGGCTATTTTTTTTTAGGAATTTTATTATATTTATTCTATGTGGATAATAAGCAGATAAAGGCTATTATTTAGGGATTTAGTCTTTAAGGATAATAAGCAGATAAAGACTATTTTTGATGAGATAATAGATTAAGATAAGGGAAAAGGGATAGGAGCTATCATGTGTGGCAGTGTTGGCTGAAAATCAATCTCTGCTAAAGGGAGGAATCGATTTTCTATATAAAGAGGGGGTGTGCCGAAAATTTGGAAGCCTTTCTTTTATTTTCTTTTCTCATCTTCTTCCTCTCAAAAGCCAAAAACCACCATTTTCTTCACCCTTTCTTCCTCTCTAAAATTTCCTGGTTGGCCGAATCTTTTAACCTCTATTGTTATTTTTCTTCTAATCCCTAAAAGCCGAAATCACATCTCTATTATTCTATTCTTGTCCTTAATATTCATTGGCCAAATCTCTCTTAGCCATATCTTCAATTGTTAAATCTTCTAAAAATTGAAATTCTTAGATCTCACCTCCTGAAGTTGCCGAATTTTCTTCAGTAAAATCTGCTTGTGCCGAATCTGAAGAAAACAATAGGTATGTGTCAATTTTGAGTTTCCAATATTTCTCCGGCTTTTCAAAGTCCCTAGCTGAATGGCTATTTAGTGACTAATCAAGGGTTTTTCTTATTTTTAGCATTTCGGGATCTGAAGAGGAGTCCAACGCTTAGATCTCTAAGTCAAAGATCAGCAACACTCAAGTCGTGTTATTTTCGAGATTTCAAGGTAAGGAGATTGGTTTATTTATAAATATATGAAATCGGGTAGAACACTAACTATGGTCGAATATAGGAGAGGCCCTATTTTCACATCTTTCCGGCTTTTTGAGTAAAGTTGTAGATCAGGATAACAAGGATATCAACTAAGAATATTGGATTTTACGATATCAGGTGTGTAACACTTTCCCACCATCTAGATATGTTTGATTAATATATGATTATAAGTCTTATATGTTTTGATAAATGCTGAAATCCGAGCATAATAGAGGAAACCCAAATAGGGTAAAAACAAATCATCAGGTTAGTGAATGTTCTGATTAAACGATATAAGTATATTGATTTTATGTGATTGCATGGGTTGGGTTTGATGAAAGGAGGAAGTTATATGTTGTAGCGGTTTTCACCGTGATCTGTTGTAGCAGTTTTTACCGTGATCTATTGTAGCGGCTTTTGCCGTGATCTGTTGTAGTGGCTACGGCCATGATCTGATGATGAGCAGCACGACTGACATCAAGGTGTGTAGCGGATGGGTTGATTGTAGAAATCCCCAATGGTGTGAATGGCTGGTACGGGGGCGTGTAGTGGATGGAAACCTAGGATTTGGGTTGGGCTTGCATATTATTTTTATTATGTATATTAATTTTGATTATTTTAGTTTTATGGGGCTAAGGCCCAAATCTAATGGTGCATGAGGGTTGCACACTAAGTCTCGCGACTCAACCAATTAATTAACATTTCAGGTAGCATTTAGTGCATCAGACCGGGCTGGAGAGGAGTGCAAGGTGGCCATGCAAAAGAACATTTGGATCTAGCGAAAAGACTCTAGTTATTATTTTATATTCTTATGTAATGGATTTTAAATCTCATTGTAATAAGGCCATGGGCCACCAGTTTATATTTTGTTTTATTACGGGCTTTTATTACTTTTAGTTATTTAAATTTTTATTTTTAATTGAATTAAGGCATGTATTTAAATTTGGGTTTTTAATTCATAAAGGCATACTTTATTTAAAACTATAAATTATAATTTTTTCCCGAATAAAAGGTTAAACTTTACCAAAATGTTTTTTTCTGAAAATACGACATGTTTTACAAAATTTCCTTAGTGAGATACCAAATCCGGTTGTAGTGTTTGGGCCGGGTTTGGGGTGTTACAAATTAGTATCATAGCCCGGTTCAAAACTTAGCTTTGGGGTTTTTGGGCTCAAAACGTTTTCTAAAGGTGGGATTTTGAAACTTGCATGTTGTTTTTTTTTTTTTTTTGAAATGATAAAGGTTTGTTAGCTAGGCATGGTACCTGCGTCTCCGGCCCAAGTCCGCCAGGTAAGTACTCTAAACCATTGTGTGATATATATATGTGGGTTTTATGGGACGTAGGCTAGTTTTAATTAGAACTTGATGGACTTTAGGCTTAGCTTAAACAACTTCTTAAATTCCATAACACTTAATTTACTGAAACAAATCCTGTGAACTAGTCGCTGAGTTAGGGTGTGACAACAGGCATACGCATGTCTAGGAGTGGATACAGGGAGAGCTTGGTATTTAAGTAGTCCTAGTGACTCACCTCCTCTTCACTGGAATCCTACCTGGTGCATAGTGACTATTCACCCTAACCATGAGGACGCGTTGATAGGCCAAAACTTATAATTAAAACCCGAAAGGGACCAGCCACCTTTTTTTCTCAAAAAATTGCTAAAATATCCTTATTTTGAAAAAAAAAAACCCATGATTTGCTAATATACCCCGATTTACAAAGTCAACAGAATTTTTTTCATAGAAAATAAAAAAAAACAACAACAACAACATCAAAATATCCCTGATTTGTAAAATTACCAAATTACCCTTAATTTGTAAATGACCAAAATACCCCTGATTGGTAAAATTACTGAAATATCCCTAGATTTTAAAATTACTGAAATACCCCTAGATTTCAAAATTACTGAAATACCTTCGAATTTTAAAATTATCGAAATACCCCCAGATTTCAAATTATCGAAATACCCCAGATTTATAAATTATCGAAATACCCCAGATTTTCAAAATTATCGAAATACCCCCAGATTTGCAAAATTATCGAAATACCCTCGAGTTGGAAAATTACCAAAATACCATTATTTCACTAAATCACCTGGAACCTTATTTAGGAAAATTACAAAAATACCCTTGTAGGTTAAAATTACGAAAATACCCCTGGGTAGTGAAATGACAAAAATACCCTTATATGTTGAATGTAGGTTCATGAATGTTGTTTGTTTGATGAATGTTGAATGTATGTGGTTTCTAGGAGGTAAGTCTGAAACTGAAATTGTAGATAGGCTCGAATTCAAAAGAATCACTCTTAAAACTATTCTTCATAAGATTGTTCGTGGATAATCAGTAGAAAGAAGTAATAACTCATAAAGTTTTTAATTAGATAAACGCAAATCAGAAGAATGAGTACAAGAGGTTGTGGACGTCTGCTGCGTGGTTGTGGTAGGGGTAGGATGACCGTGTCCGAACCGGTGAGGGTCTCAGCCACGGTCAGAAATGAGATCTGGGTCCCGCCATTTGTGGAGGAGAATTTTAGGACCAAACGGGTGGAGATGAGGCAGTGTTTCAGGCGATGCTGCGGGTCCTTGAAAGAGTGGCTGGAGTAGGCACAGGTTTAGGAGCTCGGAAGTTTATGTCTAAAAGACTCCGAGCCAACGGAGCAAAGATGTTTAGGGGAGTTTCTGGCATAGCCCTTAACATAGCTGAGTATTGGTTAGAGGCAACTAAGCGCATAATGGATGACCTTGACTTCACGGTGGAGGAGAAGTTGAAGGGGGTCGTGTCTCTTCTTCGAGACGAGGCCTATCAGTGGTGGCTCACGGTGAAGGAGGGCACTTTCGTAGACCGTATTGTTTGGGATTCTTTAAGGAGTCATTTCAGGGAAAGTATGTTGGGACCAGCTATATGGATGCACAAAGGAAGGCATTTCTGAATTTGGTACAAGGAAGTAAGTAGGTGGCCGAATATGAAGCAGAGTTTCTGTGCTTGAGCCGCTATGCTAGAGGAATGGTAGAGACTGAATATGAACGTTGTGTGTGGTTCGAGGATGGACTGAGGAATGAGTTAAGGGTATTGATAGAACCGCAGTGAGAGAGAGACTTTGCTATATTGGTTAAGAAAGTTAAGATAGCTGAGGAGGTGAAGCGGACTGAAAGACAAGAGAGAGATAGGAATCAGGATAGAGATAGGAATAAGAGGAATGTTGGATCGTCAGAGTCAACGGAGCATTTTCAGAAAAGGCCTAGGTCTGATGGGCCAGCTCGTGCTCTGACGGGTCAGAATCGTTTATGTCCCTCGTGTGGAAGATGCATTATGAGGAGTGCAAATGGAGAACTGGTGGATGCTTTAGGTGTGGATCCACGGAGCATATGATCAAGGACTGTCCACAGGTGGATCAAGCACAGCCAGTTAGACGAGGTTCTGATCAGGATAGGAGAGGTGGTCAGCAGCCTCAGAGAGGTCGTGGGCCAGCCAGGGGAGGTGATGGTTATGGTCGCGGTCGTGAAGCACAAGGTAGAGGTGCGAGGTTATCTTTGAGGCGAGGCACCCGACTTTGGTCTATCAAGACATCGCCAAGGGAATGAAACATCGATCGATCACGATAATGGTGCGTCCTACCATAGTATACTAAGTGTTTATTTTGGCTTTAGAATTAGAGTCTTGTGATGAAAGCATAGTGGTGAGACTTAGGTAGTATGATTTCTAGATAGTTGGAAATTTTGAGGATGAAATTTCTTTAAGGAGGGTATAACTGTAACATCCTAAATTTTTGGGCCTATGCGTTTAATGGGTGAATATGTAGAATGAGTTAATTTAAGAGTTAGGGGCCCAAGTTTTAAGTTTTAAGGAGCCCAAATCTTCTAATTTAAGTTAGTTAAATTTGGCATTAGGGATTAGGGAAGTGAATGGCACAAGGCTATTTTTTTTGGGAATTTTATTATATTTATTCTATGTGGATAATAAGCAGATAAAGGCTATTATTTAGGGATTTAGTCTTGAAGGATAATAAGTAGATAAATACTATTTTTGAGGAGATAATAGATTAAGATAAGGGAAAAGGGATAGGAGCTATCATGTGTGGCAGTGTTGGCTGAAAATCAATCTCTGCTAAAGGGAGGAATCTGTTTTCTATATAAAGAGGGGGTGTGCCGAAAATTTGGAAGCCTTTCTTTTATTTTCTTTTCTCATCTTCTTCCTCTCAAAAGTCGAAAACTGCCATTTTCTTCACCTTTTCTTCCTCTCTAAAATTTCCTGGTTGGCCGAATCTTTTAACCTCTATTGTTATTTTTCTTCTAATCCCTAAAAGCCGAAATCACATCTCTATTATTCTATTCTTCTCCTTAATATTCATTGAACAAATCTCTCTTAGCCATCATTTCAATTGTTAAATCTTCTAAAAACTAAAATTCTTAGATCTCACCTCCTGAAGTTGCTGAATTTTCTTTAGTAAAGTCTTTTGTGCCGACTCTGAAGAAAACAATAGGTATGTGTCAATTTTGAGTTTCCAATATTTCTCCAGCTTTTCAAAGTCCCTAATGAATGGCTATTTAGTGACTAATCAAGGGTTTTTCTTATTTTGGCATTTCGGGATCCGAAGAGGAGTCCAACGCTTAGATCTCTAAGTCAAAGATCAGTAACACTCAAGTCGTGTTATTTTCGGGATTTCAAGGTAAGGAGATTGGTTTATTTATAAATATATGAAATCGGGTAGAACACTAACCATGGCCGAATATAGGAGAGGCCCTATTTTCACATCTTTTCGGCTTTTTGAGTAAAGTTGTAGATTGGGATAACAAGGATATCGACTAAGAATATTATATTTCGCGATATCAGGCGTGTAACACTTTCCCACCATCTAGATATGTTTGATTAATATATGATTATAATTCTTATATGTTTTGATAAATGCCGAAATCCGGGCATAATAGAGGAAACCTAAAGAGGGTAAAAACAAATCATCAGGTTAGTGAATGTTCTGATTTAACGATATAAGTATATTGATTTTTTGTGATTGCATGGGTTGGGTTTGATGAAAGGAGGAAGTTATATGTTGTAGCGGTTTTCACTGTGATCTGTTGTAGCGCTTTCTTTGTGATCTTTTGTAACGCAGTTTCTTGTGATCTGTTGTAGCGGCTTTTTAGTGATCTCATTGTAGTGGCTACGGCCATGATCGATGATGAGCAACGACGATCGCCATCAAAGCGATGTAACGGTGTGGGTTGATTGTAGAAATCCCCAATGGTGTGAATGGTGATGCAGGCGTGTAGCGGATGGAAACCTAGGATTTGGGTTGGGCTTGCATATTATTTTTATTTTGTATATTAATTCGATTATTTTAGTTTTATGGGGATAAGGCCCAAATCTAATGGTGCGTGAGGTTGCACTGCGAGTCTCGCGACTCAACCAATTAATTAACATTTCGGTAGCATTTAGTGCATCGATCCAGGCCGAGAGGAGCGCAAGGTGGCCATGCAAAAGAACATTTGGATCCACAAAAGACTCTAGTTATTATTTTATATTCTTATTTAATGGATTTTAAATCTCGTTGTAATAAGGCTATGGGCCACCAATTTATATTTTGTTTTATTACGGGCTTTTATTACTTTTAGTTATTTAAATTTTTATTTTTAATTGAACTAAGGCATGTATTTAAATTTGGGTTTTTAATTTATAAAGGCATACTTTATTTAAAACTAAATTATAAATTTTTCCCGAATAAAAGGTTAAACTTTACCAAAATGTTTTTTTTCTGAAAATGTGACATGTTTTACAAAATTTCCTTAGTGACATACCAAATCCGGTTGTAGTGTTTGGGCCAGGTTTGGGGTGTTACACCAGATCTACTATTTTTCGATTTGCTCCACTGTAAAATCAGGGAGATAAGATCTAATGTTTTTGATCTACTTCACTGCAACTTCAGGAAGATGAGATCTACTGTCTTCAGTTTGATCCATTGCCGATACATGGAAATAAGACTTGCTATCTTTGATCTGCCCCATTCCTACTCAGTGGAGATAAGATCTGATTTCTTCAGTTTGCTCCATTACCGATACATGGAGATAAGACTTGGTATCTTTGATCTGCCCCACTTTTGCTCAGTGGAGATAAGATCTGATTTCTTCAGTCTGCTCCATTGTCGATACATGGAGATAAGACTTGCTGTCTTCCATCTGCTCCACTCCTGCTTAGTGGAGACAAGATCTATTATCGTCAGTCTGCTTCCTTGCTACATTAGAAAGATAAGACTATAATCTTCAACCTGCTCCCTTGCTACATCAGGAAGATAAGGCTAGTGGCTAAAATCTGCTCCCTTGCTACATCAGGAAGATAAGATTTGCCAAATTCGATCTGCTCCGTTGTAACTTCAAGGAGACAAAATCTACAATCTTTAGTCTGCTTCCTTGCTACCTCAGAAAGATAAGACTACAAATTTCAGCCTACTCCCTTGCTACCTCAAGGAGATAAGGCTGGTGGCTAAAATCTACTCCTCTGCTACCTCGGGGAGATAAGATTCGCTGTCTTTGATTTGTTCCACTACAACTTCAGGGAGAAAATCTGCAATCTCTAGTCTACATCCTTGCTACCTCAAGAAGATAAGACTACGAACTTTAGCCTGCTCCCTTGCTACCTCAAGGAGATAAGGCCGGTGCTAAAATCTGCTTCCCTGCTACCTCGAGAAGATTAGATTCGCCAAATTTGATCTGCTCCACTACTGGTTAGGGAGATAAGATCTATAAATTCACCGATATTGCTATACTATCCACTGAGGGACAAATTCTGTAGACTCGGCTCCATATGTTTATGCCACATGACCAAGATGCTATGATCAGAATGAATCAAATGCTTCTAGCTACATGTGTTATGAGTGACATGAATGCAACATGTCATGAAAATGATTCCTTTTTTTAACGTTTAAGGATTATGATGCAATGATTGGAATGAATCAAATGCTCCTAATGAGATTTGCTATGATATATGAAAAAATGTTATGAGGATGATTCCTACTCTAGGTGTCATCACTCATTTGTTCTTCATCTTTGTTTCTCTCGAAACACCAATCATATTTTGCTTGATAAGCTTGCCCTGCTGTGATTTCAAAGTCGACTCCACTTGAAACTTGATGACACAAGGCTTGTACCATCCTACCACGATAGGAATTGAACTTTTTCAATCCGTCTCATCTACATTTTTAGGGTATAGGATTTATTTTAAATTCAACCCATTCCACCACAATTCAGGGGTTCTGAATTTTTCATCAACTTAGTTTGTCACACCATTCCCTGAATGTTATGACCTGATGACATCACTTACTTTCGTCACATCAAATCATTATTTTGTCCCATTATTATTTGGACAAAGAATTTAGAGAAATAGTCTCAATCCAGACTATTCTTTCTCAAATATTTTGAATCTATGCACATGGAAATTCTAAACAATTGTCCTATTTCGGTTTCTTATTTTATTTAGAAATTTCCAAAGTAATATGTAGAACTTCTTTTGTGAAATTATTAGTTCGTCAATCATTATTTCAATGCAACATGTTTATGAATAATGGGTAACAAATAAATTGATTTCACGGAGAGTTAAATGAATTATAAAAAATACAATGAAAATTAACTGCGAACATATCTTTGAAAAGAAAAAGAATCCAAAGATAGTAAAATGAATAGGACAAAGATCAGATGCCCTAGATGTCGCAGATTGGGCTTCTATATACAAACTCCACGAAGACTGCTTTGAGCTTAACATGTGTTTAGAAGACCCAAAGTATTTTTTTGATTCCTCAATATGCAGCATACTTCATTTTCGTTGATTCAGGTATAGCAAAACCACTGTATGTCCATTCACAATTTGAGCAGCCCTTTTTGGGTTTTCAACTCAAAACCCCTTTGGTCTCAAGGCACCATTTGCGGGTTTTCACCTTGGCCTCTTCTCCTTTTTAGGTAAAGTACTTTTTCACTGAATCCGAATTCACAAGATTAGTTAAGCTTTTCCCATCCATTTCGGTTAAAATCAGTGCACCTCCAGAGAAAGCCTTTTTCAACACATATGGTCCTTCCTAATTCGGCATCCATTTTCCTTTGAAATCCTTTTGTATGGGAATGATCTTTTTCAGTACAAGGTCCCCATCATGAAACTCCTTCGGCGAAAATTTTTTATCATAGGCTTGCATAATTCATTTTTGGTACATTTGACCTTGACGAATAGCTTAGCCTCTTTTCCTCAATTAAGTTTAACTAATCATATCGAGCCTAAATCCATTCAGCTTCATCCAGCTTTATTTCTATCAAAACTCGAAGAGAAAGTATTTCCACTTCTATAGGTAGAACTGCCTCCATCCCATAGACCAACGAGAAAGGCATTGCCCTAGTAGAGGTTCTGACAGACGTTCGATAAGCATAGAGTGCAAACGGTAGTTTTTCATGCCAATCCTTATAAGTCTCAGTTATCTTCCTAACTATCTTCTTGATATTTTAATTGGCCGCTTCCACTGCCCCATGCATTTTTGGACGATACGGGGATGAGTTGTGGTGTTTGAAGTAGAATTGACTACAAACTTCTGCTATCGTGCTGTTGTTCAAGTTCAATGCGTTGTCTAATATGATCCTCTCAGGCATTCCATATCGACAAATGATCTCCTTCTTTAAGAACTGACTAACTGCTAACTTAGTGACGCTAGCATATAAAGCAGCTTCTACCCATTTTGTGAAGTAGTCAATCACCACAAAGATGAATCAGTGTCCATTCGAAGCTTTTGGTGAGATCGGCCAATAACATCCATGCCCCACATGGAAAAAGGCCATGGGGAAATCATAACATGCAAAGGTGACGGAGGCACATGAATTTTGTCTCTATAAATCTGGCATTTATGACATCTCTTGGCATAGCTGATACAATCTCCTTCCATGGTGGACCAATAATATCCAAATCTCATTATCTGCTTGGCCATAGTGAATCCATTGGCATGTGTTTCACAAACGCCCTCATGAACTTCTTCTAGGATTTTCCTATCTTCTACAGCATCAACGCATCTCAATAATACTTGATCTTTTCTTTTTTTATACAAGATATCCCCATCTAAAACATAGTCAGAGGCCAATCTTCTTAATGTCCTTTTCTCATTCTTAGTCGCGTGCTTCGGGTATTCACGATTTTTCACATATCGTAATACATCTTGATACCAAGGGTGGTCATCTCTTTCCTCCTCTTCCACATTGTAACAATGAGCTGGAACTTTGAAAATACTCATCTGAATAGGTGTCATATCCTCTGGTCTGTTTACTTTGATCATAGAAGCCAGGGTTGCCAAAGCATCTGCCATCTAGTTTTCATCACGTGGGAGATAATTAAAAGTAATTTCATCGAACTCCTCAATCAATCCCAAAACTATTTTTCGGTAATCACTTAGCTTGGGATCTCTTGTCTCCCATTCTCCTTTAAGCTGGTAGATTACTAAGGCAGAATCTCCATATACTTCAAGAACTCTAATTTTAAGCTCTACAGTTGCTCGAATTCCTATGATACATGCTTCATATTCCGCCATGTTATTGGTGAAATCAAAATCCAATCTGCATGTGAATGGATAATAATCACCACTAGGGGATACCAAGATTGCCCCAATTTAATTTCCAACAGCATTTGACGCTCCATCAAAATTTAGCTTCCACGGACATTCTTCAGTAGTTGCCACATGCATCAACTCCTCATTGGGGAAATCAAAGCATAAAGGTTCATAATCCTCTAAAGCTCTGCTAGCCAGAAATTCTACTATTGTGCTCCCTTTTATAGCCTTTTGACTCACATGGACTATATCGAATTCAGACAGTAAAGTTTTCCACCTTGCCATCCTTCCATTCAAGGTGGTTGACTCTATCATATACTTTACCGGGTTAAGTTTTAATTGAAATTTTCTCAGTCTCAAAAACAACTTCTTCAAAACTTCAATGTGTTCTTTTTCTGTTCGAGATTTGGCGATTATGTCGTCAACATATACTTCAATCTCTTTGTGCTTCATGTCATGGAACAATGTTACCATGGCTCTTTGATATGTTGCCCTAGCATTCTTTAGTCCGAATGGCATTACCTTATAACAAAAGGTACCCCATAATGTTATGAAGGTAGTTTTCTCCATATCTTTAGGGTGCATCTTGATCTGATTGTATCCTGAAAAGCCATCCATGAAGGAAAACAATGAAAATCCCACAGTATTATCCACCAAAGTGTCAATATGAGGCAAAGGGAAATTGTCCTTTGGGCTGGCTTTATTTAAGTCCATATAGTCTACACACATCCTGGCCTTTCCATCCTTCTTAGAGACAGGAATAATGTTAGCAATCTACTCTGAGTACTTGACCACGTATAAAAAACCAGCATCAAACTGTTTCTTGACTTCCTCCTTTATTTTCAACACCACGTCAAGCCTCATTATTCGTAGCTTTTGTTGAACTGGCTTGCACTCTTCTTTTATAGAAAGGCGATGCACTGCAATATCAGTACTTAGACCAGCCATATCTTGGTATGACCATGCAAAGACGTCCTTGAATTCCTGTAGTAACTCAACAAGGTCTTGTTTCGTCTCCTCTGCTATGCGTGTTCCAATTTTCACGACCTTCCCTTCCTCCAAGGCTATGTTCTTTACCTCCTCTTCGTGGGGTAAAATTTGTTTCTCCTCTTGCTTTACCATTCTTAACAAATCTGGAGATAAGTCACAATCTCGGTCACCTTCAAAATCCTGAAATTCCTCTAAACACATGTCTTGCTCAAAATGGACCTCTAGATCTGTAGTATCATAACTCATGTCATTGATATCTAGGGACCTGTGGTGGGCACCAAAGAATGTACAAAGAACAAATGAATTCGAGAACAACTATTTATATGGTATGAATAAAAATTTGGGATGAAATTAGAAAATCAAACAAATGAAAAAAAATAAAAGAATTTCTACTCGAGTTAATTATCAAAGATGTATTTTATTAAAACAACAATATCTGAACATGATCCTATTTCACAAAAGAAATCTTATTGTTCCTAGGCTAAAAAACAACAAGTGCGTTTTGAATATTACTCTGTATAATCTCTAAAAACTACAGGAAGTTCCTCTGCAGTCCAATTGTTCAAAACGCTTCCAGATTCATAAGGGTGAATGCCCAACAGGTTTCTTTGCTCAATTCCCTCCTCGTGTATGGCATTGATGTGAGGACTTTCCAATAACCCTCTCTCAGGGTGAATCATCCCTCTAGATACAAAGGTCTGGGGTATGTGGGGGAATGTCATCGACTCCCACTTGACTTCTTCCCCATTCAACCGTGCTCTTCTTCTTTCTTGCTTTTTCTTTATTTCTTTTCTCCTCTGTTTGGCATCTGGCTAGAAACCCAAGCCAAAACGGTCTCTCTTCTCTTTCAACATCAGAACTTGAACTTTCCATTAGAGATGTCTGCCCAATCCTTTTCCCGGTAGGTCTCCTTTCCCCACCATCATTTGTAAGCCCATCATCATCGTCTTGGATATCTTAGGCACTGGAACCTTATTCCCCTCCGAAATAAATATCGTGTTTAAGAAATCTAAAGATCAAAAAGAGCACTCATTTGCTTCTTCACTCGCCTCTAAATATGGCGCGTCATTGGTAACAGTGGCTATGATGTCCTCCTCCACGTTTATAGTAACTAGTTGACCTTCTGTCACTAGCTTCAACTTTTGGCGCAGCGATGAGGGCACTACTCCTGCCGAATGAATCCATGGCCTTTCTAGCAATCAATTGTATGAAGGCTTGATATCCATCACAAGAAAATCCACTTCATACGTGTTTGGCCCAATTAGCAATGGTATATCAATTCTTCCCATCACATTTCTCTCGGTGCCATCAAATGCTCTCACTATGTTCTGGCATGTCTTCATGTGAGAACTGTCTATCGACAACCTCTTCAGCGTGAAAAATGGTAAGACATTCAAGGCTGATCCATTTTTGATTAACACACTTGGTAGAGTGTATCCCTTGCAATGAGTAGTGATGAGCAAAGCCTTTGTTGATCCCATACCCCCAAGTTGGATTTCATCATCACTGAAGTAAATGCAATTATCAGCACTTATGTTACTAACCAGAAGGTCAAGTTTATTGACAAAAATATCCTTAGTAACATAAGTTTTGTTCAGCACTTTTGATTAATGTTTCGTGATGCACTTCTGAACTCAAAAGTAGGGCTAGAATTGATATACGAGCCGGTTGTTTGAGCAACTACTCTACAACGCTGTATTCAATGTGCTTCAAGAATTTTAAAAATTCTTTAGCCTCTTTCTCCTTCATAGGTTCATTGATAAGTGCTTTAGCCTCTTTCTCCTGCTCAACTTCCAAAGTCTTTGCTTTCACAGGTGCAGTTCTGACGTTTACCGAGCCGTACCGCCTTCCACTTCATGTGCAGAATCCCTCATTTTAGACCTCCTTGGAAGTGCTAGCTGAGTTTTCCCCTCTTGGTATTGTTACATTACAGTCGTAATTCCAAGGTATCATTTTGTTATCCTTGTAAGGAAAGGAAACAGGCCTCTGGATTACAACTTTTGGCGCCACTTGTGTTCTGCCTTCTACATTTCTTGGTCTAGAGATAATGATCCTTGGATAATTGACTTTTTGCTTGGTCAATTCTTCTTCAATTGCATATATGTTTCCTCCTTCTGAGCCTTCTTCATAAAATTTCAATTTCTTATTGTCCATAAGGCTTTGCACCAAAACCCTGAACTCAGCATATTCTTGAATCTCATGCCCCTCTGCTTTGTGGAACTCACAGTAATTCCTTAGTCCTTCAAATCCTTTCAAAGAATCGGATAATATCATTCCTCTTTTCATCATTTCTTTCCAGACCATTCTCAACGGGGTTTTCACCTCTGAGATATCCCTTTTAATTTTTCTCATGACCTTTTCACCGATCGCATTTATCCCCTTATCCTCGTGGTTAGGTAATGGGTTCTCCACACTAGGTGTATCATCAAACTTCACAATCCCCATCTTGATGAATCTCTCGACTAACTTTTTGAAGGTAGTACAGTATTCTATTTAATGCCCCGTTATTCCCGCATAGTAGTCGCATTGAGCATTTGAATCATACCATTTGGGATATGGAGGCTGTAACGGCTTCAAATAAAATAGAGACACCACGTGTGCATCAAATAAAATTTGGTATAGCTCTTTATACATCATTGGGATTGGCATAAATTTGAGCTTTTTAGAATTTTTTCTGGTGCCTGATTCTTGTCTTGTTGATCCTTATTGCCCGGCAGTAACTACTTTTGACTGGCTAATAGTGACTACCTTTGAGTACCCTTTATTGTATGTACTCGTATTATTCACGTCACTATCCTTTTTCCTAGGAGCAAACCTTCTAGTGGTTGCCCCCGCTTCAATCTTGCCACCCCTTATGGCATTTTCAATCATCTCTCCTGCCATCAATATATCCGCAATGCTCTTGGTGGTGCTTCCTATCATATGAGTGATAAATGGAACCTTCAAAGTGTTAATAAAAAGCATGGTGGTTTCCTTCTCTAGGAGAGGTGGTTGGACTTGCATGGCAACTTTCCTCCATTTTTATGCGTATTGCCTGAAGCTTTCATTTTCCTTCTTTTTCATGTTTTGCAATATGATTCTATCAGGCATCATGTCTGTGACATGATTGTACTACTTTAGGCTAAGTCTCTCCAAGAGCTAATATTAGCACGGCTGAGTTGATTGTACCACTTGGACGCTGCCCCTACCAAACTTTCTTGGAAACAATGAATCAAAAGTTGATCATTGTTCACATAGCCAATCATTCGTCTATAAAACATAGTGATGTGGGCTTCAGGGCAGCTAGTTCCATTGTACTTCTCAAATTCTGGCATCTTAAATTTATGAGGAAGCACCAAATCTGAAACCAAACTCAAGTCTTTTGCATTAATACCATGGTGATGATCGACATTTTCCAAGGCCTTAAACTTTTCTTCCAACCATCTACAACGATCTTCCAATTGCCTTGAAGATTCAGTTCTTATCCCCTCTTTCTGTGCTATGTCTAGGTCAGGGATAACAGGATCAGCAGGGTTATCTTTCGGGTTAGATCCAGAGCCAACTTAAAAGTTCATGGGCGGTCTATTATCAGCTTTCCCCTGTTGAGGCCTAATCGTGACAGGTGGCCTTTCAGGATACTCCTCAAGTTGTACATGCGGTGGGGTGAAACCCCTAGGAAAGTCCTCGTTGTCTTCAGCATTAACTAGGGGACCCTTTCCTTTGTCCATTACCCCACTCAACATCTGGGCCATTTGAGCCATCATGTTCCTTTGAGCTTCCAACATTTGGTCTCTCATTTCTTGTTAGAGCTTTACAATTGCTCCTGCATCTGATCTTGCATATCTCTTTGGAATTGTTCAAGTCTTTGATCCATTTCTTTGTTTTGGCACGTGTACCGTAAGTGTGTTCAGCTTCTAAATTTTCCTTCTCTATCTCTCTGTTATAATTTCAACTAATTAGACTCTCTCTATGGACTTAAATGCATATGATGTTATGTAATGCAAATGCATGAATGAAAGCAGGCATCGATTTAGATTCAACTTCATTTCAGAAAATTTTATTAGAAAACAAAATCCTTTACATAAAATGAACTACAAATATGCTTTCTGTAACATCCTAAAATTGGGCCTAGTAGGATTGAGCCCAATGGGCCTTGAGCGTAGTAGCGTTTAAATTTTTTGGAGAACAAGAGATCGGCTTAAGTGCAAGTTGGACCTTTTAGATAAGTGATTTTGGAAGGTTAGGGGGCTTCTATGAAGTCCCGGGTTCAAGTTAGGCCTTAGGAAAAATTTTGGTTTTAGGTGGAAAAAACCTTAGAGGTTGGCGGGTAGGCCTTAAGAATAAAATGTGGAGAAAAATTGACACAAGTGGAGTGTGTGGTGTAGTGGCAAAGTGACGCCACTTAAGGAGCAAGGGGGTGACACCACAAGGAAGGAAGGAGGTCCAAGGTTCAAGTCTTGGCTTTTGCATTTTGGTTTTCTTTTTACTTGGATCTTAGAATTTGGCCATAGTTTATATTTAGTTGTGCATGGTTTAAGACACAAGAGGAGCTTATGGCTTGGTGGCAAGTGGCGTGAATTGGCTGATAGGAGAGCTTGGGTTCGAATCTCATGAGGAGCAAGGGGGTATTTATTTTGCGGATTGGACGGTAAGAGTTTCAAATTGAATTTAAACTCTCTCGATGAAGGATCCCACATCCGAAAGATACAAGGAATGAAGGTGAAGAGCTAGCTATATAAAGAGCATGCCAGAGGAGGTTAACATACCTTGGTGGGCGTTAGGCACAGCAGGTGGTCGCAGTGATTTAGCACCGAGTCCTATCGGTGTGTACTTCTCTACTCTAGGCAGAGAGCAAAGCAAAATGCCAGTCACATGGCATTAGTAGCCACACGAGCGTACGAGCGGACGTGTGGGGCTTCGACACGATAGTTGAGGCCATCGGTAGTATTCTTGTGGGTTGAGGCTGGTTGGGCTGTGATGGGCCCAATGGGCCCGTGGGCCCAATTGGAATAAATTGTATGATGATATAGTATATAGTGAACTAGACTAGGTGGAACCTATATACGTGGCTAGATTTGTGT
This sequence comes from Gossypium rotundifolium, assembly GCA_025506655.1. Classification (NCBI taxonomy): domain Eukaryota; kingdom Viridiplantae; phylum Streptophyta; class Magnoliopsida; order Malvales; family Malvaceae; genus Gossypium; species Gossypium rotundifolium. The sequence continues at coordinate 11,475,966 of CP106727.1, forward strand.
TAGGTGGGCCACACGAGCGTGTGGGCCTGAATAGGCCAAAATCGGGTTTTAGGCCCAATAGTCTAGTGACGACCGAAAATGGTAGCCAAGTTGCTCAGGATAACATTAGAACTTCGGGAGGGCCATTGTAGGTGCAAAATCACGAAAATACCTTTGGTGGGTAAATTACGAAAATACCTTTAGTGGTAAATTACGAAAATACCCTTAGTGGGTAAATCACAAAATACCCTTGGTAGGTAAATTACGAAAATACCCTTGGTGGGTAAATCACGAAAATACCCTTGGTGGGTAAATCACGAAAATACCTTTGGTGGGTAAATTACAAAAATACCCTTTGTGGGTAAATTACGAAAATACCCTTGGTAGGTAAAATTTTTGTTATACCCTTAGAGGTTGATTAGTGTGATTATGTTGTTTTATGTCTATCTGATTATGATGGTAATTCATGTTATACTTATATTTGATATATGTCTAGCATACATGACATACTGCATACACGAATTAATTATGTCATATTGTATGGGTATGATGAGAGGAGGGGAAGATTGATATTTGTGACTTTGGGTCACCAGTGGTTTGGTACCACAGTTAATATTCGTGACTTTGGGTCACCAGAGGTTTGGCACCTCATAGCGACTCGTCCTAGTCGCTTAGCACCATAGTGGGTTGGCCCCACATTTGATAAAACGAGATTGTCACCAGTGATTTGGTATCACAACATGGGTTGGCCCCACACATGGATTATTCGTGACTTTGGGTCACCAGAGGTTTGGCACCTCATAACGACTCGTTCCAGTGGCTTAGCACTATAGTGAGTTGGCCCCACATTTGATAAAACGGGATTGTCACCAGTGATTTGGTATCACAACGTGGGTTGGCCCCACAAATGGATTATTCGTGACTTTGGGTCACCAGTGGTTTGGCACCATATCATTATTGATATCAGTGACTTTGGGTCACCAGTGGTTTGGCACCACTAGTGGTTTGGTACCACACGGGGTAGAATCGGGAGTTTCGGATGGTTAGGTTTTGGGTTGCATGCATGCATATTTTGATATAGAATTGTGTAAGGGTTTAACACCTGTTGGATGGGGATTTACACACTCAGTCTTGATGACTCACCCCTTAGTTAAATTTTGCAGGTAATCATTAGATCGCGGATTTGGGAGCTGAGGTGGACTCGTGGAGGCCATACATATGTTTACTCATAAATTCATTTCTTTTATTTGGACTTATTTTTTTATTTGGGTTTTTGTTATGTAATAAGGCATTGGGTATTTTACTTGGTTTCAACTTTCAATTTGGTTACTGCTTATTAGTAAATGATCAAAATGGGATTTTCCTATAATGATAATAAACCATTTCTTATTCAAAATTACTTAAACTCGATTTTTCACAACAACTATAAAGAATACGAGTTTTTTTAACGAATGCACATTTTTTAGACATTCTTTTCATGTGACATGCCAGATTTGGTCGTAATGTTTAGGCCGAGTTTGGGGTGTTACAATTTTGGTATCAGAGCCTAGGTTTCAAAAAATTGGCTGTGGGTTATGGGGTTCAAAAAAAGTTTTCAAAAGTTTGTTTGAAAATACATGTTGTCTGGAAGTATGTCACCTTGAGTCTCCGGCATCCAAATCCGTAAGTTCCCTTATTTTATGTTTGTTAAGGCAATGTTATGACTATATTTTTGGTATTTATTTTGTGTGTGCTGGTTTGGATATAGAAATTGTATGTATAAATATCAATTTGCTTTTTTGTTTAGATATCTAGTTGTGAGAAAGAAGTTTTGAGATTTGGTTTATTAGTGTTATTAGATCAGAGTGCGCAGCGTGAGCGTAGTGTGGTAGGTTAGGATGTGTGACTGTTAGTAGTTGGAAATTTCAAGGACGAAATTTCTTTAAGGAGGGTAGATTTGTAACATTCTGAAATTGGGCCTAGTAGGATTGAGCCCAATGGGCCTTGAGCGTAGTAGTGTTTAAATTTTTTGGAGAATAAAAGATCGGCTTAAGTGCAAGTTGGACCTTTTAGATAAGTGATTTTGGAAGGTTAGGGGGCTTCTATGAAGTCCCAGGTTCATGTTAGGCCTTAGGAAAAATTTTGCTTTTAGGTGAAAAAAACCCTGGAGGTTGGCGGGTAGGCCTTAAGAATAAAATGTGGAGAAAAATTGACACAAGTGGAGTGTGTGGTGTAGTGGCAAAGTGACGCCACTTAAGGAGCAAGGGGGGTGACACCACAAGGAAGGAAGGAGGTCCAAGGTTCAAGTCTTGGCTTTTGCATTTTGGTTTTCTTTTTACTTGGATCTTAGAATTTGGCCATAGTTTATATTTAGTTGCGCACGGTTTAAGACACAAGAGGAGCTTGTAGCTTAGTGGCAAGTGGCATGAATTGGCTGATGGGAAAGCTTGGGTTCGAATCTCATGAAGAGCAAGGGAGTATTTATTTTGCGGATTGGACGGTAAGAGTTTCAGTTGAATTTAAACTCTACTGACGAAGGGATCCAACATCCGAAAGATACAAGGAATGAAGGTGAAGAGCTAGCTATATAAAGAGAGCATGCCAAGAAGAGGGTTAACATACCTTGGTGGGCGTTGGGCACAGGAGTGGTCGCAGCGCGGTTTAGCACCAGAGTCTTATCAGGTGTGTACTTCTCTACTCTAGCTGTAGAGTGGCAAAGCCGAAATGCCGGTCACACGACATTAGTAGCCACACGAGTGTGCGAGCGGACGTGTGGGGCTTCGACGCGATAGTTGAGGCCATCGGTAGTATTCTTGTGGGTTGAGGCTGGTTGGGCCGCGATGGGCCCAATGGGCCTGTGGGCCCAATTGGAATAAATTGTATAATGATATAGTATATAGCGAACTAGACTAGGTGGAACCTATATACGTGGCTAGATTTGTGTTAGGTGGGCCACACGAACGTGTGGGCCTGAATGGGCCGAAATTGGATTTTAGGCCCAATAGTCTAGTGACGACAGGAAATGGTAGCCAAGTCACTCAGGGTAACATTAGACCTTTGGGAGGGCCATTGCAGGTGCGAAATCACGAAAATACCCTTGGTGGGTAAATTACGAAAATACCCTTGGTGGGTAAATCACAAAATACTCTTGGTGGGTAAATTACGAAAATACCCTTGGTGGGTAAATCACGAAAATACCCTTGGTGGGTAAATCACGAAAATACCCTTTGTGGGTAAATTACAAAAATACCCTTGGTAGGTAAAATTTCTGTTATACCCTTAGAGGTTGATAAGCGTGATTATGTTGTTTTATGTCTATCTGATTATGATGGTAATTCATGTTATACTTATATTTGATATATGTCTAGCATACATGACATACTGCATACACGAATTATTATGTCATATTGTATGGGTATGATGAGAGGAGGGGGAAGATTGATATCTGTGACTTTGGGTCACCAGTGGTTTGGTACCACAGTTAATATTTGTGACTTTGGGTCACCAGAGGTTTGGCACCTCATAGCGACTCGTCCCAGTGGCTTAGCACCACAGTGGGTTGGCCCCACATTTGATAAAACGGGATTGTTGCCAGTGATTTGGTATCACAACATGGGTTGGCCCCACACATGGATTATTCGTGACTTTGGGTCACCAGAGGTTTAGCACCTCATAGCGACTCATCCCAGTGGCTTAGCACCACAGTGGGTTGGCCCCACATTTGATAAAACGGGATTGTCGCCAGTGATTTGGTATCACAACATGGGTTGGCCCCACATATGGATTATTCGTGACTTTGGGTCACCAGTGGTTTGGCACTACATCATTATTGATATCAGTGACTTTGGGTCACCAGTGGTTTGGTACCACACGGGGTAGAATCGAGAGTTTCGGATGGTTTGGTTTTGGGTTGTATGCATGCATATTTTCATATAGAATTGTGTAAGGGTTTAACACCTGTTGGATGGGGATTTGCACACTCAGTCTCGATGACTCACCCCTTAGTTAAATTTTGCAGGTAATCATTAGATCGCAGATTTGGGAGCTGAGGTGGACTCGTGGAGGCCATACATATGTTTACTCGTAAATTCATTTCTTTTATTTGGACTTATTTTTTATTTGGGTTCTTGTTATGTAATAAGGCCTTGGGTATTTTACTTGGTTTCAGCTTTCAATTTGGTTACTGCTTATTATTAAATAATCAATATGGGATTTTCCTAAAATGATAATAAACCGTTTCTTATTCAAAATTACTTAAACTCGATTTTTCACAACAACTATAAAGAATACTAGTTTTTTTTAACGAACGCACAGTTTTTAGACATTCCTTTCATGTGACATGCCAGATCCAGTCGTAACGTGTAACACCCCAAACCCGGTCCATGAGTCCTGACCGGATCTGGTATGTCACGGAGTAAAACGATTTGAAACATTTTGAGTGTCTGGTGAAAACTTGATAAAATATGGTTAAGGTATTAAAGCAGTGTTTGATAAAACTCAGGAGGGATTGATTTTTTTTTTTTAAACTTGGTTGTGTTGGAAACCTTTGAAAACATTTGTTCATTCAAAATTTTAAGAACTTTCAAAACCATGGTTGACTTGGTGAATTTTGCTACCCGATGGTAACATCTTTGAAAACCCGTGGGAGTTATTAAATTTGAAAATGTTACTTTTAACCGATTCGCTTAACATTTATAATCTCATTTGTAATATAGTTTAAGTAAAATAAAACAACTATATAAACATCCAAATAATAATTAGCGCCCTTATTACAACCCAAATTAAAAATTTAGAAAATAAATAAACTTGAACGGAATCAAATAAAATTCCAAAACTAAGGAACAAGCATGGCCGCCTCGAGTCCTCTCCGGCTCCATCTCCGCGATCTACTCATCTACAAAATAATATGGGAAGGGGTGAGTCACCAAGACTCAGTGTGTAAATCCCCCACCCGCGAATGCAACTCATACACAAATCATTAGTAGACATGCAAACATGCAACCCAACTAACCATCCGTACTCCTTTAACTACCCCGTGTGGTCAAAACCACCGGTGGTCAAAACCACCGTGACTAGAGTCACAAATCAAGTGATGGGGCCAACCCATCGTGTGGTCAAAACCACCGATGACCATAGGTCACAATTACCATAATATGGTCAAAACCATCGGTGGTACCAAACCACCGGGACTTAGTCACAATTTATCAACGGTGTGGTCAAAACCACGGTGACCAAGTCACAATTAATCGATGGGGCCAACCCATCTTGTGGTCAAAACCACCGTGACATCCATAAAGATCATCCCTCCTCTCATCAATCCCACCATCATCATGCTTACATAACAATTATCATAATTCCATATATCATGCATTTATGTATAGCATAGCATTCAACGACTTGTGATGGCATACTCAAGCATACATCATAGATCACGTAATAGGAACTTACCGTAATCCATGCTCATGTCCACAAGCAAATCACTACCACAATGATTAAAAGGCAACAATATAGCAATGTTAACTAATAAAGTGTGTAAAGAGTTTTACACACCTGTTACTAACGCGAATCCTAGATCCCGAAGATTTGATCTACTATGCTAGATCCTTTGACCCTATATTCGGCCAACAACAAGGTTAGTGACATAGGCCTTTTTGGCTATACTAATAAACCCGAAGGATCAATTGTACCTGAAATATGGCTTTTGGCTGAATATGCTTAACCACTTACCAAACTTACCGAAATCCTGAAATTGTCACTTGACTTGTCGAGTTCCCTACCAAAACACTTGTTAAAATCGGCTTGCACACTTATACATAATCAAGGCTTGTGGCCGAATATTACTTACCACCTTATCTTAGGGAATCAAATCCCGAAAGCTTCCTCAATGTACCTTAACGTTTACTACACACAAAACATACACTATTAGAACCATAACCACATTCGGCCAACCTGCCAAGGCTTGTTTCTCAAACTTTCGGCACACAAAAAGGAAAAGAAAAGAAATTGAATGTTAGAGTGACACACTTACCACCTTTTGAAATCGACAGCACCTTACTTAGGGGGATTCGGCTTATGCCCTTTATGGTAAGGGATATTCGGCTAGCAACAAATGAAAGGTGAAATTTTGAGTAAAAGAGGGAGGTAGGTTCGGCCAAGTAGAAGAAAAGAAGAAAGGAATTTTTTGAAGATTTTTGGGCAATGTGGCTAGAGAGAATTCGGCCAGCAACAATTGAAGAGAAAAAGAAGAGAAATTTGATGAATTTTGGCACATCCCCCTCACTTGGCCGAATATGCCATCACAAAAAGCCCTTCATTCAGCCACCTCTCCCTTTTTTTTTTTTGTGATAACTCTTATCTTTTGATTATCACCTATTTACTTAAATTAAATACAATACCTATCTTCTATCCCCTCCTTTATCACCTCTTCAAAATAAAACAAAGAAATAGAATAATAATAATAATAATAATCACTCTTCTTAGCCGAATAAAACAAGGTTTATCCTTATCAAAATAAGAGTCCCACATGCAAGCCATCAGCTCCCTCTCCCATTCACGCCAGTTTGCAAAAAAATAAAGTACCAACTGCTGCTCCCTTGGTTCGAACATGGGACCTAATGGAGCAAACTGCCCATGCCTCTCACAACGTTCCATGCCACTCTACCACATTGACTTTCATGTCCATACTCCTCACCATTTATTTTTAAGGCCTTCCTAGCCTATCACCCTATACATAACGCAAAAGAAAATAAAACTCCCAATGCGCAAACTCGACAGCTCGAACCCAAGACCTACGCCCATCGTCAACTCCAAGCTCTTAAGTGGCGCATGAAAGCCACTTTGCTACTGACTCATTTCATGACATAAACCCCTTACAATCCCTTTTAAGCGCTCCTTCCTTAACTCCCTTTTGCCTTAATGCCAAAGGCAAAAATAAAACATTCTTGCGCTTCCACCAGGACTCGAACGTGAGTCCTCCCTCTTGCACTCCCTTGCACCTTAGCGCCTTAAGCCACTATGCCAATTTATTCTTTGTGTCCAACTTCTCCCAAAACTTTCTCTTAACCCCTATTTCATCTAGCTCCCTCCTCTTAATCACTAAAAATAAATTTTTAGCCCTAAGTCAGACCTAGCTCGGGGCTATGACTAGACCCTAAAACATGTCAAGTAATCACAGTATTCATTTCTTCAAGCACACACATGGGAAAAATAATTAAATTACAAACAACCCCTAATTTAGGATGTTACATAACGTTTAGGCCGAGTTTGGGGTGTTACACTTTTGCCCTAAGGCCTAAAGTTTGGATTTTCCCAAACAAAGAGGTTAGCTCTTGACCACAATCCGACTGTAGCTCATACTTTATGCTCAATATATCAGCCTGTGCTGCCAAAGTCTGTAGGTTATCAGCTACCTCTCGAATCTGAACTATTGCTTCACCCATGAGGTAATCTCGACTTCTAACTTGATCATGAGAATGGTGAAGCTCTTCCTTCCAATGCCTTCTCTTGTTTCAAGAAACTTGATCTGAAGTTCACAACCGTGCAACGTTGATTCTAACTCTTTGATCTTACCCTTCATTTCCTCGATCTTGTTCAGACTTGATTTTAGCTCGATTTTAGAATTACGACTTCAATGGTGATGAAGAGACCGCCCAAGTTCAGCCACTCTAGCTTTTAATCCACCTTTCTCTTTTTGGCTATCTGCCAAACTTTCCTCTAAGGCCACATTTCGCGCTTGTATTTCTTGAAACTTTCTCTCCCAATAGTTAGCTTTGGCCTTTTCCTCTTGAATCTCCTGTTGCCACTGTTCCGAAGTCTTTCCCAATTCAGTATTCTTCATCGTCAGATGTATCTTCTTATATTCTGTCTTCAAACTATCTTGATCTTCCAATTTTCTGTAACACCCCTAACCCGTATCCGTCGCAGGATTAGGGTTACAGGAATTACCAATAGCCAAATCTTTTTCAATTGATTAATTCATATCCTAAATAGATAAAGCACATGTGAATAATATATATATATGTATATATAAATATACTTAATATACAAGTTAAAACATATTCAATGTAATCATCCACAAATACAAAATGATCAAACAATATACTTCTATCCTCATTATTAGCATATTTATCTATTTTATTCTATGATACAAACACCTATTTAGTACCACCCTTTGTATACATTTCATGCAAACATGCCTCACGTACCATTTCGCTTTTAAACCAAAGCACAATCAACCTTGTAATTGGAACTACTAATAAGCATCATTACGATTACATGCATACATCACTTGACATTACACCTATGGACTAAGAGAGAATACACTTCATAAATATATCTATATACCTATATCCAAATATGCATAGCCATAATATAACTTTCATGTTATATGCATAGATCAAAGACCGAATGTACCAACTAAACTTCCATAATTCATGCAAAATTTATGTTACTTATTTGTACTACAATTGACCATACATAAACATAGGTCTCAAAGCCAACTTAACCTAAAAACACAAGCATATAAACCATGCCTTGACTGAACATTCATTACCACTTTTCCATAATTTGTAACTACTTATACTTATCATTAACAATGAATCCAACAAGTTAATTACATACACAAACTTTGATTATAAGATCATTACTATCACCTAACCGAATCAACTATATTAAGCAACAACGACCTAAGTTAAGCAATAACGACCCAAGTCAAGTTTTTCTCCAACAAAATGCATATCGTTCGTATCACCCATTCACATTTTAAATAATACCTAAACCACATCCGAATACAAACAATAATTCATAGCATGAGCAAGCCATTTCATCAAAACACATGAACAAAGTTTAACCAAAATAGATAGCCATCTTCGCATGGCTAAATATATATACATGATTAAGTATCATTAGTAATATAGCTTAGTCTAGCCTATACATGCCTTTTTGAATCAAAAACTAAGTTTATCAATACCAAAAGAGAGTCGATAGTGTGGTTGACTTCTTCAAAGATCCTTCGAGTCCGTAGCTTGAGTAAAAAATCTATAAAATAGAAGTAGACAAGAATACACACAGTAAGCATGCTAGCTTAGTAAGTCCTAAGCAAAAGATAATTCACTAATCAAGCACTTTAACATTTTTAATCAATAAATGTAGGGCATTGTATATGTATATTTCGATATGAAATTGATACAAAACTGAATACTAGTAATATATTAACTCAATTACTTATACTTCACTACCATTAACCTGCAACTCATCAAAGCACAAAGTACATATATTACATGAATCGCATGTTTATAATCATGTAAATTCAACATTCATATCCATTACATTATCACACTAAAGATTCTATTATTTCTATATTCATACACTTCGATTATAGGCTCAAATTCACATAACACCATTCTTAACATAATATTTCAACTCAAGTAACATTAATCACAACTTACCTACTTCTGATGATTTCAAATGGGACTTATGCTTACCTGAGTTTTTAACTCAATATATTCACTATGTTACACTTCGAGCAATTTATGGTTTTCTTCGCTTTAAAGTATTACATTATTAAGCACGCTAGGCACGAAGCTGAATATATCACCAACTAAGCTCGCTAGGCACGAAGCTTAATATATCACCGACACTAAGCTCGCTAGGCACGAAACTCAATATATCATCAAGACTAAGCTCGCTAGGCACGAAGCTTGAATATATCACCCAAGACTAAGCACTGCTGAGGCACGAAGCTCTAATATATTACCAAGACTAAGCTCTGGGCACAAAGCCCGAATATCAGCACATTCAACTTTGCGATACACAGTACTTAGTACTAAACTATTAACCATCTCATATTCTTCATTTTTACTTTCACCTATTAATCCAAACATACATATTCACACTGTATTAACCAAATTAATTTCACTACAAATTCATACTCCACATTCGGCCCACATGTATATTTATGCTTTAAATATTCAAACATCATCATATACTATGTTCGTAAATAATTCTTTGGTGTATACTTGCTTTAGGACTTACCTCGTCTGTCGACGAACCGCGTAATCTGACTATTTGATAACCTTTGTCTTTCCCCGATCCAAATCCGTTCTTCTTTGTTCTTGATCTAAACACATTAAAATTTAGCTCATTCAAGTATATTTCATTTCAATTTAGTCCCAAAACACATAAATGGGCAAATTACCATTTTACCCTTAATGTTTCACATTTTTACAATTTAATCCTATTTGCATAAAACACAAAATACACAAAATTTCCCCATGCTACTCAAAAGCCGAATCTTCCTAAGGACCTTAAAAGTCCATTTACTTCATTGATTTTGAAAATAAGCCCCTCTAAAATTTTATTTTTGCAATTTAGCCCAAAATACTCAATTTCACTAAAATTTCCAATACAAACCATACTAATCTTTAACATATCTTTAACATAAAATCATTAAACATCAAAAACTACATGAACACATCAATGGCCGAATATCGAACATGCTTAGGTTTAAAAATTTAAACATGGGTAAGCTACCGTTCGAAGCAACAATTTCAAAAACGTAGAAATTAACAAAAATCGAAGATTAAACTTACCTTAATCAAGCTTTATAATTGCCGAAATTCAAAGCTTTCCCTAGCCCCTTTTCTTAGTTTATATTCAGCCTTGATAAAAGTAAGATGATAATGGTTTCATTTTGATAATAATAATAACATATATTACTTATTTATCAATTTACTAAACTAACCTTTTAATAATAAAAAGTCAAAACATAACCATAAGGTCATGTAAGACCATTACCGTCCACTATCATGAATAATGGGCTAATTGCCCTTTTTGGACTTCCATTTATAAGGCCACAATCAATTTGGTGCATTTTACTATAGTTTGCAACTTTTACCATTTACGCGTTTAAGTCCTTTTTCTAAATTAAACCCACAAACAATAAAATTTTCTCTACGAAACTTTCACACACATTAATTCACATATAATAAACACAGAATATAATATTTAAATATTTCTCGAACTCGAATTCATGGTCCCGAAACCATCGTTCTGATTAGGGTGAAATTCAGTCTGTTACAACTCTCCCCCTTAAGGATTTTCGTCCCCGAAAATCTTACCGTTAAACAACGTTGGATATTGTTGCCTCATTGAGTCCTCAGGCTCCCACGTAGCCTCTTCAACTCCATGCCAATTCCACAGTATTTTCACTAATGGAATCCTTTTGTTTCTTAATTCTTTCAATTCCCGAGCTAAGATGCGGATTGGTTCTTCCTCATACGTCATATCGGGTCAGATTTCAATCTCAGATGGAGCAATCACATGTGACGGATTTGATCTGTATCTACAGAGCATCGAAACGTGAAATACATCGTGTATGTTTACTAATTCAGAGGGTAACTTCAATCTATAAGCAACAGGCCCAATACGTTTGATGATTTCATACGGTCCGATAAATCTCGGACTCAGTTTGCCTTTCCGACCAAAATGAAGTACTTTCTTCCACGGAGATGCTTTCAAGAATACCCAATCTCCGACTTGAAATTCTATATCTTTACGCTTTTAAATCAAGATAAGACTTTTGACGATCCGATGCGACTTTCAAACTATCTTTGATTATAGCCACTTTCTTGATCTCTTTAATCAAATCAACCCTTGTATCTTATTCTCACCGAGCTCGATCCAAGACAATGGCGTATGACACTTGCGTACCATATAGAGCTTCATAGGGTGCCATTTTGATACTTGATTGAAAACTATTATTATAAGCAAATTCAATCAAAGGTAAGTACTTTTCCCACGTACCTTCAAACTCGAGAACGCAACATCTCAACATGTCCTCAAGTGTTTGAATGGTTCGCTTAGACTGACCGTCTGTCTACAGGTGAAAGGCGGTGCTAAAATGAAGTTTAGTACTTAAAGCATCCTGCAACTTCTTCCAAAATTGCGATGTGAATCTCGGGTCTCTGTCTGAGATAATAGAACTTGGCACACCATGTAATCTCACAATTTGAAATATATACAACTCAGCAAGTTTATCGAGTAAATAATCTGTACGAACCGGTACAAAATGAGCTGATTTGGTCAGTCTATTTACTATAACCCAGACTGCATCTTTCTTGCTCGGTGTCATAGGCAAACCAGATACAAAATCCATAGTGATTCTATCTCATTTCCATTCAGGTATCATGATCAGTTGAAGTAACCTAGAAGGCACTTGATGCTCGGCTTTTACTTGCTGATAGATTAAGCACTTTGAAACAAATTCAGATATATCCCGTTTCATGTCAGGCCACCAATTGAACTGTTTCACATCGTTATACATTTTCGTGCTACCCGGATGTATCGATAATCGACCACTATGAGCCTCACTCAGAATCATCTGAATCAAATTTGAGTTCTTCGGAACACATATTTGGCTTTTAAAGTTCAAACAGTCATTTGCATCAATTTGAAACTCTAATTTCGCATCTTTTTCATACTGAATTCGACTAGCAATCAAATCTTTGTCAACTTTCTGTGCAACACAAATTTGCTGAATAAACATCGGTCTTGCTTGTGACTCGGCTATGATCGAACCATCACCAGACATAACCATCTGTGCGTTCATTACACAAAGAGCAAATAATGATTTTTGACTTAACGCATCTGCAACAACGTTAGCTTTCCCTGAATGGTAGTCAATCACCAACTCATAGTCTTTCAACAATTCTAACCATCTGCGTTGTCTCAAGTTCAGATATTTCTGAGTCATCAAATACTTTAGACTTTTATGATCCGAAAAAAACGTGACATTTCTCACCGAATAAGTAGTGACGCCAAATTTTCAATGTGAAAACAATGGCTGTTAATTCCAGATCGTGAGTCAGATAATTTCTTTCATGCGGCTTCAATTGTCTCGAAGCGTAGGCTATAACTTTGCCTTCCTGTATCAAAATGCAACCCAACCCATTCAAAGAAGCATCACTAAAAATGACAAATTCTTTACCCGATTCAGGCTGAGCTAACACTAGAGCTTCGATCAAAAGGGCTTTCAGCTGCTCGAAACTTTTTTGACACTTTTTCGACCACTCAAACTTGACATCTTTCTGTCGTAGCTTTGTCAAAGGTGTAGCTATCACAAAAAAACCTTTTACAAATCGTCTGTAGTATCTCGCAAGGCCTAGGAAGCTTCGGATCTCAGAAACATTCTTTGGTGGTTTCCAATCGAGTATAGCTGCTATTTTGTTTAGATCCACCCGAATACCTGATGCTGAAACAACATGACCCAAGAAGCTAACTTCATTCATCCAGAACTCACACTTACTAAACTTTGCATACAACTATTGATCTCGCAAAGTTTGTAGCACTAATCTCAAATGCTCGGCATGCTCGGTTTCATCTTTGGAGTAGATTAGTATATCATCAATAAACACTACTACAAATCGATCCAAAACCGTCAAGACCCGATTCATTAGATCCATAAAATAGTAGGTGCATTAGTGAGTCCAAAAGGCATAACCGAAACTCAAAATGTCTCGTACCTTGTCCTAATGCGCCTTTGGCACATCTCAGATCTCTCGACTCAAGAATCGATAATAACCCGATCTCAAATCTATCTTCAAAATATCAAGCCCTTTCAACCGATCAAACAAATCATCAATCCGAGGTAACGGTATTTATTCTTTATAGTTACCTTATTCAGCCATGGATAATCAATACACATTCGCATCGCTCCATCTTTCTTCTTCATAAAAGAACTGGAGCACCCCAAGGAGAGAAACTCGGCCGTGCAAAGCCCCTATCTGTTAACTCTTGCAACTGTGCTTTCAACTCTTTTAACTTAGTAGGTTCCATCTGATACGGAGCTATCGAGATCAGAGTCATTCCCAGTGCTAATTCAATGCCGAACTCAATCTCTCGTACTGGTGGTAAACCTGGTAGTTCTTCAGGAAACACATCTGAGTATTCACACATAACCGTGATGATTCAATATGCTTTTCGGACACTTTATTATCCAAAGACATAGGCCAAATAAGCTTCGCACCCTTTTCTCACATACTTTCGGGCTGACATCGAGGATATTACTGTAGGAAACCCACTCAAATCACTGGATTCAATTATGATGATCTCACCGTTCTGACATCTCAAATCAATAAGTTTTCTTTTGCAGTTCACCACTACATCATGTGAAGTTAACCAGTCCATTCCCAAAATTATATCAAACTCATCAAAGGGCAACAACATTAAATCAGCTGGGAAGCAATAATCCCGGATCATTAACGGGCAACATCTACACACTTTATTAACAAGTACACATCTACCCAAAGGGTTGGACACAAGAATCACAAACTCAGTTGACTCAACTGGCAGAGTCTTACCGAGTACTAGAGTTTTACACACATATGAATGAGTCGAACTAGGATCAATCAATACAATCACAGTAGTATCATAAAGGGTGAAAGTACCAGTAATGACATCGGGGGAGGAAACATCCTCTCTAGCTCGTGTAGCATAAGCTCTAGCCGAGCTCTAGCCTCGATCAGATTAAGGTGTCCTTCATCCCTCTTTGATCGCCACCTACATCGCTCAATGTCCGAGTGGTTCACCCGTCTTTGGCGCCTCGCCGATCTAGTGTTCTGAGTTGCATTTTTCTCGGCTAACATCAGGCACTCTCGAATAAAATGATCCGACGATCCACATTTAAAATAAGATCGATCACGAACTCTACAACTCCCAGGATACCATTTCCTATAATGTTTACACTTGGCCTGGTTCTGTGGAACATTAACGACACTAGCTATCGAAGTGGCTCAGGAACTCACTGGAGGTCGATCATGTCTAGGCAAGTCTGAAATGGCATTATGTCGACTGGGGTCATCTCTGAACTTCTTATGCACAGAATGGAAAATTTTACTCGATAATCTTTTTTGAGTGTCTGTAGCTTCTACTTCAGCTTTTCTTTTCTCCTTTCTGAGCTCTTCGGCTTTACAAGCTCGCTCGACTAATGTCACAAACTCTTTGATTTCAAGAATGCCAACAAGTAACTTTATGTCTTCATTCAGGCCGTCTTCAAATCTTTTACACATAATGCTTTCGGTAGATATACACTCCCGAGCGTAACGGCTCAATTTGACAAACTTCTGCTCATATTGCATCACAGTCATGCGACCCTATTTTAATTCCAGAAATTCTTTCTATTTCTGATCGATGAATCTCTGACTGATGTATTTCTAATGGAACTCAATTTGGAAGAAGTCCCAAGTTACTTTTTCTTTCAGAACTATCGATACCAAGCAGTGTTCCACCAAAGATAGGCGGTGTCCCGAAGTAGAGATATAGCACACTTTAGGCATTCATCTGGAGTACAAGATAACTCATCGAGTACCCGAATATTGTTATCAAATCACATCTCGATTCACTCTGTGTCATCGTCATCATTGGCCTTGAATTCCTCGACCCCATATTTCCTAATTTTATCAACGGGAGGCCTGCTAGATCTCATCAGATCTATCATCGGGGGTGCTGAAGGTACCGGAGTTGGATTATTCAGGGGTGGAGGTTGTTGTACAGTCGGATTAGTCTAAATAAACTGGGTAAACCATTCGTTCATCATCTGATAGAAGGCTCTTTTAGCCTCCCCTCATGGCTGCCAAAAACTGGTCGAGAATCTAATGGCACTGATCCTCTTACGAGACCAGGCGCAAGGCTCTCCACATCATCACCACGACTCTATCAGGATCGAGATCCATTTACTATATAAAATACAATTGAAATTGTCAGAAGTTACCACACTATCATATCTACAATTCAAAGGCATGCATAGCTAGGCTCTTACGCACTACGGTAGTCCTAGAATCGACTAAACCGTAGCTCTAATACCAATCAAATGTAACACCAGTAACCCGTATCCGTCGCCAGATTAGGGTTACAGGCGTTACCAATAGCTAAATCTTTTTCAATTGATTAATTCATATCCTAAACAGATAAAGCACATAGGCATAATATATATATGTATATATAAATATACTTAATATACATGTAACACCCTGAAAAATGGGGGTTATGCATTTTATTTAATTAAATGTTGTTGCATGCCTAAGTATAATTGAATGTGTTTTGAGAAGTTTTTCGAACTTCAATTATGTAAGTGAATACTTAGTGAAATATTAAATTTTTAATAATTAAGATAGAGCTAAGCAAGATAGGCTTTAAGAAATATTGTCAAGAAGTTTTAAGCATAATAAGTCAATTGGCAAGGTGGTAAGGGCGCATGGATAAATGCATGAGGAGAGAGGTTCGAATCCCCTATCTAGCAAGTGGAAGAATTTTAATTTTTTGTTTTCTTTCCTATAGTGTCGGCCAATTCTAGAATGGATGGTCATCTTTTTATTTTTGGTTAGTAGACCATATGAAAAAGGCAAGCTAGAAGTTATGGCATGGAATCATGAAGATATGGTAAGATAGGGGGACAAAAGGCTTGAAGAAAGGATGGTGTTTTGGAAGTTTTTCATGGTCATTTGACCATGAACCTAGTCAGCTTTAGGGGCTAAGGGGAGAAGGTTTAATTGTGTTTGGAATCAAGGGATTGATGGGGAAGAATTGAGGAGGAAAAAGGGGATTATGTTGGTAAGGTTGGCCGAATTTTTGCATAGGCATTTGGGTGTTAGTTGGCCAAAATTTTTAACCAATTTTCTCTCCAAAATCTTGTTCATAGCCGAATGCCTATCTACACAAAAGAGAAGCCTTTTTCTCTTCTTTTGGTCTTTTGCAATTTACCATTTCGGTTTGAGAAGTCTTTCTAGTTTCTTTTCTCCTAAACATAACATCTCTCTCTTCACTTTGTAACCGAAAGTATCAAAAGTTTCAAAGACCTATTTTCTCTTCTTTTTCTCTTATGGCCGAATACACATAAGCCTCTTGCCTCATCTCTTTTCTTTTAATCATCATCATCATCTTCTCCTTCTTCACTTTCAACCGAAACCATTTTCTACAAAAAAAATCAAATCATCCTTTTCTCTCAAATTTCTCTTCTCATTTACCTTGCTAAGGACGAAACTCCCATTCTCTATTTTCATCTTCTTCTTTCTTTTCTTTTGTTGAAAACCCGAAACCACCATAGCCAAAAACATCATATTTTTCTATTCTTTTTATTCAAGCTGAAAGCATCATTTCTTTTCTTCTACTTTGACAAGGCCAAATCTTCAAGTGGTTAAGTAAGGATTTTTGTTAAGTGTTTTCATTATTTCTTTTAGAATAGCCGATTTAGAAACTTAATTCTCTCATTTTTCTCCTAGGTCGAAACTTTGGAAGGGATTGTTAAGGATCCTTTTTGAAACCAATATTTAAGGAGAGATCTTTCGAAATCATCCAAGGTAAGGATTATCATTTTCGGTTATATCGCTTCTTTTAGATAGTTTATTAATCAACTTTATTTTAGGGTGATTTTAGACTAACAAGATAGGTTCGAAAAGAGCGACGGAGTGTTTGAAGAGAGGAGGCTCATATATACCCTCAAACTTCAAGCGAAGAGTCAGACGGTATACTGAGATTTTCCATCGGATATGGACCTCTCGCTCATCAAGATCGGTTATTTGAAGTCGTATGCATAACCGAACCACTTTTCGTTAGTAGGTTGTCAGCGGGTTTTGATCCATCTAGCGGAGAAAAACCACAAATAACGGTTGTTCGAGAATCCGAGGGTAAGGTTTTAGATCTCTAATCAATAGTATAGTTTTATTAGTAATAGTGTGTACTAATCAAGTGTGATAATTAACTAGGTGTTGGCGAGCGGGAAGGTATCGTTCTCATAGTCATAAGGTGTGTAACATTACACTAAAATCTCATAGATCTATATTAAATGTGATTTGTATGAAAATATGTGTAATAATGGTTGCGAGTACCATTCAGTGGTATACGATATTCAGGTATGTTTACCCCAATACTTCATTAATTTTGCTATATGCATAAATGTGAAATAAGTATGACTATGTTATGATTTTGGGGTAAATGGCATGAAAACTAATTAATATGTATGTGCATGGGCATATGGGTGTTATTGTTAAAGGGGAAGTATTCCAGTGGTTTTACCACAATATCCGGTGACTTCGGTCACATATTTTGAATCCGATGACTTCGGTCACATATGTGAATCTGGTGACTTCGGTCACAATTATCTGGTGGCCATGCCATAAAAAAAATTATAAGGGCGATGTGCATTTTGACTGCAGCAACTGCCTTCGATGGTGTGTAGCGGATGGAGGGTCGATTTAGTAATCCCCACAGTGTGATTGGTTGGTACGAGTGGTGTGTAGCGGATGGATATTTAGGTGGCTCGGGTTTGCATTTCATTATATAAATATCCATGTGACTTCTAAATGATTTTATTTGATTTGCTATAAAAATGGGCTTTTGGCTAAATATGACTTAAATGGGCCTATGGCTATATGTGTTATTAATGGGCTTTAAGACTATGATCAAATGGGCTTTTTAATGTATGTGTTACATATTGAGTTTATGACTCACCCCTTTTGTGGGATAATTTTTCAGATAACTCTTAGTGCGATGGATCGGGTCAGCGAGGACTACGTGGTGGCCAATGCTCAAACAAAGTATTTTGGAGATTCTCCAAATTAAACTTATTAAACTTATTTAGGATTTATTATGGGTTTTGCTATTTTTGTAATAAGGCCATTATGAATTGTTTTTAATTTTTCTGTTTGGATTTATTTTTATTCTGCCATGAACAATTATTAATTAAATAACTAAATGGTTTTTGATAAATAATTTAAACTGTTTTTGAAAACAAAATATATTTCCACAATATTAATAAATTTTTCATTAAATTTGGTTTTCTTTTAACTTAGTTCTCTTAAAAATAATGTTTTAAGAAGATACAAATTTACTTTACAATTTGATTTCAACCCGATCTTTAAGTTAATCTGTTTTATTCAAAATCATCAAGTTTTTCTTAAACAGAGCGAGAATTTACTAAAGTTTTACTCGAGGAACATATGAGATCCGATCAGGCTTTTTGGGCCGGGTTTAGGGTGTTTCAACTTGGTATCAGAGCCCAGTTTTAAACTCTCGACCTTGGGTTGTGAAGCCCACAACGTTTTCAAAATTAGGCCCAAATGACTTTTTAAAATTTTCTTTAGTTAGAATGGTTTTATAGAAGCATGGCACCCGAGTTCTCGACCCAGATCCATCAGGTAAGTACTTTTATTGATAAAGTGATATGAATGTATGATAAGCCTAAGGAAACTATACTTTAGAGACATGGACCCTAGGTGTATGTGTACTACTACGGAAAAACCACTGAATAAATATCTGTGGCATAAAACTTTCTTTTAATAAGAAGAGAAAAGACTCTAATGCATAAGACTTTTTCAGAAAAAGAGATAATCGCGTAGTAGACATGAGTTCTAGGGGCGGGTCGTCATGACGACGATAGAGGAAGAATGATCGTGTCGTAACCAGCTAGATCTCGGTCAAGGTTTCGAGAATGAAGCTCGCCACTTCATCGTTGGGGTGGAATTTCAAGAGCAAAATGGAGGAGGTGACGCAGATCACAAGTCGTCTTCTGATGTTTTGGAACGATGTAGCGGCTAGTATGGGAAATGGGTCTCAAAGTCGATGGTCGAGAGACTAAGATCAAATGGAGCCGAGGTTTTAGGGAGTATCCAGTAGCTCGAATGTAGCGAATACCGGTTGGAGGCAATGAGAGGATCATGGACGATTTAGATCGCACCGCCAAGAAAAGTCGAAGGTGTCTGTTTCACTACTACGTGATGAGGCCTACCAAAGGTGGCCCACTATCAAGGAGAGTACCCACGTGGATTGAGTGGATTAGGGTATTTTAAAGTTAAGTTCAAGGAAAATATGTTGGAGCTAGCTACATCGACTCCTAGAGAAAGGCGTTTTTGAATTTAGTACAAGGAAATAAGTCGATAGTGAGTATGAAGCGTAGTTTTTGTGACTTAGCCAATATGCCGAGGATAGTAGCTACCGAATATGAACGGTGTGTCGATTTGAGGATGGACTTAGAGATGAATCATGAGTGATGATTGCTCAAAGACCGTGAAAGAGACTTTGCAATCTTAGTAGAAAGGGCAAGAATAGTCAAGAAGTTTTGACCGAGAGACGTAACCAGACAGAGGCCGTAATAAGAATAAGAGAAGCTTTGGGTCTTGAGGACATCCGGAATTTTCGTAAGAAACCAAGAGTTGATGGGCCGCAAGGTCGCAGATCACACGGAGGACAACATCGTGCTTGTGCTCAATGTGGGAAGATGCACCCAGGGAATGTTGGAAAAGACCGGGATGTTTCAAGTGCAGTCTAAAGATCATATGATCAAGGATTGCCCAATGAATTCAGATAAGAACCGCCAAATTGGTCGTGGTGTTAATCAGTCAAGAGGTGAACAATGAATTGATAAGAGGCCGTGGTCCAAATGGAAGGGGTAATGGTTCTGGTAGAGGTCGCGAAACTTTAGGCAAAGGCAGTGGTAGCTCTGAGGCGAGACGGCCAGGTCTGGTATATGCAGTTCATCGCAGAGAGGATAGTGACGCACCTGATGTTATCACGGGTACATTTCTGATTTTTGGGTTTCCCTTTATTACTTTGATAGATATAGGGTCAACTCACTCTTATATTGCTAGTGAAGTATCTGGAACTTTGCATGTGACTTCTAAGACTGTACCTAGGAAGATGACTATACTTAGTCCTTTAGGACAGCCAGTAGTAATAGATAAACTTTTTAAGGAAGTGCCTTTAGAAGTTCAAGGGATGCAGTTTTCGGCTGATTTAATGGAGTTGCCATTTGGGGATTTCGACCTAATCTTAGGCATGGATTGGCTAGTGAAATATCGTGCAAATGTGGATTGTGCTGCTAAGCGGATGTCCTTAAGAACTATTGATGACAAAGAAGTTGTAGTGATGGGCGAGAGACGGAACTACTTATCGAACGTAGTATCCGCTCTTAAGGCAAAAAAGATGGTTAGAAAGGGATGTGTAGCCTTTCTGATGTTGGTGAGTGCCTTAGAGGCTAAGGAGGCAACTGTTGAAGAAGCCAGGACTGTGAATGAATTCGTAGATGTTTTTCTGAAAGAACTGCCAGTATTGCCTCCGGATCGGGAGGTAGAATTCGGGATAGATTTATTGCCTGGAATAGCGCCAGTTTCTATTGCTCCATATAGAATGGCACCGAAGGAGTTAGTTGAGCTTAAGGCTCAGATTCTGGAGTTGCTTGATCGTGGATTTATCCGACCTAGTGTGTCTCCATAGGGAGCACCGGTCCTATTTGTGAAAAAGAAGGACGGATCGATGCAGACGTGTATAGATTACCGGTAGTTGAATAAGCTGACCATCAAGAACAAGTATCCTTTGCCAAGGATCGACGGCTTGTTCGATCAGTTTAAGGGAGCTACGGTATTCTCAAAGATTGATCTAAGGTCGGGGTATCATCAGCTTAAGGTGAAAGAAGCAGATATCCATAAGACAGCTTTTCGAACTAGATATGGGCATTATGAATTTCTGGTAATGCCATTCGGATTAACGAATGCCCCAGCTGCGTTCATGGATATGATGAACCGAATTTTCCAACCCTACTTGGATCAGTTCATCGTGGTGTTCATAGACGACATCTTGGTGTATTTTAAGTCCGAAATGGAACATGATAAGCATCTCCGGATTGTGTTGCAAGTTTTAAGGGAGAAGAAGCTATATGCCAAATTCAGCAAATGTGAATTTTGGCTTAAGGAAGTCATGTTTTAGGCCACGTGGTGTCGGTAGAAGGGATAAGGGTGGATCCTCGGAAGATTGAGGTCATGCTAGATTGAAACCACCTAAGTCCATGAATCGAGGTTCGCAGCTTGGGATTAGCAAAGCTACTACGTAAGATTCATCAAGGATTCTCATCGATAGTCGCACCTTTAACAAAATTGTTGAGGAAGGAAGTACCTTTTCAGATGGGCCGATAAATGAAGAGAGCTTTAAGAAGCTTAAGAGGGTTTTGACCAAGTCGATTTTGATTCAACTTGAGGCGTGAAAGGATTTCGTGCGTGTATTGTGATGCTTCTCACACGTGATTAGGATGTGTTCGATGCAAGACGGAAAGTAGTTGCGTGTGCTCTAGGCGCTAAGGCCACACGGGTTAATTACCTGACACATGACTTAGAGTTGGCAGCGGTGGTCTTTGCTCTTAAAGTTTGGAGACATTATTTATATGGAGAAAAGTCAGTGATATACACGGACCACAAAAGTCTGAAATATCTACTGACTCAGAAAGAACTGAATTTGAGGCAGCAGAGGTGGATAGAGTTGTTGAAAGACAACGACTGTTCTATTGAGTACCACCCGGGCAAGGCGAATGTAGTGGTAGACGCTCTAAGTCGAAAAGTGGTGTCAGATCTAAGGGCAATGTTTGCACATCTTAGTCTTTATGACGACGGAAGCTTGCTAGCAGAATTACAAGTAAGGCCGACATGGTTGAGTCAAGTGAAAGAGAGACAATTGGTAGACGATGATCTGAGTGCAAAGCTACGGCAGTACCGAAATGGGGAATTAGAAGATTTTGGTATTAACAACGATGGGGTATTGTGTTTCAAAGGTAAAATCAGATGCCGAGGGATCGGGAGTTGAGGCAAAAGATTCTTCAGAGTCGCATGGTAGCCCTTATGCTATGCATCCCGGAGGAAGTAAGTTATACCGAGATTTGCAAGATCGCTTTTGGTGGCTGGTCTTAAGCGAGAAGTTACGTAATTCGTAGGAAAGTGTTTAACGTGTCAACAAGTCAAGGTTTGAACATCAAGTACCTTCGGATTGCTTCACCGATAAAGATTTCGCAAGATGGAAGTGGGAGAGAATCACCATGGACTTTGTTAGTGGGCTTCCTCTTACGCCTACTAAGAAAGACTCGGTATGGGTGATAGTGGACCGATTGATGAAATCAAAGACATTTTATCCCGCCGGGTTGATTACTCTTTGCAAAATTGGTGAAGTTATATGTATTTAGATTGTGAGATTGCATGGAGTGCCAGTGTCGATTATTTCGGATAGAGATCCGAGGTTTACGTCTCGATTTTGGAAAGCATTGCATTAGGCATTGGGCACCAGATTGGACTTCAGTACAGCATTTCATCCACAGTATGACAGCCAATCTGAACGAGTAATCCAAATCTTAGAAGATATGTTAAGGGGATGTGTGATGGATTTCAGAGGAAGCTAGGAGTTTTTACCGTTAGCAGAATTTGCGTACAACAACAGTTACCAAGCCAGTATTCGGATGGCACCATATGAAGTACTATATGGACAGAAGTGTCGCACTCCTACGTGTTGGACAGAACTAGGGGAACGTCAAGTTTTGGGTCCAAAAATAGTGGCTGAATCCGAAGAAAAGGTTATGGTAATCCGAGCTCGGTTAAAAGAAGCATCTGATAGGCAAAAGTCGTACACAGATCTTAAACGAAAAGAAATAGAGTTTACTGTGGGGGATCAAGTTTTCCTAAAGGTTTCACCTTGGAAAAAGGTGATGAGATTTGGTCGCAAAGGAAGTTAAGTCTCGTGTTCATTGGACCTTATCGGGTTGTGAAGCGGCCTGACCAGAGCATATCAATTAGATTTGCCTTGAGTTGAAGCAAATGCACAATGTGTTCCATGTTTCAATGTTACGTCGTTACCTACGATCCATCTCATGTAGTGCCGCTTGAGGAGGTGGAATTAAGACCAGATTTGTCATATGAGGAGGAGCCAATTCAAATTCTGGAGCGAGATGTAAAGGTTTTACGGAGAAAATCGATTCCTCTCATCAAAGTATTATGGCGTAACCATGGATCAGAAGAAGCTACGTGGGAACCGGAGGAAGCGATGCGACAGCAATACCCTTACTTGTTCTAGCCAGGTAATTTCGGGGTCGAAATTATTTTAAGGGGGTAGAACTGTAACATCCTGAAAAATAGGGGTTATGCATTTTATTTAATTAAATATTGTTGCATGCCTAAGTATAATTGAATGTGTTTTGGGAAGTTTTTCAAACTTCAATTATGTAAGTGAATACTTAGTGAAATATTAAATTTTTAATAATTAAGATGGAGCTAAGCAAGATAGGCTTTAAGAAATATTGTCAAGAGGTTTTAAGCATAATAAGTCAATTGGCAAGGTGGTAAGGGCGCATGGATGAATGCATGAGGAGAGAGGTTCGAATCCCCTTGCTAGCAAGTGGAAGAATTTTAATTTTTTTGTTTTCTTTCCTATAGTGTCGGCCAAGACTATTCTAGAATGGATGGTCATCTTTTTATTTTTGGTTAGTAGACCATATGAAAAAGGCAGGCTAGAAGTTATGGCATGGAATCATGAAGATATGGTAAGATAGGGGGACAAAAGGCTTGAAGAAAGGATGGTGTTTTGGAAGCTTTTTCATGGTCATTTGACCATGAACCTAGTCGGCTTTAGGGGCTAAGGGGAGAAGGTTTAATTGTGTTTGGAATCAAGGGATTGATGGGGAAGAATTGAGGAGGAAAAAGGGGATTATGTTGGTAAGGTTGGCCGAATTTTTGCATAGGCATTAGGGTGTTAGTTGGCCAAAATTTTAACCAATTTTCTCTCCAAAACCTTGTTCATAGTCAATGCCTATCTACACAAAAGAGAAGCCTTTTTCTCTTCTTTTGGTCTTTTGCAATTTACCATTTCGGTTTGAGAAGTCTTTCTAGTTTCTTTTCTCCTAAACATAACATCTCTCTCTTCACTTTGTAATCAAAAGTATCAAAATTTTCAAAGACCTATTTTCTCTTCTTTTTCTCTCATGGCCGAATGCACATAAGCCTCTTACCTCATCTCTTTTCTTTTAATCATCATCATCATCTTCTCCTTCTTCACTTTCAACCGAAACCATTTTCTACAAAAAAATCAAATCATCCTTTTCTCTCAAATTTCTCTTCTCATTTACCTTGCTAAGGACGAAACTCCCATTCTCTATTTTCATCTTCTTCTTTCTTTTCTTTTGTTGAAAACCCGAAACCACCATAGCCAAAAACATCATATTTTTCTCTACTTTTTATTCAAGCCGAAAGCATCATTTCTTTTCTTCTACTTTGACAAGGCCGAATCTTCAAGTGGTTAAGTAAGGATTTTTGTTAAGTGTTTTCATTATTTCTTTTAGAATAGCCGATTTAGAAACTTAATTCTCTCATTTTTCTCCTAGGTCAAAACTTTGGAAGGGATTGTTAAGGATCCTTTTTGAAACCAACATTTAAGGAGAGATCTTTCGAAATCATCCAAGGTAAGGATTATCATTTTCGGTTATATCGTTTCTTTTAGATAGTTTATTAATCAACTTTATTTTAGGGGTGATTTCGAGACTAACAAGATAGGTTCGAAAAGAGCGGTACGGAGTGTTTGGAAGAGAGGAGGCTCTGTTATACCCTCAAACTTCAAGTGAAGGGCTGTATCGGGTATACGAGATTTTCCACCGTGATGTGGACCCTCTACTAATGAAGGGTTATTTGAAGTCGTGCGTACAACTGAACCACTTTTCGTTAGTGGGTTGCCAGCGGGTTTTGATCCATCTAGCGGAGAAAAACCACAAATAACGGTTGTTCGAGAATCCGAGGGTAAGGATTTAGATCTCTCATCAATAGTATAGTTTTATTAGTAATAGTGTATACTAATCAAGTGTGATAATTAACTAGGTGTTGACGAGCGGGAAGGTATCGTTCTCACAGTCATAAGGTGTGTAACATTACACTAAAATCTCATAGATCTATATTAAATGTGATTTGTATGAAAATATGTGTAATAATGGTTGCGAGTACCATTCAGTGGTATACGATATTTAGGTATGGTTACCCCAATACTTCGTTAATTTTGCTATATGCATAAATGTGAAATAAGTATGACTATGTTATGATTTTGGGGTAAATGGCATGAAAACTAATTAATATGTATGTGCATGGGCATATGGGTGTTATTGTTAAAGGAGAAGTATTCCGGTGGCTTTACCACAATATCCGGTGACTTCGGTCACATATTTTGAATCCGGTGACTTCGGTCACATATGTGAATCTGGTGACTTCGGTCACATATTTGAAATCTGGTGACTTCGGTCACAATTATCTGGTGGCCATGCCACAAAAAAAATTATAAGGGCGATATGCATGTTGACTGCAGCAACTACCTTCGATGGTGTGTAGCGGATGGAGGGTCGATTTAGTAATCCCCACGGTGTGATTGGTTGGTACGGGTGGTGTGTAGCGGATGGATATTTAGGTGGGCTCGGGTTTGCATTTTATTATATAAATATCCATGTGACTTCTAAATGATTTTATTTGATTTGCTATAAAAATGGGCTTTTGGCTAAATATGACTTAAATGGGCCTATGGCTATGTGTTATTAATGGGCTTTAAGACTATGATCAAATGGGCTTTTTAATGTATGTGTTACACATTGAGTTTATGACTCACCCTTTTTGTGGGATAATTTTTCAGATAACTCTTAGCACGATGGATCGGGTCAGCGAGGACTACGTGGTAGCCAATGCTCAAACAAAGTATTTTGGAGATTTTCCAAATTAAACTTATTAAACTTATTTAGGATTTTTTATGGGTTTTGCTATTTTTGTAATAAGGCCATTATGAACTGTTTTTAATTTTTGTGTTTGGATTTATTTTTATTCTACCATGAACAATTATTAATTAAATAACTAAATGGTTTTTGATAAATAATTTAAACTGTTTTTGAAAACAAAATATATTTCCACAATATTAATAAATTTTTCATTAAATTTGGTTTTCTTTTAACTTATTTCTCTTAAAAATAATGTTTTAAGAAGATACAAATTTACTTTACAATTTGATTTCAACCCGATCTTTAAGTTAATCTGTTTTATTCAAAATCATCAAGTTTTTCTTAAACAAAGCGAGAATTTGCTAAAGTTTTACTCGAGGAACAGATCAAATCCGGTCATGATTTTTGGGCCGGGTTTGGGGTGTTTCAATACAAGTTAAAACATATTCAATGTAATCACCCACAAATACAAAATGATCAAACAATATACTTCTATCCTCATTATTAGCATATTTATCTATTTTATTCTATGATACAAACACCTATTTAGTACCACCCTTTTTAATAATTTTATGCCAACATGCCTCACGTACCATTTCGGTTTTAAACCAAAGCACACTGAACCTTGTAATTGGAACTACTAATAAGCATCATTACGATTACATGCATACATCACTTGACATTACACCTATGGACTAAGAGACAATACACTTCATATATATATATATACCTATATCCGAATATGCATAACCACAATATAACTTTGCATGTTATATGCATAGATCAAAGACCGAATGTACCAACTAAACTTCCATAATTCATGCAAAATTTATGTTACTTATTTGTACTACAATTGACCATACATAAACATAGGTCTCAAAGCCAACTTAACCTAAAAACACAAGCATATAAACCATGCCTTGACCGAACATTCATTACCACTTTTCCATAATTTGTAACTACTTATACTTATCATTAACAATGAATCCAACAAGTTAACTTACATACACAAACTTTGATTATAAGATCATTACTATCACCTAACCGAATCAACTATATTAAGCAACAATGACCCAAGTTAAGTAACAATGACCCAAGTCAAGTTTTTCTCCAACAAAATATATATCGTTCGTATCACCCATTCACATTTTAAATAATACCTAAACCACATCCGAATACAAACAATAATTCATAGCATGAGCAAGCCAGTTCATCAAAACACATGAACAAAGTTTAACCAAAATAGATAGCCATCTTTGCATGGCTAAATATACATACATGATTAAGTATCATTAGTAATATAGCTTAGTCTAGCCTATACATGCCTTTTCGAATAAAAAACTAAGTTTATCAATACCAAAAGAGAGTCGATAGTGTGGTTGACTTCTTCAAAGATCCTTCGAGTCCGTAGCTTGAATAAAAAATCTATAAAATAGAAGTAAACAAGAATACACACAGTAAGCATGCTAGCTTAGTAAGTCTTAAGCAAAAGATAATTCACTAATCAAGCATTTTAACATTTTTAATCAATAAATGTAGGACATTGTATATGTATATTTCGATATGCAATTGATACAAAAACGAATACTAGTAATATATTAACTCAATTACTTATACTTCACTACCATTAACCTGCAACTCATCAAAGCACAAAGTACATATATTACATGAATCGCATGTTTATAATCATGTAAATTCAACATTCATATCCATTACAATATCACACTAAAGATTCTATTATTTATATATTCATACACTTCGATTATAGGCTCAAATTCACATAACACCATTCTTAACATAATATTTCAACTCAAGTAACATTAATCACAACTTACCTACTTTTGATGAATTCAAATGGGACTTATGCTTACCTGAGTTTTTAACTCAATATATTCCCTATGTTACACTTCGAGCAATTTATGGTTTTCTTCATTTTAAAGTATCACCGGCATTAAGCCTGCTAGGCACGAAGCCCTAATATATCTCCCAGACTAAGCCCGCTAGGAACGAAGCCGAATATATCACCCAAGACTAAGCACCGCTAGGCACGAAGCCCGGATTTATCACCCAAGACTAAGTCTCGCTAGGCACGAAGCTCGAATATATCACCAAGACTAAGCAGCCGCTAGGCACGAAGCTCTAATATATCACCAAGACTAAGCCCGCTAGGCACAAAGCCCGAATATCAACACATTCAAATTTATGCGATACATGACTTAGTACTAAACTATTAACCATCTCATATTCTTCATTTTACTTTCACCTATTAATCCAAACATACATATTCACATCAGATTAACCAAATTAATTTCACTACAAATTCATACTCCACATTCGCCCACATGTATATTTATGCTTTAAATATTCAAACATCATCATATACTATGTTCAGAATAATTCTTTGGTGTATACTTGCTTTAGGACTTACCTCGTCTGTCGACGAACCGCATAATCCGACTATTCGATAACCTTTGTCTTTCCCCGATCCAAACTGCTTCTTCTTTGTTCTTGATCTAAACACATTAAAATTTAGCTCATTCAAGTATATTTCATTTCAATTTAGTCCCAAAACACATAAATGGGAAAATTACCATTTTACCCCTAATGTTTCACATTTTTACAATTTAATCCTATTTGTATAAAACACAAAATACACAAAATTTCCCCATGCTACTCAAAAGCTGAATCTTCCTAAGGACCTTAAAAGTCCATTTACTTCATTGATTTTGAAAATAAGCCCCTCTAAAATTTTATTTTTGCAATTTAGCCCAAAATACTCAATTTCACTAAAATTTCCAATACAAAACATACTAATCTTTAACATATCTTTAACATAAAATCATTAAACATCAAAAACTACATGAACACATCAATGGCTGAATATCAAACATGATTAGATTTAAAAATTTCAACATGGGTAAGCTATCATTCGAAGCAACGATTTCAGAAATGTAGAAATTAACAAAAACCGAAGATTAAACTTACCTTAATCAAGCTTTATAATTGCCAAAATTCAAAGCTTTCCCTAACCCCTTTTCTTAGTTTATATTCAGCCTTGAGAAAAGTAAGATGATAATGGTTTCATTTTGATAATAATAATAACATATATTACTTATTTATCAATTTACTAAACTAACCTTTTAATAATAAAAATTCAAAACATAACCATAAGGTCATGTAAGACCATTACCGTCCACTATCATGAATAATGGGCTAATTGCCCTTTTTGGACTTCCATTTATAAGGCCACAATCAATTTGGTGCATTTTACTATAGTTTGCAACTTTTACCATTTACGCGTTTAAGTCCTTTTTCTAAATTAAACCCACAAACAATAAAATTTTTTCTATGAAACTTTCACACACATTAATTCACATATAATAAACACAAATTATAATATTTAAATATTTCTCAGACTCAGATTCGTGGTCCCGAAACCACCATTCCGATTAGGGTCAAATTTGGTCTGTTACATTTTCTTTTCTTAATTTCTCAGCCTCTGATTTCTAGACATCCACATCTAGCCTCAAGTACATATTTTCTTCTTCCTGCTTCTCTATCCTCTTTCTGAGCTCTAAACTTTTCCTCTCTAAGTCTTGCTTTATAATCTCTAACTCCGATGGGACCACTTGTAAATACTCCTTCATCGATCGAGCACCCTCTTAGCTTGGCCCAGGGATGTTATCAGTGATCCTTTTGCTCGACCATTCCTTGTACTCTAGGGTTGTCATCGGTCCTCGAGTCAATATCTTTATATAGCAAGGCCGCTTCCAAGCCTTAGAAATCTCTCGAATCTTCTTCTTATAATTATCCCCCTTATATGAGAATTCACTTTGAGCTAACGCATATGTTGTCAGTATGAACTGTCATGCTTTGTATTGCCTTAGTACGAGCAACGGTGCAAATCCAATAGCTCCCCAGATTCCAAGCAGAGGTACCCAATCAAAATTTCTGCACCGATAAAGGACTTCATCGGGAACCATCCAAGGGGCTTTCGACTCAGCATCTTCCTCTCGGAGGTTTTGAAGAATTTCCATCCATCTTTCCTCTGATATATCGTCCCTCCTTGTCGTAGCTATGGCATCCTTTAAAGGGGAATAACTTTCAGAGAACACTCAGTAAGGAACCCTGTCAACCCTCTAAAAATGACTGTGAAATCAAACTAATAATAACTGTGCGCATCTAATGAATCTACCTTCACCAGCTCTCCGACATGCATTCAAAGATCTGAGCGTCTCGGCTAAGATCGCAGGTACATGTGTGACCCCATTGTTAAGTCAGTCGAATAAATTAGTAACTGCTTCATCTATATGTCTTAGAGATTTAGGGAAAATTACCAAACCATAAATACATAAGGCAAAGACGTCGATCTTCTTCTTTACATTTGGATGTGCTAGGATCAGGTCCCTCAAACTCACCCAGGGTATGCATTTACCCTCACCTTTCTCTTGGATTCTGGCTGTAACCCACTATTCACTCATCCCCGTGATACTCATTAACTTCTTCACAAAAGTTAGGACATTGGAGCCCTAAAATAAGCTTTGTCGACTTGGACCCTTGAACAGCGAAGCAAAATTGTATACTCCTCCACCGTGGGCACTAAATCTACTTTCCCGAAAGTGAAACAACTATAAGCAGAGTTCCAAAACTGAGTCATAGCCCGAAATAAATGCTTATCTATCTTGATGTCAAGCAAGTAGGGTAGATTGCCATAACTACGATAGAAAAACTATTTTGCCTGATCGTCCCACTGGTTCCATATTTCTTTCAACTCACCGAACTCATTTTGTGTGATACTAATACGAGTAAAATCCTATAGTTCAGATACATACCCGTTGGCTAAGCTATTCCTTTTCTCTAATTGTGTTCGCTCTGACCATGTGCGGATGGCTGCATTGTCTCCCACTTTATCAAGGAACTCGTTCTCCATAACTAACTTTCTAACTTAGAAACTGACCGTGAATTGATACCTCTCTAAAATATGAAAATGACATGCACCAGAAAAATAAAGCACAACAAGTTAGAATTATGAAATAAAATATAAAGCAAATAAAATAACAAACACCTATTTGGGTAACCACTAAGGCTTGGTATATTTCTACTTAGGATAAGCCCTTAGGTTTTCTATATGTGGTTCAGCTCTAAAGTTAAGGTACCCGAACCAGCAGATTCCTCGATCCTCACCTATTATAGGCTCATACAGACTAAGCTTGGTTCAAGGGAATACATTTCCCTATGGCCATGAGGAAGTGAAAACTTCACAAAGAAATAGGTATAGATGTATCCCATGCGGAGGTGGAAACCTCACGGAAGCATAGCTTCTCGCTCCCACTTAAGGGTGTGACCACAAAGGTCATGCAGTGCCATGCAGAGACATTTTATAAATTAGAATCACATGCAATAAAAAGGATTATAGTTTTTCAAATCATATTTTAAAATTTGAACAAAAGGACATGAAATAATCAATTTTACGGCTTGACTCTCTTGATGTCCCCAGTAGAGTCGCCAAGCTGTCGAAACCATTTTTTTTAGAAAATGGGGATCGACTTTAAAAACGAAAATGGAGTTGCCACCAATCCCTTTTTACTTAGGTGTGATTAGATCACCTTGTAAAACGCTTTATTTCAAAACATTTGATTTTGGTCCACGAAATACAAGAAAATGGGTTCGAGAGTCGGTTACATATGAGGAAGGGTTAACACCCTCATAACGCCCAAAAATTGGTACCTAATCGATAAAATCATATCCTAATGTTGAAAATTTTAAAGAATTTTAAAATATGATTTCTTGAAAAAAACTTGAACAATTTGAGTTAAAATTTGAGATTTCTTTGTTCCGAAAGAATACAGACATCACATCCAGCACGTTAGGACATGATATTTTTAAACCCTCATAACTAAAATCATTTCATGATTTTCAAAATTTTATTAAAAGGATATTTAGTTATTTAGTCAAACGGAAAATTGAAACCCAGCACGTTAGGGCACTATTTCCCGAATTTCTAAAAACAAAACATTGCCTTATTCTTAAAAACCTTTAGATAAAATATCGTAATTTTGCAAAATGTATTTTATTCTAGATGATGATCCATGTGAAAATATCGCATTAATACATCATCAAACATAAATACTAAAAGCAATCATGATATACTAACATTTCATATTAATATAGGCAATAAAAGAAATAATATTATAAAATACAATTAATAACAATACCTACACTTAAAGCAATTGTAAATAAATGAAAGAATGAACAAATATAATAAATAAATAAATAAATAAACTAAAAATAAATATGAACACTTTTCATGCAAGATTAAACTTTTCATGCAATGACTTATACCAAATAATAATTAAATATTGCAAAATAAATAAAATATATATATTTTGATAAAATAAATAAAATACCTTTTAAAATAAATAAATAATATATAACTTTAAATAAAAACATATTTATAATAATCTAATACATATAAAACTACATTTCTTAGAATAAATAATATATTATTCAATATTGAATGCAACATTAAGGATAAAATTGTAACACCTCAAACCCAGCCCATGAGTCCTGACCGGATCTGGTATGTCACGGAGTAAAATAATTTGAATCCTTTTTGAGTGTCTGGTTAAAATGTGGCTAAGGTATTAAAACGGTGTTTGAAAACTCAGTTGGGATTTTTATAAACATGGTTGTGTTGATAAACCCTTTGAAAACGTTTGATTATGTAAAATTTTAAAATCGTCAAAGTTATAGTTGACTTGGTGTGTTTTGTTACCCGATGGTAACAATTTTGAAAACCCGTAGAAGTTATTAAGTTTGAAAAAGTTATTTTTAGCCGATTCACTTATCATTTATAAATTCTTTTTGTAATGTAGTATAAGTAAAGTAAATTATCTATGTAAACATCCAAATAAAAATTAGCGGCCTTATTACAACCCATCTTAAAAACTTAGAAAAAGAAATAAATAAACTTAACGATAATAAATTAAATTCAAATCCGTCGAATAAGGATGGCCGCCTCGAGTCCTCTCTGGCTCCATCTCCGTGATCTACTCATCTGCAAAATAGTATGGGAAAGGGTGAGTCACCAAGACTCAGTGTGTAAATCCCCCACCCGGAAATGTAACTCATACACAGATTATTAATAAACATGCAAACATGCAACCCAACTAACCATCCATACTCCTTTACTACCCCGTGTGGTCAAAACCACTGGTGACTAGAGTCACAAATTAAATGATGGGGCCAACCCATTGTGTGGTCAAAACCACTGATGACCATAGGTCACAAATATCATAATGTGGTCAAAACCACGGTGGTACCAAACCACCGACTTAGTCACAATTTAACAACAAGGTGGTCAAAACCACGGTGACCAAGTCACAATAAATCTGATGGGGCCAACCCATCTTGTGGTCAAAACCATCGTGACATCCATAAGATCATCCCCTCCTCTCATCAATCCCACCATCATCATGCTTACATATCAATTATCATATATCATGCATTTAACGAAGATATGATGGCATACTCAATCATATTTCATAGACAAAGTAATAGGGACTTACCCAAATCCAATCTTATGCCACAAGCAAATCACTAGCAAAAAGATTAAAAGGCAACAATATGGCAATGTTAATTAATAAAGTGTGTAAAGAGTTTTACACACCTGTCACTATCGAAATTCCTAGATCCCAAAGATCCGATCTACGATGCTAAATTCTTGACCCTATAATCGGCCAACAATAGGGTTAGGGACTTAGGCCTATTCGCCCAAACCAAATAATCCCGAAGGATATGTTGTACTTGAAATAACACTCACCTTGGTTGCCGATTTGGTTTCCAACCAAATCCCGAAGCCTTAATTATCCCCTAAATCCATGGCACATATTAGTTTCGGCATTTAAACATAAACTTTTTAACAAATGGCCCTTGGCCGAATGTAACTATTCACTTACCACACTTACCGAAATCCCGAAATTATCACTTGACTTTTCGAGATCCCTACCAAAACACTTGTTAGAATTGGCTTGCACAATCACACGTAATCAAGGCCTATGGCCGAATATTACTTACCTCCATACCTTGGGGAATCAAATCCCGAAAGATCTCCTTACTCCTTTAATGCTATCCTCCATTGACTACAAAACAAGACGTGAAACCAAGGTCTTAATGAGGTTCGGCCAACCTAAAATATTAAGGCTTACCCCTGCTTCCGGCATACCAAAAGAGAAAGAACCCAAAGTTAAAGAGAAAATACTTACCACTACTTTGGAACCGACAGCACCCTACCTTAGGGGGATTCGGCTAATCACAAGATGGAAGGGTTGGAAATTCTTGAGTGGAATAGGGGGTAGGTTCAGCTAATAGGAATAAGAAAAAGAGAAGGAAGAGATGTAGGGGATTAATGGTGGTTTCGGCTTTGTAAAAGAAGAAAGGAATTAGATGGGAGATGAGGGAGATTTGGCCAGCAACCAAATGAAAAAAAAAAAAAAAGAGAACTTGCTGAATGATTTTCGACACTCCCTTGCTTAACACAAAACCGAAAATGGATGGCCCTAAAGAGTCCCAAATCCAGCCATCACCCCTCTTTTTTGTGATAATTCTAGCTTTTAATTATCACCCAATAAGAATAATATTTATCTTCTATTTATCTCCTATCCACCTCTTCAACAATTAAAAAGAAAATACAATACTAACACTACTCCTCCAACCGAATCCTAGAGCAAAAATTAAGCTTTATTCTTATCAAAATAAGAGTCCAACATGCAGCCATCAACTCCCTTTCCATGCACGCCAGCTTGCATAAAAAAATATAGAACCAATTGCTGCTTCTTTGGTTCGAACCTGGGACCTAAAGGAGCAACTGTCGCAGCCCCCTTTTTAACGCCCCATGCCATTCCTCCCAATTGACTTTCATGTCATAAAACCTCACCATTTAATTTTAAGGCCTTCCTAGGCCGATTCCCTTCCTAAAACAAAAGAAAATAGAATTCCCCAAGGCGCAACCTCGGCAGTTCGAACCCAAGACCTGCCACCTCTAAGCCCTTAAGTGGCACCCCAAGCCACTCCACCAAACGTCTTTCATGTCCATACCTTACCCACAAAATCTGTTAAGGCCTTCCAACTTAGCCCCTTTCTTTAACGTCCCAAAAAGCCCAAAATAAAAACACATCCCCTTGTAACTCCCAAGACTCGAACCTCCTCCCTTGAAGCTCCCTTTGACCCCTCCTTTGTAGCACTTAAGTGGCACATGAAAGCCACTTTGCCAAGCTATTCCTTGTGTCATGTTTCTCCCAAAACTTCTCTTAACCCCTATCTCCTAGCTCCCTCATTTTAAATACTTAAAAAGAAATTTTTAGTTCTAAATCTGACCTAGTTCGGGGTTATGACTAGACCCTAAAACATACTTAGCAATCATAATATTCATTTCTTCAAGCACACATATGGGAAAATAATTAAATTACAAACAACCCCTAATTTAGGATGTTACGCTTCTACCCCTTAAAAAGAATTTCGCCTTGAAATTACCTCGATCAAGAGTTGGGGTATTGTCACCGATCACATCCTCGGTTCCCATGTGGCCTCCTCCGCACCATTGTTACGCCATAGCACTTTTACCAAAGGCACTGACTTCCTTTGCAGAACTTTGACATCTCGATCCAAAATCCGTACCGGCTCCTCCTCGAAAGACAAGTCTGAGTTCACTTCAATTTTTGCAACCGGCACTACGTGTGAGGGATCTTATCGATAGCGCCTCAGCATCAAAACATGGAAGACATCATGGATCTGGCTCAATTCTGCTGGCAACTCAAGCTGGTAAGCTACTGGTCCCACACATTTCAACACCGTGTACGGTCCGATGAATCTAGGGCTTAGCTTGCCCTTCCGACCAAACCTCAGCACCTTCTTCCAAGGTGATACCTTCAAGAAGACCTTATCACCCATCGTGATACTCAACATCTCTGCGCTTAAGATCGGCGTAGGATTTTTACCTGTCCGATGCCTCCTTAAGACGAGCCCGAGTTACTCTAACCTTATCCTCCGTCTCTACCACTAAATCTGGACCCAACATCTGTCGCTCTCTTAGCTCCGCCCAACATGTAGGAGTACGGCATTTTCGACCATACAAGACTTCATACGGCAATATTCAATACTCGCTGATAACTATTGTTATAAGCGAACTCGCCAAAGGTAGGTACTCCTCCCAACTACCACGGAAATCCAAAACACAGCCCTTCAACATGTCTTCCAACACTTGGATAACCTCTCGATTGTCCATCGATCGGGTGAAAAGTCATCTGAAATTCAACTTCGTGCCTAACTCCTGATGTAAAACCTTCCAGAATCTCGACGTAAATCGAGGATTCTGATCCGAGATAATGGGCACAGGTACTCCATGCAACCGTACTATCTCTGCGATATACAACCTGGCTAACCTTTGAAGTGAGTAGCCAACCCTTACTGATATGAAATGGGCCGACTTAGTCAACCGGTCCACTATCACCCAAACTACATCTTTCTTACTGGGCGTAAGGGGAAGCCCACTTATGAAATCCATAGTAATCTCCTCCCACTTCCACTGTGGAATCTTTATCGGTCAGTAATGTACCTCGATGGCAATTGATGCTCACTTTAACTTGTCGGCATGTCGACACTTGCTCACTAACTCGCCATTTCCCGCTTAAGACTCGCCACCAAATCGCTCCCTTAAACTCGATACATCTTATCGCTTCCGGGTGCATAGCGACGACCGCTATGAGCTTTTTAAGGATTCACGCCTCAACTCATCATCCTTAGGCATGCATACTCTCCCCGAAAGTACAACACTTATCATCGCTCAAGTCAAACCTTCAAATTTCACCATTTTGTACTTGCAACCTTCGAATATTCAAAGCTTCATCAGTCATCTGCCTTTCTTTGACCTCATTAATCCAAGACGGATTCACTTGTAATTTCGCCAAAAGGCTCCCATCCTCATAGAGACTTAGGTAAGTAAACATTGCTCATAAATTCGCTACCACCTTTCGACTCAATGCATCAGCTACCACATTAGCCTTTCCCGGATGGTATTCGATTGAGCAGTCGTAGTCCTTCAACAACTCAATCCACCTCCACTGCCTCAGATTTAAATCTTTCTGAGTCAGAAGGTACTTCAGACTCTTGTGATCTGTGTACACTACCAACTTCTCCCCATACAGATAGTGCCTCTAGATTTTCAAGGCAAAAACTACTGCCGCCAATTCTAAATCATGTGTCGGGTAGTTACTTTCGTGAGGCCTCAACTGTCGTGACGCATAAGCGACCACCTTCCCTTCTTGCATTAGCACACACCCTAAACCAGTATGCGATGCATCACAATACACAGTGAACTCCTTTCCTACCTCAGGCTGAATTAAGATTGGTGCGTCTGTCAAGATCCTCTTCAGCTTATCGAAACTCTCTTGCTGCGTCTCGCACCACACAAACGGAACTCCTTTTCTCAACAGCTTAGTCAACGGTGCTGCGATTAAGGAGAAATTTTCCACAAATCTCCTATAATATCCTGCCAACCCCAGAAAGCTCCGAATTTCCATAACAGACTTGGGTGGTTTCCACTCTAATACCGCCTCAATCTTTCGGGGATCCACCCTAATTCCCTCGACTGAAACAACATGCCCTAGAAAGGTTACCTCCTTGAGTTAGAACTCACATTTGCTGAATTTGGCGTACAGCTGTTTCTCCCTTAGAACTTGTAGAACCACATGAAGATGTGTGTCATGCTCCTCCTCTGACTTCGAGTACACCAAAATGTCGTCTATGAAGACCACGACGAACCGATCCAGATAGGGTTGGAAAACCCGATTCATCATGTCCATAAACACGGTCGGTGTATTCGTCAAACCAAAAGGCATTACCAGAAACTCGTAGTGTCCATATCGAGTACAGAATGCCGTCTTATAGACATCAGCCTCCTTCACCTTAAGCTGATGGTACCCTGACCTAAGGTCAATCTTAGAGAACACCGATGCCCCTTTGAGTTGATCGAATGATCGTCAATCCTAGGCAAAGGATACCGGTTCTTTATTGTCAACTTGTTCAAATTGCCGATAGTCTATACACATCCTCATTGTCTCATCTTTCTTCTTGACAAACAGCACTGGAGCTCCCCAAGGCAATACACTTGGTCGGATGAACCCTCTATCCAACAATTCCTGAATCTGCGCCTTCAACTCTACCAATTTTTTTGGCGCCATCCGATACGGGGCTATAGATACTGGCGCGGTTCGGGTAACAAGTCGATATCAATTCAAACTCACGGTTCGGAGGTAGACCCAGAAGCTCCTCTAGAAACACATCAACATAGTCCCTTACAGTCCGGACATCTCTCACAGCAACATCCTTAGCTTCCACAGCACAGACATGTACCACATAAGCTTCACAACCCTTTCTAACCATCTTTTCTGCCTTCAACGCAGAAACCAGATTAGATAGGTAATCCCTCCTTTTACCTATCATCACCACCTCATCACCTTCCACGGTCTTTATTACCATGCGCTTAGCTGCGCAATCCAGGCTAGCCTGATACTTTACTAGCCAATCCATCCCGAGGATTAGGTCGAACTCCCAAAATGGTAGTTCTATCAAATCAGCCAAAAACACGACCCCTTGGAGTTCTAGGGGTACGTCCCTAGAGTTTACTTACTTCTACAGAGTGACCTAGGGGGCTTAATATAATCATCTTCCTAGAAGTAAGCTCA
The DNA here is from genome assembly GCA_025506655.1 of Gossypium rotundifolium. NCBI lineage: Eukaryota > Viridiplantae > Streptophyta > Magnoliopsida > Malvales > Malvaceae > Gossypium > Gossypium rotundifolium. Next base: position 11,515,200 of record CP106727.1, read on the forward strand.
GAGTCTAAGTGCAAAGTTTCTACTACGCTACTAGCAATGTATGAGTGGGTTGAGCCAATGTCAATCAGAGTATTATAGGGTACACCAAAGATCAAGAACATACCGATTATAACGCTTCGGTGCGTCGCCCTCCTCTTGACGCCTCATGGCATAGACTAGACCAGTTGTTTAGCCTCGGTACCACCGTACACTTCCCTCGGTGCCCCACGACTTCGCCAAAGACCATTACCTCCTCTTCCCGCACCACGACCCTCTATGATCGCCGGTTATCCTTCTATTCGGTGCACGATCCCGACCTCCGATCTCAATCTAGCCGCTTTTTCGCATAGCTTTCTAACTTGATGCTCTATGGACCCACATTCGAAGCATCCCCGGTTACCATTCTAGCACTCCCCCGTGTGAGACTTGCCACACCGAGCACACCGTGACGACCATTAAGGATTAGCAGCAGCAGCAGGCCTAGCAGCTTGATCTGACCCACCAAACCTCGTTCTCTTCTGCTGATTACCTGAGAACCTTGAAGGTCCCGAGCTCCTCTTATTCCAATTCCTATCTTGATTCCGTCTAACCAACTGTCTTACCCCTTCAACAACATTCGATTTCTCCACTAAGACGGCAAACTCCCATTCCTGTTGTGGAGCTATCATCATCCTCAGCTTGTCTCTCAGCCCATCCTCGAATCTAACACAGCGTTCATGCTCGGTACCCACAATACCACGAGTATACCTACTCAATCGGAGAAATTCGGCCTCATACTCCGCTACTTTCTTATTACCTTGAACCAGGTTCAAGAAAGCCTTCCGCTGTGCATCCACGTAACTAGTTTCGATATATTTCTTTTGATAGGCATCCCTAAAGAATTCCCAGGTGAGATTTTCTGCCACTATTCCATCCCTTACAGTGAGCTACCACTGATATGACTCATCTCGAAGCAGAGATATTATGCCCTTCAACTTCTCCTCAGCTGTAAAATCTAGGTCACCCATGATCTTCTCAGTCGATTCCAACCAATACTCCGCCACATTGGGTGCCACTCCAGAAACTCCTCTAAACACCTCTGCTCCGTTAGCCCGGAGTCGTTTAACCACAGATTTACGGGTTCCTACACCTGCTCGCCTCAAAGAACTCGCTCCAATACCGTAATACGACTTGAGATACAACATCATTACCACCGGCCCCGATCTTGAAATTGGCCCCACGCAAGATATTCTAAGATCTCATTTCCAGACCCATGACTGCACCTCACTGGCTCGACAAGGTCATCCTACCTCTACCACTACCATGGGGCGGACGTCCACGACCTCTCGTACTCATTATTCTCGCTTATGCTTAACTGCTTAAGAATTTTATGCATTAGTATTTCACTTGATTATCCGCAAGAAATTTTATGATGTGAGTTTTAGGAGTGGTTCTTTCAGATCATACATGCACACAAATTCTTCTATTCATTCATTCAAAGAGACGTTGTAGTTTTCATTGTGATTGTTTTTCCACTACCCAGGGGTATTTTCGTAATTTATCCTATAGGGGTATTTTTGTAATTTTCCAAAAAATAAAAATTCTCGGAGGATTTTGTAAAAAAGTATTTTGGAACTCTTAAATTCTCGGGGTATTTTAAAAAATTTTGAAATCCGAGGGTATTTTGGTAATTTTAGGCCTCAGGGGTATTTCGATAATTTTTCACAAATCAGGGTGAATTTGTAAAATTTAATAAATCAGGGATATTTCAAAAGTTGTAAAACTTTGATGGTTCTTTTTGAGAATTACATTTTCCAAATTAGTGATGTTGCAAAATTTTGAAAATCAAGGTTATTCTGGTAATTTTGTTGGTTAAGGGCAATTTTGTAATTTTACCTCTAGGGGTATTTTAGTAATTTTCCATAAAAAGATTTCCAAAATTTGGTTCTAATGGATTCCACAAAAGAAGGATATTTTGAAAATTTTCCATACAGAGGGTATTTTGGTAATTTACAAGCCAGAGGGTATTTTGGTCATTTTTTTCTTTTTAAAGCAAGGTTTTAATTACTTCAAAAACAAAACGGCTAGTTCCTTTCGGATTTTAGTTATCAAGTTTAACCTGTGAGTGTGTCGTCTCAGCTAGGATGAACCGTCACTACGCACCAGGTAGGATTCAAGTGAGTAAGAGGTGAGTCACTAGGACTGCTTAAATACCAGGCTCCCACCGAATCTAATCCTAGACATGCGTAAAATGATTGCCACATCCCTTGCTCAGCGACAACTCACAGGGTTGTTTAAGAATTTATTAAATCTTATGCATGGTTTGTTGGGGTATGCTAACCCTAGGGTTCAACAATCCCTTATTCTAATAGTCTACGATCCCAATTTACCCTTCTGCCCCTCATCAAATATTCACCAAAAATAGATAGAAGTACTTACCTGGGCGGATTGGTGCCGGAGACTCGGTGCCATACTGTTCAAGCCAAAACAGTTTCAAAACATTCCAATAAGGCCTACTAACATAAACAAAACATTTTGGGCCTTGGGCCCCACAAATGAAGTTTTGAACCGGCTCGATACCAAAATGTAACACCCCAAACCCTACCCATGAGTCCCGACCGGATCCGGTATGTCACGGGTAAAATAATTTGAATCCTTTTTGAGTGTCTGGTTAAAATGTGGCTAAGGTATTAAAACGGTGTTTGAAAACTCAGTTGGGATTTTTATAAACATGGTTGTGTTGATAAACCCTTTGAAAACGTTTGATTATGTAAAATTTTAAAATCGTCAAAGTTATAGTTGACTTGGTGTGTTTTGTTACCCGATGGTAACATCTTTGAAAACCCGTAGAAGTTATTAAGTTTGAAAAAGTTATTTTTAACCGGTTCACTTATCATTTATAAATTCTTTTTGTAATATAGTATAAGTAAAGTAAATTATCTATGTAAACATCCAAATAAAAATTAGCGGCCTTATTACAACCTAAATTAAAAACTTAGAAAAAGAAATAAATAAACTTAACGATAATAAATTAAATTCAAATCCGTCAAATAAGGATGGCCGCCTCAAGTCCTCTCCGGCTCCATCTCCGTGATCTACTTATCTGCAAAATAGTATGGGAAGGGGTGAGTCACCAAGACTCAGTGTGTAAATCCCCCACCCGGAAATGTAACTCATACACAGATTATTAATAAACATGCAAACATGCAACCCAACTAACCATCCATACTCCTTTACTACCCCGTGTGGACAAAACCACTGGTGGTCAAAACCACTGGTGACTAGAGTCACAAATTAAATGATGGGGCCAACCCATCGTGTGGTCAAAACCACTGATGACCATAGGTCACAAATATCATAATGTGGTCAAAACCACTGGTGGTACCAAACCACTGGGACTTAGTCACAATTTAACAACAGTGTGGTCAAAACCACTGGTGACTGAAGTCACAATAAATCTGATGGAGCCAACCCATCTTGTGGTCAAAACCACTGGTGACAGTCCATAAGATCATCCCCCTCCTCTCATCAATCCCACCATCATCATGCTTACATATCAATTATCATATATCATGCATTTAACAACATATGATGGCATACTCAATCATATTTCATAGACAAAGTAATAGGGGACTTACCCGAAATCCAATCTTATGCCACAAGCAAATCACTAGCAAAAAGATTAAAAGGCAACAATATGGCAATGTTAATTAATAAAGTGTGTAAAGAGTTTTACACACCTGTCACTACTGAAATTCCTAGATCCCGAAGATCCGATCTACGACGCTAAATTCTTGACCCTATAATCGGCCAACAATAGGGTTAGGGATTTAGGCCTATTCGGCCAAACCAAATAATCCCGAAGGATATGTTGTACTTGAAATAACACTCACCTTGGTTACCGATTTGGTTTCCAACCAAATCTCGAATCCTTAATTAGCCCCTAAATCCATGGCACATATTAGTTTCGGCATTTAAACATAAACTTTTTAACAAATGGCCCTTGGTCGAATGTAACTATTCACTTACCACACTTACCGAAATCCCAAAATTATCACTTAACTTGTCGAGATCCCTACCAAAACACGTGTTAGAATCGGCTTGCACAATCACACATAATCAAGGCCTATGGCCGAATATTACTTACCTCCTTACCTTGGGGAATCAAATCCCGAAAGATCTCCTTACTCCTTTAATGCTATCCTCCCTTGACTACAAAACAAGACATGAAACCAAGGTCTTAATGAGGTTCGGCCAACCCAAAATATTAAGGCTTACCCTTGCTTCCGACATACCAAAAGAGAAAGAACCCAAAGTTAAAGAGAAAATACTTACCACTACTTTGGAACCGACAACACCCTACCTTAGGGGGATTCGGCTAATCACAAGATGGAAGGGCTGGAAATTCTTGAGTGGAAGAGGGGGTAGGTTCGGCTAATAGGAATAAGAAAAAGAGAAGGAAGAGATATAGGGAATTAATGGTGGTTTCGGCTTTGTAAAAGAAGAAAGGAATTAGATGGGAGATGAGGGAGATTCGGTCAGCAACCAAATGAAAAAAAAGAGAACTTTCTGAATGATTTTCGCACTCCCTTGCTTAACACAAAACCGAAAATGGATGGTCCTAAAGAGTCCCAAATCCGGCCAACACCCCTCTCTTTTGTGATAATTCCAGCTTTTAATTATCACCCAATAAGAATAATATTTATCTTCTATTTATCTCCTATCCATCTCTTCAACAATTAAAAAGAAAATACAATACTAACACTACTCCTCCAGCTGAATCCTAGAGCAAAAATTAAGCTTTATTCTTATCAAAATAAGAGTCCAACATGCGGCCATCAACTCCCTTTCCATGCACGCCAGCTTGCATAAAAAAAAATAGAACCAATTGCTGCTTCTTTGGTTCGAACCTGGGACCTAAAGGAGCAACTGCCGTAGCCCCCTTTTTAACGCCCCATGCCATTCCTCCCAATTGACTTTCATGTCATAAAACCTCACCATTTAATTTCAGGGCCTTCCTAGGCTGATTCCTTCCTAAAACAAAAGAAAATAGAATTCCCAAGGCAACAACCTCAGTAGTTCAACCCAAGACCCGCCACCTCTAAGCCCTTAAGTGGCACCCCAAGCCACTCCACCAAACGCCTTTCATGTCCATACCTTACCCACAAAATCATAAGGCCTTCCAACTTAGCCCCTTTCTTTAACATCCCAAAAAGCCCAAAATAAAAACACATCCCCTTGTAACTCCCAAGACTCGAACCTCCTCCCTTGAAGCTCCCTTTGACGCCTCCTTTGTAGCACTTAAGTGGCGCATGAAAGCCACTTTGCCAAGCTATTCCTTGTGTCATGTTTCTCCCAAAACTTCTCTTAACCCCTATCTCCTAGCTCCTCCTTTTAAATACTTAAAAAGAAATTTTTAGTTCTAAATCCGACCTAGTTCGGGGTTATGACTAGACCATAAAACATGCTTAGCAATCATAATATTCATTTCTTCAAGCACACACATGGGAAAATAATTTAAAAGTTATATAAAACATAATATAATAATGTATAATATATAAAATAAAAATATAATAACTAATATATAATTTTTTAAAACAATATACAATATATGAATAAAATAATAATAATAAATAATTTAATATATATAATAATTAAAAATAAGAATAAAATGAAAATAAAAAGAATAAAAAAATCAAATGAGAAAGGACTAAATTTAAATAATAATAAAAATTTAAGGTTAAAATGCGAAAAGGATGATATTGGAACGCGCGCCAAAATGCAGGGACCTATTGGGCAATTATGCTTCATTTCCTAAACGATGCCGTTCTATTACCAGCCCTTAAATAGCCTAAGGGACTAAATTGAAATATAAGCAAACATTTAGGGCCGAATTAAAAAAATAAAAAAATAAAACAAAATTAAAAATAATAAAATTGCGGAAGGACTAAAATGGTAAATTTCCTTTTTTATAAAACACGCGAATCTTCCCCGAGTTTTCGGGTCCACGCGTAGATCCTCCCTCAAAACGACGCCGTTTTGGTCATTAATAGACCACACCCAAAATGACGTCGTGTGGATGCCCTATAAAAACTAAAAATTTAACCTAAAAATCATTTTAAACACCGATTTAAAAAAAATGGCAGAGGGCCTAAAAATTTGCTCTGCCTTCACAGGTCATTCGACCTCCAGCCATCATCGCGCACGCGCCTTACGCGCCGTTGCCCAAGGTGACTCAAAGGTAATAATCTTCCCTTCTTATTGTTTATTCGAATGGAACAAAAAGAAAAATAACATAAATATGAAACTGTGACGAGAATCACCTCTGTTTTCTGAATATTTGCTTTTGCTTTTGTATTATCTTTTGTATTTTCTCTGTATCCGTGTATGTCCTTAGTTACAGAATAGGTCGGCTTTTATAGCCTTGAAAATAAAAATGAAAAAAGAAATACATTGTTTCTGCCATTTTTACTGATGTTTCTTTCCTTTCTTATGCAGGAGGGGCGTGGATTTTGGCGACGAGGAGCTGCCCGCGCATTGATGGCGGCGTGGTTCGCGCAGATTGAGGCGTGATCGAAGGCTGCACGAGGCTTCCGGCGCGAAGGCTAGGCACTTGCGGCACCTAGTGTTTTAGAAACCCTAGGTCTTTTGATTTCGGTTTTAGGTGTTTGGCCCTTTTGGGCGGTCTCTGTTTTGGGTTTGGGTAGGCAGTTTTAGACAGGGTTTGAGGGTGTAATTGGGCTAATGGTGTAATGGGCCACTGGGTCATTCGTTTATAAATGGACTGCAATTATTTGGACTTTGGTTTTATTATTTTTTCTTTTGTTTGTTTTGGTTTTCACGGGCCCAGGCAAAATGGGCCTCTTACATTCCTAATTTTGAATTTCTTTCAATTTAGTCCCTACTACATAAAAAGTTATGATTTATTTTACAATTCAATCCTTTTTCTCAATTCTAACTTGAAATTCTATCGATTTAAACCCTAATTCTTCAAGTAATTCAACATGAACTACAACCAAAAATCAATTAACTTTTAAAATTTCCACATAAATCAAGTAGTAATTTGTTCTAGGATTCCAAAAGCATCAAAATCATAAGAAAAGGGACTAAATTGACTTACCAAATTAAGCTTGAAACCTTAAAACCCTAGTTTCTCCTTTTCTTTTTCTTTCCCTATTCTTCTCCCCTATTTCGTTTTCCAATTCTGTTTCTTTTTCATCCTTTTGTTTCTTTATTTCTTTTATTTACTTTATTTTATGTTATATAAAATAATAATATAATAATATAATAACATAATACCTTTTACTTAAATAATAAGTAAATAATTAATTAATATATGTATTTTATTTTACCACATGTATTTCACTATTACCACACACTTGTCACTTATGGTTTTATTGCTAATTTAGTCCCTTGACTTTTCTTGATTTTATAATTCAACTTTTACCCTATAGTCAATCTAGTCCTCACACTTAATTTAATCTTACTTTAAACTAATTCACCTAACCAAAACCTAATTGACCACACAACTAACTTCGTAAATATTTTTAATCAATATTTACGAATCCGTTTTACGTAAACGAAGACCCAAAAATGCACTTTTCCAATTACCCAACTATTGGGTCATTACACAATGTGATGCCAAAATCTTGCTAAACCCAATGATAAAAAAATTAGTAATAAATATATAAACTTGAATGGTTAATTTCAAAATAACTTATGAATTTACATAAATTACAATAATTGAATTTTAACAAATTAAAATAAGACGAAGATTCATTTATTATTTACAAAACAAAACAGACACACATATATGAATATCAATATGATAATAATATCCCCTTTCTCTTGAACAAATATTCACCATGTTTTTACATCAAACAAAATATAAGTACAGCATTAGCATTTATTTTACAATTTAGTGGGAAGGTGTTAACGTCACAACTCGAGTCCTACACGTTGAGATGCCAACAAAAATGACTTTCAACATATTAAACTTCTGGAGCATTGTAAAACACTAGATTCACTTGTTAATTGCTTAACAGATCCAGTATCAACAACCTTAAAATTTTGTTATTGGTTATAGTTAGGCTTAGCTCCACTTATACCTGTTTGCTTACTAAAAATGCTCCATTTTTAAAAACATCCCCTACCGAATAAAATTTCCATAAACCTTTCTCTCCTTTTCTCCATGTTACCTCTTTGTTCCCAACATCATTCGGAGCGACGAAATAATTAGCCTCACTCTTGATGCAGGGGCTCATGCAACCACCGATGGCGTATTGTTCCTACCCTTGGTAGAAATTGTTCGCTATGTGTGCATATCCATGGTGCACTCTACAATGTAATTTAATATATAACAATTTCAGATAATTCATATAAATATGCATTAAAAAACATGGAGCTCACCGATCCATAATTATTATTTACCTTGGCATTCTTTGGTTGCACTTAGGTTCAAAATGGTTGAAAATGGCAGTGACCTTCATGTTTTTGTCTCTCAAATGACCATTGTCGTGTCTGAGGAGCATAACTTTGTCTTGGTTCCTAAACTAGTTGTTCGACACGGTGATGTTGGTGAAACCGCAAGTGACATCGAGGAGGTCATCTTTGCACTCATACAATGTGTTATGATCGATCCACACTTTTCTTGCAGTGGCCAAACTTATAGCATCCCCATCCATTTGGCCTAAAGGGATCACCTCCGCATTTGGACCCATCGTAGTGCTAGGTGGTTGGGCCTTGCAATGGTGGATGTGAAGCCCATGGATGATTATATCGGTCGCTTGGTACACCAACAGGCATCCAGCACCAGTTATGTGGACATCGTCGCCACGGCCGTCGATGGTAGTGAAGCTGCATAAAAGAAGTGGTCTTTGGAGTGTGATGGTCATGTTTTTTTTAATGTGATCCATACTTTTCCTTTGATCATTGTGGTTCCATAATGAAGGGTCCCTGATTTAGGACTCAAAGGGTCATTGGAAGGATCAGTAACCTTGTATTTCATGACGTCTTTACCAATGTTGTTGATCATTTTTCCAGCAAAACCGACGGCGCATTTGGCCAATTGTTGTCATTGACTCTGCCAAAGGGGGTTCCCTCTCCAACATTTATCGATTACATTCATATTGGCCAAACTCGAACTAGGACTTGCCATTAGAATGACCAGGAAAAGGGCCAATGTGAAGTAACATGATAATGTTGTAGCCATTGTTGTACTCGTTTTTTGAGTGTAAGATGGAAGAATAAGGAGAGATTATTGATGGATTTATACTGCAAAAAAAAAAAAAAAAAACCAAATTTGAGGGTTAAAAAATTTGTTCATAATGTTACGAGGTGAATGTTATTGCTGTTTTTATCGGATGCAAATAGTTTGGGCTACTTTGTTAGCAACTAGTTTTTTTTGTCGAGTCAAAAAATTGTTCATTTGTTTATTTTTAGTGAGTTTTTACTAGTGGTCATTGTACTATGCATAAGTTGCGTATTTAATTCTTATAATGAGTGTATTCTAATTTGGTCAATTAAGCTCTATTATTTTAGAATTTTAAAATTTCAATCATGGACAAAATGGTAGACATTAAATTTATTAAGTTATATTTTGCTATTTCTTAAATTGTTTGTGACAAATAGATTATTACAAGTATAATATCATGTCAATTTGTTATTTTCACATAATACCCATAAACATGTCACAAATGGATTTAACAACTATCGCTTCAATTAGGATTGAAATTTAAATATTCAAAAGTATAGAGACTAAAAGTGGTTAAATTGGATAATGAAGATTAAACCTATAACTTACATATATCATGAGACCAATAACAAAATTATGCCTAATGGATTTAAATGTTACCGTTTGTGTCAAAAGTTTCAAAATTCAAATTGACTTAATTAAAATATAAGGACTAAATTTATAATTTAAGCATAGTATATGGAGTAATAACAAAATTGATTTCTTTTTTTTTTTTACAAAAATGTTATTTTCTTTGTACTTACAAAAGGAAAGAGTGTGTTTAGTGTTATTTCATTACTCGAGGTAAAAAAATGGGGCCAAGTTTGAGAGTTAGTTTCATTAAAATAAAATTTTATATTTCTTAATTTAAAATTTAATTATTACAATTATTTGTATTTTGACTAATTACCAAACATGCTTATTTAAGTGCCTTGATGGTATGATTAAGTTCATAATAATTTCAATCTATGGTGGTATGATTAAATGAATATATTGATGGCAAATTTTTGCATAGTTTATAAAATACATAAAAGATCACATAAATAATGGTAAATTGTATAAATAGTCATTCAATTATTAAATTTTTTTATTTTGGTACTAAAATAGTTTACAATTTAAGCACACGCATTATATAGTTTGATCAATTTTTTTGTAAAATGTAAAAATATTTATAAATCTCTAGCATAAAAAAAAAATCTAACTTGGATTTATGTTCGCAATTTTAATAGGAGTGTCCAAATTAATTAAATTATGTAATGTGAGTGTCTAAATTGCAAATTTTTTTAAGTCCAGATTAACCTTCTATGATGTGCATGACCCATGCTAATTTAATATTTAAGAAATAGTAGTGGCGGTGAAATTAATGTTATGGTTGCATTATCATTTTGGACTTAATATAGATTTCACTTGGTCCCAATATTTGAAAATTTTCAATTTAGCCTCTTTATAAATCGAGAAATTATAAATTAATATATATAGTGAAATTGTACTTTAACCTTAAAAAATGAAAATTTTGTAAAACAATCCTCTTATAAATAAAAATTATAAATTAATATATAATAAAATTACACTTTAACCTTTCTCAAAATGAAAAAAGTTATTTAATCACTTTAGAAACGATGAAATTATAAATTAATGCATAATAAACTTATATTTTGGATCTATGAAAAATTATAATTAATTTTCCAACTTATTAATTTTTTTTGAATTTGCCATTGGTTGTGATTGTAACTACATATTAACGTGCCGTACCAATGAACAAACATGTCCTCTACTTGAGCAGCGCCTTGCTATTATCACTCTTGAGAATTACATGACTTTACTCCAAACTAGAGTTGTTCATGGCTGGGTTGGGCCAACCTGAAAAATGAGAGGGTTTGTTCAAAATATTGGTTCAAAAAATGGGCTTGGGCAAAAAAAAATCCGTTTAGATAATGAGATAGGCCTCGGGTATGGTTTTTAGACCAGACCTAACCCGACCCAAATTTTCAAAAATAAAAACCCTGCTGTTTTCCATGTTTTACTATTGTTTTCCCACTATTTTGCTACCATTTCACAACTATGTCACTACTATTGTAACACCCCAAACTTGGCCTAGATGTTAAGGCTGAATCTAGTGATGTCACATGATAGGGTGCTTGAAAATCGTGCCGTCTCGATAAAACCATTATCCATTTAAATACTTTTCTTTATCTGTTGTTAGCTTCTAACTCGTGTTACTAATTTAGTTGGTGGTTTTAAAACGTTATTGGTTGTTGAAGCTTTTAAAATAGTTTAAGTAATCGTGTATTTCTTGATAAAACATTAGCTTCTCTTGAAAACCAAGGTTTCCTATGACTAGCAGTTCAAAATCCATAAAGTAAAGAAAAAAAAAAATCCAAAAACAAACAAAAGTCCAAAAGTCCAATTTACAACCCAAAAGTTGAACAAATAAAAATAATATAGAAAGAAAACCAAGAATCATATCTAAATCCATAACAGTCCAAAACTGTGGTCACCGTCGAGTCCTCCACTGCACCGATCTTAAAAATATTTTGAAAATAATGATAACGTCCCTCTATTGGGCCCTCGAAGCCCAAAACATACATTAGGAACCAACCGGGATTAAATCGGGATCATAAGGAATTTTTTGCAAAATCCAAAAAATTTTCTCAACTACAGAGGTCGCACGCCTATGTGGTTCGGGGACACGCCTGTGTGGTTAGGCCATGTGGCCAACATGCCCATTTAACTTACCTCGCTCCAGGCCTGTCGCTTCACACGCCCGTGTCCCTAGGCCGTGTAGTTAATTTTTATTTTTGAATTAGGTGCAGGATTCAATGGCCATATCACAAAACAAATCATTTCATAAGAAATTGCATAACTGAAACCTTTCTACTCTTTCATAAGCTCAATTATATTTTCATCTAAGCACTTACCATTTCAATGCACCTTATAATTAAACATATTACCATTCAACTAGTAATTTGGTACTTGCCTAAACTTCAAGCAACAACATTGGTTAGCGTACTTTAATATTGACAAACTTATTTTCTCGACATGTGATCGGTCTAAAATTGTCGAGTTTTAAAATTTATAAAGAAAATGATCGAACATGAAAACTAACTCTGACAACGACTTAAGGCAAGTGTACCTATCGAACAGTAGTATAGCTTATGCAAGATCAGGTTATCGAACCCAAAGGAACTAAAAGTACTAATAAATCAATAAAAAGGGTTGTTAGGATTAAAAAAAAGGTTCACTAGGGGTTAATTATTGTAATATCTCGGACTATGGCTTATGCATAATTGCTTAATTGAATGTGAAAGCATGCCTTTATGTGTATAAATGTGTTCTATGAACCCTAGTGTGTAGGTGAACGCCTTAGAAATTATTTAATTTTAAGTCTAAAAGAGGGAGTTAAGCCTGATAGGCCTTAAGAAAATAAATGGAGGAAATAAGACATACAATTGGGCTTGGAAAAGTGGCTCGGAGGCGCCATTTAGGGCCTCTGGGAATGACGCCACAAGCATGTGCAAATGGGCCAGGGTTCGAGTCACATAGGAGGCAAAAGAAGAGCTTTTATTTTTGGAAAAAAGGGAGAGAGATGGACGGCATAGGGACTTCATTTGGATGAGTTTTAGTTAGGATTAAACTCTTTTTAAATTTTGGCTAAGGGAGGTGATAATTATGGTTTAATCAAATTAAATTTTAAATGAGGAGATAAAGAGAAAACAAGGGATATGATAGTGATGGCCGAATAAGGGACTCTAGGCTTAGTAATTTCGGCAAATGGGGGAAAAGTGAGGCCATTCGGCATTCTTTTCTTTTTGAAGCCTCTACCGAATTCCCTAGCCACTCTTCTCTTTCTCTCTTATTTTGTCAAAAGTCGAAAACACAAGCAGTCATAGCCGATTTCTTCATAACATACAAAGCCGAAACCTTATTCCTTTCCATTGCCGAAATTAATCTTTTCTCTTCTTCTAAAAGTTCTCTCAAAAGCCCAATATTCAAGGTGGTTCTAGCCGATTGTTCAGAGGGTCCTAAAGCCGAAAGTTCCCTTCCTTATCACTCTTGGAATCGACTTCTTCTACGAGTATTCTTGTCAACTTCGCAAGGATAGTTGGCCATTTGCGTTTTGGACTCTCTCTTATTTGGTAAGGAACCCCTCCTATGACGATTTGCTATTTATTCTCTTTCTCTGACTATCGAAATTAAGGCTCTAATCACATTAGTATTCTTGGCCGAAATCTTGAAGGAAAGTTTCAGCTTTTCTCTTGTAGCCGATTCCAAAGGGGATCATTCGGGATTTCTAAAGATCTAAGGTAAGCAAATAAGATCTTAGGCCAAAGGCCATCTATTATGTTTAAGGTTGGAATTGGATCTAACACATATACTCTATAGATATTTCGACATCTTCATAGCCAAGGGATTAATTTCAGGATTTAAAAATCGCAAGGTAAGTGCACCTACACATTCGACCAAGGTCTATTTAGTGATTAGATCTATTTCGTACTTCGTTTAAAAGCCGAAACTAACCTGTGAAGTGATCTAGTGCTTGGCCGATTACAAGAAGGAATATAGCAAAATTTTTTGGATTTGGTTGGTAGTAAAATCGGCAATAAGGTAAGATTTCGGTTTCGATAGTCCTTCGGGATTTAATTAACTAGCCGAATGGCTTTATGCTAAAGTGTTTAAAGTTGGCCGAATATAGGGATTAAGGGCCTAAAAGCATTAGATCGGGTTTTTGGGATTTCTAGAAAGCGCTAAGTAAAACAGGTGTGTACCCCACACTAAGCTTTAAGTTAATTTACGGTTATGTTTAATTAATATGTTACAAGAATATGTTAAGATGTGGCTATGAGTACCATGCAATGGTACAAAGTGCTAAGGCACGTTTACCCACTCCTACTATGAGTATGATAAGTTTTGCTATGGCATATATATGAAATTATAAGAATGTGAATAAGGAATATGTTATGGTTAATGCATAATTGTATGACATGGGGCATATGGGTGATATGAAAAGGGGAAGTGAATTGGTGGTTTTATACCCCAATATCCGAATGTGGTGACTTATGTCACAATATATGAATGTGGTGACTTATGTCACGAATATATATATCTGGTGGCTATGCCATGAATTTTATAAGGGCGATGAGCACGTCGACTGCAACGACTGCCTTCGATGGTGTGTAGCAGATGAAGGGTTGACTTAGTAGTCCCCACGGTGTGATGGTTGGTACGGGTGATGTGTAGTGGATGGTTATTTAGGCTTGGGTTCGGGTTTGCATCATTAATTATATATATATGTTACTATGTATGATTTGACATTCCTGAGTTAATTGAGTTCTGTGTTGGTTTACACATTGAGTCTGTTTAACTCACCCCTTGTGGGACTATTTTTCAGGTGACACTCAGTAATGGACTGGATCGGCAGAAGCTCAGTGGTGGCCATGCAAAGCTCAGAGACTGTTTTTGTTTTTATTAGTCCTATTTAAGTTTTGAATTATTTCGGGTTTTTATTTGATGTAATAAGGCCAAAGAATTAGATTGTTTATGCATGCTTTCAAATTACTTAGTATGATACGATTATTATCGAATTAAGGTTAAAATTCAATTTTTCTTAAGTATAAATATCAAATGTTTTGACACCTAATCAACATGGGTTTTAAAACTTTGAGCCCAACCCAAATCAACTGATTTCGAAAACTCACAAATTTTAGCAAAGTTCAAATAAGATTTGAATTGTTTTTCCTAAAAGCATACCAGATCCGGTCAGGGCTTGTGGGCCGGGTTTGGGGTGTTTCAATTATGTAGATAGGCTTTTTAGTGGTGTGAATGTGTTAAAATCTAGGTGCCTTTATCATCTTAGTATATCAAATCAATAATGTGGTCTCGACATGTATAGGCAAGTTCTAGAATAACAATTCAGTGTTGACACACTCATAATTAATAAAGTGAGCACGAAAAAGAGTATATGCTCTATAAGGCTCAAAATCTCACAAAAATTATGGGTATCTGACATCAATCCCTATAAATTTCAAACTTCAAGGTATATTCAAATTCAGTTTAACAACCTATGAAATTTTTAATTCTTGAAAAATAGACTTATCATGCTTGATTCTCTAGTATTCTTCAAATTTAATCATCAATGCACAATTATCAATGACTTACTCAAAAACATATCAATAAAAATCATAAATCATCAGAAATTTCACCCTAATTAATAATATGAGAAAATTACTTAGGAACAAGACTAAAATAAATGATTTTGGAATGCAAAAAGTTAGGCACTTTTACCCCCCACACTTAAGATGTACATTGTCCTCAATGTACAAACATAGATGATCGTGTGTCTATCGAGTTTTAAAATTTATAATGAATGTGATCGAACCTGGAAACTAACTCTGACAACGATTAAAGGTAAGTGTACCTATCGAACTGTAGTATAGCTTAGGCAAGACCGAATTATCGAACCCAAAGGTACTAAAAGTACTAATACTCACTTTCTTTTTATTATTTAGCCTTAAAAACAGAGTGAAGTTGTTTTAAACTAAATTGACGATAACAAAGCTAAGTACACAAAGATAAAAGAGATTGAATTTGGAAATAACTTGATGAAAAACTCAGCTGATCACGATGATACCCTCAGGAAGAATCCACCTAGACTTCACTTGTTATCTAACCCTAAACCATATGATTTCTTTACTTAGCTTGATCCGTAGGACTCCCTAACCTATATTAAACCCTCTCTTGAGGCGAATAACGTCTAACCCTAGGTTAATTAGTGGAACTCTTGTTCGCTTATAATAACCCCCTAGAATAGTAGTAAATAGATCTGTGGATTCCCATATTAGGTTTCACCATAATCTGTCAAATTCTTGTAACCCTATCTCTAGGCGTTCAATCAACTCTGCTTAATTATGTTAGATCTACTCTTAGGCAGGGTTTTTTCCTCCACCTAAGCATATCAGATTTGGATTAAGAAACATAATTAAGAACAAACTAAGTAATTACCATATAACTTAGAAATCAAATAACAAGATTCATCTAGGTTTCATCCCCTTCAGGTATCTGAAGGGTTTAGTTCATAACTTTAAAATAAAACATCTCAAGAGAAAAGATAAAACAAAACATAAGAAATCCCTAAAACCCCCTGAAGGAATTGAAGGAGAGATCTGCCATTTTGAGTAGAATTCCAGCTTCTTGAGATGGATCAACTGGCTTTCTTTGAGTAATTCCCTGAATTGACTGTTCTGGCTTCGGCTTTTTGGCCTCGCTCACCGCCTCCTTTCAAGATACACTTAAGGTTTTTATATAGACTTTTAGAATGCTTCACTTGGCCTCTAAGTGTCCCAATTTAAGTATACTTCCTACTCGGTGTTTGAATAGGCTTTGTAAAGTGTTTCTTTGGCTCTAAGTATCCAAATCCGAGTGAAATTGCTCTCTCCCTTAACAAGGGCACGGCCATGGTACACGCCTGTGTAAATCATTTCAGGCCATGTCTCGATTCTTTCGATTGGGGCACGGCCGTGTAAATCATGGCATGGCCATGTCTTAGTTAATTGTCGAGGCACGGCCGTGTGGCTTGAAGTCTAGGCCGTGTCGATTTCCTTTTTGGCCCAAATTGGCCCGTTTTAAGCTCGTTTCTCATTCTTTTTGTCCTCGAGTGCTTTCCTGAGTATAAACATGAAAAGAAAGGATTAAAAGCACCTTTTTACATAAATCAAGGGCTAAATCATCCAAAACCATACTAAATGTGGGCCTGGAATATGTTACTTTTATGGTTTATCAAATACCCCCACACTTAAGCTTTTACTTGTCCTCAAGCAAAATTCTCAACTTACAATTAAAACGAACTTTCCACAATTCATAATTCCTATCAATAATGCCTCATCATAATTCATAGATAATTCGTACATGGATAATTTAACTCAAAGACTTCTAAAGATTCAAATAATTCTAAGTCATATATTTTGTAGCACGAAAACATAGGTGTCTCCCCTCAACTAAATAATTACCTTTGATTCAAAACTGACAAGGATTGACATCCTCACTAAAGAGTCACTCAAATCAATCATAGTGTTTAAGGTTTACAATTAAGCACTCAACAGTCGAACGTGAAAAGTTAATCCCATAGGCTTGCCTAAAAATCAAATCTCCACCACTGTGATATGAGATGATTCACAAATCAAAAGGTCTTTAATCAGGGTTGTAACGGGGCTTGGGTTAAAAGGTGTGGATAAAGGCTGAATTAGAAGGTTAAAATCGAGATCGAATTGACAAATTACCTAACTAAAAACAATGAACTAGAAAATAAATGATTACATCAATTGAAGCTTTGAAACTAATAATACTACGAGCTTTTTATTTGATAATTGAAAATTGAATGTACATGCTCACTTTTTATACTACTAATGCTGACTATACTTTGATTTCGATTTTTTTAAGAACAAACTAGAAACATAATAAAGAAAACTTTATCAACTGAAATAAACTAATTTGGTAACTGATCAAATCAATTCTCGATTGAAGGGTAGTCAAAAGAATGGTGATAACAAATACAAAGGGTTTTGGGTTAATATTAGTGGGTAAATCAATAAAAAGGGTTGTTAGGATCAAATGGGTTCACTAAGGGTTAATTTTGTAGGTAAGTTTTTTAGTTTAGTGTATGGGTTAAAACCTAGGTGCCTTTATCATCTCAGTATATCAAATCATAGATGTGGTCTCAACATGTATAATCTAGGCAAGTTCTAGAATAACAATTTAGTTTTGACACACTCATAATCAATAAAGTGAGCATGAAAAAGAATATATGCTCTATAAGGCTCAAATCTCACAAAAAATTATGGGTATTTGACATTAATCCTTGTAAATTTCAACTTCAAGGTAATATTCAAATTTAGTTCAACAACCTATAAAATTTTTGATTCTTGAAAAATAGACTTATCATGCTTGATTCTCTAGTATTCTTCAAGTATAAATCATCAATGCACAATTATCAATGATTACTCAAAAAATATTAATAAAAATCATAAATCATTAAAAATTTCACCTTAATTAGTAAAATGAGAAAAATACTTAAAAACAAGATTAAATTCAGGATTTTTAGAATCATGCAAAAAGTTAGGCACTTAATTCCTCCCACACTTAAGATGTACATTCCCTCAATGTACAAAGATAGATAATAACAATTAATATAAAATCAAAAGAAAGGGAGAGACTGCCACTTCTTGAATTTTGGATGATTCCAGGAGTTGGCAGAGGTCGTGGTGGTGTTTTCTATGGGCCTGGTGGGGTGATTATGGATGAGCTTTGTGCTAGATAAAGAAATTGGGTAGCCTGTAAAGATATAGCCAAGAAATCTAAAGAAACATTAATAATATACTAATACTATAATTAAAGGCAAAGAAAATAAAGAGAAGGAGACTAAGAAGAAATCTAAAATTGAAAGAAAAGACTAATGGACTAATGAGTCCTTATTGTTGGATGGTTCATGAGGTGGGTGTCTAAGGCTGTGGTGCGTGATTCCCAAGCAGCCTTTAGAACCTAAAACCAAGAAATTAAAACCAAATAAACTAGATTAAGCATAAGAGAGTCAAAGGAAAGGAAATTGAAGCAAAAGGAAAAAAAAAATAAAATCGAAAAGGTCTCAAAGACCCTTGGCTTGGTGTTTGGATGAAGCGGCCAAAATGTAATTATGTGTAGTGTCTCTATTGAGGAGACTGCGGTTGGCCTTTTACGCTTCTTCAGCATGATCTTAGTGTAGCACAAGAGCCTGAACACCTTTTTTATAAGAAAGAGGGAAATAGAAAGAAGGAGGAGAGAATGGGAAAAGAAGATGGGGAAAAAGGGAATGGATGTGGTGTTTAAATAGATTTTATCCTCTGACAAAATCCCATGGCTATTTCTCTAGGGCGTGTTGCTTTACACGGCCTCATTGCACGGCCGTGCTTGGAGGTAAAATGCACATGGTCTATAAGTCAGTGTTTTCACACGGTCGCATCGCACGATCGTGTTCTGGGTGTGTTGGTGTGCCACAATCATTTTTCATAATGCCATACCAGTTCCTAAAAAGGCAGTGTTTTGGGATGGTTGGGAGGCATGGGCATGTTTGTCCCGTGTCTGATAAGTCAGTGGTTTCACACGGTTGTGGAGCACGACCGTGCCAATTTACTAGTGCCCGTGAGGGAGTGGTTGGATCTGTGATGTCATGGGGTGGTTGGGACTGATTCGCACAGCCTTTGTTGTGTCAGTACAGTGGTTCTAGTGATCCACTCGGTCATGGACACGGCCGTGTATAAGGCCATGTGGCCTTGAAGTTTTGCACTTCCGGTTAGTTTAAAAGGAAATAAAGAAGGAAGGGAAAGAAACTAAAAATAAATTTGAATGTAAATAGTATTAGTGCTCGAGTTGCCTCCAGAGAAGTGCTCGTTTATAGTCTTAAGCTGGACTTTCCTTGAATTAGAAAAATTAGGGAGGTTTAAAGGTTCAAATATCTTTCCTCTTGCTTAAAATTTTATTTTCTTGATAAGGTTCAAGTCGAGAAGCGTTTACCTTAAAAGTGCCGAATATTGGATTCCTTACCTCCACTGTTCCATGGGTGAAGATATCGTGTACCTTAAGAGGATTTTCCTTGCTTACGTTCAGGTCTGTTGCGATGATGCGAGGATTAGCTTTGTCAAGCAGCACCTGGTCTCCTATTTTGAAGTGATTTGATATTCCTACGAGTTCTTCTGGTGGTTCTTCTGGTGTTACTTCGTGTGGGTCTGATTGCTCTTTGACTTGTGTCCTCTGCTCTTCTAAATCGTCGATCCTAAGGTCTTGTTCCTTGTGTGATTCTTCCTTGTCGCTTTGGGATCTGTGAGTCAGCTCAGAGTTGTGCCTTTGCGGTGTTTCCCGTGATAAAGGTTGAACAATTTGATTATCATCTGTATTCACTTTCTTACCTTTATCGATTGTTGTTCTAGCCGAGTCAAGAGCTTGAAGACTGATCGATTCGTCACCTACACAAAGTATGAGTTCTCCTGTGGCAACATCAATTTTAGTCTTGGTAGTTGCCGGAAAAGGTCTTCCTAAAATTAAGGGGATTGTATTATCCTCATCCATATATAAAACAACAAAATCTACTGGAAAAACAAATTTATCAATTTTGACAAGAGCATCTTCGATAATGCCCTTAGGAATTCTAATAGTTTTATCAGCTAATTGTATACTCATCTTAGTTTGTTTGGGCTTCCCGAGACCTAGTCATTTAAATAATGTACAAGACATGACATTTATGCTTGCCCCTAAATCAGCTAACACATTATCAATAGCTAAACTACCAATTAAACATGGAATTGTAAAACTCCCTGGATCTTTTAGCTTTCGTGGTAGTCTATTCTGTAACATTATTGAGCATGCTGCGTTTAATTCCACATGGTGCTCTTCGTCTAATTTGCGTTTGTTACTTAAGAGCTGTTTTAAAAATTTCCTCCAGTTTGGCATCTGAAAAAGAGCTTCAAGAAGGGGTAAGTTAATATGTAATTTCTTTAAGAGTTTAAGAAACTTACTGAACTGTTCTTCTGAATCATCTTTTTTTATCGCTTCGAGATAAGGTATGCGAGGCTGGTATTCCTTGATTACCGGTTTTGGCTTTTCTTGTGTTACCTCCACCTTACCTTCGCCTACCTTATTTTCTTATATTGGAATGGGTTCCTCTAACCCCTTACCGTCTTGAACTGAGATGGCTTGAATTTGCTCCTTTGGGTTAATCTTGGTGTTACTTAGTAGACGTCCTAGCGGTCGTTCTGACATTAGCTTTGCGAGTTGTTCGACAGCATTAGTGGCTTCCTTAACGGACTTAGTAAGTTTCCCGATTCAAATCTCGTTACTTTTAATTGTTTTCTCAGTTTCTTGGAAGCGCTTTTCTGTGTCTAATGTGAATTTTGTCAGTGTAACACCCCAAACCCGGCCCATGAGCCTCGACCAGATCTGGTATGTCACAGGGTTAAACGTTTTGAAATATTTTGATTAACTGGTGAAAATCTAAATAAAATGTTGTTAAGGTTATAAAGCGGTGTCTTGATGAAACTTCAGGTGGGATTGATTTTTACAAACATGGTTGAGTTGAAAACCTTTGAAAACATTTGATCATTTGAATTTTAAAATCATCAGAGTTATTGTTATCTTGGCGAACTCTGCTACCCGATGGTAACATCCTTGAAAACTCGTAAAGATTTTCATTTTGAAAACGTCATATTTAACCGATTTATTTAAAAAATCTATTAAATCAGGAGTAATATAGTAGAATGAAATTAAACAACAACTTAAACACCCAAAAAATTATTAGCGGCCTTATTACAAACCAAACCAAAAATTTAGAAATAAATAAACTTAAACTGTACTAAATAAAATCCCAAATCCAAGGAACAAGCATGGCTGCCTCGAGTCCTCTCCGGCTCCATCTCCGCATCTACTCATCTGCAAAATGATATGGGAAGGGGTGAGTCACCAAGACTCCGTGTATAAATCCCCAACACGGAAGTGCAAACTCATACACAAAATATTAGTAAAACATGCAAAACATGCAACCCAAAACTAGCCATCCATACTCCTTTAACTACCCTGTGTGGTCAAAACCACTGGTGGTCAAAACCACTGGTGACCGGAGTCACAAATCAAGTGATGGGGCCAACCCATCGTGTGGTCAAAACCACTGATGACCATAAGTCACAATTATCAATATGTGGTCAAAACCACTGGTGGTACCAAACCACTGGGACTTAGTCACAATTTATATCAACGGTGTGGTCAAAACCACTGGTAACCCAAGTCACAATTAAACTGATGGGGCCAACCCATCTTGTGGTCAAAACCACTAGTGACAGTCCATAGAGAATAATCCCCCTCCTCTCATCAATCCCATTACCAACATGCTCATATTGTGCTTAACATATTATCGTAAATCATGCATATAAGTCATGGCATAGCATATTACCCATCATGTCATCCATCACAGATTTTAAATCACAAGTGACTTACCCGGAATCCATGTTCATGTCCACAAGCAAATCACTACCACAATGATTAAATCATAACATATTAGCAATGCTAACTAATAAAGTGTGTAAGAGTTTTACACACCTGTTTTCTCGTGAGACTAGCAAATCCCGAACTATACTAGCGAAACCTCGAGAGGTTGTTTCCCCCTACAATTGGCCAACACATATACTTTTAAATCTAATAGCCATTCGGCTATACTAATAATACTGAAGGATTAATTGTACCTGAAATATGGCCTTAGGCTAAAACTTACTATCACTTACCAAAGCGAGTTTAAATCCCGGAAGCCTTTGTTTGCTTTGGCCGATTAGCCCCTAGATCCATGGCACACAATCGGTTATACATAGATACCAAAATGGCCTTTGGCCGAATATGCCTAACCACCTACCACTCTTACCAGAATCCCAAAGTTGTCACTTGTCTTGTCGAGCTCCCTTGAAGAATCAAATGCCGAAATGCTCCTTGGTGTCAGCTACACACAAAAGTTACATGTTAATATCGCCTATACACATTCGGCCAATCCATAGCAAAGCCTTTACACATGCTTTCGGCACACCATAGGAAGAGAAAAGAACCCGATCTTTTTAAAAGGGACACTTACCTCTATTGTTTTCTTGAAAAGGCTAAAGGTGAAGAAATTTCGGCTATGGCTCCAAAGTGTTGATGAGATATTCGGCTATCACCAATTGGAAGATGAAATTTTGAGTAGAATGGGGGTGATAGGTTCGGCCAAGTAGAACAAAAGAAGAGAAGGATTTGAAAAATTTTGAGCAATGGGGCTAGAGAGGATTCGACCAAGAACAAATTGGGGAGAAAAAAGAAAAACCAATTGGATGAATTTCGGCACCTCCCTGCTATACTCAAACCGATTGTGGATGGCCCTAAAGAGTCCTATATTCGACCAATACTCACCCCTTTGGTGATAATTCTTTATCTTTCAATTATCACCCATTTAATTAAATTAAAAACAATACCTATCTTCTATCCCCTCCTTTATCACCTCTTCAAATAAAAAAAAACAAATAAAATAATAATAACACTTACTCTTCCAGTCGAATTCAAAGATAAAAAAAGGTTTATCTTTATCAAATTAAGAGTCCCATGTACAGGCCATTAGCTCACTTCCTTCACGCCAGCATGCATAAAAAAAGAAACCCATTGCTGCCCATGCTACTCGAACATGGGACCTCCTGCCGCAGCCCCTTACAATGTCCCAAGCCACTTTACCACATCGACTTTCATGTTCATAATCCTCGCCATTTATTTTTAAGGCCTTCCTAGCTTAACCCCTTTCTCTTTATCGCCAAAAAGCCCAAAAATAGAACACGTCCCATGCAGCCACCATGATTCGAACTCCAGACCTGCTCCAGGCGTCGCCCCCAAGCCCTTAAGTGGCACCCTTAAGCCACTTTACCAAGGCCTGCTTTTTGTCTAAAAGCACCTATAACATCTCTTAAGACCTCCCTGGCCCGATTCCCTTCCTAACGCAAAACACAAAAATAAACACTCCCATGGTGCCCTCACAACTCGAACCTCTTCCCCCTGCACTCCCTTGCATCTTAGCGCCCAAGCCACTATGCCAATTAATTCCTTGTGTCCAACTTCTCCCAAAATTTTCTCTTAACCCCTATCTCACCTAGCTCCCTCCTCTTAAGCACTAAAAATAAATTTCAGCCCTAAGTCAGACTAGCCCGGGGTTATGACTAGACCCTAGAATATGTCAAGCAATCAAGCATACATATTTCTTCAAGCACACACATGGGAAAAATAATTAAATTGCAAACAACCCCTAATTCAGGATGTTACAGTCAGCATCTCTTTGAGGTTTGGCTTCTTCTCTTACGGATATGGCTGATTTTGGAAATTTGGAGGAGGTTGCTTTCTTTGATTTCCTTGATTTCCTTGGCTTCCCCATGAAAAATTTGGGTGGTTCCTCCAACCTGGATTGTAGTTATTACTATAAGGATTATTATTGGATCTAAAATTATTACCTATATAGTTCATCTGTTGGTGGTAGGGTGGGTACTCAGGATTCGCCATAGTTCCACTTATGTTGCACTGCATGATTGGATGTACTTACGAAGAACACAAACTATCAAGCTTTTTATTCATCATTTCTACCTGTGTTGATAGCATGGTCACTACATTGAGGCTGTAAACTCCGGCTGATTTTGTCAGTTTTGTCCTTGTAACTTGCCACTGATAGTTATTCAGTGACATCTCTTCAATGAACTCGTAAGCTGCTTCAGGAATTTTATTATTTAAAGTTCCACCGATGGCTGAATCAATTAATTACCGTGTTGAGGGATTTACACTATTGTAAAAAGTTTGGACTTGAAGCCATAAAGGTAATTCATGGTGTGGACATCTCCTCAAGAGATCCTTGTATCTCTCCCACGCATCGTATAATATCTCTAAGTCCATCTGCACAAAAGAAGAGATATCATTCCGTAATTTGGCCGTTTTGGCCAGTGGGAAATATTTTAGTAAAAATTTTTTGGTCATTTGTTCCTATGTAGTGATTGACCCTCGTGGTAACGAGTTCAACCACTATTTGGCTTTATTCCTTAATAGCATCATCAGAAACACCATTTATTTTGAAAGTAACACAGAACTTTAAAAAATTAGCTATATGAGTGTTTGGGTCTTCGTCCTGCAAACCATCAAATTGAACAAATTGTTGAATCATTTGTATTGTGTTAGGCTTTAATTCAAAATTATTAGCGGCTATAGCAGGCCTAACAATACTAGATTCAGCTCCTGTTAAATGAGGTTTAGCATAATCATACATAGTGCGCGGGGCATTGTTTTCTTCCACATCTCGTGGTGGATTATTCTCGTCCATTCCTTCAGTAGGATCGGATCTGTCTTCTCGCTCTTCTTCCGTGTAATTTAGGGCTCGCCTAATTTCTTTGTGATTTCTTCGAGCGGTAGCCTCAATTTCACTATCATATACTAGTGGTCCTGTCCAGTTCCTTCCAGTCATAAACTAGAGGTACCTGCTAGGAAAAAAGGAAGAAAAAACAAAATTAGCAAAAACAATAAAATAAAATAAATTGCGAAATAAATTAAAAAATAAAAATAATGGCTAAAGTAATAAAAATAGAGCTTTCTTAATATTTTAGTTCCCCGGCAACGGCACCAAAAACTTGATCGTGCGTCTATCGAGTTTTAAAATTTATAATGAATGTGATCGAACCTGAAAACTAACTCTGACAATGATTAAAGGCAAGTGTACCTATCGAGCAATAGTATAGCTTAGGCAAGACCGGATTATCGAACCCAAAGGAACTAAAAGTACTAATACTCACTTTCTTTTTATTATTTAGCCTTAAAAACAGAGTGAAGTTATTTTAAACTAAATTGACGATGACTAAGATAAGGACACAAAGATAATAGAGAATGAATTTGGAAATAACTTGATGAAAAACTCAGTTGATCACGACGATACCCTCAGGAAGAATCCACCTAGACTTCACTTGTTATCTAACCCTAAACCATATGATTTCTTTACTTAGCTTGATCTGTATGACTCCCTAACCTATATTAAACTCTCTCTCGAGGCAAATAACATCTAACCCTAGGTTAATTAGTGGAACTCTCGTTCACTTATAATAACCCATTGAATAGCAGTAAATAGATCTGTGGATTCCCATGTTAGGTTTCACCCTAATCCGGCAAAATTTCATAACCCTATCTCTAGGTGTTCGATCAACTCTGCTTAATTATGTTAGATCTACTCTTAGTTAGGGTCTATTTGTCCTCTACCTAAGCACATCGGATTTGGATTAAGCAACATAATTAAGAACAAACTAAGTAATTATCATATAATTTAGAAATCAAATAACAAGATTCATCTAGGTTTCATCTCCTTCAGGTATCTGAAGGGTTTAGTTCATAACTTTAAAATAAAACATCTCAAGAGAAAAGATAAAACAAAACATAAGAAATCCCTAAAACCCCCTGAAGGAATTGAAGGAGAGATCTGCCATTTTGAGTAGAATTTCGACTTCTTGAAATGGATCAACTGGATTTCTTTGAGTAATTCCCTAAATTGACTGTTCTGGCTTCGGCTCTTTGGCCTCGCTCACCTTCAGGATACATTTAGGGTGTTTATATAGACTTTTAGAATGCTTTACTTGGCCTCTAAGTGTCCTAATTCAAGTATACTTCATACTCAGTGTTTGAATAAGTTTCGGAAAGTGTTTCTTTGGCTCTAAGTATCCAAATCCGAGTGAAGTTGCTCTCTCCTGTAACAAGGGCACGGCCATGGTACACGCCTGTGTAAATTATTTTCAGGCCGTGTCTTGATTCTATCGATTGGGGCACGGCCATGTAAATTGTGGCATGGCCGTGTCTTAGTTAATTGTCGAGGCACGGCCGTGTGGCTTGAAGTCTAGGCCGTGTCGATATCCTTTTTGGCCCAAATTGGCCTGTTTTAAGCCCATTTCTCGTTCTTTTTATCCTTGGGTGCTTTCCTGAGTATAAACATGAAAAGAAAGGATTAAAAACAACTTTTTACATAAATCAAAGTCTAAATCATCCAAAAGCATACTAAATGTGGGCCTAAAATATGTTACCTTTACGGTTTATCAATAGATAATATCAAAATAATCATAAAATCATAATATGGGGAGAGAAATGAAACTTCCTAAATTTTGGATGAAGCCAATGAAAAGAAATCGGATAAGATTGGAGGTGAACGTGGCGTTTTCTATGGGCCTGGTGGGGTGGCTATCGACAAGCATTGTCTCTAGATGAAGAAACTGGTAGGCTGGGAAGATATAGCCAGGAAATCTCTAAGGCTGTGTTGAGCCGGTGGTCGTGGTTCTGGTGTGATTGAAATTGCGAAGTCATTAGTTAGATATTTCTGAGGCGTAAATAAATATATGATAGGCATACTCGAAGATTTAGAGAACCAATGATAATCATAATAAAAGTTTGCAATGAAGAAAAGTTTCAAATTACGACAAATATAAAAAATTAAAATAAAGGAAAAAAATAAAATAAAATAAAAATAGAATAGAACTAAAAATACGAAAATAAAATTTAGATAATCAAAAGGACTCAAAGGTCCTCATCATTGGTCGGGTCCTGTGGTGGTGTCGGTAATGATATATAGAAGTGATGGCATATTTGCTGGAGTGTGGCCTTGATCCTATCAAATCGTCGAGCGGTGTCAGTGAACTGCAGAGTACAGTATTGCTCAAACTGGGTGAGGCGTGTAGAGATATTCGACAATGAAGCTGTGATCATGTCAAACAGTTGAGTTTTAATATTTATAAAAGAATGATCGAACCTGTAGACTAACTATGACAACGATAGAGGCAAGTGCACCTATCGAACAATAGTATAGTTTAGGCAAGAATATTTTATCGAACCCAAGGGAACCTAAAAGTACTACTACTCACTTTCTTTCTATCATTTAGCCTGAAATATGGAGTGATTGGTTTATGAAACTAATGAAAAAAAAAAAAGTTAACTAGATGCAAAGACAAAAGGATAAATTGGAGAAAGACTTTAGGTAAACTTAGTTGATGAAGATGATACCCTCAGGAAGAATCCACCTATGACTTCACTTATTATTTATTCCCCAAACCATATGATTTCTTTACTTAGCTTGATCCGTGAGACTCCCTAACCTATATTAAACCCTTTCACCAGGTGAATAACGTCTAACCTTAGGTTAATTAGTTGAACTCTCGTTCTCTTATAATAACCCCCTAAGGAAGCAATAAATCGATCAATGGATTCCCATATTAGGTTTCACCCTAATCCAGTAAAATATCGTAACCCTATCTCTAGGCGCCCGATCAACTCTGCTCAATTATGCTAGATCTACTCTTAGGCAGGGTCTATTCCTCCTCCACCTAAGCACATCAGATTAAATTAAGCAACATAATTAAGAACAAACTAAGTACTTATCATATAATTTAGAAATCAAATAACAAAATCCATCATAGGTTTCATCCTCTTCATGTATCTGAAGGGTTTAGTTCATAACAAAATAGGAAAACATCTCAAGAGAAAAGATAAAAAAAACATAAGAAATCCCTAAAACCCCTTGAAGGAATTGAAGGAGAGATCCTCCGTCTTGAGTAGAACTCCAGCTTCTTGAGATGGATCAACTGGCTATCTTCGAGTAATTCTCTGAATAAAAGCTCTGGCAGAAAACTCTACCCTCTATTTTGGCTTCTGCTGAACTCCTCTTTTAGTTGCTACCTTGGGTGTTTATATAGGCTTTGAGATGCTTTACTTGGCTCCTAAGTATCCTAATTCAAGTGAAATTCCTCCTAGGATGTTTAAGTGGACTTAGGAGAATGTTTCTTTGGCTTCAAGCATCCAAATCTGAGTGAAATTGCTCATTCCCGTAATAGGGGCACGACTATGGTACACGCCCATATAAATCGTCTTTAGGCTGTGTCTTGATTCTGTCAATTGGGGCACGACCGTGTAAATCATGGCATGGCCGTGTGAAGTAATTTGACAAGGCACGGTCGTGTGGCTTGAAGTCCAGGCCGTGTCGATTTCCTCTTTGGCCCAAATTGGCCAGTTTTAAGCCCGTTTCTCGTTCTTTTTATCCTTAGGTGCTTTCCTAAGTATAAGACATGAAAAGAAAGGATTAAGAACACCTTTTTACATAAATCAGGGATAAATCATCCAAAATCATACTAAATGTGGGATTAAAATATGTTACTTTTACAGTTTATCAAATACCCCCACACTTAAGCTTTTGCTTGTCCTCAAGCAAAATTCTCAACTTACAATTAAAACAAACTTTCCATAATTCATAATTCCTATCGACAATGTCTCATCATAATCCATAGATAATTTATACATGGATAATTCAACTCAAAGAACCCTAAAGATTCAATCAAGATAAGTCATACCTTTGTAGTAGTACGAAAACATAGGTGTCTCCCCTTATCTAAGTAATTACCTTTAATTCAAAACCGACAAGGATTGACATCCTCACAAAAGATTCACTCAAATCACTTGAAGTGTTTAAGGTTCAAGAATAAGCACTCTAAGTCAAACCTGAAAAGTTAATCCCATAGGCTTGCCTAAAAATCAAATCTCTACCACTGTATATGAGATACACAAATCAAAAGGTCTCTAATCAGGGTTGTAACGGGGTTTGGGTTAAATGGTGTGGATAAAGGCTGAATTAGATGGTTAGAATCGAGATTGACTTGACAAATTAGCTAACTAGAAACAATGAACTAAATATGAATATTTATATCGAATGAAAACTAATAATACCTACTAGTGATAATTACTCTATAATAAAGGGTATTTTCATCACTTGAAATTTGATAATACTTTAATACGAGCTTTTTCTTCAACAATTGGAGTTTAAATGCTCTAAGCTTTTTTTTTTTAAGAACAAACTAAGATATTACATCGTAAATGATAAATGTAACTACTGAACTAATATAATTTGGTAACTTAATCAAATCAAACCTCGATTAAAGGGTAGTCAAAAGAAAGGTTGATAACAAATACAAAGGGGTTTTGGCTTAAAATTAGTGGGTGAGTCAATAAAAAGGTTGTTAGGATTCAACGGGGTTCACTAGGGGTTAATTTGTGAAGGTAGGCTTTTTATGGAGTAAGTGGGTTAAATCCTAGGTGCCTTTATCATCTCTGTATATCAAATCAAAAGTGTTGTCTCGACATGTATAAACGAGGCAAGTCCTAGAATAACAGTTCAAAGTTGACGCACTCATAATCAATAAAGTGAGCACGAAAAAGAATATATGCTCTATAAGGCTCAAAATCTCACAAAAATTATGGGTGTTTTTTACATCAATCCCTGTAAATTTCAAACTTCAAAGTAATAATTCAGTTCAACGACCTATTAATTTTTAATTTTTAGAAAGTAGACTTATCATGTTCGATTCTCTAGTATCCTTCAAATTTAATCATCAATGCACAATTAATTATGACTTACTCTAAAACATATCAATAAAAATCATACATCCCTAATTAGTAATATGAGAAAAATACTTTCGAACAAGACTAAATTCAGGATTTTGAGAATAATGCAAAAAGTCAGGTACTTTTACCCCCCACACTTAAGATGTACATTGCCCTCAATGTACAAAGATAGGTAAACAATTATGTAATAATAAAATCAAAAGAGAAGGGGAGAAGTAACACTTCCTAAATTTTTGGATGAAGTCTACGAAAAGAAACCGGATAAGATTGGAGGTGAACATGGGGAAGCGTCTCGAATCATTTGAAATTGAATCCTCGAAGTAGCCGGCTTGGTTTTATTGTATCCTAAGCTAAATCTAAATATCATAAAGAATAAGAAGAATAAAATAAAATAAAATAAAAAAAGTAAAGTAAAAAAAATAATGATGAAATAAAGTAGAAACAAAAATAAATAATGGAAAATGAAAGACAACTAGAAAAATGGGGAATGAAGTTTAAATAGAGATGTAGCCTGTGTCTTGGGATTTTGAATTTTGAACGCATTCAGGGTGTTCGGGCATGGCCGTGGGTGTCATGGCACGCCCGTGTCTTTCTTCACACGGTCATTCAATATGGGCGTGCTCCTCTGGTGTTCGATAAGTCAGAATATTGGCACGGTTGGGATGCACGGCCGTATTTATCCCGTGCTTGACGAGTCAGTAACCTCGCACGGGGCATCGACATGGGCGTGGACTAGTATCGCAGCCCGTGTTGGAGAAAGAAGTTTATTCCCTGTTCGTGCACGGCTAACGGCATGCCCATGGTTCAGCCCCTAACTTCCACACGGCCACGGGCACGCCCGTGTGTAGGGCCGTGTGGCCTAGAAATCTGCTCTTTGGTTAGTTTATGGTTAGATGCTAAAAAGAAAAAGAAAATAAAAAATAAAAAATAAAAAAATGTAAAAATGGGGTTAGTGCTCGGGTTGCCTCTCGAGAAGCACTCGTTTATAGTCTTAGCTAGACTTTACCTCTCATTCGTATGGTAATGGTGGTTTGAGGAGATGGAAATCCTTTCTCATTCGATCAACTCGGTTATGAATATAAAGTTTAAGTCGAGTAATGTTTACCTCAAAAGTGTCGAATTTAGGATTGCTTACCTCGATTGTGCCGTATAGGAAGACATTAAGTACCTCAAAAGTGATTTCTTCGTTTGCCTTGAGTTCTGAATTGGTGATTCGAGGGTCTTATTCAACAATACCTGATCCTCTATTTTGATGTGATTTGTTGTTCCTATTAGCTCGTCTGGGGTTTCCTTCAGTTTCACTTCGTGTGGTTCTGGTTCCTCATGTAATTCTTCTTTATTAGTACAAGGTCTATGATCTGGCTCAGGTTTGTAACTTTGTGGTGTTTCCTGTAATGAAGGTTGAACAAGTTGGTTATCAACTAAATTTACTTTCTCACCTTTATCACTTGATGTTCTGGCTGAGTCAAGAGCTTGAAGAGTGACTATCTCGTCGCCTACACGGAGTGTGAGTTCTCCTGCATAGATATCAATTTTAGCTCTGGCAGTTGCTAAAAAAAGGTCTTCCTAAAATTAAGGGGATCGTGTTGTCCTTATCCATGTCTAAAACGACAAAGTCTACTAGGAATACGAATTTATCAATTTTGATTAGAACATTTTCTATTATACCCCTAGGAATTCTTATAGTTTTATCAGTTAATTGAATGCTCATCCTAGTTTGTCTGGGTTTCCCTAGACCTAGTTGTTTAAACATTTTGTAAGGCATAACATTGATGCTTGCCCCTAAATCCGCTAATGCATTATCAATAGATGTGCTACCAATTAAACATGGAATTGTAAAACTCCCTGGATCTTTTAATTTCCGTGGCAGTTTATTTTGTAGAATTGCTGAGCACATTACGTTTAGCTCCACGTGGTGCTCTTCGTCTAATTTGTGTTTGTTGTTCAAGAGCTGTCTTAAAAATTTCCTCGAGTCTGGTATCTGAAAAAGAGCTTCAAGGAGAGGGAAGTTAATATGTAATTTCTTTAAGAGTTTATGAAACTTACCGAACTGTTCCTCTGAATCGTCTCTTTTCATTGCTTCGAGATAAGGTATGCGAGGTTGGTACTTCTTGATTACCAATTTTTGCTTTTCTTGTGTTACCTCTATCTTACCTTCGTCTACCTTGTTTTCTTGTATTGAGTTTGGTTCATCTAACCCCTTACTGTCTTGAGCTGAGATGGCTTGAATTTGCTTCTTTGGGTTAACCTCGGTGTTACTTGGTAGACGTCCTAGCTGTTGTATTAGCTTTGTGAGATGTTCCATTGACCTAGTAAGTTCTCCAACTTGATTCTCGATCCCTTTGATCAATTTTGTTGTTCATCAAGTGCTACTTCAGTATTTTGGAGACGAGAATCTGTGGCTGTCATGAAATTCGTCAGCATCTCTTCAAGATTCGGCTCCTCTTCTTGTTGGTGAGGTGGTTGTTGAAAATCTGGAGGAAGTTTCAATCTTTGGCTATTTTGATAATTCCACGAGAATTTGGGATGGTACTTCCAACCTGCATTATAAGTGTCACTATAAAAATTATTTTGATATCTGGAATAGTTACCTGTATAGTGAGCTTGCTCGTTTTCCATGCCATATCCGTAGGGTGGGTACTCAGGATTCGCAACGCCTCCTAGATTCAAATCATATTGTATTTCTGGATGTACCTGCGAGGGACTATATCAATCATCAATCTTTTTATTCATCATCTCTAACTCGATTAGATAACCGGTGACCACGCCGAGGTTGAAAACACCGTTGCTTTAGTAGGAATTGCCCCATGCCTTGCCATCGATAATTATTCAGTGCCTTCTTTTCCATAGACTAAAATTTTCTGACAAAAGCAAAATAGAGGAAAAATTAGCAAAGTAAAAATAATAATAATAATAATAATAATAATAATAAATAATAAAAAATTGTAATAAAAAAATTGGCTAAAGTAATGAAAATAGAGCTTTCTTAATATTTTAGAGTTTCTCGGCAACGACGCCAAAAACTTGATCGCGTAAAATAGTCGAGTTTTAATATTTATAAAATAATGATCGAACCTGTAGTCTAACTATGACAACGATAGAAGCAAGTGCACCTATCGAACAGTAGTATAGTTTAGGCAAGAATATCTTATCGAACCCAAGGGAACCTAAAAGTACTACTACTCACTTTCTTTCTATTATTTAGCCTGAAATATGGAGTGATTGGTTTATGAAACTAATGAAAAAAAGTAAACTAGATGTAAAGACAAAAGAATGAATTGGAGAAAGACTTTAGGAAAACTCAGTTGATGAAGACGATACCCTCAGGAAGAATCCACCTATGACTTCACTTATTATTTATTCCCCAAACCATATGATTTCTTTTCTTAGTTTGATCTGTGAGACTCTTTAACCTATATTAAACCCTCTCTCGAGACGAATAATGTCTAACTTAGTTAATTAGTGGAACTCTCGTTCTCTTATAATAACCCCCTAAGGAAGCAGTAAATCGATAAATGAATTCCCATATTAGGTTTCACCCTAATCCGAAAAAATCTCGTAACCCTATCTCTAGGTGCCCGATCAACTCCGCTCAATTATGCTAGATCTACTCTTAGGTAGGGTCTATTCCTCCTCCACCTAAGAACATCAGATTAAATTAAGCAGCATAATTAAGAACAAACTAAGTACTTATCATATAATTTAGAAATCAAATAACAAAATCCATCATAGGTTTCATCCCCTTCAGGTATATGAAGGGTTTAGTTCATAACAAAATAGGAAAACATCTCAAGAGAAAAAATAAAACAAAACATAAGAAATCCCTAAAACCCCTTGAAGGAATTGAAGGAGAGATCCTCTGTCTTGTGTAGAACTCAGGCTTCTTGAGATAGATCAACTTGCTATCTTCGAGTAATTCCCAGAATAAAAGCTCTGGCAGAAAACTCTGCCCTCTATTTCGGCTTCTGCCGAACTCCCCTTTTAGTTGCTACCTTGGGTGTTTATATAGGCTTTGAGATGCTTTACTTGGCTCGTAAGTATCCTAATTCAAGTGAAATTCCTCCTAGGATGTTTAAGTGGACTTAGGAGAATGTTTATTTGGCTTCAAGCATCCAAATCCGAGTGAAATTGCTCATTCCCGTAATAGGGGCACGGCCATGGTACACACCTGTGTAAATCATCTTCAGGCCGTGTCTCAGTTCTGTTGATTGGGGCACGATTGTGTAAATCGTGGCATGGCCGTGTGAAGTAATTTGACAAGGCACGACCCTGTGGCTTGAAGTCCAGGCCGTGTCGATTTCTCTTTGGTCCAAATTGGCCTGTTTTAAGCCCGTTTCTCATTCTTTTTATCCTTAGGTGCTTTCCTGAGTATAAGACATGAAAAGAAATGATTAAGAGCACCTTTTTACATAAATCAGGGATAAATCATCCAAAAGCATACTAAATATGGGATTAAAATATGTTACTTTTACAATTTATCAAGCTGCTTCATGGGATGGCCGCTGGCTCCGGATTGGTGCCTCCTGTGGTGTTGGTGGGACATCATCAGTAATGCCCTTTGGCTCTGCCTCGTCTGTAGCTAGTTGGTACTAAGGTGTGCCAGTCCCGCGACGATATTTAACCATTCTCATATGCAACATCGTCTGAATGCCCTAAGGCATCATCTGGCCAATCAGTGTGAGAGTGGATGTCTGAGCCCTGGTGTTGAGGAGGCCAAAGTGTTGAGCTAACCGAGTGATATACGGCCCCATCGATAAAATGCCCTTCCTATGCAGTTCCGTTTGGTGCTGAATTGCACAAGCGATAAAGTAGACAAGGTCGAACACGTGCCTTTGTGACATGCACGATTAGTAGTAGACATCTTACTTATTTACCACGCCGGTGCTCTCATGTCGACTAGTGATAGTATGAGCTAGAATGGTGTGGATATACCGCAGGTGTGGTCTAAGGGCTGTCGCCTTAGGGCGACTGGGGTCGTAGACGCCCGTGGTGGGGGCTAAGCTGCTCCAGCAGTTGAGTAGAGTACGGTGGAGTTGACGGTCTAACTCGGTGAGAGAATTTTCTGCTATAAACTCCTCCGTCTAGAGTTTGAGTGTTGTGCCAAATTATGGTATGCTTAGTCGATGTACCGTGCCCCTTAAACGGAATTGGACTGTGCCCGGATCATCATATCGGGTCATCACTATTTGTAAGGTGAAAGTGGTGTAGAAATCGAGTGTGAGTTCCAAATATGTGGGCTCGATGATAGAGAAAAATTGTTCCCACAGCTCGATCGATATGAGGGCTCGAATATCGGCCGTTAGTCTAACCTATTCCACGACGTCCCAGTCAATGTACCTTCCAGTGCTGAGAGGTCTTTCCCGGAATGCCTTATATCGTTCTTCCTTAGCTTCTTGAGTGAATTGAAAGAAGCGGTGTCTTATTTCGGAAGAGGCACTAGCTGAGGATGATCCGGTTCCCTTTCTTTTCTTGGTGGGGGCAGCTGTAGTTCGTTTCCCTCGTGATGATGACATTGTACCTAAAATAATGGATATTTAAGCAATGTTTGTACGGAATTGTCATCTTAGACCCCAAGTATTTAAATGCTAAGTGCGGTTATTCACCTATGAGTAGCCTATTTTAATTTTACATAGAAAATTTTTTAAAAGGATGTAATCAATAGAAAATATGAAATTTATCTAACGATCAATAAATAGCAACAAATTGTTAACAGTCAGAATTTTCACTATAACTATTCATGGGAAACAAAACATTGAGACAAGTTTTAAGAAAATAAATCATACTTAAAACAAAAAAAAAAAATAAAGCAAAATAATGTGAAATTTATCAATTTTTTTAGTTAAGAAAATGAAGTAATGGAGGGAACTAGGGGTGTGATGGTGTAAATCGGTTGAGCACGGGTAGAGCACGGTGGTGTTGTGACATTTTTTTTGCAGGTGTACGGCTGTGGCGAGGGATAGACTACTGCAGCACGACTATGGCGTAGGCGTGGGCGTGGGTGCGGGTTTGTATGGTTGTTGGAGGAAAAGGGAGGTTGAGAGGTTTTTTTAGGGGGTTGAGGATGTGCGTGTAGCCGAAAATGGGAGAAAAGGGGCTGAGAAATCTTTTAGGGTTGGTTTTGGTGTAGGTGATTGTTTAAGTTGCTTAAATAGGGCTGAGAGCATGGGCAAGGACCATGCCCATGCTAGATTTTTATGCACCCGTGTTTTTCGTGATTTTGAATTTTTAGCGCGTTCAAGTATTTGGCCACGACCGTGGGTGTAGTGGCACAGCCGTGTCTTTCTTTACACGGTCATTTAAAACGAATGTGCTCCTACCGTGTTTGACAAGTCAGAATGTTGGCACGGTCAGAAGGCATGGCCGTGTTTAGCCTATGCTTAACAAGTCAATAACCTTACACAGGACGTCGGCACGGGCGTGGGATATTATCGCTGCCCGTGTTTAGGGAAAAGAAATTTTTTCTCTGTTCGTGCATGGCTACTGGCACGCCCATGGAGCATCCCTTGGCTTTTACACGGCCACGGGCATACCCGTGTGTAGGGTTGTGTGACCCTAACCTGAACTTTATTGGGTTAAGTAATATGGAGTCAAATGCTTAAAATTAAAATATTAGTGGATTAGTGCTCGGGTTGCCTCCCGAGAAGCGCTCGTTTATAGTCTTAAGTTAAACTTTCCCTATTTTCATTTCTAAAATAAGGTTCACGGAGTTGAAGCTCTTCTCTCATATCCCTAAAATCTGCACCATTATAGATTTTGAGTCGGTGACCATTTACCTTGAATGTGCCCTTGGTGGGGTGAGTTACCTCGATTGTACCATACCAAAAAATTATTTTGATCATGAATGGGCCTGACCATCTTGATTTCAACTTCCCAGGGAATAGTTTAAGCCTTAAGTTGTATAGCAGGACCAAGTCCCCTCCTTCGAATTGTTTTATTTCTTGAGACGAGCATCATGGCGTCGTTTTGTTGCCTCCTTGTATAGTTTTGAGTTCTCGTATGCCTCAACTCTCCATTCATCTAGCTCGTTCATCTGCATCATTCGTTTCTTTCCTGCAATTTTAAGATCAAAATTTAAAAACTTTATGGCCCAAAAAGCTTTGTGTTCTAATTTGAATGGTAGATGACAGCTTTTCCTGTATACAAGTTTGTATGGGGACGTTTCCAGAGGGGTTTTAAATGTTGTTCTATAGGCCCATAGGCATCATCTACTTTTAATGCCCAATTTTTCCTGTTTGATTCAACCGTTTTTTCTAGAATGCGTTTAAGTTCTGGTTTACTACTTCAGCTTGCCCACTGGTTTGAGGGTGATATGGGGTAGCTATCCTGTGGTGTAGTCCATATTTTTTAAGACTTTGTGAAATTGAGTATTACAGAAATGAGTGCCCCTATCACTAATGATAGCTCTAGGTGTTCCAAAATGAGAGAACAGTTTCTTGAGAAACTTAACTACTACCCTAGCATCATTGGTAGGTAAATGCTCGGCTTCCACCTATTTTGACATGTAATCAACTGCCACTAGGATGTATTTATTTCCCAATGAACTAAGGAATGGTCCCATAAAATAAATACCCCATATATCAAATATTTCACATGATAACATATATGTTTGAGGCATTTCATCACGTTTAGAAATATTACCTGTTCTTTGCCATTTATCACACGAGGTAACATACCTGTTGGCATCTTTAAATATAGTGGGCTAATAAAAACCTGATTTGAGTATTTTGTGTGCTGTCTTAATGCCACTGTAGTGTCCTCCTAAAGGTCCTGAATGGCAATGTTCCAGGATTTTGCTTGCTTCGCATTTGTAACGCATCTTCGAATCATCTGATCTGCACATATGCGAAAAAGAAAGGGATCTTCCCAAAAATAGTTTTTTGTTTCAGCAAAGGATCGCTTTTTTTGGTGATGTGTTAGTCTTTTTGGCAGGATGTTAGCAACTAACTAATTTGCGATGTTTGCAAACTATGGTACCTCAGAATGTGTTATAGAAAAGAGTTGTTCTTCGGGAAATGAGTCGTTTATCTCACTTTCATCTAGTTCTTCGATATGTGGATTCTGAAGTCTAGAGAGGTGATCTGCCACAAGATTATCAGCTCTCTTTTTATCTTGTATTTCCAAATCAAACTCTTGTAAAAGTAAAATCCATAATATGAGTCGAGGTTTTGCATCAAGTTTGGTTAAAAGATAACGGAGAGCTGAATGGTTAATGTATACGACAACTTTAGACATTATTAGATACTGCCTAAATTTCTCAAAAGCAAAAACTGCAGCTAGCAATTCTTTCTTTGTGGTGGTGTAGTTTTCTTGTGCGGGTGTTAATGTTCTGCTAGCATAGTAAATTGGCTGAAAATGCTTGTCTCTTCGTTGTCCAAAAACTACACCTACTGCAAAATCACTTGCATCACACATTAGTTCAAAGGGTAAATTCCAATCAGGTGCAATTATAATCGGAGCATTTATTAATTTATCCTTAAGGACATTAAATGCATCTAAACATTCCTAATTGAAATTGAAAGGAACATCTTTTTCTAGTAATTTTGTCAAAGGCTTGGCTGTTTTAGAAAAATCTGTAATAAATCTTCTATAGAACCCTGCATGTCCTAGAAAGCTTCTAATAGCCTTAATTGAACTAGGGGGAGGTAATTTTTCTATGGTTTCAACCTTTGCTTTATCTACCTCAATCCTTTTACTAGAAATCTTATATCCTAATACAATCCCTTCTTTAACCATAAAGTGACATTTTTCCCAATTCAAAATAAGGTTTGTTTCCTCACATCTTATTAGAACTCGTTTTAAAATTTTAAGGCAAAGATGGAAAGAATTATTGAATACTGAGAAATCATCCATAAATACCTCCATAATGTTTTCCACAAGTTCATCAAAGATTGCCAACATGCAACGCTGAAATGTAGAAGGAGCATTACATAATTCAAAAGACATTCTATGATAAGCAAACATATCGTATGTGCTTGTAAATGTTATCTTCTCTTGATCTTCAGGAGCTATTGGGGTTTGGAAGTAGCCGGAGAGTTCGTCCAAGAAATAGTAGTACATATGCTCGGATAGTCTTTCTAACATTTGGTCTATGAAAGGTAGAGGAAAGTGATCTTTTCTAATGGCATCGTTCAGCTTTCTATAGTCTATACAGACTCTCCAACCTGTAATTGTTCTTGTAGGGATTAACTCATTCTTTTCATTGGGAACTTCAGTAATGCCTCTTTTCTTTGGAACTACCTGTACAGGACTTACCCAAGTACTGTCAGAAATAGGATAAATTATTCCTGCATCTAGAATTTTAATTACATCAGCTTTGACTACTTCTTTCATGTTAGGGTTTAAGCATCTTTGAGGCTACACGCATGTTTTGTATTCCTCTTCCATTAAAATTTTGTGGGTACAGAACGATGGGTTTATGCCCTTGATGTCAGAGATTTTTCAAGCTATTGCTTTTTTATGATCTTTTAGTACCTGAATTAACTCTTCTTTTTCCTTGGGTTTTAGTTTTAAAGAGATGATAACCGGTAGTGTAGAATTTTCCCCGAGGAATACATACTCTAAGTGTTTTGGTAACTGTTTTAATTCCAATTTGGGCGGCTCATTGATGGAGGGTTTTTGTCTTAGTTCATCATTGACTTTAATGCTTTCTTTCTTACGTTTATCGAGGTAAGATGTATTCAGCTCATCGGCTTCATCTTCTTCCCCCTCGTCTTGAGTCAGGCACAGTTCCATCGTGTCATCATGCAAGATTTCCTGTAATGAGTTTTGAATGATATGATCAGTAGTATCAACAAAATAACAGGCATCATCTTGTTCTCTAGAATATTGCATGGCATCATAAATTTGAAAAATAATTTCCTCATCGCCTATTCTTAATGCAAGTTTACCGTTACATACATCGATAACAACCCTAGCAGTAGCTAAAAAAGGGCGTCCTAAAATTAAGGGAACATCAATGTTTGCATCCATGTCTAACACAACAAAATCAACAGGGAAAATAAATTTATCAATTTTCACCAAGATATCTTCGATAACTCCTCTAGGATATTTAATAGATCTATCAGCTAACTGAATACTCATCCTAGTGGGTTTTGGTTCCCCAAGATCTAGTTGTTTAAACATTTTGTAAGGCATTAAATTAATACTGGCACCTAGATCAGCTAATGCCTTCTTAATATTTAAGCTACCAATTAAACAAGGAATAGTAAAACTTCTTGGGTCTTTTAATTTGGTTGGTAACTTTTTTTGGAGGATGACTGAGCATTCTTCATTAAGTTCCACCGTCGATCTTCAAGCTTCCTTTTATTTGTCAGGTTTTCCTTTAAGAATTTTGCGTATTTGGCATCTGTGAAATAGCTTCAACAAAAGGTATGTTAATATGTATTTGTTTGAAAAGTTAGTGAAACTTACCGTATTGGGCATCTAATCGTTCTTTCTTCAACTTTGCTAGATATAGGATTGGTGGTTTAGTTTCTTTGCGTACTGAATTTACGTCTTCAACTCCCTTATCCTCTGTTTTATTATCTTCGTGTGGTCTCTTTGGTTCGACTAACTCCTTTCCACTTCTTAGTGTGACTGCCTTTACCTGTTCTATTTCTTTAGAAAGAATCTCTGCCCGTATTTCACAAATCATCTTAGTAAGTAGTCAACTGACTTAGTGAGTTCCCCAATTGTCTCAGTGAGTTCCCCAATTTGGTTCTTGGTCTCTTCAGCCAATGTTTGTTGACTTCTATGTGTTTTCTCAGTATCTTGGAGACAATTTTCTATGCTTGCCATGAATTTTATCAACATATCTTTGAGGTTTGGCTTCTTCTCTTGCGGATATGGCTGATTTTGGAAATTTTCGGGCGGTTGTTGTCTGTGATTTCCTTGACTTCCTTGACCTCCCCATGAAAAGTTTGGGTGGTTCCTCCAACCTGGATTGTAAGTATTACTATAAGGATTATTATTGGATCGGAAATTATTACTTATATAGTTCATCTGTTCGCTTTCTGTGCTCAGTTGGTAGGGTGGGTACTCAGGATTCTCCACAGTTCCACTTGTGTCGTACTGCATTACTAGATGTACCTGCGAAGAACACAAACTATTAAGCTTTTTATTCATCGTCTCTACCTAATTCGATAGCATGGTTGCTACATCGATGCTGAAAACTCTGGCCGATCTTGTTTGTTTTGTCCTTGTAACTTGCCACTGATAATTATTCAGCGACATTTCTTCAATAAATTCGTAGGTCGCTTGTGATTTTTGTTATTCGTAGTTCCACCCATGATCAATCAATTAGTTGCCTCGTTGAGGGATTCACACCGTTCTAAAAAGTTCAGACTTGTAGCCACAAGGGTAAACCATGGTGTGGACACCTTCTTAAGAGAACCTTGTATCTCTCCCATGCATCGTATAATGTCTCTAAATCCATCTACACAAAAGAAGAGATATCATTCCGTAATTTGGCCATTTTGGCCAGTGGGAAATATTTGAATAAAAACTTTTCGGTCATTTAGTCCCATGTAGTGATTGACCCTTGTGGTAATGAGTTTAACCACAGTTTGGCTTTATTCCTTAATGAAAAGGGAAATAACCGAGGACGAATGTCATAATAAAAAAATGCCATTTATTTTGAAAGTATCACAGAACTCTAAAAAAATTAGCTATATGAGTATTCGGGTCTTCGTCCTGCAAACCATCAAATTGAACAAATTGTTGAATCATTTGTATTGTGTTAGGCTTTAATTCAAAATTATTAGCAGCTATAGTAGGCCTAACAATACTAGATTCTGCTCTTGTTAAATTAGGTTTAGCATATTCATACATAGTACACGGAGCATTGTTTTCTGCCATATCTCGTGGTGGATTATTCTCGTCCATCCCTTCAGTAGGATTGGATCTGTCTTGTTGTTCTTCTTCTTGGTAATTTAAGGCTTGCCTGATTTCTCTGCGATTCCTATGAGTGGTAGCTTCAATATCACTATCGTATACTAGAGGTCCTGTCGGGTTCCTTCTAGTCATAAACTAGAGGTACCTACTGAAAAAGAAAGAAAGAAAATTAGAAAAATAAAATAAAATCAATTGCGAAAATAAAAAATAAAAATAATGGCTAAAGTAATAAAAATAGGGCTTTCTTAATATTTTAGTTCCCCGGCAACGGCGCCAAAACTTGATCGGTCTAAAATTGTCGAGTTTTAAAATTTTTAAAGAGAATGATCGAACCTGGAAACTAACTCTGACAATGACTTAAGGCAAGTGTACCTATCGAATAGTAGTATAGCTTAGGCAAGACCGGATTATCGAACCCAAAGGAACTAAAAGTACTAATACTCACTTTCTTTTTATTATTTAGCCTAAATATTAAATGATTTGGTTGATTAACTAATTAATTACTAAACTAAGATGAAAAGAC
Organism: Gossypium rotundifolium; assembly: GCA_025506655.1. Classification (NCBI taxonomy): domain Eukaryota; kingdom Viridiplantae; phylum Streptophyta; class Magnoliopsida; order Malvales; family Malvaceae; genus Gossypium; species Gossypium rotundifolium. The sequence continues at coordinate 11,557,751 of CP106727.1, forward strand.
AAAAGGAATGAATTGGGAAATAACTTGAAGAAAAACTCAGTAGATCACGATGATACCATCAGGAAGAATCCACCTAGACTTCAATTATTATCTAACACTGAACCATACGATTTATTCACTTGACTTGATCCGTAAGACTCCCTAACGTATATTAAACTCTCTCTCGAGGCGAATAACGTCTAACCCTAGGATAATTAACGAAAATCTCTTTCTCACTTAATAACCTCCTAAAATAGCAGTAAATCGAACTATGGACTCCCATATTAGGTTTCACCCTAATCCAGCAAAATCTCGTCACCCTATCTCTAGGCGCATGAATGACTCCGCTTAATTATGCTAGATCTATTCTTAGACATGGTCTATTCCTCCTCAACCAAAGAACATCTGACTTGAATTAATATCCTAGGAACATTAACACAATAATTAAGCACGCATAATTAAGAACAAATCAAGTATTTATCATATAATTCAGAAGACAATAAGAAGATTCATCTAGGTTTCATCCCTTTCAGGTATCTGAAGGGTTTAGTTCATAACAAATAAAGAAAACATCTCAAGAGAAAAGATAAAACAAAACATAAGAAATCCCTAAAATCCCTGAAGGAATTGAAGGAGAGATCCGCCGTCTTGAGTAGAATTCTGGCTTCTTGAGATGGATCAACTGGCTATCTTCGAGTGATTCTCACAAAAGTTTTGGCGTTTTTCGAATTTTGAATGTCTCGGCCTCCTATTGAAGGTTGGCCTCTAGGTTCTTTATATAGGCTTTTGAGATGCTTGTACTTGGCCTCTAAGTGCCCTAATTCAAGTATACTTCCTACTTGGTGTTTGAATAGGCTTTGGAATGTGTTTCTTTGCCTCAAAGTATCTAAATCTGAGTACAATTCCTCTTTTCCACAACAGGGGCACAGCCATGGTACATGTAACATCCTAAAGGTGGGCCTGTGCATTTATATGTGGTGCTTGTTTCATGTGTTTAAAACAGAGGCCCAAATTAAATATTTTGTTTAAGCTTACTTGGGTTAAAATAAAGATTCAATTAGTTTAATGAACATTTTGGGCTTGTGGCCCAGAAGAGAATGATGCCATAAGAAAGGAGGGGGGTTGGTGTCAAAAGGCAAAGGGAAGAGGCCTAATTTGTGGCCACCCGAAGCCCAAGTTTTGGGGCCAAATTTTGGCACTAAGAAGGGAAGGGGTTGGACGGCAATTAGGCTTCTTTTTAGGAGTCTTTTTCTTTTATTTAAGTGATAAAAGATGATAATTAAAGAGGGAGGAGTTGGCTTTAGTGTGGGCTCTCCTAAAGGTAAGATAAGGATTGAGTTATCATGAGATTTAAAGATTATCAAAAGAAGAGGGAAAGTTGGCTGAAACTCAACTACAAGAGGGGGAAAATCGGTTTAGTATAGGCTAGCCAAAATTCTGCTAACCATTCTCTCCATCTTTTCTTTCTCTTTGCCGAAATTTCCACTCCATTCTCTCTAAGTTTTCTTTCTTTTCTTTTTCCTGAAAACACATCATAGCCGAAACTCCTTAAGTGTTTCTCATCTCCTCAAAAACCCGTCTAAAAGCCGAATGCTCTTAGTGCACATCTTCTTCCTCCATAGCCAAATCATTAGGTGGGATCTCTGTTTCCCAAAGGTGCACCGTAAGCCGAATACTTCTTTGTAATCTGGTGAGTTTCGGGATTTTGTTCTATTCGATTTCACTCTTTCTTTTATTAAGATCTAACCCGAATCATGTGTACTAATGACTATCGATTTTCCTTCATCCATAAAAGTCGAATCCTTTCTTGCCGGGATCCATAGTGCCAAATTGTGAAAAGCTGAAGGTAGGTGGCCAAGGGTAGGTTCGGTCGAATGGCTACTTTTTTGTTCTTTTATTTTCGGCTGAATGGTATAAAGTGTTAGATGGCTTTCGATCATTGGTTTGGTTAATTACTTTTGATGATGGCCGAATGTAGGAAGGGAGGTGACGAGTTCTCAACGACAATCGGTATTCAATTAATTAGGTAAGAATTTGATTTAAGAGTTATAGTTGTTAAGTAATTAGATCTCATCGTTTAAATGATTTAGTGATTAATGATGGACTTGAATAACAGTCAGGCAGAAAAGGTTGGATCTGTACAACCAAAACCTAAATACAAGAAGCGATCTGTTTTAGTAGTGCGAGATTGGCCATCGGGGTGTGGGCCGACATTGAAGTCGATCGAGGACCGATAGTGGTGGTCTCGAGTGATAGTAGCGTGACGTAGAAAGTATTAGTATGAAAATCACGTGTAATACTTCCCACCGACTAGATCTGGTTAATTATTTATATATGTTCATAAGTTTTATACGTTACGTAAAAGCCAAAATCTCAGATTTAAACAGCGGACCACCAGGTTAGTAAATAATCTGATTATATGTTACAAGTAAATTGTTGTACATGTTTGCATGGGTTGGGTGATGAAAGGAGGAAGTTATATGTATATGTATATGCGTAGCAATTTATACCGTGATTTACTGTAGTAGTTAATGCCATGATATGTTATAAGGGCTTCGGCCATAATATATGTTGCTGAGCAGCATGACTGCCATCTTGGAGTGTAGCGGTGTGGGTTGATTGTAGAAATCCCCAATGGTTTGTTTGGTTGGTACGGGGGCGTGTAGCGGATGGAAACCTAGGCAAATAGGTTGGGCATTGCATATTATTTGTTATCCATGTAAATGAAATTACTATTATGTTTTATGAGGCCCAAATCTAGTGGTGCATGAGGGTTGCACACTGAGTCTCGCGACTCACCCCCTTTAAACTAACCTTTCAGGTGACGATTAGTGCATCGGACCGGGCCGGAGTGGAGCGCAAGGTGGCCATGCAAAAGAATGTGGATCCGGTGAAAAGTTCCCCATATTAGTTTTTTTTAAGTATTTTATGTTATGGATTTGAACTATGTTGTAATAAGGACATGGGCCATTAGTTTACATTTTTGTTTTATTATGGGCCTTTATTATTTATTTTTATTTATTTTAAAACTAAGACATGTAATTAAGTTTTGGGCTTTTGATTATTAAGGCACATTTTACAAAATTCTCATTTGGGCTTTCTGTCGACACGATTATTTTACGAAAATTTTCTTAGTGATATACCATATCCGGTTGTAGTGTTTGGGCCGAGTTTGGGGTGTTACAAATTGGTATCAGAGCCCGATTCAAAACTAGGCTTTGGGATTTTGGGCCCAAAAGATTTTCTAAAAATGGGTTTTTTTTAAACATGGATTTCTCTTAGCAAAGGCTTATGAGTTCAGCATGGCACTGCGTCTCCGGCCAAGTTCGCTGTAAGTACTCTAAACCATTGTATGATATAAATGTGGGCTTAACGGGCTTATGGGACGTAGACTATTTAGGTTAGAACTTGATGGACTTTAGGCTTAGATAAACAAACTCTCAAAATCCATAAGACTTAACTTCATTAAACAAGACACAGAAACAAGTCACAAGACTAAAGTGTGGTAACAAGCATATGTGTAACATCCCAAAATGGGGTTATTTGGAATTTAATTATTTTCTTATGTAAGAACTGCTATGTCATTATTTATGGAATAATAATGATCAATTTAAGGCTTTGTGTTGGCTCGATTTGGTGGGAAATTTCGCTTTTAACTTTTAAGGTAGGGAGCCTTAGCAAGAGGGGTTATAAGGAATGGGGATAAATTGGGACATAAATGAGCTTAGACCAAGTGGCAAAGCAAGCCCACTAAAGAAGCTACATGTGACGCCACCTAGGGAGCAAGGAGAGCCTTGGTTCGAGTCACAAAAATCCCTCTTTTTGGCAATGTGTTGGACGGCATAGGGAGGAGAGTTTCTTCTCTTTTTAAACTCTTTATTTTATGAGATAATTAAGGATTTTATTTAATATTAATTTCAAGGATAATTAGGATGATATTAATTCATTTTGATAAACAAAGTAAAAGGGTGATAAAGGAGATATTAGTTGATTTACTTGGGATTAATTCAAATTATTTTGAATTTAATTAAACAAGGGGCTAGGAGTGATTCAAGGAAAATTTATGGATGTTGGACTCACAGGGAGAAGAGGTGGACTGCAAGGACTCATGGAAGGAGGGGGAGTTGTCAATGCTTATATAAGCACTTAAGAGATCACTTGTTTTCCTTTTTTTCCAAGTTTGCTAGCCGAATCTCCTAAACCCTCTCATCATATATTCTCTTTTTCTTTTTACATCCTCTCCAAAACCTAGGCCGAAACCCTCCTAGCATCTCCCATTGCCGAATTCCCCTCCTCAACTCTCTCTTCTTTTATTTTCCTACTAGCCGAATCTAACTCCCATCAAGGTGCCGAAATCCCTTTTTCCAAAAGCTCTACTTGGTCAATCACTCCCTTTGAAGGGCTGATTTTCTCTTCTCCTATTTTGCTCACCTTGGCCGAATGGTGTAAGAGGCATAGGCACATCGAGATTTCGCTAGGTGTTCAATCAATTGTATGGTAAGTAGAGTTGGTCAATGCCTATGCTTCCTTCTTCCTATCCTTGTCGATTTTACAAGGTACTAACCGAATCTGCCTAGGTGTTCGGAATTTTGGAGGTCGTCAACTAAGTTCCATTCGTGACCAATCAAGTGGTAAGTGTTGGTAAGAATCGGTTCTCATAAGTTTTAGTTTGCAAATATTTAAAAGCCGAAGGCTAATGGCTTGTTTACTAACCGGTGGTAATTGATGAAGCAGATTCAGGAATCGGGTATTGTGGTTAAGTATCCTAAAGCGTAAAGGTAACGTTCGGGTTCACAAGGAATCCCTCTCAAATTAATTGGCTTGGCCGAATGGCCCATATCACTAACTCTATTATGGCCGAATATAGGAACAAAGAGATATAAGGTGGCCGATTGGTTATCTTCGGGATTTGAGACTATCGTGGTAACAGGTGTGTACATACACACTATATAATATATTAAATATGCTTAACTTTGTGAATGCTCATCTTTATGAATGTAGCATTGGAATGAATACCAAATCGGTATAAGTGGTGATTCAGGTAAGTACCTGTAATGTGATTTATTATTATTAATGCTTTTGGTAAGCATGATGTGTTGACACATGAAATTTAAGAATGTGATGGCATGAAATATATGTATGTCTATCTGCTGTGGGATTGATGAGTGGAGGGCAAAGTTATTGTGCCGACGGGCACCAGTGCTTTGGTAGCACACCGTGACTATATGTCACCGAGGTTTGGTACCTCGGAGGTTTGGTACCTCAATAGCGACTTGTCCCTGGTTAACACCACCGTGGGTTGGCCCCACTTGAGATATGGGATCGCCGCCAGGTGATTTGGTATCACACGATGGGTTGGCCCCATCACCCGATTTGTGTCTCTGGACACCAAGTGTTTTGGTAACACATTGTGACTATATGTCACCAGTGGTTTGGCACCACCGGTGGTTTGGTACCACAACAGGGTAGAGCAATGGCGTATGGTTGGCTAGGTTGGGTACACATTATTTTGCATATTAAATATTATATTTTGTGTATGAAAATGTTTTTAAGCGGGGAAGGGTTACATCTTGAGTCTTGGTGACTCACCTTCTCATTAATTTTTCAGTGATGCTTAGAACGCGACATGGAGCCGGAGGGACTTGAGGAGGCCATGCGGTGGATTTAAAATAAAATAGACTTTAATTTTGGTTATTTTAAATTTGGTTATTGGGTTGTTTTATTTTGGATGTAATAAGGCCTCATATTACTTTACTTTGGTTTTTTTTTATGTTGGATATTTTATTTGTACTATGAAATTTGAATCACGTTTTATAAAATTAACACGAAAATGTTTTATCGTGCCATGCACATCCGAAATTTGTGTAACAACTTGACTTAATTAAATGTTCAAATTGGACTAAGTATGATTTCAAAGAAGATAACCTAAAATGAGCGATTTCCAACAAAACTTAAGTGGATTTAGAAAATGGGTTTCAAGAACTTCTTCTTAGTAACGACCCATATTCGGTCCTAACGATTGGGGGTTTGGGTGTTACAAATTGGTATCGAGCCCGCCTCAAAACTTCTACATGGGGGCCCAAGGCCCAAAAATGTTTTAGTAGGCCTTATTAATTATTTTTGGGTTTTTAAGATGGCATGGCGAGTCTCCCAAGACCGATCCGCCTGTAAGTACCTCTAAACTCCTTTGTGAATTATATTACGTAGAAGGGTAGGAAGCATGGAACGAGATAGACTTATAGGAATTTGAACCACAGGATTAGATTACTCAAACACACAAACTAAACATAAGATCTAAAGAACTAAACCAATCTATGACTTAGTCACGAGCTAGGGTGTGGTAACCTCAGACGCATGTCTAGGATTGGAACAGGAAGAGCTCGGTATTTAAGCATCAGAGTGACTCACCACCTCTTCGCAGTATCCTACAGGTGCGTAGCTTGGGTTCACCACGACTCGGAGGGCTCGATGGTGTGGTAACCTCATGCGCATGTCTAGAAAGGTTCTTGGGAGCTTGGTATTTAAGCGATCCGTGACTCACCTCCTCTCCACACTAAACTGCCTGGTGCGTGCTTGGTTCACCTACGACCAAGAGGGCTCTACATAGGCCAAACATAATGACTAAAACCCAAAGGAATTAGCCTTGATTTTCAAAAAATGATGAAACAACAACACTTGGTTTTAAAACTTTTCAAATCACCCTTCAAAAGTAAGAACAACTCTTTTACAACGCTTTTCCTCGAAAAGTTCTATTTGTGGAAAAATTACGAAAATGCCCTTAGGGTAAAATTACTAAAATACCTTGGTCCATAAAATATCAAATCAATGATTTTGTCCAAAAATTTTAACTATTCTATAATTATTCAACAACTTAGCCTTGGACATCATCAAGAAAATATTTGGTTTTGGAAAAATTAATAAAACGCCTCAACTTATAAAATTACCAAAATGCCCCGAAAGTACAAAATTTTTGCAACATCACCGTTTTAAGAAGGAAAATTCTCAAAAGGGACCCTCGAGTTTTACAATGGTTAAAACATCCTTGATTTACAAAATTACAAAATTACCTTGGAGGACCAAATTACCAAAATACCACGGTCTTGAAATAATGCCATAACTTCAAATCTTGTCAATTTTCAATAATACCCTCCAGTTTTGGGAACTTCAAACAATCTACTCTACTAAGGTTTTAAAATCTCTTTTATTACTTAAAATACCCTGTGGGAAAATGACGAAAATACCCAGGGGTTAGAAATGGGCGTAAACGTCCAAGAGCGAATAGGTATGGAAAGTATTAAGGAATGGATGCAAGAACTTCTTTGTGTGAACTAGGATAGAAGATCCAAACCTTGTTTGCACGAAAGAATCCCTAATTAAAATTTCTTCATAAAATTTCTTCATGAGTAATGAAGTGGAACAAACGCTAATACATAAAATTTCTCTTAATCAGTTAAAAGCGTAGTAGATAGAATGAGTTCTAGAGGACGTGGGCGCCGTGGACGCAGTAGGGGTAGGATGATTGGTGTCCAACCGTCAGTCGGGACAAGGTTACGAAAATGATGTACCACCGCCACCACCACCTCCACTTTTGGAGCAGAGGAGCAGGATCGAGACGGGAGGCGAGGCAAAGCTCAAGTCGTGTTGCAGTACTCGAATTAGTGGTGGGGTGGTGGAAATTTAGGAGCTCGAAATCTGTTCCTCGAGCGAATTCATCCAACGGAGCCGAGGTATTTCAGGCGTGTCGAGTGGCGCCAGGCTGCAGAGTATTACCGGAGTCTGAAAAGAATAATGGATGATCTTGACCGACCGAGGAGGAAAAGTCGAAAGGCGGTGTCGCTTCTAAAGGATGAAGCGTACCGGTGGTGGTGACGATTCGGGATGGAGCCACACCGATGATCTTACGGGACTACTTTAAAACCGCTTTTCGGAAGAAGTATGTGGGCACCAACTACACCGACGCTAGAGAGAAGGCTTTTACGGTTTAGTGCAAGGAACTAAGTCCGTGGTAGAGTATGAGGCGATTTTTTAAGGTTTGAGTAGGTATGCGGAGGAATCGTGCTACTTGAACACGTTATACCAGGTCCGCTTTGAGGACGGCCTTGAGATGATCCGAGGCTCTTGATTGCCCATGACAAGTTCGGGAGTTTTCATCTCGGTGGAAAAGGCTAAAGTTGCCGAGGGATCAAGGAGGTCGCGAGGCGTAATTATAGTAGAAATAATCAGAAGAGAGGATTTGGGTCAGCTGGATCCAGTGGTAATGATCAGAAGAAGGCTAGGCAGAGTGGGCCAAATCAGGCAGCAAGGCCCGTAGCTAATAATCAGAGGCCGGCTCAGTGCAATCGTTGTGGGAAGTCCCATTGGGGAGGTTGTTCGACCGGCGATAGAGGATGTTTTGAGTGTGGGTCTTTAGAACATCGGGTCAGAGATTGTCCCCGGAAGCGAGCTCGAAATCAGCCAGAGGGGCAGAACCGTACTCAGGACCGAAATGTGGGACCGCAGAGGGGTCGTGGCAATGGCAGAGGAAGCAATGGTCCTAACCGAGGTCGAGGAACTCTGAAGGCGGGTTCAGGGCAACACAGAGGCTAGACGACTGGATTAGTCTATCTTGCAAGGCGTCATGAGGAGGGTGACGCTTGGGATGTTATAACCCAGACGTTTCGATTTTGGTCTCCCTTATTATGCATTGATTGATGTGGGGTCTACACATTCGTACATAGCCGAGTGTGGTAGAGACTTTGAACCTAGACTCGAGAGGCTAACGCTAGGGAGATGACCAGAAGTGAGTCCTTTAGGTCACTCAGTAGTGGTAGACAAACTTTTAGAGATGTACCCTAGAACTCCAAGGGTAGTTTTCGCTTCTTGATCCGATGGAACTACCATTAGGGAGTTCGATTTGATCCTGGAATGGATTGGTGGCTAAGTATCGAGCGAATTTGGATTGCGCTGCTAAGCGCATGGTTCTTAAGTCGGTGAGAATGGTGAAGTGGTTATGATAGGTGATAGAAGGAATTATCTATCCAATGTGGTGTCTGGCCTTGAAGGCGGAAAAGATGGTTAAGAAGGGTTGTAAGGCGTATTTGGTTCGAATTTGTGCTTTGGAAGCTAAGGAGTCAGCAGTTGGAAAGGTCCGAACGGTTGGGGAATTTGCTGATGTGTTCCCAGAAGAACTTCCGGGTCTACCTCCGGATCGGGAAGTCGAATTCGGTATAGACGTGCTACGGAACGACTTTTATGTCTATAGCACCTTCTAGGATGGCACCAAAGGAATTGGTGGAGTGAAGGCTCGATTCAGAGCTCTGGATAAAGGGTTTATTCGACCTAGCATATCTCCGTGGGGAGCGCCTGTATTGTTTGTCAAGAAGAAGGACGGTTCTATGCGAATGTGCATCGATTACCGTCAGTTAAACAAGTTAACGATCAAAAACAAGTACCCATTGCCACGGATCGATGACTTGTTTGACCAGTTGAAGGGGGCGTCGGTGTTTTCAAAGATAGACCTTAGGTCGGGTTACCATCAACTTAAGGTGAAGGGGGCCGATGTTCACAAGACGGCTTTTCGAACTCGGTATGGGCATTACGAGTTCCTAGTTATGCCATTCGGGTTGACCAATGCACCGGCGGCGTTCATGGATCTAATGAACAGAGTTTTTCAACAATACTTGGACCAATTCGTCGTAGTGTTCATTGACGACATATTGGTTTACTCTAAGACGGAGGAGGAGCACGACAAGCATTTACGGATAGTCCTACAAGTGTTGAGGGAAAAACAGTTGTATGCCAAATTCAGTAAGTGCGAATTTTGGCTGAGGGAGGTGACTTTCTTAGGTCACGTAGTATCAGCGGAAGGGATTAGAGTGGATCCCCGCAAGATTGAAGCGGTATTGGAGTGGAAACCGCCTAAGTCGGTGGCAGAGATACGAAGTTTTCTGGGGTTAGCAGGGTATTACCGAAGATTTGTGGAAGGGTTCTCTCTGATCGCAGCACCGTTAACCAAGTTGCTAAGGAAAGGTGTTCCGTTTGTATGGTCGGAAAAGCAGCAAGGAAGCTTTGATAAGCTAAGGAAAATTTTGACGGAAGCTCCAGTTTTAGTGCAACCCGAGGCAGGGAAATTATTCACAGTCTATTGTGATGCATCTCACACCGGTTTGGGGTGTGTGCTGATGCAGGATGGGAAGGTAGTAGCCTATGCGTCCCGTCAGCTAAGGCCGCATGAGGTTAACTATCCAACTCATGACCTGGAGTTAGCCGCAGTCGTCTTCGCCCTGAAAGTATGGAGACATTATCTTTATGGGGAGAAGTCGGTAATTTACACGGACCACAAAAGTTTGAGGTATCTTCGACCTGAAGGATCTGAATCGAGACAAGTACCGATGGATTGAGTGTTAAAGGACTCTGATGCTCCATCGAATATCATCCGGGTAAGGCTAACGTGGTGGTGACGCGTTGGCCGGAAAGTCGTGGCGGATTTAAGAGCAATGTTCGCTCGATTGAGCCTATATGACGATAAAGCCTTTTGGCGAAACTTCAAGTTAAGCCAACATGGATCGAGGAGATTAAGAGCAAGCAGTTAGTGGATGAAGGGCTAAATCTTGAAGAGAATACAAGTTCAGAATGGTGGTGTAGAGGGGTATAGTCTGCCGGTGATGGTGTGCTATGTTTTCAGGGACGGCCTTGTATGCCAAAAGATATGGAGTTGAGGCAGAAAATTCTCCAGGATGCTCATAGTAGTCCATATGCTATGCATCTGGGAGGAAGCAAGATGTATGGAGATCTACGGAAACAGTTCTGGTGGCCCGGGTTGAAGCGTGAGATAACGGAGTTCGTAGGGAAGTGTTTGGCGGTCGGCGAAGTTAAGGCGAACACCGCTACCATCGGGTTACTTCAACCGGTTAAGATCCCTCAATGGAAGTGGGGCGGATCACTATGGATTTCGTCGGTGGTCTACCCTCACGCCCGAGAAGAAAGATGCGATTTGGGTAATCGTGACCGTCTGACTAAATCGGCTCACTTTATCTGGGGTGAGAATGGACTACTCACTCGAAGCTTGCAAAGTTGTATGTGGCGAGATAGTCGATTGCATGGTGTACCGTGTCGCTTATCTCGGATAGGGACCCAAGGTTCACTTGAGGTTTTGGAAGCGTTACATCAAGCGTTGGAGTGCGCGGTTGGATTCAACCGACTTTCCATCCTCGAGACGGACGGGCGATCGAGAAAGGTCATCTGAGATCTTAGAAGATATCTTTGAGGGTTGTGTCTTGGAATTCGGTAGTTGGGAGGAATTCTTACCTCTAGCTGAGTTCGCCTACAACAATAGCTACCAAGCAAGTATTCAGATGGCACCATCGAAGCCTCAGATGGGCGAAATGCCGAACCCCGACGTGTTGGACTGGAGTTGGGTGAACGACAAATGTTGGGCGGATATGGTGGCGTAGATCAAGACAAAGTCAAAGTGATTCGGTCTCGTCTCAAGGAAGCATCAGATAGGCAGAAGTCTTATGCCGATCTCAAAGTGATTCGGTCTCGTCTCAAGGAAGCATCAGATCTCATCGTTTAAATGATTTAGTGATTAATGATGGACTTGAATAACAGTCAGGCAGAAAAGGTTGGATCTGTACAACCAAAACCTAAATACAAGAAGCGATCTGTTTTAGTAGTGCGAGATTGGCCATCGGGGTGTGGGCCGACATTGAAGTCAGATCGAGGACCGATAGTGGTGGTCTCGAGTGATAGTAGCGTAGACGTAGAGAAAGTATTAGTATGAAAATCACGTGTGTAATACTTCCCCACTGACTAGATCTGGTTAATTATTTATATATGTTCATAAGTTTTATACGTTACGTAAAAGCCAAAATCTCAGATTTAAACAGCGGACCACCAGGTTAGTAAATAATCTGATTATATGTTACAAGTAAATTGTTGTACATGTTTGCATGGGTTGGGTGATGAAAGGAGGAAGTTATATGTATATGTATATGCGTAGCAATTTATACCGTGATTTACTGTAGTAGTTAATGCCATGATATGTTATAAGGGCTTCGCCATAATATATGTTCTTTGGCAACATGATTACGCCATCTTGGAGTGTAGCGGTGTGGGTTGATTGTAGAAATCCCCAATGGTTTGTTTGGTTGGTACGGGCGTGTGGCGGATGGAAACCTAGGCAAATAGGTTGGGCATTGCATATTATTTGTTATCCATGTAAATGAAATTACTATTATGTTTTATGAGGCCCAAATCTAGTGGTGCATGAGGGTTTACACCTTGAGTCTCGCGACTCACCCCTTTAAACTAACCTTTCGGTGACGATTAGTGCATCGGACCGGCCGAGTGGGCCAAGGTGGCCATGCAAAAGAATGTGGATCCGGTGAAAAGTTCCCCATATTAGTTTTTTAAGTATTTTATGTTATGGATTTGAACTACGTTGTAATAAGGACATGGGCCATTAGTTTACATTTTGTTTTATTATGGGCCTTTATTATTTATTTTATTTATTTTAAAACTAAGACATGTAATTAAGTTTTGGGCTTTTGATTATTAAGGCACATTTTACAAAATTCTCATTTGGGCTTTACGTAAACCATTATTTTATTGAAAATTTTCTTAGTGATATACCATATCCTGGTTGTAGTGTTTGGGCGAGTTTGAGGTGTTACAAATTGGTATCGAGCCGATTCAAAACTAGGCTTTGGGATTTTGGGCCCAAAAGATTTTCTAAAAATGGGTTTTTTTTAAACATGGATTTCTCTTAGCAAAGGCTTATGAGTTCAGCATGGCACCTGCGTCTCCGGCCAAGTTCGCCAGGTAAGTACTCTAAACCATTGTATGATATAAATGTGGGCTTAACGGGCTTATGGGACGTAGACTATTTAGGTTAGAACTTGATGGACTTTAGGCTTAGATAAACAAACTCTCAAAAATCCATAAGACTTAACTTCATTAAACAAGACCTGTAAACAAGTCACAAGACTAAAGTGTGGTAACAAGCATATGTGTAACATCCCAAAAATGGGGTTATTTGGAATTTAATTATTTTCTTATGTAAGAACTGCTATGTCATTATTTATGGAATAATAATGATCAATTTAAGGCTTTGTGTTGGCTCGATTTGGTGGGAAATTTCAGTTTTTAACTTTTAAGGTAGGGAGCCTTAGCAAGAGGGGGGTTATAAGGATAAATGGGGATAAATTGGGACATAAAATGAGCTTAGACCAAGTGGCAAAGCAAGCCCACTAAAGAAGCTACATGTGACGCCACCTAGGGAGCAAGGAGAGCCTTGGTTGAGTCACAAAATCCTCTTTTGGCAATGTGTTGGGCGGCATAGGGAGGAGAGTTTCTTCTCTTTTAAACTCTTTATTTTATGAGATAATTAAGGATTTTATTTAATATTAATTTCCAAGGATAATTAGGATGATATTAATTCATTTTGATAAACAAAGTAAAAGGGTGATAAAGGAGATATTAGTTGATTTACTTGGGATTAATTCAAATTATTTTGAATTTAATTAAACAAGGGGCTAGGAGTGATTCAAGGAAAATTTATGGATGTTGGACTCTTGGGAGAAGAGGTGGACGGCAAGGACTCATGGAAGGAGGGGGGGGAGTTGCCGAATGCTTATATAAGCACTTAAGAGATCACTTGTTTTCCTTTTTTTCCAAGTTTGCTAGCCGAATCTCCTAAACCCTCTCATCATATATTCTCTTTTCCTTTTTACATCCTCTCCAAAACCTAGGCCGAAACCCTCCTAGCATCTCCCATTGCCGAATTCCCCTCCTCAACTCTCTCTTCTTTTATTTTCCTACTAGCCGAATCTAACTCCCATCAAGGTGCCGAAATCCCTTTTTCCAAAAGCTCTACTTGGCCGAATCACTCCCTTTGAAGGGCTGATTTTCTCTTCTCCTATTTTGCTCACCTTGGCGAATGGTGTAAGAGGCATAGGCACATCAGATTTCGCTAGGTGTTCAATCAATTGTATGGTAAGTAGAGTTGGTCAATGCCTATGCTTCCTTCTTCCTATCCTTGTCGATTTTTACAAGGTACTAACCGAATCTGTCTGGGTGTTACGGAATTTTGGAGGTCGTCAACTAAGTTCCATTCGTGACCAATCAAGTGGTAAGTGTTGGTAAGAATCGGTTCTCATAAGTTTTAGTTTGCAAATATTTAAAAGCAGAAGGCTAATGGCTTGTTTACTAACCTATGGTAATTGATGAAGCGATTCGAAATCGGGTATTGTGGTTAAGTATCCTAAAGCGTAAAGGTAACGTTAGGGTTCACAAGGAATCCCTCTCAAATTAATTGGCTTGGCGAATGGCCCATATCACTAACTCTATTATGGTAGAATATAGGAACAAAGAGATATAAGGTGGCGATTGGTTATCTTCGGATTTGAGACTATCGTAGTAAAGTGTGTACATACACACTATATAATATATTAAATATGCTTAACTTTGTGAATGCTCATCTTTTATGAATGTAGCATTGGAATGAATACCAAATCGGTATAAGTGGTGATTCGTAAGTACGTAATGTGATTTATTATTATTAATGCTTTTGGTAAGCATGATGTGTTGACACATGAAATTTAAGAATGTGATGGCATGAAATATATGTATGTCTATCTGTTGTGGGATTGATGAGTGGAGGCGGTGTTATTGTGCCGACGGGCACCGAGTGCTTTAGTAGCACACGTGACTATATGTCACCAGAGGTTTGGTACCTCAGGAGGTTTGGTACCTCAATAGCGACTTGTCCCTGTGGTTAACACCACCGTGGGTTGGCCCCACTTGAGATATGGGATCGTCTGCCGGTGATTTGGTATCACACGATGGGTTGGCCCCATCACCCGATTTGTGTCTCGGACACGGTGTTTTAGTAACACATTGTGACTATATGTCACCAAAGGTTTGGCACCACCGGTGGTTTGGTACCACAACGGGGTAGACAGTGGCGTATGGTTGGCTAGGTTGGGTACACATTATTTTGCATATTAAATATTATATTTTGTGTATGAAAATGTTTTTAAACGGGGGAAGGGTTACATACTGAGTCTTGGTGACTCACCTTCTCCATTAATTTTTCAGGTGATGCTTAGAACGCGGACATGGAGCCGGAGGGACTTGAGGAGGCCATGCGGTGGATTTAAAATAAAATAGACTTTAATTTTGGTTATTTTAAATTTGGTTATTGGGTTGTTTTATTTTGGATGTAATAAGGCCTCATATTACTTTACTTTGGTTTTTTTTTTTTATGTTGGATATTTTTATTTGTACTATGAAATTTGAATCACGCGTTTTATAAAATTAACACGAAAAATGTTTTATCGTGCCATCGGGCACATCTGAAAATTTGTGTAACAACTTGACTTAATTAAATGTTCAAATTGGACTAAGTATGATTTGACAAGATAACCTAAAATGAGCGATTTCAACAAAACTTAAGTGGATTTAGAAAATGGGTTTCAAGAACTTCTTCTTAGTAACGACCCATATTCGGTCCTAACGATTAATAGGGTTTAAGGTCATTACAATATGCATGTCTAGGAATAGATCCTAAGAGCTTGGTATTTAAGCAATCAGAGTGACTCACCTCCTCTTCACGGAATCTTACCGTGCATAGTGATTGTTCACTTTAGCCATGACAGGGTGTGGCAATAGGCATATGCATGTCCAGGAGTGGATTCAGGGAAAGCTTGGTACTTAAGCAATCCTAGTGACTCACCTCCTTTCCACTAGAATTCTACCTGGTGCATAGTGATTATTCACCCTAGTTACGAGTACGTGTGGACAGGCCAAAACTTATAATTAAAACCCGAAAGGGACCAGCCACCTATTTTTCTCACAAAATTATCAGAATATCTTTATTTTGAAAAAAATACCTATGATTTGCAAATATACCCCGATTTACAAAGTCAACAGAATCTTTCCATAGAAAACAAAAACAACAACAACATCAAAATATCCTTGTTTTATGAGATTACCAAAATAGCCCTGTTTGCGAAATTACCAAAATACCCTTAATTTGCAAATGACCAAAATACCCCTGACTGGCAAAATTACTAAAATATCCCAGATTTCAAAATTACTAAAATACCCCCAGATTTCAAATTACTGAAATACTCCAGATTTGCAAAATTATCAAAATACCCTCGAGTTGAAAAAAATTACCAAAATACCTTTATTTCGCAAAATCACCCGAAACCATATTTTTAAAAATTTTTTTACGAAAATACCCCTGTAAGATAAAATTACGAAAATACCCCTGGGTAGCGAAATGATGAAAATACCCTTAGGTGATGAATGATACTTGCATGAACATTGTGTGTGCATAATTCCTAGAATAGGAAGACTGAAAACTGTAGATAGGTTCGAATTTGAAAGAATCACTTTTAAAACTATGTTTCATAAGATTGTTCGGGGATAATTAGTGGAAACAATTAATGACTCGTAAAAATTTTTAAAAATAGATAAATGTGAACTAGAAGAATGAGTACAAGAGGTTGAGGATGTCCGCCATGTGGATGCTGTAGAGGTAGGATGATCGTATTAGAACCCGTAGGATCGAGTCATAGGTCAGAAAGTGAGATACCGGTTCCACCAGCTGCTGAGGTAGAATTTGAGGACCAGACAGGTGGAGAGGACGTGGTGTCTCAGGCTGTATTAAGGGTTTTAGAAAGAGTGGCTGAGGCTGGTATGGGCATAGGAGCCCAAAAATCTGTGCCTGAAAGGTTGAGAAACAATGGGGCTGAAGTATTTAGGGGAGTCTCTAGCGTATCCACGAGTTCCGCCAATATTGGTTGGAGGCGAAGGAACGATAATGGATGACCTAGACTTCACGGTGGAGGAGAAGCTGAAAGGGGTCGTGTCTCTTCTTCAAGACGAGGCCTACCAATGGTGGCTCAAGGTGAAAGAGGGTACGGTCGCGGACCTGATTGACTAGGATTTCTTTAAGGAGTCATTCTAGGGAAAGTACATTGGGGCTAGTTACATGGATGCTCAAAGGAAAGCATTCCTGAATTTGGTGCAAGGGAGTAAGTCTGTGGCTGAGTATGAGGTTGAGTTTCTATGCCTGAGTTGTTACGCTCGAGGAATGGTAGCAACGGAGTATGAACGATGCATTCGGTTCGAGGATGGGCTAGAAATGAGCTAAGGGTTCTGATCGCGCTACAACAAGAGAGAATTTTTGAGGTTCTAGTGAATAAAGTTAAAATAGAAGAGGAAGTAAAGTGGGTGGAGAGACAGGAGAAAGATAAGGATCGAGAAAGGAGTAAGAGGAGTTTTGAACCCTCTAAAGTAACTTGAAATTTTCAAAAGAGGCCTAGGACTGATGGGCCAGCTCGTGCTCTATCGGGCCAGAGTCAAGCTGTTCTATATGTGGGAGAACCCATTATGGGGAGTGCAGGGTAAAAATCGGTGGATGTTTTAGGTGTGGATCCATAGAACATTTGATGAGGGACTGCCCTCAGATAGATCGTGGGCAGCCAATGGGTCGAGGTTCTGATTAGGCTAGGAGAGGTGATCAGCCTGGACCAAGGGGTAGAGGTGTAGCTAGAAGAAGAAATGGACCCGGTCGGGGTCATGGAGTATCCAGCAGAGGTACAGGTAATACGGATGCAAGGCAACCAGGTTTAGTTTATGTGGCTCACCGAAGGGAGGACGGTGATGCACCGGATGTTATAATCGGTACATTTCTTATCGCTGATAACCCTTTTCTTGCTTTAATTGATATTGGGTCAACCTACTCATATGTTGCATGTTCAGTATCTGAGACTCTAAGTATAGATTATGAGATAACCACTAGTAAGATGACCGTGGTGAGTCCTCTAGGATAATCTAGGGTAGTGGACAAGTTGTTTAGGGAAGTACCTTTAGAGACTCAAGGGGTAGTGTTCCCGGCAGATTTGATGGAATTGCCATTTAGAGAGTTTGACCTCATCTTGGGAATGGATTGGTTAACTAAGCATCATGCCAAGTTGGACTGTGAGAACAAGTGCATGGTGTTGGGTACCCCGAAAGGCGGGGAGGTGGTTGTGTTAGGAGAAAGGAGGAATTACTTGTCCAATGTGATATCATCCTTAAAAGCTATTAAGATGATTCAAAAGGGATGTAGCGCATTTTTAGCTTTCGTTAGTGCATTGGATGCTAATAAGGTGACTGTTAATAAGATCCAAACAGTCAAGGATTTCACAGATGTCTTTTCGGAAGAATTACCAGGATTACCCCCAGATCGCGAGGTGGAATTTGGAATAGACCTACTTCTAGGTATAGCTCCAGTATCTACTGCTCCTTATGGGATGGCGTCGAAGGAGTTGGTGGAGCTCAAGGCTCAGATTCAGGAACTATTAGATCGTGGGTTCATTCGACCGAGTGTGTCTCTATGGGGAGCGTCGGTCTTGTTTGTGAAGAAGAAGGATGGACCCATGCGTATGTGCGTGAATTATCATCAACTGAATAAGTTAAAGATAAAAAATAAGTATCCGTTACCGAGGATCGATAATTTGTTTGATCAGCTCAAAGGAGCATCGGTCTTTTCTAAGATTGACCTACGGTAGGGATATCATCAATTAAAAGTTAAAGAAGGGGACATTCATAAGACGGTGTTTCAGACTCAGTACGGGTATTATGAGTTCTTGGTAATGCCGTTCGAGTTGACGAATGCACCAGCGACCTTTATGGATATGATAAACCGGGTGTTTCAGCCATATCTTGATCGGTTCGTCGTGGTGTTCATCGACAATATCCTAGTTTTCTCTAAGTCAGAGGAGGAACATGACGAATATCTTTACGTGGTGTTGCAAACTCTGAGGGAGATGCAACTGTTTGCAAAGTTCAGTAAGTGTGAGTTCTGGCTGAAGAAAGTGTCTTTTTTAGGACATGTGGTTTCGACCAGGGAATCAGGGTGGACCCTCGAAAGATAGAGGCTGTATTGGATTGGAAACCACCAAGGTCTGTGGTGGAGGTTTGGAGTTTATTAGGTTTGGCAGGGTATTACTGAAGGTTCGTTGAAGGGTTTTCTCTAATAGCAGCTCCTCTAACTAAGTTACTGAGGAAGGGAGTAGTGTTATATGGACTGACAAACAGCAAGAGAGCTTCGAGAAGTTGAAGAAAATCCTGATGGAAGCACCAGTATTAATTCAGCCGGAGGCATGAAAGAAATTTACCGTCTATTGTGATGCGTCGTACACGGGTTTAGGGTGTGTGCTAATGCAAGAAGGAAAGGTGGTGGTGTATGCGTCTCGACAGTTGAGACCGCATGAGTTGAACTACCCTACGCATGACTTGGAGTTGGCGACGGTAGTGTTTGCCTTGAAGATTTGGAGGCACTACTTATATAGGGAGAAGTTAGTAATTTATACTGACCATAAAAGTCTGAAGTACCTCCTTACCAGAAGGAGCTAAATTTGAGACAACGTAGGTGGATCGAGCTCTTGAAGGATTATGATTGTTCGATCGAATACCACCCTAGTAAGGCGAATGTGGTGGCAGATGCGTTAAGCCGTAAGGTAGCATCAAAACTAAGAGCCATGTTTGATCATCTGAGTTTGTTCGATGACGAGAGTTTACTAGCTGAGTTTCAAGTAAAGCCAACATGGGTAAGCCAGGTTAAGGACAAACAGTTAGAAGATAAAGACCTGAGTGCTCGACTTTTGCAAGTGAGGGATAGTGGAATGGAGGACTATAGTTTGAACAAGGATGGGATTCTGTGTTATCATGGGAAGATTTGCATGCCTAAGGATGATGAGTTAAGACAGAGGATTCTTCAGGAATCACATAGTAGCTCTTATGCTATGCATCCTGGAGGAGTCAAGATGTACCGTGATTGCGAGAGCAATTTTGGTGGCCAGGTCTGAAGAAAGAGGTAACAGAAGTCGTAAGAAAATGTTTGACGTGTCAGCAGGTCAAAGCTGAACACCAAGTGCATCGGGATTGTTACAGCCAGTGAAGATTCCCCAATGGAAATGGGAGAGAATCACGATGGATTTTGTTAGTGGGTTACCCCCTACACCCAGTAAGAAGGATTCAATTTGGGTGATTATTGACCAACTGACGAAGTCTGCTCACTTCATATCGGTTCGAGTGGACTTTCCTCTACAAAATTGGCTAAATTGTATGTGGCCGAGATTGTAAGATTGCATGGTGTGCCGGTGTCAATCATATCAGATAGGGACCCTAGGTTCACGTCATGATTTTGGTAGGCTCTTCATCAAGCAATGGGAACAAGGTTAGACTTTAGTACCGCTTTTCACCTGTAGACTGACGGTCAGTCCGAGAGGGTCATTCAAATCTTGGAAGATATGCTAAGGGGTTGCATCATCGACTTTAGGGGCAGTTGGGAAGAGTATTTGCCCTTGGCAGAATTTGCATATAATAATAGTTATCAAGCTAGCATTCAGATGGCGCCTTATGAAGCGATATATGGAAGAAGATGTCGTACTCCAACATGTTGGACGGAGTTGGGTGAACGTAAGGTGTTAGGTCCAGAATTAGTTTCGAAAATCGATGAGAAAGTGAAGTTAATACGGGCTCGACTAAAGAAAGCGTCGGATCGACAGAAGTCTTACGCGGATCTAAAGCGGAAAGAGGTGGAATTCGCGGTAGGTGATCAAGTCTTCTTGAAGGTATCCCCGTGGAAAAAAATAATGAGGTTTGGTCGGAAGGGAAAGTTAAGTTGACAGTTTATTGGGCCTTATCAGGTACTAGAACGTGTGGGCCCAGTGGCTTATCTATTGGAGTTACCTTTGGAGTTGGAATAGATACATGATGTGTTCTAGGTTTCGATGCTGAGATGTTATCGATCTGACCCATCGCACGTAGTGCCGGTAGAAGAGATAGAAGTAAAATTGGATTTGTCCTTTGAGGAAGAACCAGTGCAAATCTTGGATTGAGACATGAAAGTGTTAAGAAGGAAGTCCATTCAATTGGTTAAAGTTTTGTGGCAAAATCACGGCGTAGAAAAGGCGACGTGGGAGCCAGAGGATGTTATACGACAGCAGTATCCCCACCTCTTTTGAGCAGGTAAATTTCGAGGCCAAAATTTATTTTAAGGGGGGTAGAACTGTAACATCCTAAAGGTGGGCCTGTGCATTTATATGTGGTGCTTGTTTCATGTGTTTAAAACAGAGGCCCAAATTAAATATTTTGTTTAAGCTTACTTGGGTTAAAATAAAGATTCAAGTAGTTTAATGAACATTTTGGGCTTGTGGCCCAGAAGGGAATGATGCCATAAGAAAGGAGGGGGGTTGGCGTCAAAAGGCAAGGGGAAAAGGCCCAATTTGTGGCACCCGAAGCCCAAGTTTTGGGGCCAAATTTTGGTACTAAAAAGGGAAGGGGTTGGACGACAATTAGGCTTCTTTTTAGGATCTTTTTCTTTTATTTAAGTGATAAAAGATGATAATTAAAGAGGGAGGAGTTGGCTTTAGTGTGGGCTCTCCTAAAGGTAAGATAAGGATTGAGTTATCATGAGATTTAAAGATTATCAAAAGAAGAGGGAGAGTTGGCCGAAACTCAACTATAGGAGGGGGAAATCGGTTTAGTATAGGCTAGCCGAAATTCTGCTAACCATTCTCTCCATCTTTTCTTTCTCTTTGCCGAAATTTACACTCCATTCTTTCTAAGTTTTCTTTCTTTTCTTTTTCCTGAAAACACATCATAGCTGAAACTCCTTAAGTGTTTCTCCTCTCCTCAAAAACCCTTTTGAAAGTCGAATGCTCTTAGTGTACATCTTCTTCCTCCATAGCCGAATCATTAGGTGAAATCTCTGTTTCCCGAAGGTACACCGTAAGCCGAATACTCCTTTGTAATCCGGTGAGTTTTGGGATTTTGTTCTATTCGATTTCACTCTTTCTTTTCCTAAGATCTAACCCAAATCATGTGTACTAATGACTATCGATTTTCCTCTTTGTCCATAAAATTTGAATCCTTTCTTGCCGGGATCCATAGTGCCGAATTGTGAAAAGCCGAAGGTAGGTGGCCAAGGGTAGGTTCGGCCGAATGGCTACTTTTCTGTTCTTTTGTTTTCGGCTGAATGGCATAAAGTGTTAGATGGCTTTTGATCATTGGTTTGGTTAACTACTTTTGATGATGGCCAAATGTAGGAAGGGAGGTGACGAGTTCTCAACGACAATCGAGATTCAATTAATTAGGTAAGAATTCGATTTAAGAGTTATAGTTGTTAAGTAATTAAATCTCATCGTTTAAATGATTTAGTGATTAAGGATTGACTCGAATAACAGTCAGTCAGAAAAGGTTGGATCTGTACAACCAACACCCAAATACAAGAAGTGATCTATTTCGGTAGTGCGAGATTGGCCATCGGGGTGTGGGCTGACATCGAAGTCAGATCGAGGATCGATAGTGGTGGTCTCGAGTGATAATAGCATAGACGTAGAGAAAGTATTAGTACGAAAATCAGGTATGTAATACTTCCCCACCGACTAGATCTGATTAATTATATATATATATATATGTTCAAAAGTTTTATATGTTACGTAAAAGCCGAAATCTCAGATTTAAACAGCGGACCACCAGCTTAGTAAATAATCTGATTATATGTTACAAGTAAATTGTTGTACATGTTTGCATGGGTTGGGTGATGAAAGGAGGAAGTTATATGTATATGTATATGCGTAGCAGTTTATTCTGTGATTTACTGTAGCGGCTAATGCCGTGATATGTTATAATGGCTTCGGCCATAATATATGTTGCTGAGCAGCATGACTGCCATCTTGGAGTGTAGCGGTGTGGGTTGATTGTAGAAATCCCCAATGGTGTGTTTGGTTGGTACGGGGGTGTGTAGCGGATAACCTAGGCAAATAGGTTGGGCATTGCATATTATTTGTTATCCATGTAAATGAAATTACTATTATGTTTTATGAGGCCCAAATCTAATGGTGCATGAGGGTTGCACACTGAGTCCCGCAACTCACCCCCTTTAAACTAACCTTTCAGGTGACGATTAGTGCATCGGACCGGGCCGGAGTGGAGCGCAAGGTGGCCATGCAAAAGAATGTGGATCCGGTGAAAAGTTCCCCATATTAGTTTTTTTTAAGTATTTTATGTTATGGATTTGAACTACGTTGTAATAAGGCCATGGGCCATTAGTTTACATTTTTGTTTTATTATGGGCCTTTATTATTTATTTTTATTTATTTTAAAACTAAGACATGTAATTAAGTTTTGGGCTTTTGATTATTAAGGCACATTTTACAAAATTCTCATTTGGGCTTTCTATCGACACGATTGTTTTACGAAAATTTTCTTAGTGGCATACCATATCCGGTTGTAGTGTTTGGGCTGGGTTTGGGGTCTTATAGTACACACCCGTGTAGATCAACCTCAGGCCGTGTTTCGATTCTATTGTTTGAGGCACGGCTGTGTAAATCGTGGTCAGACCGTGTGAAGTAAATTGACAAGACACGACCGCGTGACTTGAAGTCCAGGCTGTGTCGATTTTGACTTTGGCCCAAATTGGCCAGTTTTAAGCCTGTTTCTTGTTCTTTTCATCCTCGGGTGTTTTCCTGTGTATAAAACATGAAAAGAAAGGATTAAGAGCACCATTTTACATAAATCAAGGGCTAAATCATCTAAAAGCATGCTAAATATGGGGTTAAAATATGTTACTTTTATGGTTTATCAACATGTCTCACTTGAATTTATTACTCGTCTTAATATACATAATTTTCCTTGTATCAACGTATCAAAGATAGTCTCTTATTTACATGTCATGGTACATATCATTCTCTTCTTGTTTATTCATAAATATAAATTATTCAATTTATTATGACAATATTTCATGTACCATTATTTTCATGAGTTTAGTATATATTTATTCTAGTAGCAGTTCATAATATTGAATATGCATAATTATCGAGCAAGTTTCACATACATATATTTTTCATGTCATATTTCAATATATCAAATAATTATCATTTTCATGTATTTCAAGTTTAATTTCATGATTTCATGTACTTACCATTTTTATATTTATCCGTTGAATTTCTCGAAATTTTGATGGATTTCTAGTAGGACACTTATAGTGTACAATCTCATTAACCGTCAATTCATTCATATATATACATAAGTCCTTTTCAGAGAGCACACTCCCGTGAACCTCATTTCTTATAGTGGGATTACTAGTCCAGGCTAAATTCCCTGTAGCATATGCTCAAAGAGTATTGTCGGGATTACCAGTCCAGGCTAAATCCCCTGCAATGAAAAATACTCTATAGAGCTTTGTCTGGATTACCAGTCCAGGCTAAATCCAGACTCACATTTACTCCGGATTACCCGTTTGGGTTAAATCCTTTTCACACATATTCTTTGGGAGGGCTTATATCAGGATCACCCGTCCGGGCTAGGTCCTTTTCACACATATTCTTCGGGAGGGCTAATACCAGGATCACCCGTCCGGGCTAGATCCTTTTTATCGTCAAATCCTTTTCAGTGATCCATCGAATTCCATTCCATCCAGCTGGGATTTATTTCTCTTTTTATCAAGTATTATCAACATTTCATTTATTATCATACATTAAACATTCAATTCATATTCATGTCACATAAATATACAATTAAGCATTCAAGAATTCAATTCAAATTGCACGAACATGCCTCGTTGCTTGTTTGTGTTTATAATTTCACTAATCCGATGTCTTTTCTTTTCCACATTCAAGTCTCGTATTTGAGTCATCCAGATCTTTATAAATAAATTTGATCGTCATTTTCATTCATTTCATATTTTGATACATTCAATTAATCCTATAGGTAAAATTACCATTTTGCCCCTAAGCTTTTAATTAATGATGATGTAATATCCTGGGTTAAGGGCTATTTTATTTTTGGCATTGTTGCATGTTAATGGCTTGCTATGTTGTTGTTTGTGTGGTTTCGGGGCTTAGTTGTAGGCTAGGAGTAAGCCTGAGTAGGTGGTAAAATTTTAGTTTTGGGCTTGAGATGATAGGAGCCGAGGGAGTTGGGGTTATATATTTTATTTGTTGAATTGTGGCATAACAAAGGAGTTGGTGGAGTGGCAAGGCATGCGCCACATGAAGAGTGTGGTTGGCGTCAAGCTGCAGGAGGAAGAGGTCCCGAGTTCAAGTCATGAAAATCCCACCTTTTCCATCCATTTTGACGGCAGAAGGGAAGAGTTGTAGGAAGTTTGAACTCTAGCATGGACCTTGTCAACTCTTTCAAGCGGTGGGTGGAGAGCAAATGTAGGAGGAGACTTGGTCAAGGTAATTTGAATGAGTGGCTTGGGAGTGTTTGGGGGAGGTTGGCGATTTTGAGGAGATTTTGGGGAGGTTGGCCGGTTGGTAGGTGTTGTGAGGGAGTGGGGAAGTGCCAAAATCCACTTGGGTTCTTTTGTGTGCATTTTCGGTCACCAAGTTCTTTTGGTAAGCTAATTTTTGTTTAGTCAAAAGCTAGTAAATATTTCTTCATTTGCAAATAGCCTAAGCGAAAAAGAACCTTCCATTTTGCTCCTTGAAACCAAACACAAAGCAACCTTATTTGCCAACGTTGCACTCTTTCTACATCTTGGTGAAGCCAAGTGTTCTTTTGCATTTTCTTCTTTGTCATTTGAGTAAACCAAACCTCAAAGCACGTACACTTGCAAAATCACAACACTCTCTTCTCCATTTTTGCTTTCATCTTTTCTCCTTTGAAAAGCCTTGGTAGCCGAATGTGCATCCCTCTCCTTTCTTCCTCTTTTTGCTTGTAAACCAAACTAGCCTTCTTCTCTCCTTCTTGACCGTAACACACTTTACCAAAACCTACATCCTCCATCTTCTTCTTCATCTAAACCGAAGCTACCACAATCATACCCTTGCCGATTTTGGTCATTAGTAGCCGAAAGTTCTTTTCTCTCCACTTCCCTTTCTTTTGTTTATTTTGTGTGGTGAAACTTCACTCTCCAAGCACTTTCTCTCTTCTTTCACACAAAACCAAAGTAACCCCCTCCACTCATCTTTCTTTATTTTCTTTTGTTCCAAAAGTGTTAGCTGAATCTTTCTTCTCTCTAGTGGTGTTTGGTGGCGAATATTGGGTGTTGTTAGGTCTTTGGTTTCCAATCGGTTGGTAGTGGTAAGAGCTTGGCCGAATGGCCATTTTTTTTCTTTTTGTGTTCTTATATTTTGTGGTTTAAATGAAGGCCGGTTTGTTATTGGTTGAAGGATATTGATCTAATGTGTAGACCAATCTCTTTATAGGACATTCGAATTTTGGGAACAAGTGGGAGGAGCCTTCTTACTAAGTAAGCAATCGGTAAGTGATGGTGAGATGATTGCTCGTGGATGATTTGTTTAGTTTTCGATTAAGTATATGGTTTCAAAGAATTAGCCACTTTCTTTCTAGGGTGAAGCCGATTTACGAAGGAAGTTGTTGGGTTGGTTTGGTAGGAAACCAAATCAAGTCTAAGGTAAAGGCTAACGCAACCCCTTGGGTTACCTATTTTTGGCGAATGGTATAGTGACTAATCCACTATTGGCCGATTGTAGGATCGGGGTTGTCGAGGCGATCAAGGGGCTTAGATCGGTTCTTAGGAGTTAATCTTCGCTATTTCGGTGTGTAAACCAACACACTATCTTAACTAAGTAATGTGATAACTTTGTTTGTGTAAATGAAACAAAGTGGTTGACTATGTTGATACCCATTGAGGTATGGATACGGATTGGGTAAGTTCGTTTCATTATGAGTTATGTGATGATGATGATATCATGATTTTTGATACTTTGAGATGCCATATTAAGCATGTGAGCATGATAGCATGATTGCACGATTTTGCATCTTGTATGATATGTGATTGGGTGATATGAGAGGAGGGGAGTATGATATCCGTGTCTTCTGGGACATTGTGTCTTTGGGACACCGGAGGTTTGGCACCTCCAAAGGTTTGGTACCACAATGATATTTTGTGACTTTGGGTCACGGAGGTTTGGCACCTCGGCGTCTCGTCGAGTGGCTTAGTACCACGATGGGTTGGCCCCACGATTGATTATACAAGATTGACGCTAGTGATTTGGTATCACACGATGGGTTGGCCCCATCACCGGATTTGTGACTGCGGTCACCAGTGATTTGGTATCACATTGTGTCTTTGGGACACCAGAGGTTTGGCACCTCATTACGACTCGTCCCTGTGGTTTGGCACCACCGTGGGTTGGCCCCACTTATGAGATATGGGATCGTCGCTAGTGATTTGGTAGCACACGATGGGTTGGCCCCATCATTGGATTATTTGTGACTTGGTCACCAAAGGGTTTGGTACTACAAGATGGATATCGTGACTTTGGGTCACCGGTGGTTTGGCACCACCAAGTGGTTTGGTACCACACGGGTAGGAAAGGTGATATGGTTGTTAGGATCGGGTGCATTACTTGCATTATTCATTATGATATGTGTGTTGGCATATTATCTGGGAGAGGAATTATACACCTAGTCTTGTGACTCACTCTCTCCTTTGACTTTTTAGGTGACACTTAGACGCGACATGGAGCCGGATGGACTCGAGGTGCTCATGCCATGCTAATAAAGGGTTGCTCGGACTTTATAAAATTTTGGTACATTAGTTATTTATTTCTATGTGGTTTTATTTTGGGTTGTAAAAAGGCCTTTTAAAAAAATTATGGTTTGCTTGTTTATGCTTAAAGTAAATGTTTAATATGCCTTAACAAATTAATTGGGTTATAATGTGCTAAAATTTGGAAAGATAACGATTTCAAAACTACAAAAGTGACATTTTAAACTATACCATCGGGTATCACACTAAGATTTGGAATAAAGAAGAACTCAAATGTTTTCTAACTTAAACACGATTTTCCACTAAGACAGAATATTTTTGTAACAATGAGAAACAACTCAAACTTCTTAACGAGATAAACCTGTTTTGGTCTACCCATCGAAGTAAGTTTTTAAAATTTTCGGGTTTTCAAGTACATCATCAAATTTCAATCAAACCTACTCAAGTCTTTCTTCAAATGCACAACCTAGCGAAGTGTTTTTCTCCAACTTTTAAACTCAAACCTAAACCTCTCAAAAACCTTTTCCCCTGTAACATACCAGATTCGATCGTGGTGTATTGACCGGGTTTGGGGTGTTACATTTGTGGTATCAGAGCCAAGTTCAAAGGCTCGGCTGTGGGCCTGAGGCCCAAAATGTTTTCAAGAGTCTGATTAAAAGTTTTATTTTAAAAAGTATGGTTTGAAAGGCATGGCACCGAGTCACCGGCACTAATCCGCCCAGGTAAGTACCCCATACTATTGGTTGTGATATTAATTGATATGATTGGATGGCTAGTAAGACTCCCTTAGAGACTGAAACTGATAGGACTCTGTGGACTTGCGAAAACAAAACTTCTTCAATAAGCAATATTCATAAGACTTTGCTTTTAAACAGTGGAATAATGACTGATACATAAAATTCTTTAATCAGACGAGACTTAGTCATGAGTACCCGATGTGAACGTGGTCGTAGACGTGGTCGCGATAGGATGACAGTTTCTGAGCCCGTAGGTTCTGGTTAGGGTTCAGAGAATGAGATACCGGTTCCGCCACCAGCTGGAGGTGGTGAGTTTCAAGGCCAGACTGAGGATGACGCAGTGTCACAGCGATCTCATGGGTTTTAGAACGGGTAGCTAGAGTAGGTGGAGGCGTAGGAGCTAGAAATCGTGCTGGCGACTTGAACAAACGGGTTTGAATTCTTTCGGGTGTCTCGGGTGTTGCTCCCAGCACTCACGGCTGAGTATTGGCTGAAAGCGACAAAACGGATCATGGACGATCTGGACCTAATCGCTGAAGAGAAATTAAAGGGATCGATCACTTCTCGAGATGAGTCATACCATGGTGGCTCACTTTTTGAGACAATACTGCAAATGAAGATCGACTTGGGACTATTTCGGGCTACTTATCGTAAAAAAACGTGGGGCTAATTACATTAATGAGCAGCGGAAAGCATTTCTGAGGTTAGTTCAGGGGAGCAAATCGGTGTCAGAGTATGAGGTAGAGTTTCTCAGGCTGAGTCGGTATGCCAGGGGTATGGTGGCTACTGAACATGAGAGGTGTGTTCGTTTCGAGGATGGCCTACGGGACGAACTAAGGCTGATAATTGCGCCCCAGCAGGAGCGTGAATTTGCTGTCCTAGTTGAAAAGGAGAAGGTAGCCGAGGGCATTAAGGAATCTGTGAGGCAGGGTATGGATAGGAACCGACACAAGAGAAGTTTTGGATCTTCTGGGTCATCAAGAAATCAGCAGAAAAGGGCTAGACCGAGTGGGCCGAATCAGTCGGGTAGGTTTGTTGCTGCTAGGCAGGGACCACCGCAGTGTAACCGTTGTGGGAAGGCTCATTGGGGAGGATGTTGTACTGATGGTAGAGGCTGTTTTGAGTGTGGCTCGTTGGACCACCGTGTGAGGGACCTGTCCGCTTTAAGTTAGCTAGGATTCGATCAGAGAATCGGTAGTACTCGATATAGAAATAACGGACCACCACCGCAGAGGGCCGAGGTAATGGCGAGAGGAGGTAATGGGTCCAGTGGGGGCCGTGGAGCACCGGGCGGAGGTGCGAGTAGTTTTGAGGCCGCACGGTTGGGGCTAGTGTATCTTGCGAGGCACCGAGAGGAGGCGGCCTTGCCGGACGTCATTCTCGGTGCGTTTTTAATCTTTGGTTCTCCATTTACTGCTTTGATTGATGTGGTTTCAACACATTCATATGTTGCAAGTAGCATAGTGAAGACCATGGATCTAGATTCTGAAATATCTTCTAGACAGATGACCGTAATAAGCCCTCTAGGTCACTCTGTAGTGGTAGATAAACTGTATAGAGATGTACCTCTAGAACTCCAAGGGGTAGTATTTGAGGCTGATCTGATGGAACTGCCGTTTGAGGAGTTCGATCTGATTCTGGGGATGGACTGGCTGGTTAAGTACCAGGCAAAGTTGGATTGCGCGGCTAAGCGCATGGTTCTGAAAACAGCTAAGGGTGATGAGGTAGTTCTGATCGGTAATAGGAGGAATTATCTGTCCAATGTGGTATCTGCTCTGAAAGCCGAGAAGATGGTCAGAAAGGGGTGTGAAGCATATGTGGTGCATGTGTATGCCTTGGAGGCTAAGGAGTCTGCTGTGGAGACAGTTCGGACAGTTAGGGAATTTGTTGATGTGTTTCCTGAGGAGCTTCCGGGTTTGCCACCAGATCGAGAGGTAGAGTTCGGATAGATCATTGCTTAATCGCGCCGTATCCATTGCTCCGTACAGGATGGCACCTAAAGAGCTAGTGGAGCTTAAGGCCCAAATTCAGGAGTTATTGGACCGAGGTTTTATCAGGCCAAGTATTTCACCATGGGGAGCGCCGGTACTCTTTGTAAAGAAGAAAGACGGTACTATGCGGATGTGTATAGACTACGCTGTTGAATAAGTCGACGATCAAAAATAAGCATCCACTACCTCGGATAGATGACTTGTTTGATCAGCTGAAGGGGGCGTCGATTTTCTCGAAGATCGACTTAAGGTCTGGGTATCACCAGTTAAGGGTGAAGGAGGCAGATATCTAGAAGATGGCATTTTGTACTCGGTATGGGCACTTTGAGTTCTTGGTTATGCCGTTCGGGTTTACTAACGCGCCGGCAGCTTTCATGGATCTGTTGAATAGGGTGTTCCAACAGTATTTAGACCAGTTCGTAGTGGTTTTTATCGATGACATCTTGGTATATTCAAGGACTGAGGAGGATCATGATGCGCATTTGCGGGTGGTATTGTAGATTCTAAGGGAGAAACATCTCTATGCGAAGTTCAGTAAATGCGAGTTCTGGCTTAGAGAGGTGACGTTCTTGGGTCATGTAGTGTCGGCAGAGGGGATTAGAGTGGATCCTCGAAAGATAGAGGCCGTTTTGGATTGGAAGCCGCCTAAGTCGATGGCGAGATTCAAGTTTTCGGGATTGGCGGGATACTACCGAAGATTTGTAGAGGTTTCTCATTGATTGCAAACCCGATGACTAAATTATTGAGAAAAGGGTTCCATTTATTTGGGTGAGAAGCGGCGGAGAGCTTCGATAAGTTGAAGAAGATTTTGACCGAAGCTCGATTCGATTCAACCCGAGGGTCGGTAAGGAATTCACAGTGTACTGCGATGCATCACATACGGGATTGGGTTGTGTGCTAATGCAAGAAGGGAAGGTTGTGGCTTACGCATCTCGACAGTTGAGGCCACATGAGGTGAATTATCCAACGCACGATCTGGAGTTAGCGGCTGTAGTATTTGCCTTAAAGATATGGAGGCATTACTTGTATGGAGAAAGATCGATAGTCTACACGGACCATAAGAGTCTGAAGTACCTTCTGACTCAGGAAGACTTGAATCTGAGATAGGGCCGATGGATTGAGCTGCTGAAAGACTACGATTGCTTGATTGAGTATCATCCGGGCAAGGCTAACGTTGTGGCAGATGCGTTGAGCCGTAAGGTTGTTTCGGATTTAAGAGCGTTGTTTGCCCACTTGAGTTTGTATGACGACGGGAGTATTCTGGCAGAGCTGCAGGTTAAGCCTACTTGGGTTGAGCAAATCAGAGAAAAACAGTTGTTGGATGAGGTTCTGAGTGCGCAGAGGACACAAGTGCAGAATGATGGTTTGAAGGGTTATAGCATGTCTAGTGATGGGGTGCTGTGTTTTCAGGGGAAGGCTTGTATGCCGAGAGATACTAAATTAAGGAAAAGATTCTTCAGGATGCACATAGCAGCCCCTACGCTATGCATCCTGGAGGTAGCAAAATGTATAGAGATCTCAGAGAACGATTACGGTGGCCGATGCGAAAAAGGAAGTAACTGAGTTTGTGGGGAAGTGTCTGACATGTCAGCAGGTCAAGGCTGAGCATCAGTTGCCGTCTGGGTTGCTTCAGCCAGTGAAGATTCCACAATGGAAGTGGGAAAGGATAACTATGGATTTCGTTAGTGGATTACCACTTACACCGAGCAAGAAGGATTCAGTCTGGGTAATTGTGGATCGATGACTAAATCACTCACTTTATTCCGTGAGGGTGGACTACTCACTTGAGAGGTTGGCGAAAATCAGTATGTGTCGAGATTGTGAGGCGCACGGGTGCGATGTCGATCATCTCGGATAGGGATCCCAGATTCACGTCAAGGTTACGAAAGCGTTGCATCGAGCTCGGGTACACTGTTAGATTTCAAAGACGACATTTCATCCACGGTCGACGGGCGATCGGAAAGGGTTATCTGATCTTGGAGGACATGTTACGAGGTTGTGTATTGGACTTGAGGGTAGTTGGGAGGAGTATCTACCATTAATGAGTTCGCCTATAACAACAGCTACCAGCGAGCATCAAGATGGCACCTTATGAGGCGTTATGCGGTAGAAAGTGTCACTCACCTACTTGTTGGACGAGTTAAGTGAACGTCGCTTGTTGGGACCAGAGTTGGTTCTTTGAGACCAAGACAAGGTTAAACCGATTCAGCTCGATTGAAGGAAGCTTTGGACCGGCAGAAGTCCTATGCCGATCTTAAGCGGAAAGATATTGAATTTGCTGTGGGAGATCGGGTTTTCCTGAAGGTCTCACCGTGGAAGAAAGTATTAAGGTTCGAGAGGAAAGGCAAGCTAAGTCCGAGGTTTATTGGGCGTATAAAGTCTTGAGGCGAGTGGGACCAGATTGCATATCACCGAGTTGCCAGCAGAACTAAGTCAAATTCACGATGTGTTCCACGTTTCGATGCTTCGGTGATATCGTTCAGATCCATCGCACGTGATGACAGTGGGAGAGATTGAGGTAAACCCAGATATGACCATGGAGGAAGAGCCTGTACAGATTTTAGATCGGGATGTGAAGGTTCTGCGCAGGAAGTCTGTGCCTTTGGTTAAGGTACTATGGCGGAATCATGGTGTGGAAGAAGCGACGTGGGAACCCGAGGATACGATGAGGCAGTGATACCATAACTCTTGACCGACTGTAATTTCGAGGTCAAAATTATTTTAAGGGGTAGAACGTAATATCCGGGTTAAGGGCTATTTTATTTTGGCATTGTTGCATGTTAATGGCTTGCTATGTTGTTGTTTGTGTGGTTTGGGGCTTAGTTGTAGGCTAGGAGTAAGCTTTGAGTAGGTGGTAAAATTTTAGTTTTGGGCTTGAGATGATAGGAGCCGAGGGAGTTGGGGTTATATATTTTATTTGTTGAATTGTGGCATAACAAAGGAGTTGGTGGAGTGGCAAGGCATGCACCACATGGAGAGTGTGGTTGGCGTCAACTGCAGGAGGAAGAGGTCCTGAGTTCAAGCTGCGAAAATCCCACCTTTTCCATCCATTTTGACGGCAGGAAGGGAAGAGTTGTAGGAAGTTTGAACTCTAGCATGGACCTTGTCAACTCTTTCAAGCGGTGGGTGGAGAGCAAATGTAGGAGGAGACTTGGTCAAGGTAATTTGAATGAGTGGCTTGGGAGTGTTTGGGGGGAGGTTGGCCGATTTTGAGGAGATTTTGGGGGAGGTTGGCCGGTTGGTAGGTGTTGTGAGGGAGTGGGGAAGTGCCAAAATCCACTTGGGTTCTTTTGTGTGCATTTTCGGTCACCAAGTTCTTTTGGTAAGCTAATTTTGTTTAGTCAAAAGCTAGTAAAGATTTCTTCATTTGCAAATAGCCTAAGCCAAAAAGAACCTTCCATTTTGCTCCTTGAAACCAAACACAAAGCAACCTTGTTTGCCAACGTTGCACTCTTTCTACATCTTGGTGAAGCCGAGTGTTCTTTTGCATTTTCTTCTTTGTCATTTGTGTAAACCAAACCTCAAAGCACCTACACTTGCCAAATCACAACACTCTCTTCTCCATTTTGCTTTCATCTTTTCTCCTTTGAAAAGCCTTGGTAGCCGAATGTGCATCCCTCTCCTTTCTTCCTCTTTTTGCTTGTAAACCAAACTAGCCTTCTTCTCTCCCTTCTTGACCGTAACACACTTCACCAAAAACCTACATCCTCCATCTTCTTCTTCATCTAAACCGAAAGCTACCACAATCATACCCTTGCCGATTTTGGTCATTAGTAGCCGAAAGTTCTTTTCTCTCCCACTTCCCTTTCTTTTGTTTATTTTGTGTAGGCTGAAACTTCACTCTCCAAGCACTTTCTCTCTTCTTTCACACAAAACCGAAAGTAACCCCCTCCACTCATCTTTCTTTATTTTCTTTTTGTTCCAAAACACATTAGCGAATCTTTCTTCTCTCCTAGTGGTGTTTGGTGGCGAATATTGGGTGTTGTTAGGTCTTTGGTTTCCAATCGGTTGGTAGTGGTAAGAGCTTGGCGAATGGCCATTTTTTTTCTTTTGTGTTCTTATATTTTGTGGTTTAAATGAAGGCGGTTTGTTATTGGTTGAAGGATATTGATCTAATGTGTAGACCAATCTCTTTATAGGACATTCGGATTTTGGGAACAAGTGGGAGGAGCCTTCTTACTCAGTAAGCAATCGGTAAGTGATGGTGAGATGATTGCTCGTGGATGATTTGTTTAGTTTTCGATTAAGTATATGGTTTCAAAGAATTAACCACTTTCTTTCTAGGGTGAAGCCGATTTCTGAAGGAACCATTGTTGGGTTCGGATTTGGTAGGAAACCAAATCAAGTCTAAGGTAAGGCTAACGCAACCCCTTGGGTTACCTATTTTTGGCCGAATGGTATAGTGACTAATCCACTATTGGCCGATTGTAGGATCGGGGTTGTCGAGGCGAGCAAGGGGCTTAGATCGGTTCTTAGGAGTTAATCTTCACTATTTCAGGTGTGTAAACCAACACACTATCTTAACTAAGTAATGTGATAACCTGTTTGTGTAAATGAAACAGTGTGGTTGACTATGTTGATACCCATTGAGGTATGGATACGGATTTGGGTAAGTCCGTTTCATTATGAGTTATGTGATGATGATGATATCATGATTTTTGATACTTTGAGATGCCATATTAAGCATGTGAGCATGATAGCATGATTGCACGATTTTGCATCTAGTATGATATGTGATTGGGTGATATGAGAGGAGGGGGAGTATGATATCCGTGTCTTTGGGACCTTTGTGTCTTTGGGACACCGAGGTTTGGCACCTCCAAAGTTTGGTACCACAATGATATTTTGTGACTTTGGGTCACGGAGGTTTGGCACCTCGGCGTCTCGTCCCAAATGGCTTAGTACCACGATGGGTTGGCCCCACAGCTTGATTATCTGGGATTGACGCTAGTGATTTGGTATCACACAATGGGTTGGCCCCATCACCGGATTTGTGATCGCGGTCACCAAAGATTTGGTATCACATTGTGTCTTTGGGACACCGGAGGTTTGGCACCTCATTGCGACTCGTCCACGTGGTTTGGCACCACCGTGGGTTGGCCCCACTTATGAGATATGGGATCGTCGCTAGTGATTTGGTAGCACACGATGGGTTGGCCCTATCATTGGATTATTTGTGACTTGAGTCACGGTGGTTTGGTACCACAAGATGGATATCGTGACTTTGGGTCACCAAGTGGTTTGGCACCACCAAAGGTTTGGTACCACACGGGTAGGAAAGGTGATATGGTTGGTTAGGATCGGTGCATTACTTGCATTATTCTCATTATGATATGTGTGTTGGCATGTTATCTGGAGAGGGAATTATACACCGAGTCTTACGACTCACTCTCTCCTTTGACTTTTTCAGGTGACACTTAGACGCGGACATGGAGCCGGGATGGACTCGAGGTGCTCATGCCATGCTAATAAAGGGTTGCTCAGACTTTATAAAATTTTGGTACATTAGTTATTTATTTCTATGTGGTTTTATTTTGGGTTGTAAAAAGGCCTTTTAAAAAATTATGGTTTGCTTGTTTATGCTTAAAGTAAATGTTTAATATGCCTTAACAAATTAATTGGGTTATAATGTGCTAAAATTTGGAAAGATAACGATTTCAAAACTACAAAAGCGACATTTTAAACTATACCATCGGGTATCACACTAAGATTTGGAATAAAGAAGAACTCAAATGTTTTCTAACTTAAACACGATTTTCCACTAAGACAGAATGTTTTTGTAACAATTAGAAACAACTCAAACTTCTTAACGAGATAAACCTGTTTTGGTCTACCCATCGAAGTAAGTTTTTAAAATTTCCGGGTTTTCAAGTACATCATCAAATTTCAATCAAACCTACTCAAGTCTTTCTTCAAATGCACAACCTAGCGAAGTGTTTTTCTCCAACTTTTAAACTCAAACCTAAACCTCTCAAAAACCTTTTCCCCTGTAACATACCAGATTCGGTCGTGGTGTATTGACCGGGTTTGGGGTGTTACAGATGATTTCATCCTTAGGCTCAGAAAAATAAAATTCTTGTAATTTAATACTTTTTTCAAGCCTAATTATTCTCATATATATTGGTAACAACCCATGAATTCTATGAAATATCAGAATTTTCCATATTTTCAACACTTTTGAATTTAATCCCTAAAACATGTTTTCACGCGATCTTGCTCTAAATAAATAATTTCATTCAATTTTGTAACTTAAATAATAAAATAATACATTTCATGAAATTTGGTCATTTTTGATATTATTACAAAATTGCCCATAAATTTTTACTTTTATTCAATTTAGTCCCTGAGCCTAAAACATGCAAATTAGCCATGCTAGCTGAATATTCATATATATTTTCCTCCTCCTCCTCTCCATTCCACATCCTTAATGTATATAACATGCTTATAAGTAACATTATCTATGATATCACTATTTACTTATAAATTTATTCAAACCTGTCCATTTGGTCATAGTCACTAAATTATTTATATCTTACGCTACAGAATTCCAATTTAATATCTGCTTGATGTTTTATAAACTAGACTCAAATATTTTTGTACCATAAAAATTTCAGAATTGATAGTTTAGCCAATAAGTACGGTAAAATCTTCAAATTTGACATTGTTCTGCTACTTGACAGCTTCTGCCTTTCTTTACTAAAAATTAATTATTTCTTAGTATGGGATATGGATGATGTTCCAGTTTGTTTCTATTAAAAAGATACTCATTAAGAATTCAAAAATGTAAATTTAAGCCCCTAATTATATTTCTCCAATTTTTTATGATTTTCCAAACTCAGAACAGGGGAACCCGTAATCATTTTGACCTTGCCTCACAAAATTTATTTTAACTCATAATGTACAATTCTATTGCTTACATTGCTTCTTCAAAGTTAGACTACTACTGCTGTCCAAAACTGTTTTAGTGCAAGATATTAATTACCATGTTTATAACACCCTTATTTTCCTTCTCTACACTATTTCTCATCACTTTCTCTTATTTTCTCTTCACTAACATATCAAGAACATAGAGCTATATATAAGAAAACTTTACATTAACATCATTTCCATACTTTTTCAATAATATCAAACTTAAAAATATATTAAAATCTTGATGTTCTTACCTTGTCATATTGATTTCAATCTTTAACTTGATTTTTCTCTCTCCTCCAGCTTCTATTTCTTGAATCCAACTTGATATTCTAACTCCCCATAGTCTCCTTAACATTTTTCTCTCTTGGTAGCCATGGAAATTCTTTTGATTTCTAGGTGAAAATGGTGAATTTTTTGGTAGAAGGACCAAATTGCAAAGAAAGCAAAACTTTCTTTCTTCTCTTCTCTTCTAACGTGAAATGCATGGAAAAATGATAGAAATTCTTCATCTTTCCTTCCTTATATACTAAATAAATAATAATAAAATATTTCATTAAAATATTAATAAAATAATATTTATCTAATTAAATAATTATAAAATATCATCAACATCATCATTACTTTCTAGATTTCTCTCTCTTCCAATTGACTATTTTTCCCTTTGTGATCTTTTAAAATTCTATCCTTGTATCATCACTTAATTTGGTAAAATTACGATTTAGTCCCTCATAATTCTTTACCTATTCAATTTGGAACTAATTCATCCATTTTCTATAGTTTCTAGATCATTCCACCCTTAAAATATTTACACTATTGGTCCTTCAAATTTTTCATATTTACACTTTAACCTCTCAAGTTTTGAGTATTTACTCTTAGGCAACAAATCTTCTCCCGCTTTTACCATTTAGTCCTTTCTTGAATTAATATATCATAATATACTTCCCAATGTTGTCACAAGTCCAAAATTTCCCTTTTTGTTGCTTTATTTCCTTATTTTACTATATTAAAGATAATATCTTATTGTAGAAATTTTTGGGGTATTACACAACCAGCCTCTACACACCATCTCCGTCCAAACCTACACTCCATGTGGGGATTAAATCAACCCACCCATCCCTACACTCTAAATAGTACCGAATGTGGAACGAAACAGTAATTTGCAGCGGTGTTGCTAGTATATTAGGCTTAAGAGCCTTTTAGTACATTTCCTCCAAATATAATCAACCTAGCCCAATGCAATGCAACATACAATGAGATGTCATGCCATCACAGGTCTATCAGATACACATACGGTTCAGTATACATTCTTATATACATAACATGCTCAGTACATAATTCACATAATTGATTTCACACAAATGGGGGTCTAAGTAGTGCTTACCGACCCTACGGAAGGTTCACAGTCGACTTGGGCGACCCGTGCAACCTTAACAACATTTCAGTAAAAATGGGCTCACACGCCCATGTAGACTTCCTGTGTGAGCCCACACACCTGTGTGGCCCACACGGCCTAAATTTGCCTTGGCCGTGCGGATCACACGGCCTTGCTTAAAATCCAACACGACCTTATGGCCCACACTGCCCAAATCAGTCTAGCACGTGTGTTGCACACAGCCTACCTGGCTATCACACGGCCATGTCATGTGCGCATGGCCTGGCCTCGTCGATCACATGCCCTTGTTATGCCACACGGCCTACCACACGGGCGACCACACGCCATGTGGCCTCGACAGTGAGGTTTTTTGCTTTCGTCAAAACCTCGTTTTCAGTGCAATTGAGTACACACCTGTATCGTTTTTGATGCCTACATGCTTCTAAGCACTCCAGTACCTATAATTAACCAATGTTTCACTCAATTAATCGCTTAACCAACTGAACTAAACTAATCTCGAAACGAGATAAACATCTTTCAAACAATGAAACCATTACCTTCTATCGAATAACAGGAATTTCACGCCCTTAGAACGTCGATGAACGATAATCAGCCCTTTGATAAGCCTTAATCACTAAACGAATCCTTATTAACACTTGTCAAAATCACAATTAAAGTTTAATAAAAAAACTAGACTTACCAAAAGAGCGACGAAGACGTTGCACAGGAAGAAAGTAAAAGATAGGTCAAAAAAAGAAAAATAGAAACAAGGGAAAGGAAGAAAAAGGCAGCTCAGCAAATGGGAAGGAAAAAAATCGGCAGCAAGGGGGAAAAGGTGAAGAAAACGATAAAGAGTTTTTGAGACAAAAGAAGAACCGAATTTTTGGAAAAAGGAAAAACTACCAGATGTTCCCTAATCCCCTAAATCACTCTACTACTTCCCACGACATCCAAGTACTCAGCTTTTTAATCCAACACAAACTCTTCTAGACGAGCAAGCAAAAATAATCCTCTTTCCCAAACTAGAATACAAGACCTCCTTCACACCAACACTCCTCTCAACCACCAAACCAGTAGGCCATTCTGTTAATTATTTACGAACTTTTACTTAAAAGCCTTCTAATCCAAGATGGGGCTTTATTTAAAAAAAACCAAAATTTGCCCAAGTCATGGCTTGAACTTGGGACCTCCCACACACACCCAGAGCACTTAACCATTGAAGTAGACAAGTATTAATGTCACACACACAAAAACAAAAATAGATTTTTTGGGGTGTTACAATTTTACCCTCAAAAGAAAATTTCCTCCTTGAAATTTACCTAGTCAGAACAGATGAGGATATTGCTAACACATCGCATCTTCAGGCTCCCACACAGCTTCCTCAGTGCTATGGTTACGCAATAGAACCTTAACCAGTGGAATAGATTTCCTCCTCAGAACCTTTACGTCACGATCCAAAATCTCAACCAGCTCCTTCTCAAAGGTCAAGTCTGGCCTAACTTCATTCTCCTCAACAGGAACAATGTGAGTGGGATCAGAATGGTAGCGCCTCAACATCGAGATGTGGAACACATCATGAATGTGATCCAACTCCAGAGGTAGCTCTAACTGATAAGTAATCGGTCCCTGTTTCTTCAGAATATGGTAAGGTCCAATAAATTTAGGGCTCAACTTGCCCTTACGACCAAACCTCAGTACTTTCTTCCATGGCGAGACCTTGAGAAAAATGAAGTCTCCCACAGAATAATCGAT
Source organism: Gossypium rotundifolium (assembly GCA_025506655.1). Classification (NCBI taxonomy): domain Eukaryota; kingdom Viridiplantae; phylum Streptophyta; class Magnoliopsida; order Malvales; family Malvaceae; genus Gossypium; species Gossypium rotundifolium. The sequence continues at coordinate 11,597,999 of CP106727.1, forward strand.
CTCACACCTCTTCAAATCCATATAAGATTTCTGTCTGTCAAAAGTCACTTTCAATCGATCTCGAATCAATCTAACCTTATCCTTTGTCTCCAAAACCAACTCAAGACCCAGAACATGTCGCTCGTCCAACTCAGTCCAACATAAAGGAATGCAACACTTACAACCATATAATGCCTTGTAAGGTGCCATCTGGACGTTGGACTAGCAACTATTATTATAGGCAAACCCCGCTAATGGCAAATAATCCTCCCAACTGCCTCAAAAATCAATAAAATAGCTCATCAATATATCCTCCAGTATCTGAATCACCCTCGCAGACTGACCATTGGTCTGAGGATGAAACGCAATACTAAAGTCCAACCTTGAACCCAGAGCCTCATTGTAACACCCCAAACCCGGTCCAAACACTACAACCAAATCTAGCGTGCCACAAAAAAGAAAATATTTGGAAACCGATTTGTTTTAAAAAAAAACTGTCGTAAGATTTTTGAGAAAACGTCGATGTATTTTGTATCGTGTAAAACATGTTGAAACTTGGTTTGGAGAAACTTAGTTGTCATATTGGTACTCTGTATTAATTACTTAGTCTTCGTATACAAAAAAAAAACAAGTATTTATTTAGTTTTTGAAAACATCCATTTCATAGCTTAATCAACATATTAAATAGAAACTTTAAAATCAACTAAATAAAAGAACCCAAATAAAACTTAAGCGGCCTTATTACAGAACTGAAAGCCAAAATTTAATAAAATAGCTAAGTCCAAATGGAAAACTTTGAAATAAACCAAATGCCGTGCATCGCCACCTCGAGTCCGCTCCGGCTCCATATCCACGATCTAGGTCTGATCTGCAAAATGTAATGGAAGGGGTGAGTCGTCTAGACTCAGTGTACAAATCCCCATCCCAATAGAAGTTATGCTCTTACACAAATTCATACACTAATATGCAAGTCATGCAACCCATCCAACCTAAGCATCCATCCGGTCTCCCAAATCTACCCTTGTGGTACCAAACCACCGGTAGTGCCAAACCACCGTAACCGGTTACAAAAATATCATATGTGGTACCAAACCACCGGTGGTGCCAAACCATCGAGACTTAGTCACAATTTTTAATATGTGGGGCCAACCCACATGTGATACCAAATCACTCGGTGACGGTCGATAAATCATACTCCCCTCCTCTCATCACCCGAACACATATTTATGGTAACAATATCGGTTTGATCATGCTTAACATACGAAAATCATGCATACAAAATATCATGCTCTCATAGATCATAATCAACGCGAGAAATAGAAACAACTTACCCGGCATCCTCGCTTTTACCCATAAGGGTAATTTAGTAACCATTGCCGTCATTCCGGCTTTTAACAACACACAACATTTACATATTAAGTATAGAAAGTGTGTAAGAGTTACACACCTGGTTTTCGTACTAACGTTTTTACTGCTTCTACGCTACTGTCACTCGACACTACCACTATCGGCCTACGATCTACTTTCGATGTCGGCCCACACTCTAAAGGCCAATCTTGCACTCCCGATACTGATCATTTCCTGTACTTTGGCATTGGGTTTATAGATCCAACCCCTACTGCTTCACTATTAACATTGTCCATGATAACTCCTTGGTCACTAAACCAATCAACCCGATGAGATCTAATAAATAAACACAGTGTTTAAACGAAACCCTTACCTAGCTTTCGGATCCCGAAAGTCTTTATAAAAACGTCACCACCAACCCACCTACATTCGGCCAACACCCATATATTAAATCAATCCCTGAAACGCAACCAATTGAGTACCATAACACATCCAGCCAAAGGGGAAAGCACAAGAAAGGCCATTCGGTCGAACCTACCACCACCTACCTTCAGCTTTTTCACCAAATCGGCACCTCTGACTATAGCAAGACAAGATTTGGCTTCTAGGGGCAGAGAGTGAAATCGACAGGGCCTTTGGAACAAACGATTTGGATTAGAACTTGATAAAATAGAAAAATTGCAGAGAAGCAAAATCTCGAAACTCACCAGATTAAAGAGGAGTATTTGGCTTGTGGTGCACCTTCGGGAAAAAGAACCCACTCTTGTAGATTCGCCTATGGAGGAAAATGATGGGGACCAGGGTATTCGGCTTTGAAAGAAAAGACTGAAGAGAAAAAGAAAGTGTTGGAGAGTGGCGGCAAAGAAAATTTGAGACAATAGGAGGAGAGGATTTTCAGCTAGTAGAGTAGGTGAGAAAGATTAGAAAAGAAAAAGATGAAAGAAAGATGAACACTTTGGCTTACAAAATTCAGCTACACATGCACACACCTCAGAGTTGGAGTTTCGGCCAACTCTCCCCTCTCCTGATAGCCTTTATCCCTTATCTTATCCATCTATTATCACATCCCTTATCTTACCTTTAGAAGAGCCCACCTTAAAACCACCTCTTCCCCCTTAATTATCAGCTTTTAACACTTAAAATAAAAGAAATAAAGCTCCTAAAATGTAGCCTCTATGCCGTCCACCCCTTCCCCCCTGAAGTTCCAAAATTTGACCCATCAATTTGGGCCCCAAGCGGCCACACCAGGCCCAAACTCCTCCCCCTTGTGACGCCACCCTCATGTCTACTTAAAGCACCTCCAAAATTTGGGCCACAAGCCCAGCTTGCTACTAAACATAATAATTTACAAATAAATTACTACTAGAACTATTTTTAATTAATTTAACCCATATTTACGTGCAACCCTGAGCCCAATACACACCTCAAAGCCTTTAACCTACTAACTTATCCATGCAACATACCAAAAGCACAGACCCACCAAAATTAGGATATTACAGTTCTACCCCCCTTAAAAATAAATTTTGGCCTCGAAATTTACCTGGTCAAAAGAGTTGAGGGTATTGCTGTCGGATAATATCTTCTGGCTCCCAAGTCGCTTCCTCTGATCCATGGTTCCGCCATAATACCTTCACCAAAGGAACTAATTTTCTATGTAAAACCTTAACATCCCGATCCAGGTTCTGCAATGGTTCCTCCTCAAAAGACAAGCATGGGCTCACCTCAATCTCCTCTACTGGCACAACATCCGATGGATCTGAGTGATAGCGTCTAAGCATCAAAACATGAAACACATCGTGGATTTGACTCAACTCCGGTGGCAACTCAAGCTGGTAAGCCACTAGTCCTACTGGCTTCAACACCCGATAAGGCCCGATAAACCTAGTGCTCAACTTGCCTTTCATACCGAACCTCAGAACCTTCTTCCACGGCGACACCTTCAAGAAAACCTTGTCACCTTCTGCAAAATCTATATCCTTTTATTTAAGGTCGGCATAAGACTTTTGCCTGTTCGTCACTTCTTTCATCCGAGCTCGAATCACTTTTACCTTATCTTCTGTCTCCACAACCAACTCCGGACCCAACAACTGCTGCTCCCCCAACTCCGTCCAACATGTAGGGGACGACACTTCCGACCATATAACGCTTCGTATGGTGCCATCTGAATACTTGCCTGATAACTATTGTTATATGCAAATTTTGCCAACGGTAAGAATTCTTCCCAACTACCTTTGAAATCCAAGACACAGCCCCTTAGCATGTCCTCCAAATCTTGAATCACCTTCTCTGATTGTCCATCTGACTGGGGATGAAATGCCATACTGAAATCCAATCTTGTGCCTAGTGCCTGGTACAAAACCTTCCAGAACCTTGACGTAAATCTAGGGTCTCTGTCTGAAATAATCGACACTGGCACCCCGTGCAACCTTACAATCTCCGCTACATATAGTCTTGCTAACTTCTAAAGAGAATAATCCATACGCACAGGTATGAAATGAGCAGACTTCGTCAGGCGATCCACAATCACCCAAATTGAATCCTTCTTGGTCGGCGTAAGGGGTAGCCCACTCACAAAATCCATTGTAATCCTTTCCCACTTCCATTGTGGAATCTTAATCGATTGCAACAGACCTGACGGCAACTGATGTTCAGCCTTGACTTGCTGACATGTCAGACACTTACCCACAAATTTCGTTACCTTTCACTTAAGGCTCGGCCACCAAAACTGCTCCCGTAAATCCCGGTACATCTTACAACCTTCCGGATGCATAGCATATGGACTGCTATATGCCTCCTGCAAAATCTTCTGCCTTAACTCCATATCCTTAGGCATACACACTTTTCCCCGTAAACATAACACTCCATCGCCGCCCAAACTATACCCCTCCAATCTATCAATCTGCACTTGTAACCTTCGTGCGCTCAAAACTTCATCCACCAATTATTTTTTCTTAACCTCGTTAATCCATGTTGGCTTCACTTGCAATTTCGCTAACAGGCTTCCATCATCATACAGACTAAGGTGAGCAAACATGGCTCTTAACTCTGCCACCACCTTACGACTCAAGGCGTCTGCTACCACATTAGCCTTTCGCGAGTGGTACTCAATCGAGCAGTCATAGTCCTTTAACAGCTCAATCCACCTTTTCTGCCTCAAATTTAACTCTTTCTACGTAATAAGGTACTTCAAACTCTTATGGTCCTTATACACGATAGACTTTTCTCCATACAAGTAATGTCACCAAATTTTTAGGGTAAGAACCACTGCAGCCAATTCCAGATCATACGTCGGGTAGTTTACTTCGTGAGGTCTTAACTGTCGAGAAGCATACGCTACTACTTTCCCCGCTTGCATCAGCACACATCCTAATCCTGTATCGGACACATCACAATAAACCGTAAACTCCTTCCTGGCTTCCAATTGAATTAACACCGGAGCTTCCGTCAATATCCTTTTCAACTTCTCAAAACTTTCCTGTTGCTTATCCGACCATAAACAGAACCCCTTTCCTCATCAACTTTGTTAATGGTGCCGCAATCAAAGAAAACCCATCCACAAACCTTTGGTAATACCCTGCTAAACCCAGAAAACTCTAAATCTCCGCCACAGACTTCGGTGGCTTCCAATCCAAAACTGCCTCAATCTTCCGAGGGTCCACTCTAATCCCCTCAGCTGACACCACATGACCCAAAAAGGTAACTTCTTTCAACCAAAACTCGCACTTACTAAACTTGGCATATAACTGCTTCTCCCTAAGAATCTACAGCACCACTCGTAAATGCATGTCATGCTCCTCATTCAATTTTGAGTACACCAAAATATCATTTATAAATACTACCACAAACTGATCCAAATACGGCTGAAACACCCAGTTTATCATATCCATAAACACTACTGGTGCGTTCATCAACCCGAACGGCATTACCAGAAATTCATAGTGCCTATATCGAGCACGAAATGCCGTCTTATAGATATCCGCCTCTTTTACCTTAAGTTGGTGATACCCCGACCTCAAATCTATCTTGGAAAAGACCGATGCTCCTTTAAGCTAGTCGAACAGGTCATCTATCCTAGGCAAAGGATACTTATTCTTAACCGTCCTTCTTCTTAACAAAAAGCACAGGCACTCCCCAAGGTGAAATACTTGGCCAGATAAAACCCCGATCCAGCAACTCCTGAATCTGTGCTTTCAACTCCACCAATTCCTTTGGCGCCATCCTATACGGACCAATTAACACTGGCATAATTCCCGGTAGAAGGTCTATACCGAACTCTACTTCCCGATCTGGGGGCAAACTCGGAAGCTCTGTTGGAAAGACATTAATAAATTCATTTACTGTTCGAACACTTCCTATAGTCGGTTCCTTACCTTCCAAAGCACAAACATAAACTACAAACGCCTCACATCTTTTCCTTACCATCTTCTCCACTTTCAGCGCGGACACCATATTAGATATGTAATTCCTTTTCTCACCTATCATTACCACCTCTACACCCTCGACCGTTTTCAGCACCGTGCGCTTAGCTGCACAGTCTAGTTCTGCCTGGTACTTAACCAACCAATCCATTCCTAAGATTAAATCGAACTCCCCAAAGGGCAGTTCCATCAAATCCGCTTGAAACATGCCCCTTGAAGTTCTAGGGGTACATCCTTATACAGTTTGTCTACCACCACAAAGTGTCCTAGAGGGCTAACTACTGTTATCTTCTTAGTAGATATCTCATAGGCTAAGTTCAAAGTTCCCACTACACTACTAGCAACATAAGAGTGTGTCAAACCAACATCAATTAAAGCAATGTAAGATAACCCAGAAATTATAAACGTACCAGTTATGATGTTCGGTGCGTCACCCTCCTCTCGACGCTTGGCTGCGTAGACCAACCCAGGTTGTCTAGCATTAGCACCTCCAGCACCTCGGCCAAGTGCTCCACGGCCCCGTCCATTACCATTTCCACCCCTATCTGCACCTCGACCCCTCTGTGGTTGTTGGCCATCTCTCATGAATTGACCACGTCCTTGACCCTCAGCTTCAGTCCTGGCTAACTTCCGCGGTCAGTCCCTTACCGGTGCTCCAATGACCCGCACTCAAAACATCCTCTATTACCAGCCCAATATTCTCCCGAATGAGACTTCTCACATCGAGCACACTGAGTTGACCACTAAGCAGCAATAGTAGGCTTTGCAGCTTGATTCGGCCCACCAAATCTAGCCCTTTTCTAAGCACTTCCACCAGACCCTGATGGCCCAAAACTCCTTTTATCCTTGCCTCTTTCCTAATTCTGTTTCTCGATCCGCTTCACCTCCTCAGCTATTTTCACCTTTTCCACGAGAATGGCAAATTCCCTTTCATGCCGAGGTGCAATCAACACCCGCAGCTTATCTCTTAGCCTGTCCTCAAACCTAACACAGCGCTCATGTTCCGTAGCTACCATACCCTGAGCATACCTACTCAACCTCAAAAATTTAGCCTCGTACTCGGGTACCGACTTATTCCCTTATACCAAATTCAAGAACGCCCTACGTTGCCCATCAGTATAACCAGCCCCCACATACTTTCTCTGATAGGCTGCCCTAAAATAATTCCAGGTGATATCACCGACCACTGTACCATCCCTGACCGTGAGCCACCATTGGTACGACTCATCCCAGAGAAGAGATACTATCCCCTTCAACTACTCCTCAGCTGAGAAGTCTAAGTCATCCATTATTTGTCTGTTGCCTCTAACCAGTACTCAGCTATGTTGGGAGCCACACCAGAAACTCCCCTAAATACTTCGCTTTATTTTCACGAGTCGCCACCAAGGATTTTCGGCTCTTACACCCGCTACCGCCATTTAAAACTCTTTCCAAAACTCGTATCTCGCTTAAGATATCGATCGTTACCACCCACCTGATCCTGAAACTCAGCTTTCGCCATCGGCAGATCTGCCATCACATTTTTGGACCCATGGCCAGACCCTTCTGGCTCCGACAAGGCCATCCTACCCCTACCCCGACCACGTGGCGAACATCCTCGACCTCTTGTACTCATCTTCTCATTTGCATTTATCTGGTTAAGAATTTTATGAATTATTATCTATTTTCACTATTTATCCACGAAAAATTTTATGAAAATAGTTTTTAAAGTGATTCTTTCGAATTCGAGTCTATCTAAAGTTTCAGTTTCAAGCTTATCTCCTAGTTCTAAGTATATTCATCACACAAACAACATCCACAGACCACATTCCATAAACATGGGTATTTTTGTCATTTCACTATCGGGGGTATTTTCGTAATTTTAACCTATAGGGGTATTTTCATAATTTTCCAAAATAAAGTTTTGGGTATTTTTTCAAAATAAGGGTATTTTGGTAATTTTGTGAAGCAGCGGTATTTTGGTAATTTTACAACTCAGGGGTATTTCGGTAACTTTGTAAGTCAGGGGTAATTTGGAAATTTTACAAACCAGGGGTACTTTGGTTATTCTCTAAATCTAAGGTAGTTTTCACAAATCCAGGGGTAATTTGGTAATTTCAAAACTAGGGTTTTTACAAAACAAGGTGGCTGGTCCCTTTCGGGTTTTATTTATCGGATTTAGCCTGTGAACAAGTCCTCATGGTTAGGGTGAACAGTCACTAAGCACTAGGTAAGATTCGAGCGAAGAGGAGGTGAGTCACTGGGACTGCTTAAATACCAAGCTCTCTCTGAATCCAATCCTAGAAATGCGCATGGCTGTTGCCACACTCTAACTCAGCGACTTACTCCCAGGTTTGTTCAATTATGCTTAAATCTTATTTAATTAAGAAGTTGTATAACTAGCCCTATGGTCCATTAGTACTATCAGGCTTAACTACGTCTAAAGCCCACAAAGCCCAACATATATATCACAACAAGAGTTAGGGTACTTACCTGGGTGGATCGGTGCCGGAGACTCAGGTGCCATGCTTTTCGAAAAAATGATCATTTCACAAACTTTTAAAACATATTTTGGGCCATAAGCCCACAACTGAGCTTTTGAACTAGGCTCTGATACCAAAATGTAACACCCCAAATCGGTCCAAACACTACAACCGAATATGGCATGCCACAGATAAGAAAATGTTTGGAAACCAATTTGTTTTAGAAAAAAACTGTTGTAAGATTTTTTAAGAAAACTTCGATGTATTTTGTATCGTGTAAAACATGTTAAAACTTGGTTTGCAGAAACTTAGTTGTCATATTGTTACTCCGTATTAATTACTTAGTCTTTGTATACAAAAAAAAGTATTTATTTAGCTTTTGAAAACATCCATTTCATAGCCTAATCAACATATTAAATAGAAACTTTAAAATCAACTAAATAAAAGAACCCAAATAAAATTTAAGCGGCCTTATTACAGAACTGAAAACCAAAATTTAATAAAATAGCTAAGTCCGAATGGAAAACTTTGAAATAAACCAAATGCTGTGCATGGCCACCTCGAGTCTGCTCTGGCTCTATATCCACCATCTAGGTCTGATCTGCAAAATGTAGCGGAAGTGGTGAGTCGTCTAGACTCGTGTACAAATCCCCATCCCAACAGAAGTTATGCTCTTACACAAATTTATACACTAATATGCAAGTTATGCAACCCATCCAACCTAAGCATCCATCCGGGTCTCCCAAATCTACCCCTTGTGGTACCAAACCACTGGTGGTGCCAAACCACTGGTAACCGAAGTTACAAAAATATCATATGTGGTACCAAACCACTGGTGGTGCCAAACCACTGAGATTTAGTCACAATTTTTAATATGTGGGGCCAACCCATTGTGTGATACCAAATCACTGGTGACAGTCTGATAAATCATACTCCCCCTCCTCTCATCCCCCATAACATATATTTATGGTAACAATATTAGTATGATCATGCTTAACATACGAAAATCATGCATACAAAATATCATGCTCTCATAGATCACAATCAACGTGAGAAATAGTAACAACTTACCCGGCATCCTCGCTTTTACCCACAAGGGTAATTTAGTAACCATTGCCGTCATTCCGGCTTTTAACAACACACAACATTTACATATTAAGTATAGAAAGTATGTAAGGGTTACACACCTAGTTTTCGTACTAACATTTTTACTGCTTCTACGCTACTGTCACTCGACACTACCACTATCGGCCTATGATCTACTTTCGATGTCAGCACACACTCCAATGGCCAATCTCGTACTCCCGATACTGATCGTTTCTTGTACTTTGGCATTGGGTTTATAGATCCAACCCCTACTGCTTGACTGTTAACATTGTCCATGATAACTCCTTGGTCACTAAACCAATCAACTCGATGAGATCTAATAAATAAACACAGTGTTTAAACGAAACCCTTACCTAGCTTTCAGATCCCGAAAGTCTTTACGAAAACGTCACCACCAACCTACCTACATTCGGCCAACACCCATATATTAAATCAATCCCTGAAACGCAAACAATTGAGTACCATAACACATTCGGCCAAAGGGGAAAGAACAAGAAAGGCCATTCGTCGAACCTACCACCACCTACCTTCGACTTTTTCACCAAATCGGCACCTCTGACTATAGCAAGACAGGATTCGACTTCTAGGGCAGAGAGTGAAACCGACGGGGCCTTTGGAACAAATAATTCGGATTAGAACTTGATAAAAATAGAGAAATCGCAAAGAAGCAAAATCCTGAAACTCACTAGATTAAAGAGGAGTATTCGGCTTATGGTGCACCTTCAGGAAAAAGAACCCACTCTTGTAGATTCAGCTATGGAGGAAAATGATGGGGACTGTGGTATTCGACTTTGAAAGAAAAGATGAAGAAAAAGAAAGTGTTGGAGAGTGGCGGCAAAGAAAATTTGAGACAATAGGAGGAGAGGATTTTCATTAGCGAGTAGGTGAGAAAGATTAGAAAAGAAAAGATAAAAGAAAGATGAACACTTTGGCTTACAAAATTGGCCACACATGCACACACCTCGGAGTTGGAGTTTTGGCCAACTCTCCCCTCTCTTGATAGCCTTTATCCCTTATCTCATCCATCTATTATCACATCCCTTATCTTACCTTTAGAAGAGCCCACCGTAAAACCACCTCTTCCCTTTAATTATCAGCTTTTAACACTTAAAATAAAAGAAATAAAGCTCTTAAAATGCAGCCTCTATGCCGTCCACCCCTTCCCCCTTGAAGTGCCAAAATTTGACCCATCAATTTGGGTCCCAAGCGGCCACACCAGGCCCAAACTCCTCCCCCTTGTGGCGCCACCCTCATGTCCACTTAAAGCACCTCCAAATTTTGGGCCACAAGCCCAGCTTGCTACTAAACATAATAATTTACAAATAAATTACTACTAGCACTATTTTTAATCTGTTTAACCCAGATTTAAGCCCAACCCTGAGCCCAATATACACCTCAAAGCCTTTAACCTACTAACTTATCCATGCAACATACCAAAAGCACAAACCCACCAAAATCAGGATATTTCACTCATGCAACTTTCTTCAAAATCGAGACATGAAACGAGGATCCCTATCGGAGATAATCGAAATTGGTACCCCATGCAGTGTCACTATCTCAGAAATATAAAGCTTCGCCAGCTTCGGCAGAGAATAATCAGTATGAACTGGTATAAAGTGGGCGGACTTGGTCAATCAATCCACAATAACCCATACTGAATCCTTCTTATTTGGTGTTAGAGGCAACCCGCTAAAGAAATTCATAGTTACATGCTCCCACTTCCATAGAGGAATCTTAACTGGCTGCAGCAAACCTAAAGGTAACTGATTCTCAGCCTTAACCTGCTAGCAAGTCAGAAATCTCGCCACAAATCTAGTAACCTCCCATTTCAACCCTGGCCACAAATATAACTCACGAAGGTCTCGATACATCTTATTTCCCCCATGATGCATAACATAAGCGCTACTATGCACCCCTCTCAGTATAGATTGCCTCAAATCAGTATTATTCAGTATACAGATTCTCCTACAAAAGCAAATTACCCCATCACTATTCAGTTCAAAATTCATAGTGCTACCACTCTTAACCTGTCGGAATCGAAGACCCAAAGACTCGTCCTCCAACTGCTTACCCTTAATCTGCTTAATCCATGTCGGTTTAACCTGAAGTTCAGCTAACATACTACCATCATCAAATAAACTAAGGCATGCAAACGTTGCCCTCAGATTAGTCATAGCCCTACGGCTTAAAGCATCGGCCACTACATTGGCGTTTCCAGGATGGTATTCAATGGTGCAGTCGTAGTCCTTAAGCAGCACGATCCATATACACTGCCTATGATTCAGCTCCTTCTGAGTAAGGAGATACTTGAGGCTTTTGTGATCAATGTAGATGATACACTTCTCACCGTACAAATAATGCCACCATATTTTCAGTGCAAATACCACGACGGCCAACTCCAAGTCATGCGTCGAATAATTTGCCTCATGTGTCTTAAGCTGATGAGACGCATATGCTACCACCTTACCATCTTGCATCAACACACATCCCAAACAATGAGAACAAGAGCCTGAGTCAGAATAGTCTTGAGCTTTTGGGAGCTTTCTAGCTGCGCATCAGTCCAGACAAATGGTACACCCTTACGTAGCAGCTTAGTTAAGGGTGCTGCAATCAAAGAGAAGCCTTCCACAAACCGCCAGAAATATCTTGCCAAACCTAGAAAACTGTAGATCTCAGACACATTCTTAGGCTGCTTCCAATCCAATACAGCCTCAATCTTTCGATGATCAAGTCTAATCCCCTCAGGAGAAATCACATGACCCAGAATTGTCATCTCACGTAGCTACAACTCGCACTTGCTAAACTTAGCATAGAGCTACTTCTCCCTCAAAGTCTGCAGAACAACCCTAAGGTTCTCGTCATGCTCATCCTCAGTTGTCAAGTAAACCAGTATATCATTGATGAACACCACCACAAACCGATCTAGATAAGGCTAAAATAATCGGTTCATCAAATCCATAAAAGTTGTCGGTTCATTAGTCAGTCCAAATGGCATTACTAGGAACTCGTAGTGACCATAACAAGTCCTAAACGCTATCTTATGTACGTCAGCCTCCTTGACCCTCAACTGATGATACCCAGATTGAAGGTCAATCTTAGAGAACACTGAAGCTCCTCAAAACTGGTCAAATAGATCATCTATCCTCGATAGGGGGTACTTATTCTGAATGGTCAACTTGTTCAGTTGCTGGTAACCGATACACATCCGCATGGATCCATCATTCTTCTTCACAAGTAGTACCGGTGCTCCCCACGGAGACACACTAGGGTGAATGAACCCACGATCCAATAACTCCTAAATCTAAGCCTTTAAATCCACAAGCTCATTCGGTGCCATTTGATGGGGAGCGATGGACACCGGAGCTGTACCAAGTAGGAGCTCAATACCAAACTCCACTTCACGATCCGAAGGTAAACCAGGTAGCTCCTCAGAAAAGACGTCCAGAAAATCATTTACCGTTCTGATGTCGTTCACAGAGGAATCCCTAGAATAGGAAACACTTACGTTGTAATACCCCTTACCCGTATTCGACGTCAGGACAGGGTATGATGCGTTACCGGACATAAACTCAAACAATCATACAAAATCGAAACTTAAATTTCCTTCCAAATTAAAACCTTTCACACACATTCATAACGTCCTTTATACGAGTCTACGAGGCCTAAAATGAGCTTCGGGAGTTGTTTGGGACTAAACCGAGATCTTAAGAAGATTTTATGAAACTCAAAAAAGTTTTGAGTTTTTAGGGGCACACGCCCATGTGGGTTAATGGACACATCTTTGTGGCATGTCACATGCCCGTGTTCTTAGGCCGTGTCAATTTTAGGGTGTATTTTATTTATGAAATTAGCAACAAATAGTCGCCACACGGCAGTGTCTTAGCCCATGTGGCCAATCTTGGACATTCTGTTTTGGTAAATTAAGGTGCAGAGGACACACGGCTGGATGACACGCTCATGAGGGCAGATCGTGTGTCACACACAGCCTAGATCGTGTGGACAATTACAAGGGTCTTTTCTAAGCCATCTTGTCACCCTCACTTGTTCACCTTCAAGCAACATCACATGGAAAATTTTATGGCATACAAATGCTCCAGCAACAACATATCATTTACATATTCACTTCCATCACATATCAAGCAAATATAAACCACATCACAAGGCTTTGGCAAATGCACATGAATAATCATATAATCAACATTAGCCATCATTCATGGCTATATACAAATTTGACCATAACCATAATAGGTTAACACACATGACCACATTAGCAATGACATAATTAACAAAAGATAAAGTCCTTATACATTCCATAAACTTAAAATACTTCATTCACTTATACCAAAATGATGACTTGATAGTGTGATAGCATCTCCGACGATCTCTAGCTCGAGCTAGCTAAATTAACCTATAAGAGATAGGAAAGGAAGAGGAGTAAGCAATAGAGCTTAGTAAGTTCATATGCAAATAATAAACAACTATTAACATTCATTTACTTTACCCATCCATAAGAGTACTATTATTACAATTTGCATTAAATCTCAAGTTTACCACTTATTCATTCATAGTGCTTACTCTTTTAACTTATAAAAACCATTTACATGCCTTGGAATTAACCTAACCACCATATGAAACACCCCAAACCCGGCCCACGAGCCTTGACCGGATCTGGTATGTTCCCTGGTGTAAACTGTTTCAAATTCTTTTCTTACTTAGGAAAAACTTGTGTGATTTGGAAGAAAGATTGTTTTGGGTTGGGCTTGAGTTGAAAACAAGTTTAATTCATTATTAAAAATCCTTTACTTTAGGTGACAAAATGTTTGGGCTTTGTTTTTTAAAAAAAATATTTTACTTAACCTTTTAAGAAAATAAGGTTTGTAAGCTTAACAAATAAAGACAGAATAAAATATTCCTACTAATGCCTTATTACATCAAATAATTCCCAAAATTTAAATTCAAAATACTTAAAGTAAAATAGTCCAAATAAAAGAAATCTGAACTTCACATGGCCTCCACTAAGCATCTGCCGGCCCGGTCCATCACTGGTCGTCACCTGAAAAATAATCCCACAACGGGGTGAGTCAACAGACTTAATGTGTAACCAACACTAAAATTTAATATTTCAGGCATACAATATAATACATGTTCATAAAACATTTAAACAATATGATGCAACCCAAACCCAAACCTATATGCCATCCGCAACACACCACCCGTACCATCCTGCACACAGTGGGGACTACTAAGTCAACCCTCCATCCGCTACACACCATCGAAGGCAGTCACTGCAGTCGACGTACTCATCGCCCTTATAAAAATTCGTGGTCTTAGGTCATCACATTTAGAATTCGTGGTCTTAGGTCACCATATTTAGAATTCGTGGTCTTAGGTCACCACATTCAGATTTCGTGGTCTTAGGTCACAACATTAACTTCCCCTTTTCATATAACCCATATGCCCCCATTTTTCATACACAATATGCAAAATCATGCCTTAATTCACATTCTTATCACTTTTCACATGTTAAAAATAACATATATTCATATTCCTAGTAGGAGTAGGAAGCATGCCTTAGTACTTTGTACCATAGTATGGTACCTTAGCCATATTCACATTCTTATAAACATGCACATTTAATTTAAAACATAGCCATGAACATATTAAAACTTAGAGTAGGGTACACACCGATTAAACTTAACAATTTCAATTTGAAATCCTAAAATCCAATCTAAAGCCTTAGATCCCAAGTCCCCACGATTCGCCAACCTTAGTATGTTAGCATAAAGCCTATTCTATTATAAAACCAAATCCTAGTAGGATTAGTACACTAAAACTTACCTTGGTGCCAAATCCCAAAATCTTCACTATACTCTTTCTTGTATTCGGCAAAGCTTTAAATCACTTTAACAAATTAGTTTTAGCTTTTGAATAAATATGAACTAGATCTAAAACACCAAAAATAGGCCTTGGCCAAATATTCGCATGTCTTACCTTGTGGATTTTAAATCCCGAAATTCACCGAATAACTAGGGAACACGTGGCCTATGGTGTACCTTCGGGAAAAGAATTTCTTCTTCCTTGTAGTCGACTGATCCTTAGATTTATTAACTTGTTAGTTTCGGATATTTTGAATATTTAAAGAACAGATCTAAATACTAATCTAGGCTTTAGCCGAATATACATAGGTGCTTACCTTCCAAATCTTAAATCCCGAATTGGATCCTTGCTTCCTTAATGCTGTCCAAATTTCTTAGATCCTTGAAATCCCGAAAGATGCCTTCTTGTAGTTGACAATTCTTAAATCTCGAAAAGATCTCTTCAAAGTTTTGGCAACAAGATATTAATAGGGTTAGTCCTAGATTTCGGCAAATCTTAAAAGAAAAAGGATGGAAATCGAATGATAACTAGTTCTTACCCTTAATACAGAAGTCGACAACCCCTTGTTTGAAGTCTCAAAACTATTCGGCTATGGCCTTAATTTTAGCAAACTTTCGGCTTTTGGAAGATTATGAAAGAAGAAGAGAAAAGAGTTTGACAATTTGGTAATGAAGTTTAGGCTACACAAGGTGTATTTTCGACTTGGCAAAACGATGAAGAAATGAGATATTTTGCTAGAGAGAATTCGGCAAAGAGAGAGTTAGAAGAAAGAATGAATGGCCCTCTTTTCCTTTTATAGCCGAAATTACTAACTTAGAATCCCTTACTTGGCCATCACTCTTCTATTTTGATAGCTTTATCTCTTTAATTAAAAATTAAAGAATAATCCCTCAATTATCTCTTTGAAAATAATCTAAAATAAATCATCATTTATCCACCTATTTAGCCGAGTTTTAAGGAGAATTAAACCCTTCCCTTAAGAGTCCATATTGCCGTCCATTGCTTCCTCTTTAAGTAATTAAATAAAAATCACTTAAAGTCTTAGCTAGATGCCGTCCACCCCCTTCCCTTGATGAGCCAAATTTAAACTTATTCTATTGGACTCCTTGTGGCCATACGAGGCCCAAATTATCCACTTAAGTGGCGTCTCCCTATGATTAGTTTAGCGTTAATAACGAATTGGGCCGCAAGCCCAATTCAGATGCAAAAACACTCTCAGAAATGCTTTCTTTGCTGCTCGAACCTAAGCTTGCACACATGCTGGTGGCGTCATTTACTGGGCTTTAAGGGTGCCTCCTAGCCACTTCTCCAAGCCCGTTCTTGTGTCATATTTCTTTTATTAATTTTCTTAAGGCCACCTCGTTTTAGTTTCCTCTTTTATGCTTAACATTTCTAAAAGATTTCCTTACATTTCCAGGACATTTGCCTACATTTCCAAGACAAGACATTTCCTTACATTTCCAGGACATTTCCTTACATTTCCAAGACATTTCCCTACATTTCCAAGACAATACATTTCCTTACATTTCCAGGACATTTCCTTACATTTCCAAGTTTCCAAAAATGTTCACTTTCCTCTTTTAACTTAAGTTTCCAAAATGTTCACTTTCCTCTTTTAACTTAAGTTTCCAAAATGTTCATTTTCCTCTTTTAACTTAACATTTCCAAGTTTCCAAAATGTTCACTTTCCTCTTTTTGAAACTTAACATTTCTAAATCATTTCTTACATTTCCAAGTTTCCAAAAATGTTCATAATACATTCATAACACATAAGACATGCCATTTCGTATAATCAAAAGAAATGCATAGGCCCATTTTCAGGGTGTTACAGTTCTACCCCCTTAAAATAATTTCGTCCTCGAAATTACTTACTATCGTTCAATCCTAACTCATCACACTACGCCTTTGCTGCGCACTCTGATCTTAACAAAACTAACACATTTCTTAGATACTACCTCGACCACGTCCACTAGAACTCATTACTAACGTCACAATTTAATCGATTAAAAGTTTTATGCATTAGTTCTTTGTTCCAATTGCTTATCCGAGCAATGTTTATGAAAATGAGTTAAATAGTGGTTCTCTCGATCAAACAAAGTCTCAGTTCAAGTTCACCATTCTAATTCAGAGATTCACATTCATATTCACATTTATCCATCAATCAATTATGAACTTTCGTTCATTCGGAGAAATGTTGTAGTTTTCATTGTTGTTGTTTTTTCACTACCTAGGGGTATTTTCGTAATTTTCCCTGTAGGGGTATTTCGGTAATTAACCAGGGTAAATTTATAAATCTCAATAAATCAAGGGTATTTCAAAATTTGCAAAACTTGAGGGTTCTTTTTTGAGAATTTGCTTTCCAAATCAGTGATGTTGTAAAAATTTTGAAAATCAGGGTCATTTTGGTAATTTTGTCAATCGGGGGTAATTCCGTAATTTTTAAATTGGGGTATTTTGGACTTTTGCAAAATAGGGTTTTTTAAATGCTTTTACAAAGTGAGGAAATTTTATTGAAATCAAGGGTAATATGGAAATTTTAGAACCAAGGGTATTTTAGTAATTTTCACCCCTAAGGGTATTTCGGTAATCTTGTAAATAAAAAATTCTTAGAAAGTTTTTTTTAAAATAATTTTCATAATTCAAAAGGGTAGTTTGTCGACTTTTAAAACTAGGGTTTCCATAAAAATGTGGCTAGTCCCTTTCGTGTTTTAGTTATTGGGTTTAGCCTGTGGCTGACTCCTCTTGGTTAGGGTGAACCATCACTACGCACCAGGTAGGATTCAAGTGGGTAGGAGGTGAGTCACTAGGACTACTTAAATACCAAGCTCCCACCGAAACCAATCCTAGACATGCGTACAATGGTTGCCACACCCTAGCTCGGCGACTTAGACATAGGTTTGTTTACTTGTGCATTAAAGTCTTATGTAATTGTTGGGGTAAACTAGTCCTAGGGTTTAAGTACTTATCATACTAATCTACGTTCCATTTCTACCCTTCTACAATTCATATCATAAATCACACAAGAGATAAGGGTACTTACCTGGTGGACTTCGGGTCGGAGACTTAGTGGGCCATGCCAGAAAAACCTGTTTTATTCACAAAATCCCTTTTGGGCTTAACTTTGAAAATGTTTTGGGCCTTAAACCCAAGGCTGAGAGTTTAAAACTGGGCTCTGATACCAAACTGAAATACCCCAAACCCGGCCCACGAGCCTTGACCAGATCTGGTATGTTCCCCGGTGTAAACCGTTTCAAATTCTTTTCTTACTTAGGAAAAACTTGTGTGATTTGGAAGAAAGATCGTTTTGGATTGGGCTTGAGTTGAAAACAAGTTTAATTCATTGTTAAAAATCCTTTACTTTAGGTGACAAAACGTTTGGGCTTTGTTTTTAAAAAAAATATTTTACTTAACCTTTTAAGAAAATAAGGTTTGTAAGCTTAACAAATAAAGACAGAATAAAATATTCCTACTAAGGCCTTATTACATCAAATAATTCCCAAAATTTAAATTCAAAATACTTAAAGTAAAATAGTCCAAATAAAAGAAATCTGAACTTCACATGGCCTCCACTAAGCATCTGTGGCCGGTCTATCACTGGTCGTCACTTGAAAAATAATCCCACAGCAGGGTGAGTCAAGACTCAATGTGTAACCAACACTAAAATTTAATATTTCGGCATACAATATCATACATGTTCATAAAGCATTTAAACAATATGATGCAACCCAACCCAAACCTATATGTCATCCGCTACACACCACCGTGCCACCATCCTGCACACCGTGGGGACTACTAAGTCAACCCTCCATCCGCTACACACCATCGAAGGTAGTCACTGCAGTCGACGTGCTCATCGCCCTTATAAAAATTCATGGTCTTAGGTCACCACATTTAGAATTCGTGGTCTTAGATCACCACATTTAGAATTCATGGTCTTAGGTCACCACATTCAGATTTCGTGGTCTTAGGTCACCACATTAACTTCCCCTTTTCATATAACCCATATGCCCCCATTTTTCATACACAATATGCAAAATCATGCCTTAATTCACATTCTTATCACTTTTCACATGTTAAAAATAACATATATTCATATTCCTAGTAGGAGTAGGAAATGTACCTTAGTACTTTGTACCATAGTATGGTACCTTAGCCATATTCACATTCTTATAAACATGCACATTTAATTTAAAACATAGCCATGAACATATTAAAACTTAGAGTAGGGTACACACCTGATTCGCTTAACAATTTCACTGAAATCCCGAAAATCCAATCTAAAGCCTTAGATCTCAAGTCCCTACATTCGGCCAACCTTAGTATGTTAGCATAAAGCCTATTCGGCTATAAAACCAAATCCTAGTAGGATTAGTACACTAAAACTTACCTTGGTGCCAAATCCCAAAATCTTCACTATACTCTTTCTTGTATTCGGGAAAGCTTTAAATCACTTTAAAAAATTAGTTTCAGCTTTTGAATAAATATGAACTAGATCTAAAACGCCAAAAATAGGCCTTGGCCGAATATTCGCATGTCTTACCTTGTGGATTTTAAATCCCAAAATTCACCGAATAACTATGGAACACGTGGCCTATGGTGTACCTTCGGGAAAAGAATTTCTTCTTCCTTGTAGTCGACTGATCCCTAGATTTATTAACTTGTTAGTTTCGGCTATTTTGAATATTTAAAGAATAGATCTAAATACTAATCTAGGCTTTAGCCGAATATACATAGGTGCTTACCTTCTAAATCTTAAATCCCGAATTGGATCCTTGCTTCCTTAATGCTGTCGAAATTTTTTAGATCCTTGAAATCTCAAAAGATACCTTCTTGTAGTTGACAATTCTTAAATCCCGAAAAGATCTCTTCAAAGTTTCGGCAGCAAGATATTAATGGGGTTAGTCCTAGATTTTGGCAAATCTTAAAAGAAAAAGGATGAAAATCGAATGATAACTAGTTCTTACCCTTAATGCATAAGTCGACAACCCTTTGTTTGAAGTCTCAAAACTATTCGGCTATGGCCTTGATTTTAGCAAACTTTCAGCTTTTGGAAGATTATGAAAGAAGAAGAGAAAGAGTTTGAGCAATTTGGTAATGAAGTTTCGCTACACAAGGTGTATTTTGACAGCAAAATGATGAAGAAAGGAGATATTTTGCTAGAGAGAATTGACAAAGAGAGAGTTAGAAGAAAGAATGAATGGCCCTCTTTTCCTTTTATAGCCGAAATTACTAACTTAGAATCCCTTACTTGGCCATCACTCTTCTATTTTGATAGCTTTATCTCTTTAATTAAAAATTAAAGAATAATCCCTCAATTATCTCTTTGAAAATAATCTAAAATAAATCATCATTTATCCACCTATTTAGTCAAGTTTTAAGGAGAATTAAACTCTTCCCTTAAGAGTCCCTATTGCCGTCCATTGCTTCCTCTTTAAGTAATTAAATAAAAATCACTTAAAGTCTTAGCTAGATGCCGTCCACCCCCTTCCCTTGATGAGCCGAATTTAAACTTATTCTATTGGACTCCTTGTGGCCATACGAGGCCCAAATTATCCACCTAAGTGGCGCCTCCCTATGATTAGTTTAGCTTTAATAACGAAGTGGGCCGCAAGCCCAATTTAGACGCAAAAACACTTTCAAAAATGCTCTCCTTGCTGCTCGAACCTAAGCTTGCACACATGCTGGTGGCGTCATTTACTGGGCTTTAAGGGTGCCTCCTAGCCACTTCTCTAAGCCCGTTCTTGTGTCATATTTCTTCTATTAATTTTCTTAAGGCCACCTTGTTTTAGTTTCCTCTTTTAAGCTTAACATTTCTAAAAGATTTCCTTACATTTCTAGGACATTTCCCTACATTTCCAAGACAAGACATTTCCTTACATTTCCAGGACATTTCCTTACATTTCAGTGACATTTCCTACATTTCCAAGACAAGACATTTCCTTACATTTCCAGGACATTTCCTTACATTTCCAAGTTTCCAAAAATGTTCACTTTCCTCTTTTAACTTAAGTTTCCAAAATGTTCACTTTCCTCTCTTAACTTAAGTTTCCAAAATGTTCACTTTCCTCTTTTAACTTAACATTTCCAAGTTTCCAAAATGTTCACTTTCCTCTTTTTGAAACTTAACATTTCTAAATCATTTCTTACATTTCCAAGTTTCCAAAAATGTTCATAATACATTCATAACACATAAGACATGCCATTTCGTATAATCAAAAGAAATGCATAGGCCCATTTTCAGGGTGTTACGCCATACTTTCCTTATTATAACATATCACATTATTTAACAAGTTATTTCCATCCTCTTAATCACATGCACATTAATTATGAGTAATCATAATTTCAACATATAGTGTAAACACCTTTCACTTGTCTAAGCTCGTATCTTACTATATTCTTAAAATGACTTTATTTAGCAATTATGAATGTCCTTCCTTTTTCTCATATCTAATGAAACACAATTTAAATAAATACTTCGTACTATACCATAATTCAATTAGGCTCATAAACCTATCACCTGATCATTATCAAATCTTATCATGTATCCATTCATCTTAAGTGTAGATCAATAATCATAAGATTATCAATATTTCTCAAGCGTAGCTCACTTGAATACATTCTTACCGAATGTTCATCATACACTGAGCTCATTAATCATGAGTTGTTGCACATACCTGTACCATTTCGTAACATAAGCACTTGCTTTCTCATCTTTGGCATACCAGTTGAACACTTAGAATACTAATTGGATACACGGAAAGTCTTTGTACATAAGTGCCACATATGTAGCTAAAGCTACCTTATATCTCATGTCACATAAATGCTCGCTCTTGAGCTAATCACGGGCCTGCTCACACAAGCTGACAGTTAGGACATTGCTACACGGGTTGCTCACACAAGCTGACAAGTACCCGCAACACATGCCTGGCTTCCCAGCCACGGTAGAACGTACAAGACCAGCGCCTGGATTCACATAAACACATATCACATATCTCATGAGCTCAACTCATATAGTTCCTAGTGACATGTCACTCGTATCCTAATCTATTCATAAGGTTCAAACGGGATTTTTCATACTTATCGAAACTTTTTGATTGTGTCCATAGAATTAATCACTCATTCCACACATTAACGAAGCATTTAAAATATTTAAAACACAAACATAATAATGCATTATTGGCATACGAACTTACCTCGATACCAAAAAGGAAAAAGGGACCTAATCATCAATTTCTCTCTTTTTCCCCCGTTCTAGGTCCAAACCTCACTTTCTTTTATCTATAACATCACACTTAGTCTATTTATTAGTCACATTATTCATTGTGATTCAAAAATCACATCATGGAAAAATTATGTTTTTGCCCCTAAAGTTTCACATATTTACACTTTTCCCCTAGGCTCGTAAAATGAAATGTGTTCAATTTCTCTGTAACCCAAGCCTAGCCAAATAATTTTCATGCTTATAGCAGCTCACATTTTCCATTAAAACACACTTTTATGACATATTTTATAACTTTTACAAATTAGTCCTTTTAGGCATTTTTACCGAAAATCACTTAGTAAAAGTTGTTTCTTGATCGTGTGTCAGAGTCTTAAAAATTTATAAAAATAATGATTGAAATTGAAAACTAACTAAGACAATGATGGAGGCAAGTGCACCTATCGATCAGTAGTATAGCTAGTGGCAAGATCGGATTGTCGAACCCAAAGGAACCAAAAGTACTAATATTAACTCTCTTTCTAATATTTAGCCTAATAATTAAGTGGATTTTTATCTAATCTAAAATTAACTATTCAAATAAACTAAAGATGTGAAGAAAAAGAAGAAACTGAGGAAAAGACTTGAGAGAAAATCGATTGACTTGGATAATACCTGAGGAAGAATCCACCTAGACTTCACTTGTTATCTAACTCTGAACCGGGCGATTTATTCATTTGACTTGATCCGTAGGATTCCCTAAGTTATATTAATCCCTCTCTTCAAGGCTACTAACGTCTAACCCTAGGTTGATTAATTGAAATCTCTTTCTAATTAAAACCCCTAAAGTTACATTAATTCGATTTATGGACTCCTATATTAGGTTTAACCTTAATCCGATAGATTCTCGTCACCCTATCTCTAGGCGCGTGAGCAACTCCGCTTAACTATACTAGATATACTCTTAGACAAGGTCTATTCCTCCTTGCCTAAGCACATCACACTTGATTTAATATCCCGAAAAGACCAAAACAAAGATTAAGAACACATAGTTAAGAACAAACCAAATATTTATCATTCAATTCAGATAACAATAACAAGATTTGTCTTAGGTTTCATCCCCCTCAAGTATTTGAGGGTTTAGTTAATAATTGTAAAAGAAAACATTTCAGAAGAAAAGATAAAATAAAACATAAGAAATCCCTAAAACCCCCTAAATTATTGAATGAGAGATCCTCTATCTTGAGTATGATTCTGGCTTCTTGAGATGGATCAACTGGCTTTCTTCGAGTAAATCCCTGAACTTAACTGCCCTGGCTCGACTCTTTGGCCTAGCTGAACGCTTCCTTAAAGATTGGCCTCTAGGGTCTTTATATAGGCTTTTGGAATATGTTTCTTTGCCTCTAAGTATCCTAATCGAATAGAATTCTTATTTCCTGCAGCAGAGACACGACCATGGCACACACCCGTGTAAGTCATGGCTAGGCCGTGGTCAATCCTGTTGATGAGGCATGGCCATGTATTTCAGGGTCCAGGCCGTGGTCCACTTTTCTCATGAGGCACGACTGTGTGGTCTTCTGCCCAGGCCGTGTGGATTTTATTCTTTGGTCCATTTTCTTCGTTTCCAGCCCATTATTCATTCTTTTCATCCTCTGGTGCTCTACTGAGTATAAAACATGAAAACAAAGGATTAGGAGCACCTATTTCCATAATTGAAGGGAAAAATCATCCAAAAAATGCTAAATGTGGGATTAAAATATGTTACTATTTTGGTTTATCAAATACCCCCTCACTTAAGTTTTTGCTTGTCCTCAAGAAAAATTCTCAAGTCATAATTAAAACGAACTTCCTCAATTCATAATATTCATCAACAATGCCTCATCATAATTCATAGATAATTTATACATAGATGATTCAATTTAAAGAGTCCTAAAGATTCAAACAATCAAAGTCATGAGTTTTTAGTCATGAAAACATAGGTGTTTCCCCTTACCTAAATAATCACATTTAATTCAAAATCGACAAAAGTTGGCATCTTCGCTAAAGATTCACTCAAATCACTCAATGTGTTTAAGGTTCAAAAATTAAGCTCTCAAAAGTCAAACATGAAAAGTTATTACCATAGGATTGCTTGAAAATCAAATCTCCACCACTGTAAAATGAGATGATACACAAATGAAAAGGTTTTTAAAAAGGGTTGTAACGGGGCTTGGGTTAAAGGTGTCGATAAAGGCTGAATTAGAGGGGTTAGAATCGAGATTGAATTGACAAATTACCTAACTAGAAAAATGACTAATAACCTGAATAATTATATCAATTGAAAACTTGTAACACTAATAATAAGAGCTTCTTTTTCAAGGTGTGAAATTAAACGTATAGGCTCGCTTTAATTACATAACTAATAATGAATATACTTCTTTGATTGATTTTTTTTATTTTGATTTTTTTTAAAACAAATCAAATATAAAATAGAACTTTAACAACTGAAATAATCTAATTAGGAAACTAATCAAGACAAATCTCGATAGAAGGGTAATCAACAGGAATGGTGATCAAAAGGAATGGTGATAACAAATACGAGATGGGTTTCGGTTTAATATTAGTGGGTTGAGTCAATAAAAGGGTTGTTAGGATCAAAGGGGTTCACTAGGGGTCAATTATGAGGGTAGGCTTTTTAGTGGAACAAGTGGGTTGAATCCTATATGCCTTAATCATCTCTGTATATCAACTCAATAGTGTGGTCTCGACATGTATAATCGAAGCAAGTTCTAGAATAACAAATCAGTGCTGACACACTCATAATCAATAAAGTGAGCACGAAAAGAATGTATGCTCTAAAAGGCTCAAAATCTCACAAAAATTATGGGTATTTTGATGTCAACCTCATAAATTTTAAACTTCAAGGTAATATTCAGATTCAGTTCAACAACCTAGCAAATTTTTAATTCTTGAAAAATAGACTTATCATGCTTGATTCTCTAGTATCTTTAAAGTTTGAATCATCAATGCTGTAACATCCTAAATTAGGGGCTTTGCATTTGATGTGCTTGTGTATGTATGCTATGTTTAACACATTAGTTTAGGGTACTTTAGGGTCTAAGAATGACTTAGGGGTAAGCCAGAGCCTTAGTAAAAATTTTACTTTTGGGGCACTTTAAGGGAGAGCTGAATGGGATAGGACTTAAGGGTGACTGGTTGAATGGTTAGACGTAAGAAGTGCTTTAGTAAAGCGGCAAAGAGGTGCCACTTAAAGCTTAGGAAGGTAATGCCTCAGGGAAGCTGGCAGAGAGCAGGTTCGAGCTGCGTAGATTCCCTCTTGGGGATTTTTTTTTTGACGCCAAGGTGGGGGAGAGTTGCTCTCAGCTTTGGACTTTGGTGGATGAGTGTTGAAAGGGTCAGCACATTTGAATGAAGGGAAGAGAGCAATTCAAAGAGGTGGAATCAATCAACAGGTTTGAATGGGGAGTGAAGAGTGTTCGGTGGAGAGAATCAGGGGATTGGGAGAGAGGGAAAGAGAGGTTGGCCGAATGTGGGGTGTGTTAGTGTGTAGGTGCAGTTTAGTGGTGTTAAGAGGGGTGGCTGAATGTTTAATGATAGCTTAAGGGGGGTGTTGAGCATTTTCAGCAAGCTAGAAGGAACCAAAAGCTTTTTTTAGTTCATTTCTTTTGGTCAAAACCGAAACATCCTCATACCACTTGGTACATTTTCTCTTTTTCTCTCAAACACCAAAACCAAAACACCTTATAATCTTCTTCTCTCTTCTTCTTCTTTTGTGCTTGGCTGAAACCTACATTGCCCTTCACTCATCATTCATTTTCTTTACCATCAATCATCAAATCTAAAACCCTCTGAAGCCACACCTTTTTATCAAAACTTTGTCATTCTTCTCTTTTTTTCCTTTGGAACACCTTGACCGAATCTCTCTTGGTTGATAGCACCTCTCTTCTCCACCTCTTTCTTTTCAAGAATAGAACAACTTCAGCATTTGGTAAGGTCTTTTTGTTATAGCCGAATCTCCCTAGTCATCTTTACATTTATTTCTTCCCTTGATTTCTTTGCAAAGGAAGCCGAAACTTATTTTTGTTTTGGTAGTTTTATTTGATTGGTTAGCCGAAACCCTCTGACTTTCTTACTCTCTTCTTTTAGCTCTTGTTTCAGTGGATTGTTGTTATCTATTTTCTCCCTTTCTCAATCGGTTCCTCTAGTGTTTGGGGTAAGTGTTTCCTTTTCGGTACAATCATCTCTTTTCATGGTAGAGTGTCGAAGGCAGTAATGATATTCATTAACTCTTGGCCATTTGTAGGGGGTTTGATCTTCGTGTTCTTCTGGCTTTTGGTCTGCGTTTGGAGTGCTGAAAGGGATAATCAGTTCTAGTTAATTATAGTACTCGAGCAGTGCAAGATTTGAACCTTCTTGATTTCTGGGATTCGTTGATCTAGGTAAGGACCCTTAACCCTGAATGTTATTCTCTCTTGTTCGATTTCACTACTTTAATCCGATCTAGTGACCAAGGTTTTGTTCATGGACTTGAATGTCAGCCAAGCGAAAGGAGGTGTTGGACCCATAGTCCCAGCCCCTAAGTTCAAGAAGCGTCAGATGTTCTTTGTTCGTGATTGGCCACGGGTTGTGGGCGACTTCGAGCAAAATAGAAGCGAATAGCGATAGTCTCAAAGCGATAGTGTTGGCGTAGATAGCATAGTGTTGCGGGTAACCAGGTGTGTAAAATTCACACTTTAATATTATTATGTGTTATTAAATATCTGGGCTGAAAAGCTAAAATGGTTAGAAGGGTCGACGTTATGCCACAATGGGCATGACCGAAATACCAGGTAAGTACCGTGTTCTTTATGTATGCACTAATGATTGTATGCCATAATGATATTATGCACTTAACAGCTTGCTGCATTCTTTTGACACTTATATGCATGGGTTGGATATGATATTTGAGGGGAAGTGTAAGACTGTCACTAGTGGTTTGGTACCACACGTAGGTTGGCCCTACATTCTTGATCTTGACTAAGTCTCAGTGGTTTGGAACCACCAGTGGTTTGGAACCACCAGTGGTTTGGTACCACATAATGATGATTTCGTGACTCGTCCCAGTGGTTTGGTACCACAGTGGGTTAGCCCCACATATATGATTATTCGGGATTATCACTAGTGGTTTGGTACCACAAGTGGGTTGGCCCCACAAATGATATTTTGTGACTCTGTCACCAATGGCTAGGTGCCACATATAGAGTGTAGCGGATGGAGGGTTGATTGTAGAAATCCCCACGGAGTGATCGGTTGGTACGGGTGGTGTGTAGAGGATGGAAATCTAAGATTGGGTTGGGTACATTGCATCCATACTTGTACATGCTATCTTTGAGTGGGCTAGGGCCCAATATGTGGCTATGGCTTGGAGCCATTTATGTGATTTAAGGGGGATTTACACACTGAGTCTTGGTGACTCACCCCCTGCTTAACCTTGCAGCTGATCAGTAGGAAGTGGACTTGGGAGCCGGAGAGACTCGAGGAGGCCATAGCTTATTATTTCAGTAAACTTAGCTTCTTTTTTTAGTTGTTTTAATTTGGGGATTTTAATTGTTGTAATAAGGCCTCTTAAACTACTATTGGGTTTACATTTTGTATTTAGTTATGACATGACATTACTACACGTTTTAAAACATGATTGTTAAAATGGATTTTTCAAAACAGAGGTAACATAAAACAACCGTTTTCCCAAATGCTAACAAAGATAACAAAATAACGATAAGTTAAACTTAAAACTTTCTTTTTCTTAAATTACAAACCTTGATTTTCAAAACTTCACCTGAAACAAGGAAAAGAAATACTTCAAACTTATGGTTTCTATCAGGATTTCAAATTTTCTTTTCAAAACCTTTTCCCTGTGACATACCATATCTGGTCGTAACGTTTAGACCGAGTTTGGGGTGTTACAAATGCACAATTAACTATGACCTCATTTAAGGCATATCAATAAAAACCATAAATCAATAGAAATTTCATCCTAATTAGTAATATGAGAGAATTACTTAAAGAACAGTATATCATTCAGGGATTGGAGAATAATGCAAAAAGTTAGGCACTTTTTCTACTAAACTTTCACCCCCCACATTTAAGATGTACATTGCCCTCAATGTACACAGATATATAATAATAATATAATAAGAAAATCAAAAGAGAGGGAGAGAGGTGAAACTTCCTGAATTTTTGGATGGATTCCTTGAGTTGGAAGTGTGGAAACTTGATTCAGAGGTTCAATATAAGTTAGAGGGAGCGCCTCTAGTTCCTGTGCTAGATGAAGAAATTGGGTAAGTTGTGAAGAATTAGCCAGGAAATGGTAATAATTATATAAATTATACTAATTATATAATTAAAGTAAATAAAGATAACAAGAAAGAAAATATGAATTGAAATAAAACTAAAAGAGAAGATGAATGGACTAGAAAGTCCTTATTGGTAGATGGTTCGCGAGGTGGGTGTGGTGTCTAAGGACGTGGTGTTGTGATTCCCTAGCAGCCTTTAGAACCTAAAACCAAGAAACTGAAACAAAATAAGCTAGATTAAATATATGAATAATAAAGAAAAGGAAAATAAATGAGAAGAGAAGAATAAAATAAAAGTTAAAAGATCTCAAAGACTCTTGGCTTGTCGGGTTAATGAAGCGGTCGGCATGAGCTTATGTTGATTTGTCTCGCACAGGGAGACAGGATTCAAATATTTCTGTTTCTTTGACATTGTTGAAGCATAGATTGAAACTTTTATAGAGTGAAGAAGGAAGAAAGTGAAGATGAAGGGAAGTGGGGAGTGGATAAGGGATGGATGAAAAAGGGAAGAGGGGTGCTTTAAATAGAAAATTTCCAGCTCTGGTACGTCCCCACGCCCGTGTATCGTGGGCGTGTCATGTCACACGACCATGTCGCATGGCCGTGTGGTGGTTCAATCACTTCTCTCATGCTTGATACTTAAGTTGCCACGACCGTGTTGGTTCAATAGTGTCGGCCACGACTGTGTCGCACAGCCGTGGTGTCAGGTGAGTCTATGATTCAAAGATATTTTTCTTGTCCTGTCTCATACTATCTCTACCATGTCAGTACGAAAATTTGTAGCATCTACATGGCCACAGCCATGGCCGTGTCTATGGCCGTGTGATGTGATGATCTGCGCTTCATTAACTTGGGTAGTCTATAGTTTGGGTGTTAAAAGAGAAAAAAATGAAAACAAATGGATTAGTGCTCGGGTTGCCTCCCGAGAAGCGCTCATTTAAAGTCTTAAGCTAGACTTACCTCTTATTCATACCCTCACGGTGGTTGAAGGAGTGAAAAGTCCTTTTTCGTGCTATCATCATATAATTTGAGTCGAGTAGAGTTTACTTTAAAAGTACCGAAAGTAGAATTACTTACCTCGACTGTTCCGTAAGGGAAAACATTAAGAACCGTAAAGGGGATCTCTTCGGTTATCTTCAGATTTGATGTAGCGATTTTTTGGTCTGTACTATCTAATAGTACCTGATCTCCTATTTTGAAGTGATTATATGTTCCCTTAAGTTCTTCTGGGGGTTCCTTCGATTTCACTTCGTGTGGGTTTGATTCCTCCTTGAGATGTGTCTCCCGCTCATCTAGCTCATCGATCTGAAGCTGTCGTTCCCCATGACATATTTCCTTGTTAGTGCGAGCTATAGGATCTGGCTTTGGAGTGTAGCTCTGTGGCGCTTCCTGAAGAGGAGGATTAACTGGGTGTTTATCAAGGGAATTTACGTCCTCACCTTTCTCACTCGATGTCCTAGCTGAGTCGAGAGCTTGAAGACTGATTGATTCATCACCTACACGAAGTATGATTTCACCTGTACTAACATCAATTTTAGATCTGGCAGTTGGTAGAAAAGGTCTTCCTAAGATTAAGGGGATACTATTGTCTTCATCCATATCTAAAACAATGAAGTCTACGGGGAATATGAATTTGTCAACTTTAACTAGTACATCTTCAATTATACCCTTAGGGATGCAAATAGTTTTATCAGCTAATTGAATACTCATCCTAGTTTGCTTGGGTTTCCCTAGACCTAGCTATTTAAACATTTTAAATGGCATAACATTGATGCTTGCCCCTAAATCAGCTAAAGCATTATCAACAAATAAACTACCGATTAAACATGGAATTGTAAAACTCCCTAGATCTTTTAATTTCTGTAGTAGTCTGTTCGGTAACATTGCTAAGCATACTGCGTTTAGTTCCACATGCGACTTCTCGTCTAACTTTCGCTTGTTTGTTAAGAGATCTTTTAAAAATTTCCTTAAATCTGGCATTTGGAAAAGAGCTTCAAGAAGTGGTAAGTTAATATGTAATTTCTTTAGGATTTTAAGGAACTTACCAAACTGTTCTTCTGTGTCGTCTTCCTTTATCGCATTTGGGTAAAGTATACGAGGTTTCTATTCTTTGATTATCGGTTTTGGCTTTTCTTGGCTTACCTCAATCTTACCTTCACTAACAACAGGTTCTTGCCATGTATCAGGTTCAAATTTGACTGATCCTTCACTGTCATAGGCTGTTATGGCTTGAATTTGCTCCTTTGGATTAGTCTTAGTGTTACTTGACAAGCTACCTAGTGGCTGTTCAGAGATTAGCTTTGCGAGTTGCCCTAACTGCTTCTCGATTCCTTTAATCGATGCTTGTTGATTCTTAAGTGTTGTCTTGGTATTCTGAAATCAAGTTTCAGACACCGCTATAAATTTTGTCAGCATCTCTTCAAGGTTTGGCTTCTTTTCTTGTGGGTAGGGCTGTTGTTGGAAGTTTGGAGAGGGAGGTTGTTGTCTCTGATTTCCTTGGCCACCCCATGAGAAATTGGGGTGGTTCATCCAACCTGGATTATAAGTATTACTATAGGGGTTATTTTTGCAACACCCCAAACCCGGTCTAAACGCTACGACTAGATCCGGTATGTCACAAGAAAAAAGGTTGAAAAAGGAAAAAGGGTTTTGTATATTAAAGATATCGTAAGTTTGAAAATTTGATCTAGGGTGGTGTTTTGAAAACAATAATTTATAGCTTAAGAAAAATTTCCAAATTTAGTTTAACGATACTTTGGCATTTCCGGTGGCATTTAAGAGAAAAACGGTTGCTTATGTTGTTTAGGGCTTGAAAAAAAACTCAACTTAATTATCAAGTTTGAAACTTATATCAAGGTCATAACAAAATTTAAATCATAATATAAAACCCGAAATAAAAATATTAGAAAGGCCTTATTACATAATAAAAACCTGAATTAAGTAAATACTAAAAAATAAACGACATTACGAAAAAGAACACTTTATGGCCTCCACGAGTCAGCCTCGGCTCCCTGGTCCACGATCTACTGATTACCTGCAAGATTTAGCAGAGGGGTGAGTCACCAAGACTCAGTGTGTAAATCCCCTTATGTCACACATACGGCTTTAAGCCCATAATTGTATATTGGCCTCGGCCCACTCAGAATACCAACACAATCGTGAATGCAATATGTGTCCCAATCTAGCCTAGTTTCTTTCCATCCTCTACACACCACCTGTACCAGCCTATCACACCATGGGGATTTCTACAATCAACCCTCCATCCGCTACACACCTCATACGTGGCATTAGGCCACTTGTGGTTCTAGACCACCGTGATACAAGATCACCGTGACAAAGTCACCAATAATATACGTGGGGCCAACCCATCATGGTAACAACCACCGTGACAATCCCTGATGAATATATGTGGGGCCAACCCACTGTGGTAACAACCACTGGGACGAGTCACTAATCATATATATAACTGTGGTATTAAACCTCTGTGGCAACAAGCCACCGAGACATGGTCACAATTATCAAGGATTATTATATATCCGTGGGGCTAGCCCACCGTGGTATCAACCACCGTGACAGTCTCAAATACTTCCCCTTTCACATCGTTTCCCAACCCATGCAGAACATAACATCATATGAATGCACATGCTATCTTTATCGTAACAGATTACATCAATTATCTCACACCCATTAAAAGATTAATAGAGTCACATACCTGGTATTCCCACCTTTACCCATAAGGGTATTACGCCTGCTTCTTAGTCATTCCGGCTTTTCAGCCCAAACAGTGATTAGTACAACAATTAAATAAGTAAGAAGTGTGTGAGGTTTACACACCTGATAACACGCAATACGACACTTTCTATATCGACACTATCGCTAACAGGAACTACTACTATTTACCTACTACTTCGCTTAGAAGTCGGCCCACAACCCGATGGCCAATCTCGAGCAGTAGACACTGCGCGCTTCTTAAACTTAGGGGCTGGGACTTCAGGTCCAACCCCTCTATTTGTTTGGCTAGCATTTGAATCCATGAAAATGATCTTGGCCAATAGACTGGATTAAAGCATTGAAGCAGAGAAAGATAAAGAATAAACGCTCAAAAGCAAAGATCCCTTACCTAGATCGACAAGTCCCGAAGACTAAAAGGCTTGGATTAAGCACTGATTGAATACCCCAGTCGACTAAAACTAAATGCCCTTTAACACCAAATGAATGAGAGTAATGGTGGATTCGGTCAAGAAGAAGAAAAGAAGAGTGGGGTTTCGGCTTTAGGTGATGCAAATGAGAAGAAAGAAATAAAAAGTAGAGAGGATGGTAGGAGTTTCAGCTAAACAAAGAAAAGGGTTCACAAGTTGTCAAAAGAAGAACACCAAATGCCAAAAGGGAAAAGAACTTTCAAACTTGGCTACTAAACACCTCCAAAAACTCGGTACCTACAACCCAAAACCAAAAAATGCCCTTTTGAGAACTAAAATGCCTATGACCATAATGAAATTCGGCACACCCTGAACAAGCTATAATCGATTCCTACACTCCCCCCCAAGCATTCAAAATTCGGCCACTACCTTCACCACATGCCAATCCCTTACTTCCCTCCTTAATTCACTCATGATCACTCATTCAAAGATGGTTGAATGATTCAAACCCCTCTTTCTTCTCTCAACCACACATTTGAATTATTTGACTCTATCAACTCTTCCCACTTGATGCATCCTAGCTGAACTCTACCTCTGTTCCCTTTGACGCCAAAAAGAATTCCAAAATGAGCACCATGCGACTTGAACCTGCTCCCTCTCTGCTCCCTTGTGGTGTCATCTACCTGAACCTTAAGTGGCACCTCCTTGCCTCTTTACCTCTTATTTTTTTGTGTCAACCAAACACAAACAATATCCCTTAAGTCCTATCTCATCTAGCTCTCCACTAAGGTGCCCAAAAAGAGAATTTTAGCCAAGGCCTCAACTCAACCCGGAGCCTTCCCTGGACCCCTAAACACTCTAAACTAACACATTGAGCATAGCATACACACAAAAACACATTAAATGCAAAGACCCCCAATTTAGGATGTTACAGTTCTAGCCCCCTAAAGAAATTTTGGCCTCGAAATTACTTGATCAAAATAGATGAGGGTATTACTGTTGCATCACTTCCTCTAGCTCCCACGTAGCTTCCTCAGAACCATGGTTTCACCACAAAATCTTAACCAACAGAACCGTCATCCTCTGTAACACCTTGACAACATGATCCAAGATCCGCACTGGTTATTCTTCAAAAGATAGATTAGGGCTTACTTCGATTTCTTCCACTGGCACAACATGAGATGGATCTGAACGGTAGTGTCTTAACATCGAAACGTGAAACACATCATTTATCTAACTTAACTCTGAAGGTAGCTTAAGCTAATAGGCTACTGGTCCTACACGCTTCAACACACGGTAAAGCCCGATGAATCTGGGGCTAAACTTACCCTTCCGTCCAAACCTTAGAATTTTCTTCCACGGTGACACTTTTAAGAAAACTCGATCACCTACTGCAAATTCTATGTCCTTACGCTTCAGATCAGCGTAGGACTTCTGTCTTTCTGAAGCTTCCTTCAACCGAGTCTGAATTAACATAACTTTATCTTCTGTTTCTATAACAGTCCGGATTAGACCCTAATCGGAATGGTGTTCTCGGGACCACGAATCTGAATTAGAAAAAAATATTTTTCTTGATTGATTTGGTGTCTATGTTAAGTAATTGTGCATGAGTAAAAATATCTATTATAATTTAATTGTTTGGAAAGTAAAAAGGATCAAATAGCTTAAATGGTAAAAGTAGTGTGCATGAATTAGGAAGTAAATTGAATTGTTTTATTCAAGTGAGGATGTGCATGTCAATTTTCCACATTTCATGGTAGCGGACGACATAATCATTAGCTTGCATATTATATTTAATTATCTTTAGTTAGTGGTGTTCATTTATTAATATTATAATTTGAGAAAAATAAGGGAATAATAATAAAACAAAAGAAAGAGAAGAAGAAAAGAGTTCATCTTTTCTTTTATAAGTGGCCGAATTTTGAAGGTGAAAAAGAGACTTCAAGCTCTCTTCATTTTCGGTTGGTGCATACTCAAATTAGGTTAGTGTTTAAGCTTTGTTTTTGTTAAATTCAATGTTCTTGGATTTGTTGTCATGCATATTGAGTAGCCCATTTGTAAATTTTTGTTTTTATGGTATATTTTGATTGTAATCGTGTATGGAAATTGTGGAGATTTAGTGATTTGAAATGGCACATATTATAAACTAAATAGATTATTAAAATCTATTTAGAATTCTAGATGGATTTCGGGTATTAGGGGGTTTTAATAAAAAGAAAATTTTGGGAAGGATTAATTGGATAAATAATGGAAGAAATGAGATGGAAGGAGGGTGGTGAACTTTTGGCCTTTGATGAAGGTGGCCAAGTTCATGACATTTTGTGTTTTGAATTATTGGGACTAAAGTGTAAAGCTTAAATAATTGAGGGGTAAAATAGTAAACTTTGATATTATGAATTTTGGGATTAAATTGAAGAGAATTAAATATGAACAAGCTTTATTTGATGTTTCTTAGATCAAGAACAAAAGGAGGTGGGATTAGATCGGGGCAAAACCAAACTGAACGATTAACCAGGAAGTTGAACTCTTTGATCTCTGAGGTATGATATAAGCAATTGATGTTAAATTGAATGTTATACTTTATTATATGCTTTGTATCGAATGATAGTGAGTGTATAAAATGGGTATAACCGAATGTATATATGGTTTGTTGTGTTTAACCTAATGTATGGATAGTTGGATGTTAAGGTAATGGCATAGATGTGTATTTATGTGTTGTTGATACCTTTAATTAGGTGAAATAGTGGAATAGATGAAGGAAAATAGATTAAAGGGTATGTGGGTGATTTTATATTGCTTAGCCAAATGCAAAATATAATTTGATTGCTTATGTATAAATATTATTCATATAGGAATATGCCTATGGGCGAAATTGTGGTCGATTGGATTTGTATATGAAACTTTATATGCGAATGCATGATAAATTATTTTTAGCACTATGTGTGCGTATGATTAATAACGGCTCTATGTGAGTGATACATTACGAGAAGTGTAAGTAACGGCTCTATGTGAGCGATACATTACGAGAAGTGTAAGCAACGGCTCTATGTGAGCGATACATTACGAGAAGAGTGACTAACGGCTCTATGTGAGCGATACGTTACTAAATCGTATTACCAAGTGTACAGGTATGAAATTTGATAGATATTCTCTATTAACTGTGATATAAAGTATATGGATATATGTATATGTATATAAATGAGTATATTGTTGCTTGTTACGTTCGAACAGTTAAGTCAATAAAGGAAATGCTTATTAAAGGTATGTGTTATACTTATTATCATGAGATTTTAATGGCTTGGTATTTAAGTAGAAAAATTTGAGATTCTATGGTAGTTGTGTTAAATCGTAAATTATGAAACGATGAGCTAGGGAAGTCATTACAAATGTACATAGTGGATATGCTACGTTAAAATACCTTTTGATGGTAAGGATTGATAGAGACATCATTATTAACACATCAAATATGAAGTATTGTATGGGTTGATTTTTATATAAATGTACGAAATCCTTAATCATACTAAGCTATGAAAGCTTACCTTGTATTTGTAGTTGACTCTTTTGAAGCTTGGCTTGCACTCGGGATCGTCTCGGAAGCTCACCATACTATCATCCCTTTTGGTACACCTTTAACATGATATATTTTAATTATTATGGCATGTATAGGCTAAGATATTTCAGAATTGAATTTTATGTGGATTGTATGTAAGCTTATGCCATGCGAAAATGGCTAATTTATGGTGATTGGTCTTGAATGATGGCTTAAATGAATTAAGGTTTACATTTTTTTTTTTTTGGAGATCAAATGGAATTTGGTATAATTTGATATATAGCAACTCATGATATGCAACAATGGTATTATAGGTTAGGTAAAGTTGAATTGCTCAAATTAGTCAAAATAGTCACATATATGTTCGGCAAATAAATGTGAGATTAGTACCATCTAGATCTTTTTGTGATGTTAGAATATGTGCATATTTGGTGCGGAATATAGATTAATTGGCTTAATATAAATAAGTAGATTGTAATTGATGTATGTTTAGTCAAAAAATTTTGAAATTTTTACGGACATGTGTACTAATATTTATTTTGGGTCAGACTTTATATCGGTAATGCATTGAAATTCTAATAGCGACAGATTCGGGTTAAAGTGTGTTACAGTTTCAAAAACCAATTCTGGACCCAACAACTGACGCTTACCCAACTCTATCCAACAAGTAGGAGTGCGACACTTTCGACTATACAATGCTTCATACGGTGCCATCTGAATACTAGACTGGTAGCTATTGTTGTACGTGAATTTCGCCAACGGTAGAAATTCTTCCCTACCACCTCTGAAGTCTATGACATAGTCCCTCAACATATCCTCCAAGATCTGAATTACACTCTCTGATTGTCCGTCAAAATGTTGATGCAATGCTGTACTGAAATCTAACTTTGTACCCAACGCTTGATGCAACGCCTTCCAGAATCTCAACGTAAACTTAGGTCTCTGTCTGAGATGATAGACACGGGTACTCTATGCAACCTCACAATCTCTGCTATATACAACTTAGCCAATTTCTGTGAGAGTAGTCGACACGTACTGGTATGAAATGAGCAGACTTCGTCAATCGATCAACAATTACTCATATCGAATCCTTCTTAGTAGGCGTAAGAGGTAGTCCACTAACAAAGTCCATCGTGATCCTTTCCCACTTCCACTGCAGAACCTTTACTGGATATAGCAATCCCGATGGCAACTGATGTTCTACTTTTACCTGTTGACACATCAAGCACTTACTCATAAATTCAGTTACTTCTCGTTTCAGACCCGGCCACCAATACTGTTCTCGCAGATCCCGATACATCTTGCTTCCTCCAGGATGCATAGCGTATGGGCTACTATGCGCTTCCTGCAAAATCTTATGCCTCAACTCAAAATCCTTTGGCATGCAAATTTTCCCTCGAAAACATAATACCCTATCACTATTCACATTAAAACCCGCTATCTCATTATCTGATCCCAATTGAAACTTCGACTTTAACAACTCATCAGCCCACTGCTTCTCTTTAATCTGACTAACCCAAGAAGGCTTCACTTGAAGTTCATCTATTAGACTTCTATCATTGTATAAGCTGAGATGAGAAAACATTGCTCTCAAGTCAGAAATCACCCTACGACTTAATGCATCTGCCACCACATTAGCTTTACTCGGATGGTATTTGATTGAACAGTTATAATCTTTTAACAACTCGATCCACCTTCGCTGCCTTAAGTTTAACTCTTTTGGGTAAGGAGGTATTTTAGGAACTTGTGGTCCGTATAAATAATAGACTTCTCCCCATATAGATAATGCCTCTAACTCTTTAGCGTAAACACTACTGTTGCCAATTCCAAATCATGGTGGGATAATTCAACTCTTGCGGTCTCAACTGTCGTGACGCATATGCTACCACTTTCCTATCCTGTATCAGCACATATCCCAAGCCTGTGTGCGACGCATCACAATAAACCGTAAACTCCTTCCCAGCCTCAGGTTGTATCAAGACTGGAGCCTCTGTCAAAATCCTTTTCAGCCTTTCAAAACTCTCCTGTTGTTTATCAGACCAGACAAATGAAACCCCTTTCCGCAACAACATGGTTAATGGTGCCGCAATCAAAGAAAACCCTTCGACAAACCTTCTATAATACCCAGCCAGACCAAGAAAACTTCTGATTTCTGCCATAGACTTAGGTGGCTTCCAATCCAACACAGCTTTGAGGATCAACCTTAATCCCCTCAGCAGACACAACATGGCCCAAAAAGGTAACTTCTCTTAGCCAAAACTCACACTTACTGAATTTGGCGAACAACTGCTTCTCCCTCAGATCTTGTAAAACCACTCGAAGATGCGAATCATGCTTCTCCTCTGACTTTGAATAAACCAGGATATCGTCTATAAATACTACGACGAATCGATCCAGATAAGGTTGAAAAACCCAGTTCATCATATCCATAAATGCTGCTGGTGCATTGGTAAATCCGAATGGTATTACCAGGAATTCGTAGTGACCATAGCGAGTATGAAACGCCGTCTTATGGATATCCGCCTCTTTGACTTTAAGCTGATGATATCCTGATCTTAAGTCTATCTTCGAAAAGATTGAGGCTCCCTTGAGTTGATTGAATAGGTCGTCAATCCTCGGCAACAGGTACATATTCTTGATAGTCAACTTATTCAACTGCCGGTAGTCAATGCACATACACATTGATTCGTCCTGCTTCTTAACAAATAGCACTAGGCTCCCCATGGTGATACACTTGGTCGGATAAAACCTTGATCTAGCAGTTCTTGAGTCTGAGCTTTCAACTCCTTCAACTCCTTTGGCGCCATCCTATATGGAGCGATAGATACAGGCACTGTCCTTGGAAGAAGATCAATTCTGAATTCCACCTCGCGATCTGGAGGTAATCCTGGAAGCTTTTCTGGGAAAACATCCAAAAATTCCTTCACTATTCTAACATCACCCACAGACAAATATTTGACCTCCAAAGCACAAACCAAAGCTATGAATGCCTCACATCCTTTTCTCATCATTCTTTCAGCCTTTAATGCGGACACTACGTTAGACAAATAGTTCCTCCTTTCTCCTATTACCACCACTTCCTCATCTTTAAGAGTCCTGACCACCATGTGCTTAGTAGCACAATCCAGATTTGCTTGATACTTTACTCACCAGTCCATACCTAAGATTAAATCGAACTCCCCGAATGGTATTTCCATCAGATCAGCCGAAAACACTACCCCTTGGACTTCTAAGGGCACTTCCCTGAAGAGTTTATTCACTACAACTGATTGTCCTAAAGGGCTAAGTACAGTCATTTCCCTAGAAACAATCTCAGAGTCTATGCTTAGAGTTCCAAATACTATACTAGCAACATATGAATGTGTCGACCCGATATCAATTAATGCGGTATAAGGTAACCCATAAATAAGAAACGTACGGGTTAGGATGTCTGGTGCATCGCCCTCCTCTCGACGTCTGACTGAATAAATCAACCCAAGCTGTCTTGCATCTGCACTCCTAGAACCTCTACCCGGTGCTCTACGCCCTCGGCCAAAATTACCTCCACCCTTGGCGGGACCACGGCCTCTATGTGGTTGCTGACCACCTCTACCCGGCTGAACATAACTCTGACCTGCTGGTCGCACTCTACCTGACTCCTATGGACAATATTTTACTCGATGATCAGTAGATCCACACCTAAAACATGCCCTCAGTGCCAACACTCACCTGAATGAAATCTACCACATCTAGCTCACCTCTGAGCCCCTCTCCCATCAACAGGTCTCACCACACGACTCGGCCCATCCATCCTAGGTCTTTTCTAAAAATGCCCAGCTAATCCCGACGCTTCAACGTTCCTCTTATTTTTACCTCTATCCCTATCCTGATTTTACTTTTCGGACCGCTTTACTTCCTCGGCTATCTTAGCCTTTTCCACAAGAACAGCAAACTCCCTTTCTCATTGTGGGGCTATTAGCACTCGCAAATCATCCCTTAGACCATCCTCAAATCGAACACAACACTCATGGTCTGTGGCCACCATACCCCGGGTATAACGACTAAGACGTAAGAATTCTACCTCATACTCAGCAACTAATTTATTACCCTGAACCAGATTCAGAAAAGCCCTACACTGTGCATCCACATAACTCGATCTAATGTACTTCCCCTGGAATGCCACCTTGAAGAAATCCCAAGTAATACGGTCAGCCACTGCTCCATCTCTGACCGTGAGCCACCACTGATACACCTCGTCTCAAAGAAGAGACACCACTCCTCTCAAATTTTCCTCTTCCGTGAAGTCCAAATCATCTATTATACGCTCCATTGTCTCTATCCAATACTCAGCTGCATTAGGAGCTACACCCGATATGCCCCTAACATTTCCGCTCTATTGGCCCGAAGTCATTCCGACTTTAATTTTTGAGCCCCTGATCCCATGCGCGCTCCAGGAACTTTCTCCAACACACGTAACATCGCCTAAGACACAGCATCATCGCCGCCTGTCTGATCCTAAAAATTTGTTTCCCCAGTTGGAGGTACTGGTACATCACTTTTTGACCCATGACCCGATTCCAACGGTTCTGACCTAGCACTCCGGCCTTTACCACGACCACACATAATATGTCCACGCTCCCTAGTACTCATGACTATTGCTACGACTTAATCTGATTAAGAGTTTTATGAGTTAGTATTTCTTTTCACTGTTTAATACCGAGCAATTTTATGAGAAATAGTTTTAGAGAGTAGTTTTCGCAAAACATATCTCAACCTAGAGGTTTCAGTCTCTAAAGTTTGGATATCCTAAAGTTGTTCTTTCATACATACATCATCAAATAAGTAGAACACTTACCTACGTGGATCGGGTGCCTGTAGACTCGGATGCCCTATTCCAATCAAAACATTTCCTCTAAAAATCATTTATATCAACTTTATAAAATGTTATTGAACCCACTTAATAGCTCGAGTTTTGCAACCTAAGCTCTGATACCAAAACTGTAACACCCCAAACTCGGTCTAAACGCTACGACCAGATTCAGTATGTCATAAGGAAAAAGGGTCCTGTATATTGAATATATCAAAAGTTTGAAAATTTGATCTAGGGTGGTGTTTTAAAAACAGTGATTTGTAGTTTAAGTAAATTTTTTTATTTTAGTTTAACGATACTTTGGCATTTCTGGTGGCATTTAAGAGAAAAACGGTTGCTTATGTTGTTTAAGGTTTGA
The DNA here is from genome assembly GCA_025506655.1 of Gossypium rotundifolium. Lineage (NCBI taxonomy): Eukaryota > Viridiplantae > Streptophyta > Magnoliopsida > Malvales > Malvaceae > Gossypium > Gossypium rotundifolium. The sequence continues at coordinate 11,639,615 of CP106727.1, forward strand.
AAAAAACTCAACTTAAATATCAAGTTTGAAACTTATATCAAGGTCATAAAAAAATTTAAATCACAATAGAAAACCCGAAATAAAAATATTAGAAAGGCCTTTTTACATAATAAAAACCTGAATTAAGTAAATACTAGAAAATAAACGACATTACGAAAAAGAACACTTTATGGCCTCCACGAGTCCGCCTCGGCACCCTGATCCACGATCTACTGATTACCTACAAGATTTAGCAGAGGGGTGAGTCACCAAGACTCAGTGTGTAAATCCTCTTATGTCACACATATGGCTTTAAGCCTATAATCGTATATTGGCCTCAGCCCACTCAGAATACCAACACAATCGTGAATGCAATATGTGTCCCAATCCAGCCTAGTTTTTTTCCATCCTCTACACACCACCCGTACCAACCTATCACATTGTGGGGATTTCTACAATCAACCCTCCATCCGCTACACATCTCATACGTGGCATTAGGCCACTCGTGGTTCTAGACCACTGTAATACAAGATCACCGTGACAAAGTCACCAATAATATATGTGGGGACAACCCACTGTGGTAACAACCACCATGATAATCCCTGATGAATATACTAGGGCCAACCTACTGTGGTAACAACTACTGGGACGAGTCACTAATCATATATATAATCGTGGTATTAAACCACCGTGGCACCAAGCCACCAAGACATGGTCACAATTATCAAGGATTATTACATATCCATGGGGCTAGCCCACCGTGGTATCAACCACCGTGACAGTCTCAAATACTTCCCCTTTCACATCGTTTCCCAACCCATGCAGAACATAACATCATATGAATGCACTTACTATCTTTATCATAACAGATTACATCAATTATCTCACACCGATTAAAAGATTAAAAGAGTCACATACCTGGTATTCCCACCTTTACCCATAAGGGTATTACCACTGCTTCTTAGTCATTCCAGCTTTTTAGCCCAAACAGTGATTAGTACAACAATTAAATAAGTAAGAAGTGTATGAAGTTTACACACCTGATAACACGCAATACGATACTTTCTATGTCAACACTATCATTAACAGGAACTACTGCTATTTGCCTACTACTCTACTCAGAAGTCGGCCCACAACCTGGTGGCCAATCTCGAACAGCAGACATCGCGCGCTTCTTGAACTTAGGGGCTGAGACTTTAGGTCCAACCCCTCCCTTTGTTTGGCTAGTGTTTGAATCCATGAAAAAGATCTTGGTCAATAGACCGAATTAAAGCATTAAAGTAGAGAATGATAAAGAATAAACGCTCAAAAGCAAAGATCCCTTACCTAGATCGACAAGTCCCGAAGACTAAAAGGCTTGGATTAAGCACTAATTGAATACCCAATTGACTAGAACCGAATGCCCTTTAACACCCTTCAATCACAGACCCGATGCCAAAAGAATGCGAAGACAAGGCCCCTCCTTGAATCGGTTAAGAAGCATAGGATAAGATTAATGCCTTCGGCATCTAAAAGGAGAGAAAAGAGAATTGAAATGAAAAGGGAATACCTACCACGATCAAAGAGAATCCGATTGACAAAGTTGTGGAACGGAGTGACAGCAATCCACTAAACAAAGAACGAAAGAATACGATGAGCACTCCAGGAAGATTCGGACAAGAAGAAATATATAAAGAATAAGAACAATGGATGTTTTGGCTTTGAAAAAGAAAACCCGTGAGAAGGTGAGGGATATGTTTTGGCAAATAAAGAACAAGAAGAGAGGCTTAAGTGATTTGGCTAAAGCAACATGAACAAAGAGATGAATGGGAGTAATGGAGGATTCGGTTAAGAGGAAGAAAAGAAGAGTGGGGTTTCGGCTTTAGGTGATGCAAATGAGAAAAAAGAAATGAAAAGTAGAGAGGATGGTAGGAGTTTCGGCTAAACAAAGAAAAGGGTTCACAAGTTGTCAAAAGAAGAACACCAAATGCCAAAAGGGAAAAGAACTTCCAAACTTGGCTACTAAACACCTCTAAAAATTCGACACCTACAACCCAAAACCAAAAAATGCCCTTTTGAGAACTGAAATGCCTATGACCATAATGAAATTCGGAACACCCTAAACAAGCTAGAACCGATTCCTACGCTCTCCCCCCAAGCATTGAAAATCTGGCCACTACCTTCACCACATGCCAATCCCTTACTTCTCTCCTTAATTCACTCCCGATCACTCATTCAAAGATGGTTTGAATGATTCAAACCCCTCTTTCTTCTCTCAGCCACACATTTAAATTATTTAACTCTATCAACTCTCCCCTCTTGAAGCATCCTAGTCGAACTCTACCTCTGTTCCCTTTGACGCCAAAAAGAATTCCAAAATGAGTACCATTTGACTTGAACCTGCTCCCTCTGCTTTCTCCCTTGTGGCGTCATCTGCCTGAATCTTAAGTGGCTCCTCCTTGCCTCTTTACCTCTTAATTTCTTGTGTTAACCAAACACAAACAATATCCCTTAAGTCCTATCTCAGCTAGCTCTCCACTAAGGTGCCCAAAAAGAGAATTTTGGCCAAGGCCTCATCTCAACCCCGAGCCTTCCTTGGACCCCTAAACACCCTAAACTAACACATTGAGCATAGCATACAAATAAAAACACATTAAATACAAGGACCCTCAATTTAGGATGTTACAATTTTGAGGTCTAAAATTGTTACCCGTGTAATATTCGGGATTTAAGGGTAATGTATTTTCACTTGAATGTGTGCATTGGCATGTTGTATGCTGTTTGTATGTGTTTTGGGGACTTCGGGAACTTTGGAATGTAGGAGAATGCCTTAGAACAATATTAGATTTTAAGTCTTAAGATGGAGCTAAGCAAGATAGGCCTTAATAAAATTTGTATGAGGATTTAATCACAAGAATTCAATTGGTAAAGTGGTAAGGAGGTGCCACTTAGGGCCTTAAGAAGTGACGCCACAAGCAGTGTGAGGGGGCTTAGGTTCGAATCCCATGGATAGTCTTAAGGTAACTTTTATTTTACACTTGTATGGCATGTGACGGTCAAACTTTAATTAAGGTAAGGTTGGACTATTTCTTTTATGGATAGTAGACTTGGGGAAAAAGGCAAGTGTTAATTTAAGGAATGAAATCCTAAGTTTTGGTATGATAAGGGGACATAAGGCTTGAAGTAAGGAATGATGTTTTGGAAATTTTTTTTATGGCCTTTTGACCATGTATATAGACGGCATAGGGGGCTAGGGTGTTGGCCAAATTTTGAAAGGGATTAGGAGGAAGATTAGGAGGAAATAAGTAGGAAAATGTGGGATTTGTGATGAGAATGTGAGTTGGCCGGCCAAGGGATTTCTTTGATGACCATTTCGGTCATGTGGGTTGAAGGGAGTAGCCAAAATTTTCTTGAGAGGTTTAGGTGTTTAATTATTCGGGTTTCTTCTTCTTTCTCTAGTGTGGTGCCGAAAGCTTAAGGCCATCAAGAGCCATTTTGGTCACTTTCTTTTGCCGATTTCCAACCTCATTCTCTCCTAAACGTTCACCTTTTTCTTTGTAACCAAACCACACCAAAATCTATTCTTTTTCTTCTATTGTTAGACTTTGGCCGAATCATCCATAGACCATAAGGGTCATTTGTTTCTTTTCTTTTCTTTCTTATTTGTTTAAAGGTAAGCCGAATCTACCATCTTCTTCTCTCTTCTTTTCTCTTTATTTTGCTTAGGCCGAATCTCTCTCCCAAAAGTTTACCATTGCCGCAACCTCTTCAACCCAAAACACCACCATAGCCGAATCTCATCAAACTTTAATTCTTTTTCTTCTTCTTTTCACAATCCATCAAAAGTCGAAACATATCAATCACCATCTAGTCGATTTCTTCCCCTATTTCTCCTTCACAGTCGATCACTTCACTATTGTAGCCGAATCTCTCTGTGGTTTTAAGCAAGGGTGAAATCGATCTCAACGTTAGGGGTAAGGGTTAGCTGTCATTCGATTTTCTTTCTTTTTCTTTTGGTTTAGCTAAATCTAGGGATCTAATCTCTATATATATTCTCTTTGGCCGAAACCTTGAAGAGGGATTTCGAGATTCTTTTGTAGCCGATGATTGGAAGGAAGATCATTTGGGATTTAAATATCCAAGGTAAGCAAGTGTAATTTTAGGCCGAAGGCCATGTATTTTGGTTTATTAAAAGTTAGAATCGAATCTAACATAGACTATGTAGGGATTTCGACATCTCCAAGGACAAGTGACATTTTTGGGATCTAGTCAATCAAGGTAAGGGGGTTTTAATATTCGATCAAGGCCATATTGTCTTTTAAGGTTGGCCAATTCTGATTATAATCTTTTAGGGACAGTTCGATAGGGATAAGCAATTCATTATTTTTCTTGCTAGCGAGAGCGTTGGTATCGATAGTATCGTATTCACTGTTACCAGGTATGTAGCCTACACTAAATTTCTGATAGATTAATAGTATTATTGATAACCATGTGTTAATAAGAAATATTTATTATAATGGTTGCGGGTACCATTCAGTGGTACATGATATTCAGGTACGTTAACCCCCTAATACTTCGTTAATAATGCTGTAAGCGTGGATATGAAATGTGTATGATTCCGTTATGATTTTGGGGGTATTTTGCATAAAATCTTAATAATACGTATGTGCATGGGCATATGGGTGATTTTGATAAAGGGGAAGTGTTCCGGTGGTTTTTACCACATTATCCGTGATTTCGATCACAATAATATTATTCGGTGACTTGGTCACATATTATGATTCCTTGACTCTGTCACAATTATCCGATTAGCCATACCATAATTTATAAGGCGATGTGCGATTGATCGCAATGATCGCCTTCGATGGTGTGTAGCAGATGGAGGGTAGATTTAGTAATCCCCACAGTGTGATTGGCAGGTACGAGTGGTGTGTAGCGGATGGATATCTAGGTGGGCTCGGGATTGTATTTCATTTTATAAGTACATATGATTTAATCTGTTGATTATTTGATTTGCTATATTATGGGCTTATGGCTATATGTGATTAGAATGGGCTTTGCCAAAATGTTATCGCTAAGGCTATAATCAATTGGGTTTTTAGTGTACTGTTACACATTGAGTCTGTTGACTCACCCCTCGTGGGATATCTTTTCAGGTGACGCATAGCGTGATGGATCGGGTCAGCAAGGACTACGTGGTGGCCATTGCTCAACTCAGTATTTCAGTTTTCCTTTTAATTAAACCTACTACGTTTTCTTTTATTATTCGGGATTTATTTTGGGTTATGTTTTTGTAATAAGGCCACCATTAGCTGTGTTGTTCATACGTTTTAAATTTTTATTCTGCTACGACCAACTACAACTAAATGATTAAATATTTCCGACAAACAACTTAAACTGTTTTGACATTTAAACACCTACGTTTTTTTTCAAAATAATATTAAGTTCTAAATTTGGTTTTCTTTTAACTTCTAAATTTTTCTAAAATCATAAAGATAACGTTTTAATAAGATACAAACTTATTTAACAACACGATTTTTTTCAACGCGACCACTAAGTAGATCTATTTTATATGAATCCATCATATTTTCTTATTAAACAAAATGAGATTTAATTGAAGTTTTACTCAAGGAACATACCAGATCCGGTCAGGGCTTGTGGGCCGAGTTTGGGGTGTTTCAACTTGGTATCAGAGCTCAGTTTTCAACACTCGGCCTTGGGTTTTGAAGCCCACAACGTTTTCAAAATTAGGCCCAAATGACTTTTTGAAATTTTTTGGTTAAATTGGTTTTATAGAAGCATGGCACCCGAGTTCTCGGCCCAGGTCCGCCAGGTAAGTTCTTTTAATTTATTTGTGTATGTTGACGTATGATACTCTAGATAACAGGCCTAGGAAACTGTACTTTAGATACATGGACCCTAGGTATATGTGTGTACTTTTACGGAAAAACCACTGAATAAATCTCTGTTGCATAAAACTTTCTTTAAACAAGAAGTGAAAAGACTCTAATGCATAAAATTTTTGTAAAATAGATAAGACGCAAAGTAGACATGAGTTCTAGGGGACGCAGTCGTCGTGGACGCGACAGAGGTAGAATGGCTGTGCCGGAACCAGTTAGGTCTGGTTAGGGTTCTGAAAATGAGGCACCGCCACCGGTTATATGGGCAAAATTTTAAGAGCAAATCGGAGGAGATGACGCAGTATCGCAGGCTATGCTGCGAGTTTTAGAGCGAGTAACAAGATCTAGTATGGGAAGTGGGGCTCGAAAGTCAGTAGCTGAGAGACTTAGATCAAATGGAGCTGAGGTTTTTAGGGGAGTATCTGGGGTAGCTCCGAATGTAGCGGAGTACTGGTTAGAGGCAGTCAAGAGGATCATGGATGATTTGGACTGCACTGCTGAGGAAAAGCTAAAAGGTGCTATTTCACTGCTTCGAGATGAGGCCTACCAGTGGTGGCTCACTATCAAGGAGAGTACCCCTGCGGATTGGTGGATTGGGGGTATTTTAAGGTTAAGTTTGAGGGAAAATATGTTGGAGCTAGTTACATCGACTCTCAGAGAAAGGCGTTTCTGAATTTAGTGCAAGCAAATAAGTCGGTAGCTGAGTATGAAGTAGAGTTTTTGTGTCTTAGCCAGTATGCCATAGGGATAGTAGCTACTGATTATGAGCGGTGTGTCAGATTCGAGGATGGACTGAGAGATGAGTCATGCAGTGTTGATTGCTCAAGACAGGAAAGAGACTTTCTGATCTTAGTGGATAGGGCACAGATAGCTGAAGAAGTTAAGTGGACTGAGAGACAGAACCGGGATAGAGGTCGAAATAAGAATAAGAGGAGCTTTGGGTCTTCAGGGTCATCCAGGAATTTTCAAAAGAGATTTAGAGTTGATGGGCCGCGAGGTCAGCAGGTTACTACGGGAGGACAGTACCGTACTTGTGCTCAGTATGGAAAGATGCACCTAGAAGAATGTTGGAAAAAGACAGGGGGATGTTTTAAGTACGGGTCCAAGGATCATATGATTAAGGATTGTCCGATGGATACAGATAGGAATCATCCAGCAGGTCAGGGTTTTAATCAGGCTAGAAGAGGTGGACAGTAGCCGTTGAGGGGTCGTAGTTCGAATGGCAGAGTAATGGTTCTGGTAGAGGTCGCGGAACTCCGGGCAGAGGTGGTGGTAACACTGAGGCTAGACAGCCAGGTCTGGTATATGCGGTTCGTCGGAATAAGGATAGCGATGCACCTGATGTCATAACATGTACGTTCCTTATTTTTGGGTTGCCCTTTATTGCTTTGATAGATATAGGGTCAACTCATTCATGCATCGCTAGTGAAGTATCTGGAACTCTGCATGTGAACTCTGAGGCTGTACCTAGGAAGATGACTGCACTTAGTCCTTTAGGGTAGACAGTAGTAGTAGTTAAGCTCTTTAAGGAAGTACCTTTAGAAGTACAATGGACGCAGTTTTCGGCTGACTTAATGGAGTTTCCATTCAGGGAATTTGATCTAATCTTAGGCATGGACTGGTTAGTGAAGTATCGTGCGAATGTAGATTGTGCTACTAAGCGCTTGTCATTGAGAACCTCTGACGACAATGAAGTTGTGGTGATGGGTGAGAGACGGAATTACTTATCAAATGTAGTATCTACCCTTAAGGCAGAAAAGATGGTTAGAAAGGGATGTGTAGCTTTTCTGATGTTGGTTAGTGCCTTGGAGGTCAAGGAAGTCACTTTGAAGAGGTCAGGACTGTAAGATAATTCGTGGATGTCTTCTCGAAAGAACTTTCAGGATTGCCTCCAGATCGGGAGGTGGAATTTGGGATTAACTTGTTGCCTGGTACGGCTCCAGTATTTATCGCTTCGTACAGAATGGCACCAAAGGAGCTGGTTGAGCTTAAGGCTCAGATTCAAGAGTTGCTTGATCGTGGGTTTATCCGACCCAGTATGTCTCCATAGGGAGCACCAGTCTTGTTCGTGAAGAAGAAGGACGGGACTATGCGTATGTGCATAGATTATCGACAGTTGAATAAGCTGACCATCAAGAACAAGTATCCGTTACTGAGGATAGATGACTTGTTCGATCAACTTAAGGGAGCTGCGGTATTCTCAAAGATAGATATAAGGTCGGGGTATCATCAGCTTAAGGTGAACGAAGCGGATATCCATAAGACAGCTTTTCGAACAAGATACAGGCATTATGAATTTTTAGTAATGCCGTTCGGATTGATGAATGCCCCAGCTGTGTTCATGGATATGATGAACTGAGTTTTTTAACCCTACTTGGATCAGTTCATTGTTGTGTTCATAGACGACATCCTAGTGTATTCCAAGTCTGAGATAGAGCATGATGAACATCTCCGGATAGTGTTGCAAGTGTTAAGGGAGAAGAAGCTTTATGCCAAATTCAGCAAGTGTGAATTTTGGCTAAAAAAAGTTGCATTTTTAGGACATGTGGTGTCTGCAGAAGGGATAAGGGTGGATCCTCAGAAGATTAAGGCAGTGTTACATTGGAAACCACCTAAGTCTATAGCTGAGGTTCGTAGTTTCTTGGGATTAGCAGGCTACTACAGAAGGTTTGTAGAGGGGTTTTCATCAATAGCTACACCTTTGACGAAGTTGTTGAGAAAGGAGGTACCTTTCGTATGGGAAGATAAGCAGCAAGAGAGCTTTGAGAAGCTTAAAAGGGTTTTGACTGAAGCTCCGGTTCTGATTCAACCTGAGGCAGGGAAGGATTTTGTGGTATATTGTGATGCTTCTCACACAGGATTGGGATGTGTTCTGATGCAAGACAGGAAGGTAGTTGCTTATGCATCTCGGCAATTAAGGCCACATGAGGTTAACTATCCGATGCACGACTTGGAGTTGGCAGCGATTGTCTTTGCTCTTAAGGTATGGAGGCATTATCTGTATGGTGAAAAGTCAGTAATCTATACGGATCACAAGAGTCTTAAGTATCTGCTGACTGAGAAGGAGCTGAATCTGAGATAGCGAAGATGGGTGGAGTTGTTGAAAGATTACGATTGTTCTATAGAGTATCACCCGGGCAAGGCGAATGTAGTGGCAGATGCCTTAAGTCAGAAAGTTGTGTCGAATCTGAGGGCGATGTTTGCACATCTTAGCCTTTATGACGACGAAAGCTTGCTAGCTGAATTACAAGTAAAGCCAACGTGGTTAAGTCAGGTGAGAGAAAGACAGTTGGTAGATGATGATCTAAGTGTTAAGCTACGGCAGGTGCAGAATGGGGAGCTAGAAGATTATAGTATTAACAGCGATGGAGTATTGTGTTTCAAGGGTAAGGTCTATATGCCGAAGGATCAGGAGCTGAGGCAAAGGATTCTTCAGGAGTCGCATGGTAGCCCTTATGTTATGCATCCTGGAGGAAGTAAGCTATACCGAGATTTATGGGATCAATTTTGGTGGCCTGGTCTTAAGCGGGAAGTTATAGAATTTGTAGGGAAGTGCTTAACGTGTCAGTAAGTCAAGGCTGAACATCAAGTACCGTCGGGGTTGCTTCAGTTGATAAAGATTCTACAATGGAAGTGGGAGCGAATCACCATGGACTTTGTTAGTGGGCTTCCCCTTATGCCTACTAAGAAAGACTTGGTATGGGTGATAATGGATCGATTGACGAAGTCTGCACATTTCATACCAGTACGGGTTAATTACTCTTTGCAGAAATTGTCGAAGTTGTACGTGGAAGAGATTGTGAGGTTGCATGGAGTGCCGGTGTCGATTATTTCGAATAGGGATCCGAGGTTTATGTCTCGATTTTGGAAAGCATTACATCAGGCTTTGGGCACCAGGTTAGACTTCAGTATGGCATTTCATCCACAGTCGGACGGTCAGTCTGAGCGAGTAATCCAAGTGTTAAAGGATATGTTGAGGGGCTGTGTGATAGACTTTAGAGGAAGCTGGGAAGAGTTTTTGCCTTTAGCTGAGTTTGCATACAACAACAGTTACCAAGCAAGTATTCGGATGGCACCGTATGAAGCACTGTATGGACGGAAGTGTCGCACTCCTACATGTTGGACATAATTGGGGGAACGTCATGTTTTGGGTCCAGAGATTGTGGCGGAATCCGAAGAAAAGGTTAAGGTAATTCGGGCTCGGTTAAAGGAAGCATCTGACAGGAAAAAGTCGTACGCAGATCTTAAGCAGAAGGAAATAGAGTTTGTTGTGGGAGATCAAGTATTTCTTAAAGTGTCACCATGGAAGAAGGTAATGAGATTTGGTCGCAAAGGAAAGTTATGTCCCAGGTTTATAGGACCTTACCGGGTTTTGAAGCGGGTTGGACCAGTGGCATATCAATTAGAGTTACCTTCGGAGTTGAAGCAGATGCACGATGTGTTCCATGTTTCGATGCTACGTCGTTACCGGTTGGATCCATCTCATGTAGTGCCAGTTGAGGAGGTGGAACTAAGATCAGATTTGTCTTACGAGGAAGAGCCGATTCAGATTTTGGAACGGGATGTGAAGGTGTTGCGGAAGAAGTCAGTTCCTCTCGTCAAAGTGTTATGGCGTAACCATGGATCGGAAGAAGCTTCTTGGGAGCCGGAGGAAGCAATGCGACAGCAATACCCTCACCTATTCTAGTCAGGTAATTTTGAGGTCGAAAATATTTTAAGGAGGGTGGAACTGTAATATCTGGGATTTAGGGGTTATATATTTTCACTTTACTGTGTGCAATGGCATGTTGTGTGCTATTTGTATGTGTTTTGGGGACTTTGGGAACTTTGGAATGTAGGAGAATGCCTTAGAAAAATATTAGATTTTAAGTCTTAAGATGGAGCTTAGCAAGATAGGCCTTAAGAAAATTTGTATGAGGATTTAATCACAAGAATTCAATTTGTAAAGTGGTAAGGAGGCGCCACTTAGGGCCTTAAGAAGTGACGCCACAAGCAGTGTGAGGGGGGCTTAGGTTCGAATCCCATGGATAGGCTTAAGGTGACTTTTATTTTGCACTTGTATGGCATGTGATGGTCAAACTTTAATTAAGGTAAGGTTGGACTATTTCTTTTATGGATAGTAGACTAGGGGAAAAAGGCAAGTGCTAATTTAAGGAATGAAATCCTAAGTTTTGGTATGATAAGGGGACATAAGGCTTGAAGTAAGGAATGATGTTTTGGAAATTTTTTTATGGCCTTTTGACCATGTATGTAGACGGCATAGGGGGCTAGGGGGTTGGTCGAATTTTGAAAGGGATTAGGAGGAAGATTAGGAGGAAATAAGGAGGAAAATGTGGGATTTGTGATGAGAATGTGAGTTGGCCGGCCAAGGGATTTCTTTGATGACCATTTCGGTCATGTGGGTAGAGGGGAGTAGTCGAAATTTTCTTAAGATGTTTAGGTGTTTAATTTTTTGGGTTTCTTCTTCTTTCTCTAGTATGGTGCCAAAAGCTTAAGGCCATCAAGAGCCATTTTGGTCACTTTCTTTTGCCGATTTCCAACCTCATTCTCTCCTAAACTTTCACCTTTTTCTTTGTAACCAATCCACACCAAAATCTATTCTTTTTCTTCTATTGCTAGACTTTGGCCGAATCATCCATAGACCATAAGGGTCATTTGTTTCTTTTCTTTTCTTTCTTATTTGTTTAAGGGTAAGCCGAATCTACCATCTTCTTCTCTCTTCTTTTCTCTTTATTTTGCTTAGGCCGAATCTCTCTCCCAAAAGTTCACCATTGCCGCAACTTCTTCAACCCAAAACTCCACTATAGCTGAATCTCATCAAACTTCAATTCTTTTTCTTCTTCTTTTCACAATCCATCAAAAGTTGAAACATATCAATCACCATCTAGTCGATTTCTTCCCCTATTTCTCCTTCAAAGTTGATCACTTCACTATTATAGCCGATTCTCTCTGTGGTTTCAAGCAAGGGTGAAATCGATCTCAACGTTAGGGGTAAGGGTTAACTGTCATTCGATTTTCTTTCTTTTTCTTTTGGTTTAGCTAAAATCTAGGGATCTAATCTCTATATATATTCTCTTTGGTCAAACCTTGAAGAAAGATTTTGAGATTCTTTTGTAGCCGACGGTTGGAAGGAAGATCATTCGGGATTTAAATATCCAAGGTAAGCAAGTGTAATTTTAGGCCGAAAGCCATGTATTTTGGTTTATTAAGAGTTAGAATCGAATCTAACATAGACTATGTAGGGATTTTGACATCTCCAAGGACAAGTGACATTTTCGGGATCTAGTCAATCAAGGTAAGGGGGTTTTAATATTCGGTCAAGGCCATATTGTCTTTTAAGGTTGGCCGATTCTGATTATAATCTTTTAGGGACAGTTCGATAGGGATAAGCAATTCATTGTTATTCTTGCTAGCGAGAGCGTTGGTATCAATAGTATCGTATTCACTGTTATCAGGTGTGTAGCCTACACTAAATTTTTGATAGATTAATAGTATTATTGATAACCATGTGTTAATAAGAAATATGTATGATAATGGTTGCGGGTACCATTCAGTGGTACATGATATTCAGGTACGTTAACCCCCTAATACTTCGTTAATAATGCTGTAAGCATGGATATGAAATGTGTATGATTCCGTGATGATTTTGGGGGTATTTTGCATAAAATCTGAATAATACGTATGTGTATGGGCATATGGGTGATTTTGATAAAGGGGAAGTGTTCGGTGGTTTTACCACATTATCCAAAGGATTTCGATCACAATAATATTATCCGTGACTTCACCACATATTATGATTCCTATGACTCATTCACAATTAGCCATGGCCATGCCACAATTTATAAGGGTGATGTGCGATTGACTACAAATGACGACCTTCGATGGTGTGTAGCGGATGGAGGGTAGATTTAGTAATCCCACTGTGTGATTGGTGTACGGTGGTGTGTAGCGGATGGATATCTAGGTGGGCTCGGGATTGCATTTCATTTTATAAGCACATATGATTTAATATGTTGATTATTTGATTTGCTATATAATGGGCTTATGGCTATATGTGATTAGAATGGGCTTTGCCAAAATGTTATCGCTAAGGCTATAATCAATTGGGTTTTTAGTGTACTATTACACATTAAGTCTGTTGACTCACCCCTCGTGGGATATTTTTTTAGGTGACGCTTAGCGTGATGGATTGGGTCAGCGAGGACTACGTGGTGGCCATTGCTCAACTCAGTGTTTCAGTTTTCCTTTTAATTAAACCTACTACGTTTTCTTTTATTATTCGGGATTTATTTTGGGTTATGTTTTTGTAATAAGGCCACCATTAGCTGTGTTATTTATACATTTTAAATTTTTATTCTGCTACGACCAACTACAACTAAATGATTAAATATTTCTGACAAACAACTTAAACTGTTTTGACATATAAACACCTACGTTTTTTTTTCAAAATAATATTAAGTTCTAAATTTGGTTTTCTTTTAACTTCTAAATTTTTCTAAAATCATAAAGATAACGTTTTAATAATATACAAACTTATTTAACAACACGATTTTTTTTTCAACGCGACCACTAAGTAGATCTATTTTATACGAATCCATCATATTTTCTTATAAAACAAAACGAGATTTAATCGAGGTTTTACTCGAGGAACATACCAGATCCCGTCAGGGCTTATAGGCCGGGTTTAGGGTGTTTCAACCCGTATAGTTTAATTGTTCGCTTTCCATGCCCGAATTGTGGGGTGGTTACTCAGGATTCGCCACACCTTCTAGATTTGAGTCACATTGCATAACTGGATGTACCTACAAAGAACCACACAAACTGTAACATTCTGAAAATGGCCTATGCATTTTGGCCAAATTGCATGAAAAGACATGTTTTATATGTTTTGAATAAATTCTGAATATTTTTGGAAACCTGAGAATGTATGGAAATGTTACATTGAAAATAGGAAAGTGACCATTTTTGGAAACCTAAGTAAATTAGGAAAGTGAACATTTTGAAAACCTAAGCTAAAAGAGGAAAGCAAACATTTTGAAAACTAAGCTAAAAGAGGAAAGTAAACATTTTGGAAACTAAGTTAAAAGAGGAAAGTAAACATTTTGGAAACCTAGGAAATGTCAAGTTTATAGAGCCTAACGAAAATTTTTGGGAACTTAGAAATGACCTCGAAATGTCGAGTTCTAAAGTTTAAAGGAGGAACTTAGGGCCAGGTGGTCTTAAGATAAAAAGTATGTGAAATTTGACCCACAAACGGACTTGGAAAAGTGGCCTGAAGATGCCACTTAGGGCCTCAGGAAATGGCCCACATGCAAGAGTGTTGGGCCTGAGTTCGAGTCACATAGGAAGCAAATAAAAGAAGTTTTATTTTGCTTCCATAAGCGAGAGTTGACGGCACAAGGGATCTTGAAAGAGGAGTTTTAATTCCTTTGGAACTTGACTAATTAGGAGATAATTGTTGAATTTAATATTTGATAAAGTTAAAATTTATCACATAGGAAGAGTTAGCCGATTGAGGATTCTAAGGCTAGTATTTTCGCCAAAGAGGGAAAATAAGGGCCATTCTTCATTCTTTTCTCTTCAAAGGAACCCTCCAAAATTCTCTAGCAAATAGCACCAATCTTTTCTTCTCTCTTTATTCGAATTCTCTCTGCCAAAACTCTCTCCTTTTCTTTTTTCTTCTTTTCCTTTCTTCTTCTATTCCTTCACAAAAGCCGAAACTTTGTGATCCATATAAGAGCCATAGCCGATTGGTATAAAGGATCACTCGGGATTTGAAAACAAGGTAAGTACATCTATGTACATTCAGCCAAAAAGGTCTCTTCCATATTTGAATGATAGATCAAATCTAACATATGATTTCGGAAGGAATCTAAAATAAAAGATCAATTTTGGGATTTGAAAACTCCAAGGTAAGTGTGATCATACATTCGGCCAAGGCCCAATCATAGGTATTTAGATCAAAATAATCAAAAACTAATCGATTCAAGGATTTAGGATTTGGCCGAATACAAGAAAGAGAAAAGCGAAGTTTTCGGGATTTAAAATCCACAAGGTAAGCACCTAAAAGCATTTGGCCAAGGCTTGTATGAATATATGGATCGGTTCTTTAATTATTAAAAAGCTGAAAACTAACCTATGTTGAGATTCAGGGTTGGCCGAATATCAGGTGAAGGAAAACCAAGTTTTCGGGATTTGAATAATCATCAAATCGGCATCAAAGGTAAGACTTTTTACAAATCCTACTAGGATTTGGATATTATAGCCAAATAGGATTTATGCTAAGTAATAAGTGATAAATCAAATGTAGGGACTAAGGATCTAAACATTAGATCTAGCTTTTCGGAATCTCAAGGAATCGCTAAGCGAATCAGGTGTGTACCCCACACTAATCTTAATAGATTTATGGCTTAAATATGATATATACGTTCATGTGAAAGTGTAAGAATGTGGCCAAAGTACCATATTATGGTACAAAGTACTTAGGTACGTTTTCCTACTCCCACTAGGATTACGAAATATGTTATACTTAACATGTGAAAAGTGACATGAATGTGAAATTAAGTATGATATGCATGATATAAATAATATGGGGCATTCGGGTTATTTGAGAAAGGGGAAGTGAATGTGATGACTTCGGTCTCACTAAGTGAAACGTGATGACTTGGTCTCACTAAGAATATGTGACGACTTGGTCTCACTAAGTGAATGTGGTGATTTTGGTCACATTAAGTGAATGTGGTAACCGGTTACATTATTTAAATGTGGTGTCTCATGACACAAATATCTGTGGCTATGCCACAAAATTTTATGTGGGCGATGAGCACGCCGATTGCAATGACGCCTTCGATGGTGTGTAGCGGATGGAGGGTTGACTTAGTAGTCCCAGCGGTGTGCAAAGTTGGTACGGGTGGAGTGTAGCGGATGGCATATAGGTTTGGGTTCGGGTTTGCATCATTATCTTGAATTTTATATGAACATGATATGTATGGTGTGCCTAATTTTATTATATTTTAGTGTTGGTTACACATTGAGTCTATCGACTCACCCGTTGTGGGAATATGTTTGGTGATGAGCGGTAATGGATCCTGACTACGAGAACTTGTGGTGGCCATGTTCAACTTTGAAGTTAATTTAATTTGAACCTTTATTTTATTTTAAGTCTTCAGATAAATTTTATTTTGGGTTTTGTTTTATGTAATAAGGCCATAGTGATGATTTTATTTACATTTTGATTACTATGCTATGAACTTAGGGCTTTATAAAGAATAAGCCCATTTAATTTAAAATAAGCTTAAATATTTTGTCACCTGAAATTATGGGTTTTCATTATTTATAAAAAAAAATAATATAAACTTGTTTTCAACTCGAGCCCAACACACAAACAAACTATCTACCAAAACACACAGTTTTCAAAGTATTCAAAAGAATTTTGAAACGGTTTACACTGGGGAACATACCAGATCCGGTCAAAACTCGTGGGTCGGGTGTGGGGTGTTTCAATTTGGTATCAGAGCCCAATTTTAAACTCTCGGCCTGTGGCCGAAGGCCCAAAACGTTTTCAAATCGAGCCCAAATGAGTTTTATGAAAATATTTCTAAAAGTAGACAGGTTTGATGGCATGGCACCTAAGTCTCCAACCCGCAGTCCACCAGGTAAGTACCCCTATCTATCTGTGTGATTATGTGAATTATAAAAGGGTAGAAAAGGAATGGAACGTAGAATAGCGTAATAGGAACTTGAACCCTAGGATTAGTCTACTCAAACACAAATACATAAGACTTAATACACTAAACAAACCTATGGCTAAGTCAATCGAGTTAGGGTGTGGCAACCATGGTACGCATGTCTAGGATTGGATCCTTAAGAGCTTGGTATTTAAGCAGTCCTAGTGACTCACCTCCTCTTCACAGGAATCCTACAGTGCGTAGCTTCGGTTCACCCTAACCTGCGGAGGACTTAGTGGGTGTGGCAACCCCAGACGCATGTCAGGAATGGTTTCAATGGGAGCTTGGTATTTAAGCAGTCCGTGTGACTCACCTCCTCTCCACTCGAATCCTGCCTGGTGTGTAGCTTTGGTTCGCCCTGACCAAGGAGGCTCGGTCATAGGCTAAACTCAATAACTAAAACCCGAAAGGGAACTAGCCATTTTTTTTAGAACCCTAATATAAAAAAAAAATTCTCAAAATCATATGTTCTCTCTTTAATTCACGAAAATTATTTCTTTTTACACAAATTTTCGAAAAAAAATTTTGATTTACAAAAATACCCCTAATGGTAAAATTACAAAAATACCCTTGGTTTATAAAATACCCAACTACTCAACAGTTTTGCCAAAATTTCAATATTTCATAAATGTTCAAAAACCCTAATTTGCAAACCATCAGGAAAATACCTTAATTTTTTGAAAATTACAAAATTGCCCCTAACTTACTAAAATTACCAAAATGACCCTAACTTCTAAAATTTTTGCAACTTCATCATTTTGGAAAATAAATTTCTCAAAAAGAACCCTCAAAGTTTTGCAACTTTTGAAATATCCCCGATTTATTAAAATTTTACAATTTACCCCAGTTTGTGGAAAAATTACCAAAATACCCCCAAAGTCTAAAAATTTCTGAAATACCCTCAGATTTTAAAAATTTTCCAAAATACCCCGGGAACTTAGAAATACCAAAAATACTTTGTGACAAAATCACCAAGGAACCTTATTTTGACAAATTATGAAAATACCCCTATAGGACAAATTATGAAAATACCCCCGGGTAGTGGAAAAATAGCAACAAATGAAAACTACAACATTTCTCTGAATGAACTAAGGTTCATAATTGTTTGATGGATGTATGAATGAATGAAAAGACTGTGTGCATGTATGAATACCAAAGAACCACTCCTAAATTCATTTTTCATAAAATTTCTTCGCGGGTAATCAAGTGAAACAAAAGTACTAATTCATAAAACTTCTTAATCAGATCTCGATGTTAGAAATGAGTTCTAGAGGACGCGGTCGTCAAGGACACGGTAGAGGAAGAATAACTGTGTCAGAATCCATTAGATCGGGTCAAGGGTTTGACAATGAGTTACCACTACCACCACCACCCCCAGCTGTTAATGTCGAGCAGCAGGCTTAGACGGGGGATGATGCTGTGTCGCAGGCCATGTTGCGAGTTTTGGAAATGGTGGCTGGCGCGGGTGGAAATACGGGAGCTCAAAAATCTATACCCGAGCGACTCTGAGCCAAAGGGGCCGAGGTGTTTCGTGGAGTGTCCAGTGTCGCACCCAATACAGCTGAGTACTGGTTTGAAGCAACCGAGCGTATTATGGATGAGCTCGACCTGACCCCTGAAGAGAAGTTGAAAGGGATGGTGGCACTGTTACGTGATGAAGCGTACCAATGGTGGTTAACTGTCCGAGATGGTGCCATGGCTGAAGATCTGACCTGGGAGTATGCTAAGGAGGCATATCAGAAAAAGTATGTCGGCACCCGTTATATTGATGAGCAGAGGAAAGCTTTTTTAGGACTAGTTCAAGGGAACAAGACGGTAGTAGCATATGAGGCTAAATTTCTGAGGTTAAGCCGATATGCTCGAGGAGTAGTCGCAACCAAACATGAACGTTGTGTCCGTTTTGAGGACGGATTAAGGGATGACCTAAGATTATTAATAGCTTCACATCAGGAATGGGAGTTCTCCGCGTTGGTTGAAAAGGCTAAGGTAGCTGAGGGAATCAAGGACTCGACTAAGCAGAACTCTGACAGGAATAGACTAAGAGGGGTTATGGATCGTCGGGAAATGTGCAGAAAAGGCCCGTAATCGAGGGTCAAGGGTCGACAAGTTGGTACCGAGGCGATATAAATCCTTGTGAGCATTGTGGAAAGAAGCATTTAGGAGAGTGTTGGAAAAAGACGGGAGGATGTTTTAAGTGTGGGTCCAAAGACCATATGCTCAAGGACTATCCAAAGATATCAGATGAAAAGCGACCGAAAGAACTCGTAATGTTAATCAAAGGGTAGGGAGGACACCAGCCTCAACAAGGTCGAGGTTCGAATAACAGAGGTAATGGTGCTGGCAGAGGACGTGGCAAAGGTGCTGCTAATACTGAGGTAAGGCAGTTGGGTTTGGTTTATGTGGTTTACCATAGGGAGGATGGAGACGCGCCGGACGTCATAACTGGTACGTTCCTCATTCATGGAAAACCCTATTATGCTTTAATTGACGTGGGCTCAACCCATTCTTATGTTGCCTGTAGTGTAGTTGAAACACTAGGCCTAGACTCTGAACTTTCTGATAGGGAGATGACGGTAGTAAGCCCATTAGGCCAAACTATAGTGGTGAATAAGATCTTTCGGAATATACCCCTAGAAACTCGGGAGTGAGCTTTGGGTGACCTAATGGAGTTACCCTTCGTGAATTTGACCTCATACTTGGTATGGATTGGTTAGTAGAGCACCGAGCCATGTTGGATTGTCGGCTAAACGAATAGAACTAAGGACCCCGAGGATGAGGTGGTCATTATGATAGGAGAAAGAAGAAACTACTTGACCAATGTAGTTTGGTGCTTAAGGTGAAAGGATGGTTCAGTAAAGGGTGCGAGGCATTCTTAGCCTTTGTAAGTCGCTGGATGGAAAGGAGGAAGGTGTCAAAAGAATCGTAATGAAGGGACTTTGAGGATGTGTTTCGGAGGAATTACCGTGAATACCCCAGGATAGAAGTTGAATTTGGAATAGACTTGCTACCGAACAAAGACTGTGTCAATCGCTCCATATCGAATGGCGCCAAAGGAGTTAGTGGAGCTCAAGGCTCAAATCCAAGAATTGTTGGATCGTGGGTTTATTCGACCCAGTGTGTCTCCGTGGGGAGCACCGATCCTGTTTGTAAAGAAGAAGGACGAAACTATGCGTATGTGCATAGACTATCATCAATTGAATAAGCTGACCATCAAGAACAAGTATCCCTTGCCTAGGATTGATGACTTGTTCGATCAGCTGAAGGGAGCAACAGTGTTCTCAAAGATCGACTTAAGGTCAGGATATCACCAGTTAAAAGTAAAGGAGGTGGATATCCATAAGACAGCTTTCAGAACAAGATACGGCCATTTTGAGTTTGTGGTAATGCCGTTTGAGTTGACAAACGCCCCAGCCGCATTCATGGATATGATGAACCGGGTTTTTCAACCTTACTTAGATAGGTTCGTCGTAATGTTCATCGAAGATATTTTGGTATACTCAAAGTCTGAAGAGGAGCATGATGAGCATCTCCGGATTGTGTTGCAAGTATTGAGGGAAAATAAGCTTTATGCCAAATTCAGCAAGTGTGAATTTTGGCTTAGGGAAGTTGCTTTCTTAGGACACGTGGTGTCTGCCGAGGGAATAAGGGTGGATCCTAAGAAAATTAAAGCTGTGTTGGATTGGAAACCACCTAAGTCGGTGGCGGAGATTCGTAGTTTCTTAGGATTGGCAGGCTATTATAGAAGGTTCGTGGAAGGATTTTCATCAATAGCCGCGCCATTAACAAAGTTGTTAAGGAAGGAAGTACCCTTTGTATGGACAGATAAGCAACAGGAGAGTTTTGAAAAACTTAAGAAAGTATTAACGGAAGCTCCAGTGTTGATTCAGCCGAAGGCGGGAAAGGATTTTGTGGTGTACTGTGGCGCCTCACATACGAGATTAGGATGTGTTCTAATGCAAGATGGAAAAGTAGTCGCTTATGCGTCTCGGCAGTTAAGGTCGCATGAGGTGAACTACCCAACACATGACTTGGAATTGGCAGCGGTGGTCTTCGCTCTTAAGGTGTGGAGACACTACCTTTATGGAGAAAGGTCAGTGATTTACATGGACCACAAGAGTCTCAAGTACCTGTTGACTCAGAAGGAGTTAAACTTGAGGCAACGAAGGTGGGTGGAATTACTGAAAGACTATGACTGTTCGATAGAATACCACCCGGGCAAGGCGAATGTAGTAGCTGATGCCATAAGCCGGAAGGTTGTGTCAGACCTAAGAGCAATGTTCACCCATTTAAGTTTGTATGATGATGGAAGCCTGTTGGCTGAATTGCAAGTCAAGCCAGCGTGGTTGAAGGAGGTGAAAGAGGGACAGTTGGTTGATGAGGATTTAAGTGTTAAGTTACAAAAAGCACAAAACGGAGAGTTGGAGGACTATGAGGTTAATGATGAAGGAGTATTGTGCTACAAAGGAAAAGTCTGTATGCCGAGGGACAAGGAGTTAAGACAGAGGATTCTTCGGGAAGCGCATAGTAGCCCTTATGCATGCATCCCGGAGGCATTAAGTTGTACAGAGATTTAAGAGAACAATTTTGGTGGCCTGATCTTAATCGAGAAGTTACGGAATTTGTGGGAAGATGTCTGACGTGTCAGTAAGTTAAGGCTGAACACCAAGTTCCATCGGGATTACTTCAGCCAATCCAGATTCCGCAGTGGAAGTGGGAAAGAATTACCATGGACTTCGTTAGTGGGCTTCCCCTTACGCCTACTAAGAAGGACTCGGTATGGGTAATAGTGGACCGTTTGACTAAGTCCGCACATTTCATCCCAGTAAGAGTGGATTATTCTCTTCAAAAGTTAGCCAAGCTATATGTGGCAGAAATCGTGAGACTACACGGAGTGCCGGTGTCAATTATTTCGGATAGAGACCCAAGATTCACGTCTCGGTTTTGAAAGGCACTTCACCAAGCTTTAGGCACCAAGTTGGATTTCACTATGGCTTTTCATCCACAATCAGGCGGGCAGTCTGAACGGGTAATACAAGTGTTGGAGGATATGTTGAGAGGATATGTGATGGATTTCCGAGGAAGTTGGGAGGATTACTTGCCTTTAGCAGAGTTCGCCTACAACAACAGTTATCAGGCTAGCATTCGAATGGCACCATATGAAGCATTGTACAGACGGAAGTGTCGCACTCCTACTTGTTGGACTGAGTTAGGAGAACATCAAGTTTTGGGACCAAAAATGGTGGCAGAAACGAAAGAGAAGGTTGAAATAATTCGAGCACAGTTAAAGGAAGCCTGATAGGCGTAAGTCTTATGCCGACCACGAGCGGAAGGAAATAGAGTTTGAAGTGGGAGACCAAGTGTTTCTAAAAGTCTCACCATGGAAAAAGGTGATGAGGTTTGGTCAGAAAGGGAAGTTAAGCCCAAGGTTTATAGGGCCCTATCAAGTACTAAAGCGAGTGGGACCAGTGGCATACCAGCTAGAGTTGCCACCTGAGTTGCAGCAAATGCACGATGTATTCCATGTGTCCATGCTACGTCGCTACCGATCGGATCCCTCTCACGTAGTACCAGTTGAAGAAGTGGAGCTAAGGCCAGACTTAACCTACGAGAAAGAGTCGATTCAAATTTTGGAACATGACGTGAAAGTGTTACGAAGAAAGTCGATTCCTCTAGTCAAAGTGTTATGGCGCAATCATGGATCGGAGGAAGCTTCGTGGGAACCAGAGGAGGCAATGCGACAGCAATACCCTCAATTATTTAGTTAGGAAATTTCGAGGACGAAATTATTTTAAGGGGCTAGAACGTAACATTCGAAAAGGGCCTATGCATTTTGCCAAATTGTATGAAAAGACATGTTTTATATGTTTTGAATAAATTCGAATATTTTGGAAACACGAGAATGTATGGAAATGTTACGTTGAAAATAGGAAAGTGACCATTTTTGGAAACCTAAGTAAATTAGGAAAGTGAACATTTTGGAAACCTAAGCTAAAAGAGGAAAGCAAACATTTTGGAAACTAAGCTAAAAGAGGAAAGTAAACATTTTGGAAACTAAGTTAAAAGAGGAAAGTAAACATTTTGGAAACCTAGGAAATGTCAAGTTTATAGAGCCAAGCGAAAATTTTTGGGAACTTAGAAATGACCTCGAAATGTCGAGATCTAAAGTTTAAAGGAGGAACATAGGGCCAGGTGGCCTTAAGATAAAAAGTATGTGAAATTTTACCCACAAACGGACTTGGAAAAATGGCCTGAAGATGCCACTTAGGGCCCCAGGAAATAGCCCACATGCAAGAGTGTTGGGCCTGAGTTCGACTCACATAGGAAGCAAATAAAAGAAGTTTTATTTTGCTTCCATAAGCAGAGAGTTGGACGGCACAAGGGATCTTGAAAGAGGAGTTTTAATTCCTTTGGAACTTGACTAATTAGGAGATAATTGTTGAATTTAATATTTGATAAAGTTAAAATTTATCACATAGGAAGAGTTGGCGATTGAGGATTCTAAGGCTAGTATTTTCTACCAAAGAGGGAAAATAAGGGCCATTCTTCATTCTTTTCTCTTCAAAGGAACCCCTACCGAAATTCTCTAGCAGATAGCACCAATCTTTTCTTCTCTCTTTAGCCGAATTCTCTCTGGCAAAACTCTCTCCTTTTCTTTTCTCTTCTTTTCTTTTCTTCTTCTATTCCTTCACAAAAGCCAAAACTTTGTGATCCATATAAGAGCCATAGCCGATTGGTATAAAGGATCACTCGGGATTTGAAAACAATGTAAGTACATCTATGTACATTCGGCCAAAAAGGTCTCTTCCATATTTGAATGATAGATCAAATCTAACATATGATTTCGGCAGGAATCTAAAATAAAAGATCAATTTCGGGATTTGAGAACTCCAAGGTAAGTGTGATCATACATTCGGCCAAGGCCCAATCATAGGTATTTAGATCAAAATAATCAAAAACTAATCGATTCAAGGATTTAGGATTTGGCCGAATACAAGGAAGAGAAAAGCGAAGTTTTCGGGATTTAAAATCCATAAGGTAAGCACCTAAAAGCATTTGGCCAAGGCTTGTATGAATATGGATCAGTTCTTTAATTATTAAAAAGCCGAAAACTAACCTATGTTGAGATTCAGGGTTGGCCGAATATCAGGTGAAGGAAAACCAAGTTTTCGGGATTTGAATAATCATCAAATTGGTATCAAAGGTAAGACTTTTTACAAATCCTACTAGGATTTGGATATTATAGCCAAATAGGATTTATGCTAAGTAATAAGTGATAAATCAAATGTAGGGACTAAGGATCTAAACATTAGATCTAGCTTTTCGGAATCTCAAGGAATCGCTAAGCGAATCAGGTGTGTACCCCACACTAATCTTAATAGATTTATGTCTTATATATGATATATACGTTAATGTGAAAGTGTAAGAATGTGGCTAAAGTACCATATTATGGTACAAAGTACTCAGGTACGTTTTCCTACTGCCACTAGGATTACGAAATATGTTATACTTAACATGTGAAAAGTGACATGAATGTGAAATTAAGTATGATATGCATGATATAAATAATATGGGGCATTCGGGTTATTTGAGAAAGGGGAAGTGAATGTGATGATTTTGGTCTCACTAAGTGAAACGTGATGACTTCGATCTCACTAAGAATATGTGACGACTTCGGTCTCACTAAGTGAATGTGGTGATTTCGGTCACATTAAGTGAATGTGGTAACTTCGGTTACATTATTTAAATGTGGTGTCTCATGACACAAATATCTGGTGGCTATGCCACAAAATTTTATGTGGGCGATGAGCACGTCGATTGCAATGATCGCCTTCAATGGTGTGTAGCGAGATGGAGGTTGACTTAGTAGTCCCCACTGTGCAGTGGTTGGTACGGCGGGTGGAGTGTAGCGGATGGCATATAGGTTTGGGTTCGGGTTTGCATCATTATCTTGAATTTTATATGAACATGATATGTATGGTGTGCCTAATTCTATTATATTTTAGTGTTGGTTACACATTAAGTCTATCGACTCACCCCGTTGTGGGAATATGTTTCAGGTGATGAGCAGTAATGGACCGGGACGGCAAAACTTGTGGTGGCCATGTTCAGCTTGAAGTTAATTTAATTTGAACCTTTATTTTATTTTAAGTACTGTATAAATTTTATTTTGGGTTTTGTTTTATGTAATAAGGCCATAGTGATGATTTTATTTCTATTTTGATTACTATGCTATGAACTTAGGGCTTTATAAAGAATAAGCCCATTTAATTTAAAATAAGCTTAAATATTTTGTCACCTGAAATTATGGGTTTTCATTATTTATAAAAAAATAATATAAACTTGTTTTCAACTCGAGCCCAACACACAAACAAACTATCTTCCAAAACACATAGTTTTCAAAGTATTCAAAAGAATTTTGAAACGGTTTACACCGAGGAACATGCCAGATCCGGTCAAAACTCGTGGGCCGGGTGTGGGGTGTTTCACAAACCGTCAATCTTTTTATTCATCATCTCTACTTGATTTGATAGCATGGTGACTGCATCGAGATTGAAAACTCTGGCTGCTTTGGTTGGCTTTGTCCTTGTAACTTGCCACTAATAGTTATTCAGTGACATCCCCTCTATGAATTCATAAGCTGCTTCGGGGGTTTGTTATTAAGGGTTCAGCCGACTGTTGAGTCAATTAACTGCCGGGTTGAGGGGTTCACACCGTTGTAAAAAGTTTGGACTTGTAACCACAAAGGTAAACCATGGTGTGGGCACTTTCTTAACAGATCTTTGTATCACTCCCATGCATCGTATAATGTTTCTAAGTCCATCTGCACAAAAGAAGAGATATCATTCCTTAATTTGGCCGTTTTGGCCTGTGAAAAATATTTTAATAAAAAATTTTCAGTCATTTGGTCCCATGTAGTGATTAATCCTCGTGGAAGAGAATGTAACCACTGTTTGGCTTTATTTCTCAAGGAAAAGGGAAATAATCGAAAGCGAATGGCATCATCAAAAACACCATTTATTTTGAAGGTATCACAGAATTCTAGAAAATTAGCTAAATGAGTATTTGGGTCTTCGTCCTGCGAACCATCAAATTGAACAAACTGTTGAATCATTTGTATAGTGTTAGGTTTTAATTCAAAATTATTAGCGGTTATAGCAGGCCTAACAATACTCGATTCAGCTCCTGTTAAATTAGGTTTAGCATAATCATACATAGTTCAAAGAGCATGATGGTCGGCCATATCTTGATGTGGCGGATTGTTCTCAGCCATCCTTTCGGTGGTATTGGTTTCGTCCTCTTGCTCTTCTTGTATGTAATCTAAGCCTCACCTTACTTCTCTATGATTTTTACATACAGTTCCTCCAATATTACTATCGTAAAGTAGTGGCCTTGTCGGGTTCCTTCTAGGCATAAACTAGAGGTACCTGCTAGGAAAAGAGAAAAAAAAGAAAAGAAAAATTAAAAAAGTAAAAATAAAATTTAATTGCAATAATAATAAAATATAATATCGCTAAAGTAATAAAAATTAAGCGTTCTTAATATTTTAGTTCCCCGGTAGCGGCGCCAAAAACTTGATCGTATGTCAGAGTCTTAAAATTTTATAAAAAGAATGATTGATAAACCGTAAAAGTAACATAATTTAACCCCATATTTAATATGCTTTTGGATGATTTAGCCCTTGATTGATGTAAAAAAGGTGCTTTTAATCTTTTCTTTTCATGTTTATACTTAGGAAAGCACCTGAGGATAAAAAGAACACAAAACAGGCTTAAAACGGAGTAATTGGGCCTTAGCAAGAAATCAACACGGCCTGGCCCAAAGCCCACACGATCGTGCCTCACCGATTACCTAAAGCACAGCCTCAACTCCATCACACACGGCCGTGCATCACCCATTTCTCACACGGATGTGCCTGGTGATCTATATGGCCGTTCCAAATCGACAGACCTGAAGCATGGCCTGAATCTTGACTTACACGACCGTGCCCAAAATGAAAGAATCGAGACACGGCCCAACCACGATTTACACAGGCGTGTGCCATGGCCATGCCCCTGCTGTGGGAGAGAGCAATTTCACTCAAAATTGGATGCTTGAAGCCAAAGAAACATACTCCTAAGTCTACCCAAACACCTTAATAGTAATTCTACTTGAAAGAGGTACTTAGGAGCCAAGTATAGCATCTCAAAGGCCTATATAAACAACCCAAGGCAGACATAAAAGAGGGCTTTTCACAGAGGCTTTTGGCCAAAGCTTTCATCTTTAAGGGAATCACTTGAAGACGGCTAGTTGAACCATCTCAAGAAGCCAGAACTCCATTCAAGACGGAGGATATTTCCTTTAATTCCTTCAGGGGGTTTTAGGGATTTCTTATGTTTTGTTTATTCTTTTCTCTTGAGATGTTTTCGTATTTAGTTATGAACTACACCCCTCAGATACCTGAATGGGATGAAACCTATGATGGATTTTGTTATTTGATTTCTGAATTATATGATAAGTACTTAGTTTATTCTTAATTATGTTGCTTAATTTAATCTAATGTGCTTAGGTGGAAGAGGAATAGACCCTACCTAAGAGTAGATCTAGCATAATTGAGCGGAGTTGATCGGGCGCCTAGAGATAGGGTTACGAGATTTTTTCAGATTAGGGTGAAACCTAATATGGGAATCCATTGATTGATTTACTGCTTCCTTAGGGGGTTATTATAAGAGAACGAGAGTTCCACTAATTAACCTAAGTTTAGAAGTTATTCACCTCGAGAGAGGGTTTAATATAGGTTAGGGAGTCTCACGGATCAAGCTAAGTCAAGAAATCATATGGTTTAGGGAATAAATAATAAGTGAAGTCATAGGTGGATTCTTCTTGAGGGTATCGTCTTCATCAACTAAGTTTTCCTAAAGTCTTTCTCCAATTCATTCTTTTGTCTTTGCATTTAGTTTAAAGTATTTCATTAGTTTAATAATTCAATCACTTCATATTTCAAGGTAAATAATAGAAAGAAAGTGAGTAGTAGTACTTTTAGGTTCCCTTGGGTTCGATAAGATATTCTTGCCTAAGTTATACTGCTATTCGATAGGTGCACTTGCCTCTATCGTTGTCATAGTTAGTCTACAGGTTCGATCACTCTTTTATAAATATTAAAACTCGACTGTTTGACACGATCAAGTTTTTGGTGCCGTTGCCGGGGAACTCTAAAATATTAAGAAAGCTCTATTTCTATTACTTTAGCCATTATTTTTATTTTTTTAATTTCTCTTATTTATATATATATATTTGTTTTTTTAAATTTTTTTCTTTCTTTTCATAGCAGGTACCTCTAGTTTATGACTAGAAGGAACCCGAGAGGACCATTAGAATGTGAAAGTGACATTGAAGCTACCGCTCGCAGAAATCGCAGAGAAATTAGACGAGCCCTAGACTATCAAAGAGAAGAACAGTAAATATCCAATCCTACTGAAGGGATGGACGAAAACAATCCACCGCGAAATGTGCAAGAATAGAATGCTCTGCGTACTATGTATGATTATGCTAAACCTAATTTGACGGGAGCAGAATCAAGTATTGTTAGGCCCCCTATAGCTGCAAATAATTTTGAATTAAAGCCTAACACAATACAAATGATTGAAGAATTTGTTCAATTTGATGGTTTGCAGGATGAAGATCCAAACACTCATATATCTAATTTTTTAGAATTCTGTGATACCTTCAAATTAAAGGGCACTTCTGACGATGCCATACATCTTCGGTTATTTCCTTTATCATTAAGGAACAAAGCAAAGCAGTGGTTGAACTTGTTACCACGAGGGCAATCACCACATGGGATCAAATGTCCAAAAAATTTCTTTTAAAATATTTTCCACCAGCCAAAACGGCTAAATTTAGGAATGACATATCTTCTTTTGTACAGAATGATGCAGAAACATTATATGATGCATGGGAAAGATGCAAGGATCTCCTAAGGAGATGCCCACACCACGGATTACCTTTGTGGCTTCAAGTCCAAACTTTTTACAATGGTGTGAATTCTCCAACTAGGAAAATGATTGATTCCTCAGCTGGTGGAACTTTGAATAACAAAACTCCTGAAGCGGCTTACGATTTTATTGAGGAGATGTCATTGAACACTTATCAATGGCAAATTACAAGAGCTAAACCGACAAAATCAGCCGGAGTTTTTAACATAGACGCAGTGACAATGCTGTCAACATAGGTGGAGTTAATGAATAAAAAGTTTGATAATTTATATTCTTCACAGGTACATCCGGTCATGCAATGCGAAGCAAGTGGGAATGTGGCGAATTCTGAGTACCCACCCTACCAGCCAGGAGCAAAAAACGAGTAGAAAAACTATATAGTTAACAATTTCAGATCTAATAATAATCATTATAGTAACACTTATAATGCAGGTTGGAGGAGCCACCCAAATTTTTCATGGGGAGGACAAGGAAATCAAGGAAATCAAACGCAACAACCTTCTCCAAATTACCAAAATTAGCCCTATCCACAGGAAAAGAAATCAAACCTTGAAGAGATATTGACAAAATTCATGGCAGCTACAATTCTCGTCTCCAAAAGACTGAAGCAACATGTGATGAACAACAAAAATCGATCAAAGGGATCGAGAATCAACTTGGAGAACTTACTAGGTCAGGGGGACATCTCACAAAGCTGATTTCTGAACGTCAACAAGGATGTCTACCAAGCAACACAGAAATAGACCCAAAAGAACAGATCCAAGCCATCACATCTCAAGAGGGTACAAAGGTAGACAAGCCCACATCAGCACAAGAAACCAAGGAAGAAAAAGGTAAAATAGAGGTAGCACAAGAAACATTGGTAATCAAAGAGCACCAACCTCGCATACTCTACCCCGAAGCATTGAAAAAAGATGATTCGGAGGAACAATTTGGTAAGTTTCTAAAACTTTTAAAGAAATTACATATTAACTTACCTCTTCTTGAAGCTCTTTTTTAGATGCCCGACTCAAGGAGATTTTTAAGACAGCTCTTGATGAATAAACGCAAAATAGATGAAGAGCACCATGTGGAACTTAACGCAACATGTTCAGCAATGCTACAGAACAGACTACCATAGAAACTAAAAGATCTAGAGAGTTTTACAATTCTGTGTTTAATTGGTAGTTTAACTATTGATAATGCGTTGGCCGATTTAGCGGCAAGTATAAATGTCACGCTTTATACACTATTTAAATGACTAGGTCTAGGGAAGCCCAAACAAACTAAGATGAGTATTCAACTAGCTGATAAAACTGTTAGAATTCCTAGGGGCATTATTGAAAATGTTTTAGTAAAAATCGATAAATTTGTTTTCCCAGTAGATTTTGTTGTTTTAGACATGGATGAGGAAAATTCAATCCCTTTAATTTTAGGAAGACCTTTCCTTGCGACTGCCAAAACTAAAATTGATGTTGCCACAGGAGAACTTATACTTCGTGTAGGAGAAGAATCGGTTGATCATCAAGCTCTTGACTCAGCCAAAACAACAGAAGATGAAGTCGTCACAGAAGAATCACACCAGAAACAAAACCAAAAGATCGACAATTTAGAAGAGCAGAAGATACACACCAAAGAAAAGCTGGATCCACACAAAGTAAAACCCAAGGAACCACTAAAAGAGGTCATAGGGACATCAAATCACTTTAAAATAGGAGACTAGGTGCTGTTAGACAAAGTCGATCCTCACATCACTTCAACAGACCTGAAGAAAAAGGAAGAAATACTCCTTCAGGTACACGATATTTTTCCACATGAAATAGTCAAGGTAAGCAATCCAATATTCGGCAATTTCAAGGTAAACGCTTCTCGACCTAAACTTTGTCACGAAAATAAAACTGTCAGTAAGAGGGAAAATATTCAAACCTTTAAACCTCCCTAAAATTTTTGAAGTCTAAGACAGTCTAGCTGAAGACTATAAACGAGCGCTTTTCGGGAGGTAACCCGAGCACTAACACTTTTTATTTTTTAGAATTATTTTTTTCTTTTTTTTCCTTCTCTCTTCTCTCTCCACATTTAAAATAAAGATGTAGGTTTCTAGATCACACGGCCTTACACACGCAGTGCGTTCGTGGTCAGTGAACCACCGAACCACCACACCGACGAGCGTAGCCGTATAAGTCACCCAACCACCCCAACGTCACGGATCCAACCACCCAGCACGGGCACCGACAAAAATAGCACAGGCATGCCTCACAACCTTGCTAAGATACTGACTTATTAAGCACGGGCAGACCACGCCCGTGTATTCCAATCGTGCTCACATACCGACTTTATAGAAATGGGCGTGCCAATCGAAAAACGAGCGTGGAAGAACAACACACTCCACAACACGGCCGTGCGAGGTGGCCATGTGAATCGACACACTCTCGGCACACGGGCGTGGGAACGTGCCAGAGTTGAAATCTTATTTAAATCACAGCCCTTCCCCTTCCTCCAGTCTTCTTTTTTATCCCTTCTCTTTCTTGCAAATTTTTCTCTTTGTTCATAGAAAAGGTCCAAGACTCTTGAGCAACACAAAGATCATGCCGAAGAAACGTAAGAAGGTAAGCATCGTCTCCTCAAAGGAGACTTCAACATGAGTTCATGTCGGTAGCTTCCCTTAATTGACACGCCAAGGGTCTCAAAACCTTTTCGGTTCTATTTTTCTTTTCTCCTCTCCTTTATTTTCCTTATCTATACTTCTTTTCTGCTTAATTTAATGTATTTCATATTAGTTTCTTGGTTTTAGGTTCTAAAGGCTGCTAGGGAATCACGCCACTTCCACCATCACCAACACTCCGCAGCCTTAGAAATCACACACACCTCACGAACCACCTGTTAATAAGGACTTCTTAGTCCATTAGACTTTTCTTTAAATTTTAGTTTTCTTCTTAGTCTCATTCTCTTTATTTTCCTAGTCTTTAATTATATTATTAGTATAGTATTATTATTTCTCAAGATCTTTTGGCTATATCTTCGCAAGCTACCCAATTTCTTCATCTAGCAAATTGCTTTTCGATAGCCACTCCATCAGGCCCATAGAAAACACCATCACCACCACCAAAGACACCAGGGATCATCTAGATTTCAGGGAGTATTACTTTTCCCACTTATCTTTTTGATTTGGCATCTAATTATCATTATCTATCTTTGTACATTGAGGGCAATGTACATCTTAAGTGTGGGGGTAATAGTGCCTAACTTTTTTGTATAATTCTCAAAACCCTGAATTTAGTCTTGATCTTAAGTATTTTCTCATATTATTAATTAGGGTGAAATTTCTAATGATTTATAATTTTTATTGATATGTCTTTAAATAAGTCGTAGATAATTGTGCATTAATGATTAAATTTGAAGAATACTAGAGAATCAAGCGTGATAAGTCTACTTTCTAATTAAAATTGATAGGTTGTTGAATCAAATTTGAGTATCACCTTGAAGTTCAAAATTTAAAGGGATTGATGTCAAAAACGCCCATAAATTATGTGAGAATTTGAGCTTTATAGAGCATATACCCTTTTTCATGCTCACTTTATTGATTATGAGCGTGTCAAATTTGAATTGTTATTCTAGATCTTGCCTCGTTTATGGATGTCGAGACCACATTAATGATTTGATATACTGAGATGATAAAGGCACCTAGGTTTTAACCCATTCACTCCACTAAAAAGCCTACCTACATAAATAACCCCTAGTGAACCCATTTGATCCTAACAACTCTTTTTATTGAATTACCCATTTGATATTAACCCAAAACCCTTTGTATTTGTTATCAACATTCTTTTGACTATCCCTCTATTGAGAATTGATTTGATCAGTTGCCAAATTAGGTTATTTCAATTATCAAAGTTCATTCTATTATGTTTTTAGTTTGCTCTTAAAAAAAATCCAAGTTTATTCAATATTAGTAGTATACAAAAGAGCTTAAAGAATTTAAACTCCAGTTGTTGAAGAAAAAGCTCGTATTAAAATATTATCAAATTTCAAGTGAGGGAAATACTCGTTATTATAGAGTAATTATCAATAGTAGGTATTGTTGGCTTTCAATTGATGTAAGTACTTATATTAGTTCATTGTTTCTAGTTAGGTAATTTGTCAAGTCAGTCTCGATTCTAACCCTCTAATTTAGCCTTTATCCACACCTTTTAACCCTAGCCCCGTTACAACCCTGATTTAAGACCTTCTGATTTGTGTATCATCTCATATGCAATTGTGGAGATTTGATTTTCAGGCAAGCCTATGGGATTAACTTTTCAGGTTCGACTTAGAGTGCTTATTCTTGAACCTTAAACACTTTGAGTGATTTGAGTGAACCTTTTGTAAGGATGTCAATCCTTGTCGATTTTGAATTAAAGGTAATTACTTAGATAAGGGGAGACACCTATGTTTTTGTACTACTATAAAGGTATGACTTATCGTAAATAAATCTTTAGGGTTCTTTGAGTTGAATTATCCATGTATAAATTATCTATGAATTATGATGAGACATTGTCGATAGGAATTATGAATTCTGGAAAGTTTGTTTTAATTATAAGTTGAGAATTTTCCTTAAGGACAAGCAAAAGCATAAGTGTGGGGGTATTTGATAAACCGTAAAAGTAACATATTTTAACCCCATATTTAATATGTTTTTGGATGATTTAGCCCTTGATTTATGTAAAAAGGTGCTTTTAATCCTTTCTTTTCATGTTTATACTCAGGAAAGCACCCGAGGATAAAAATAACACAAAACGGGCTTAAAACAAAGTAATTGGGCCTTAGCGAGAAATCAACACGGCCTGGCCCAAAGCCCACATGATCGTGCCTCACTAATTACCTAAAGCACGGCCTCAACTCCATCACACACGACTGTGCATCACCCATTTCTCACACGGACGTGCCTAGTGATCTACATGGCTGTGTCCAAATCGATGACACAAAGCACTACCGAATCGACTTACAGTCGTGCCCAAAATGACAGAATCGAGACACGACCCAACCACGATTTACACGGGCATGTGTCATGGCCGTGCCCCGGCCGCGAGAGTGAGCAATTTTACTTGGAATTGGATGCTTGAAGCCAAAGAAACATACTCATAAGTCTACCCAAACACCCTAATAGTAATTCTACTTGAAAGAGGTACTTAGGAGCCAAGTATAGCATCTCAAAGGCCTATATAAACAACCCAAGGCAGACATAAAAGAGGGTTTTTGGCAGAGGATTTTGGCCGAAGCTTTCATCTTTTAGGGAATCACTTGAAGATAGCCAGTTGATCCATCTCAAGAAGCTGAAACTCTATTCAAGACGGATGATCTTTTCTTTAATTCCTTCAGGGGGTTTTAGGGATTTCTTATGTTTTGTTTATTTTTTTCTCTTGAGATGTTTTCATACTTAGTTATGAACTAAACCCCTCAAATACCTGAAGGGGATGAAACCTATGATGGATTTTGTTATTTGATTTCTGAATTATATGATAAGTACTTAGTTTGTTCTTAATTATGTTGCTTAATTTAATCTGATGTGCTTAGGTGAAGGAGGAATAGACCCTACCTAAGAGTAGATCTAGCATAATTGAGTGGAGTTGATCGGGCACCTAGAGATAGGGTTACGAGATTTTGTCATATTAGGGTGAAACCTAATATGGAAATCCATTGATCGATTTACTACTTCCATAGGGGGTTATTGTAAGAGAACGAGAGTTCCAATAATTAACCTAAGGTTAGACGTTATTCACCTCGAGAGAGGGTTTAATATAGGTTAGGGAGTCTCACCGATCAAGCTATGTCAAGAAATCATATGGTTTAGGGAATAAATAATAAGTGAAGTCATAGGTGGATTCTTCTTGAGGGTATCGTCTTCATCAACTGAGTTTTCCTAAAGTCTTTCTGCAATTCATTCTTTTGTCTTTGCATTTAGTTTAAAGTATTTCATTAGTTTAATAATTCAATCACTTCATATTTCAGGCTAAATAATAGAAAGAAAGTGAGTAGTAGTACTTTTAGGTTCCCTTGGGTTCGATAAGATATTCTTACCTAAGCTATACTGCTATTCGATAGGTGCACTTGCCTCTATCGTTGTCACAGTTTGTCTACAGGTTCGATCACTCTTTTATAAATATTAAAACTCGACTGTTTGACACGATCAATGATCGAACCTGGAAACTAACTAAGACAACGATGGAGGCAAGTGCACCTATCGAATAGTAGTATAGCTAGTGGCAAGACCGGATTGTCAAACCCAATGGAACCAAAAGTACTAATATTAACTCTCTTTCTGTTATTTAGCCTAATAATTAAGTGGATTTTTAACTAATCTAAAATTAACTATTCAACTAAACTAATGATGCGAAGAAAAAGAAAAAATTAGGGAAAAGACTTGAGAGAAAATCGATTGACTTGGACAATACCTGAGAAAGAATCCACCTAGACTTCACTTGTTATCTAACTCTAAACCAGATGATTTATTCATTTGACTTGATCCGTAGGATTCCCTAAGTTATATTAATCCCTCTCTTCAAGGCTACTAACGTCTAACCCTAGGTTGATTAATTGAAATCTCTTTCTAATTAAAACCCCTATAATTGCATTAATTCGATCTATGGACTCCCATATTAGGTTTGACCCTAATCTGGCAGATTTTTGTCACCCTATCTCTAGGCGCGCTAGCAACTCCGCTTAACTATGCTAGATCTATTCTTAGACAGGGTCTCTTCCTCCTCTGCCTAAGCACATCACACTTGATTTAATATCCTGAAAATACCAAAACAAGGATTAAGAACACATAGTTAAGAACAAATCAAATATTTATTATTCAGTTTAGACAACAATAAGAAGATTCGTCTTAGGTTTCATCCCCCTCAAGTATTTGAGGGTTTAATTCATAATTGTAAAAGAAAACATCACAGAAGAAAAGATAAAACAAAACATAAGAAATCTCTAAACCCCCTAAAGGAATTGAAGGAGAGATCCTCTGTCTTGAGTATGATTCTGGCTTCTTGAGATGGATCAACTGGCTTTCTTTGAGTAAATCCCTGAACTTAACTACTCTGGCTCGGCTTTTTGGCCTAGCTGAACGCTTCCTTAAAGGTTGGCCTCTAGGGTCTTTGTATAGGCTTTTGGAATATGTTTCTTTGCCTCTAAGTATCCTAATTCGAATAGAATTCTTATTTTCTGCGGCAGAGACACGGCCATGGCACACGCCCGTGTAAGTCGTGGCTAGGCCATGGTCAATCCTGTTGATGAGGCACGGCTTTGTATTTTGGGGTCCAGGTGGTTCACTTTTCTTACGAGGCACGACCATGTGGTCTTGTGCCCATGCCGTGTGGATTTCATACTTTGTCCCATTTTCTCCGTTTCGACCCGTTATTCATTCTTTTCATCCTCCGATGCTCTACTGAGTATAAAACATGAAAATAAAGGATTAGGAGCACCTATTTCCATAATTAAAAGGAAAAATCATCCAAAAACATGCTAAATGTGGGATTAAAATATGTTAGTATTTCGGTTCATCATTTCTCCAACCATAAACATGCATAATCAACCATTAAACATCAAAATACACAAATTTCTAACATTGGTCAAACCCTATACCTTCATCATATGTCAAATAAATGGTAGAAATAGGTTGATCATGTTACAAGGATTTCAAATACGTAAAAATCATTAAAAATGGGGCAAGAACGGACTTACTATGGAGCTTGGAAAGCTTGGCCAAACCCTAGCCATGGCTTCTCTTCTAACAATCAATTATGGCATGGAGAAATGAAGAAGATGACATCTTTTTCTTAAGTTATTTTTACTTTATTTACCAAATTATTAAAATGTCCTTAATGCCTTCCTTTCAAAATTCACCTAACCATGACTATTTTTGTCCAACAAATTATCCAATGGTTTAATTACCATTTAAGGACCTCTAATTTAAAATTTCATAGCAATTAGACACCTCTAGATTTTAGAACTCAAGTTTTTCACTTTTTACGATTTAGTCCTTTTGACTTAATTGAGTGCCCAAACGTCAAAATTTTCAGGTGAAATTTTCACGAAATCATTTCGTAGAATTGTAGACCATAAAAATATAATAAAAATAAATTTATTACATCAAATTTTGTGGTCTCAAAACCACTCTTCCGATTAGGCCCAAAATTGGGCTGTTACATACATAAGCCAAGAACGCCTCACATCCCTTATGTATCAACTTTTTTGCCACTAGTGTAGAAATCACATTAGTTAACTAATTTTGGTGCTCTCCAATCATGACTACCTCATCATCCTCTTTAGTCCTCAATACGACCCTCTTAGTTGCGCAACCCAAGCTAACACGATGCTTGACCAACCAATCCATCCTCAGAATTAGTCGAACTCCCCAAAGGGAAGCTCTATCAGATCAGCCAGAAAGATTTCTCCTTGAACCTCTAAAGGAACGTCTCTAAACAGCTTGTTAATCCTCATAGATTGCCCCAATGGACTCAGTATAGTAACCTCACTTGTGGTGCTCTCAACCAAGATCCCCAAATTCCTAGACACAGTACAGGCTATATAGGAGTGAATGGATCCTATATCTATCAATACAGTATATGGTACATCAAAAAAAGAAACGTACCCGTGATGATGTCTGGAGCATCTCTATCCTCTCGGAGATAAGTAGCATAAACTAGAGCCGGCTGGCTCACCTCAGTCTATCCGGCACCTCTACCTTGTGCTCTTTGCGTACGGCCCAAACCATTACCACCTCTTGTCTGACCATGGCCCCTTGGTGGCTGTACAGTACCAGTTCTCGAAGCTTGCCTCTAATTAGTCATCAACGGACACTCTCTAATCCGATATTCCAACGACCCATATCTCAAGCATGCCTTAGTCCTATTCCAACACTCGCCCAAATGGCATCTATCACAACCACTACACGGTTGCAGTCCAGTAGCAGCAACAAGGGGCCCAACTCTAACTGGCCCATCAACTTTGGCCTTTTCCCTAGGCTTCTGCACTGATCGTTGTTTTGTCGAGTTTTAAAATTTATAAAGAGAATGATCGAACTTAGAAACTAACTTTGACAATGACTTAAGGCAAGTGTACCTATCGAACAGTAGTATAGCTTAGGCAAGATCGGATTGTCGAACCCAAAGGAACTAAAAGTACTAATACTAACTTTCTTTTTATTATTTAGCCTAAAATAAGTGAAGTTTCTTTAATATAAATTAACGACTACTTAAACTAAAGACGCAAAGACAGAAAGAATGAATTGGAAAATAACTTGAAGGGAAACTCAATTGATCACGATGATACCCTCAAGAAGAATCCACCTAGACTTCACTTGTTATTTAACACTGAACCATACGATTTATTCACTTAGTTTGATCCGTAAGACTCTCTAACGTATATTAAACCCTCTCTCGAGGTGAATAACGTCTAACCCTAGGTTAATTAACAAAAATCTCTTTCTCGAATAATAACCCCCTAGAATAGTAGCAAATCGATCTATGGACTCTCATATTAGGTTTCACCCTAATCCAGAAAAAATCTCGTCACCCTATCTCTAGGCATACGATCAACTTCGCTTAATTATGCTAGATCTACTCTTAAGCAGGGTCGATTCCTCCTCCACCTAATCACATTAAAATTGGATTAAGTATGCATAATTAAGAACAAACTAAGTTTTTATCATATAATTCAGAAAACAATAACAAGATTCATCTAGGTTTCATCCCCTTCAGGTATCTGAAGGGTTTAGTTCATAATGAATAAAGAAAACATCTCAAGAGAAAAGATAAAACAAAACATAAGAAATCTCTAAAACCCCCTGAAGGAATTGAAGGAGAAATCTGCCGTCTTGAGTAGAATTCTGACTTCTTGAGATCGATGAACTGGCTACCTTCGAGTAATTCCCACAAATCTGGCCTTCTGGCTCGGCTCCTTGGCCTAGCTAACTGCCCCCCTTTTAGGATACACTTAGGGTGTTTATATAGACTTTTAGAATGCTTTACTTAGCCTTTAAGTGTCCTAATTCAAGTATACTTCCTACTCAGGTGTTTGAATAAGCTTTGGCATGTGTTTCTTTGCCTCAATGTATCCAAATCCGAGTGAAATTGCTCTCTCCCGCAGTAGGGGCACGACCATGGTACACGCCCGTGTATATCATTTTTAGGCCTTGTCTTGATTCTATTGATTGGGGCACGGCTGTGTAAATCATGGCATGGCCGTATCTTAGCCAATTGTCGAGGCACGACTGTGTGGCTTAAAGTCCAAGCCTTGTCGATTTCCTCTTTGGTCCAAATTGGCCCGTTTTAAGCCTATTTCTTGTTCTTTTCGTCCTCGGGTGCTTTCCTGAGTAAAAACATGAAAAGAAAGGATTAAGAGCACCTTTTTACATAAATCAAGGGCTAAATCATCCAAAAGCATACTAAATGTGGGCATAAAATATGTTACTTTTACGGTTATTAAATACCCCTACACTTAAGCTTTTGCTTGTCCTCAAGCAAAATTGTCAACTTATAATTAAAACGAACTTTCCATAATTCACAATTCCTATCAATAATGCCTCATCATAATTCATAGATAATTCATACATGGATAATTTAACTCAAAGAATCTTAAAGATTCAAACAATATAAGTCATATATTTGTAGCACGAAAACATAGGTGTCTCCCCTTATCTAAATAATTACTTTTAATTCAAAATTGACAAGGATTAACATCCTCACTGAAGATTCACTCAAATCACTCAAAGTGTTTCAAGGTTCAAGAATAAGCATTCATAAGTTGAACCTGAAAAGTTAATCCCATAGGCTTGCTTAAAAATCAAGTCTCCACCACTGTAATATGAGATGATACACAAATCAAAAGGTCTTTGACAAGGTTGTAACGGGGCTTAGGTTAAAGGTGTGGATAAAGGCTGAATTAGAAGGTTTAGAATTGAGATTGACCTGACCAATTACCTAACTAAAAATAATGAACTTGAAAATAAATGATTATATCAATTGAAATTTTGAAACTAATAATCCTACGAGCTTTTTCTTTGATAATTGAAATTTAAATGTACAAGCTTACTTTTTATACTATTAATACTGAATATACTTTGATTTTGATTTTTTTAAGAACAAACTAGAAACATAAGAAAACTTTATCAACTGAAATAAACTAATTCAGTAGCTGATCAAATCAATTCTCGATAGAAGGGTAGTCAAAAGAATGGTGATAATAAATACAAAGGGTTTTGGGTTAATATTAGCGGGTAAATCAATAAAAAGGGTTGTTAGGATCAAATGGGTTCACTAAGGGTTAATTTTAGTGGAGTGAATGGGTTAAAACCTAGGTGCCTTTGAAACACCCCAAACCCGGCCCACAAGCCCTGACCGGATCTGGCATGCTTCTAGGAAAAACCATTCGAATCTTATTTGAAATTTTGCTAAAATTTTTCCTGTTTTTTTTCTTTGAAACAGATGATTTGGGTTGGGTTCAAAATTAAAACCCATGTTGATTAGGTGTCAAAACATTTAACATTTATACTTAAGAAAAATCGACTTTAATTTTTGAATTAATAAAAATCGTGCCATACTTAAATAAATGAATATGCATGCATAAACAGTTCAAACCAAGGCCTTATTACATCAAATCAAAATCCAAATTTAAATCCAAAATAAAATAAATAAATCCAGAGTTGTGCATGGCCACCACTTGAGCTCCTGTCGACCCGGTCCATTACTGAGTGTCACCTGAAAAATAATCCCACAAGGGGTGAGTCAAACAGACTCAATGTGTACAACCAGCACAAAACTCAATTAATTCAGGCATGTCAAATCATACATGATAAACATATATAAATCATGATGCAAACCCGAACCCAAGCCTAGATAACCATCCGCTACACCTCACCCGTACCAACCATCACACCGTGGGGACTACTAAGTCAACCCTCCATCCGCTACACACCATCAAAGGCAGTCGCTGCAGTCGACGTGCTCATCGCCCTTAAAAAATTTGTGGCATAGCCACCAGATAATTATTTTGTGACATAAGTCACCACATTCAGATTACGTGACATAAGTCACCACATTCAGATATTGTGACATAAGTCACCACATTCAGATATTGTGACATAAGTCACCACATTCAGATTACGTGACATAAGTCACCACATTCAGATATTGGGGTATAAAACCACCAATTCACTTCCCATTTACATATCACCCATATGCTCCATGCCAAACAAATCATGCAATATTGTGCCTTATTTCACATTCTTATCACTATTGACATATGTGCCATAATAGATCATATCATACTCATAGTAGGAGTGAGTAAACGTACCTGAGTATTTCGTTCGTACCATTGCATGGTACTTTTAGCCACCTCAAACATATTTTTATTAACACATATATTAAGGCATAACCGTAAATTAATTGAAGCTTAGTGTGGGGGTACACACCTGATTTACTTAGCTCTTTATTGAAATCCCGAAAATCGGATCTAATGCTTTTAGACCCTTAATCCCTATATTCGGCCAACCTTAAACACTTTAGCATAAAGCCATTCGGCTTGTAACACCCTAAATTAGGGGTTATTTGTAATTCTAAAAAAAAAAAATTTCTATGTGGGCTTCAAGAAATAAATAAATATAATTTTATTTGACACGTTTAAGGGTCTAAAAATAACCCGAGCTAGGCCTGACCCAGTGTTAAAAATTTATTTTTAAAGTGTGTACAAGGAAGGAGCTAGGTAAAGATAGGGCCTAAATAAAATTTAGGAGAAACTTGACACCAAATTGTAATTGGCGTGTTGGCTTGGTGAATTAAGGGCTTGCAAGGGAGGTCTTGGGTTCGAATCTTGGAAAGGGGAGAATTCATTTTGTTTTTATTTTTGGGCGTTGAATGAAGGGGGCCAAAGCAATGAAGGCCTTAAAGATAATTGGGAAGGTTCAGTAGCATGAAAGTCCGAAGAGTAAGAGTGGCACAGGGTGCCACTTGAGGGAGAGAGGTCTCGGGTTCGAGGAACGAAGGGAACGTTTCTATTTTGGGTTTTGGCGTTAAAGGTAGAAGGGCCGAGAGGTAGGCTTAAAATTAAATGGAAGGGCAATTTGACAAGAAAGTCAGATTGGGAGAAGTGGCAAGGGCGTTGGAAGAGAGGGGCTGCTTGGGGTCGCTGGTTCGAGTCCAAACAAACAACATTTGATTTTATTTTTCCCTTCTTCTTTGGCGTGATGAAGAGGAAGGTTTAATAAATAAATGAAAAGGGTATGTGACATGAAAGTCTTAAGGGGAGAGTTGGCTAAGGCGTGAAGGGGCATGGGGTTGGTGGAGGTTCGTGTTTGAACCTATAGGCGACAAATGCAATTTTTTTCCTTTCTTCTTTTATTTCTTTGGTCTCTTTGGCGTAAAGGAGAAGCGAATTTGGCGTGGTGGGACTCTTTAAGTGATTGAGATTAGGCTTAATTTTTGCACATTAATTTCAATTTGGATGGGAATGTATTAGAAGTTTATTTTCTTTCAAATTGTATAGGAGATTAAGGTAAGATAATTATGCTTTATTTGTGATAATTAGTGGCTGAAATTATCAGCATAGAGGGGGAGTAATTAGCCAGCATTGGGACTTTTTGGGGGGCTGTTTTTGTACAGCAAAGGGGTGCCCAAAAGCCTAGAATTTTCTCTTTTCTGTTTACCATAGCTGCTGCCGAAATTCCCTAGGGAATTCTTCAAAAAAAATTCCAGCTTTCTCTTCTTTTATCTAGCCAAAAACCACCATTGATCTCTCCTACTAAGTCTCCTTTTTCTTTCTTTCACCATTGGCCGAATATCCACCAGCTTGCCGCTGGAATTTCTTAGACAAACTGCTGAATTTCCTCTCTTGTTATTGATAAAATTCCAGCATCTTTTCCTACTTCTTGTTCTTCCTCTTTTCACATAAGCGAACCTTGTTTTAACCAACAATAGCAATTCCCTTCTCCCTACCGTGAGAAATCTTGGCGAATATCAAAGCAAGGTGGTCCTTTTTAGTGAGTCTCAATCGATCATAAAGGAAGGTACTCAGGATTTTTAGAAATAGTCACGTGAAGCCTCCATTTGTTAGCAATTTTGGTAAGTGATGGTAAGGATGCGATAAATCATTTATTCGGTTTTTGAAAGGCATTTTTGTGATACTAATGATTGCCAATTATAGGAAGTGAAACAGTCGCAAATCGTGTGCTATAATTAAACTCGAAGGCGTTTGGGTAAGGTTTCGGTTCAAATATTAATCCTTCGGATATATGTGGGTTTGGCCGAATGGTCAATAGCACTAACCTTTGTATTTGGCTGAATATAGGGGAAGAAAAGCTAGGGTGGCCGATTGTCTCTTTGAGGATTTAGAATCATCATTAGAATCAGGTGTGTGCATACACACTTATAACTAATTAAAATGCTACGTGTTGTATATGCCAAATCTGACTTGTGTAGATTTGGGATTTAATACCATAATGGTATAAGCGAGGATTCAGGTAAGTCCTTGTCGTTATGACTTACTTTATGATGCTTTTGGAAAGCATGACATAATATGACATATTTGGTATATGTGGTTATGGTTGATAGTAAACTCTATATGTGTTGCTAAATGAGCATGTTGGCATGATTTCTATTAAAATATAAATTCTTGGTTGACATGGGATAAATGAGTGGAGGAAGTAATATTTGTGTCGACGGACACGGTGGTTTGGTACCACATTTTGTGACTACGGTCACGGAGGTTTAGCACCTTCAGAGGTTTGGCACCTCATAGCGTCTTGTCCCAAAGGCTTAGCACCACGAAGGGTTGGCCCCACGATTATATTATGGGATCGGCGCCATGATTTGGTATCACACGTGGGTTGGCCCCACCGGTGGTTTGGCACCACATTTAATGACAATTATTGTGACTTAGGTCACCGGTGGTTTGGCACCACCAAAGGTTTGGTACCACACGGGTAGAGAAAGGCGTTTGGATGGCTAGGTTGGGTATTATATTTTGTGCATGTTTATTGGTGATAAATTGTGTATGTTGTTGTACTAAACCGGAAAAGGGTTACACATGAGTCTTGGTGACTCACCTTTTCCTTTAATATTTTTCGGTGACATGTAGATCGCAGATGTGAGTCGGATGGACTCGGGGTGGCCATGCAAAGGGATATTTGATATAAATGAACTCTAAACTTTGGCTTATTTTATTTTATTATTGGTTTGATTTT
This sequence comes from Gossypium rotundifolium, assembly GCA_025506655.1. Taxonomy (NCBI): domain Eukaryota; kingdom Viridiplantae; phylum Streptophyta; class Magnoliopsida; order Malvales; family Malvaceae; genus Gossypium; species Gossypium rotundifolium. The sequence continues at coordinate 11,683,356 of CP106727.1, forward strand.
AATCAAGTTGTAATAAGGCCTCCTAGAATTATTTTATTATTGTTACATGTTTAGAATATTTTGTTTAAATTATTTAATGATGTTAAAACGGGTTCACATGTTTTCTCAAATTAAACGTAAAATGTTTTAAGTGTCATCGGGCACATTCGAAATCTATAAACAACCCGACTTAATAAATATTTCTAAACAACACTATGTATGGTTTTTAACAAGAGACTTGAAAACACAAGGTTTTCGACAAAACTTATAACGGTTTTAAAAAAGATTTCAAAATGTTTTCTCGGTAGCAAACCAAATTCTGTCGTAATGTTTGGGCCGGGTTTGGGGTGTTACACGGCTAATTAATTAAATCCCAAAGGACTATCGAAACCGAAATCTTACCTTATTGCCGATTTCACTACTAATCAAATCCCGAAATTTGTAGTCTTTCCTTCCTTGCAATCGACTAACACTAAGTCACTTGATTTGGTTAGTTTTCGGCTTTTAAACAATTACAAAATAGATCTTAAAACACCAAATAAGCCTTGGCCGAATGCCATGGGTACTTACCTAGCGAATCTTAAATCCCGAAAACTTTGTGATGGCTTTTCTTGCAATCGGCTAGACATTGAATCACTGAACTAATTAGTTTCGGCTTTTAAACGAAGTAAGAAATTAATTGGAATCCCTAAATATAGCCTATAGCCGAATGTCAGATTCACTTACCTTGCGATTTTAAATCCCGGAAGTGATTACTTGCTTTGAAGTTGTCAAAATCCTACAGGGTGCATGTTAGATCCAATTCTAACATTCAAATAAATGGCCTTCGGCCTAATCTTATACCTTGCTTACCTTAGATCTGAAATCTCGGATGGTCTCCTACTTGTAGTCGACAACTACCAAATCCCGAAAGACCCTTCAAAGTTTCGGCTATAGAGAATTATTTGGATTAGATACCTATTTTGTTCGACTAAAAGAAAAGAACAAGAGTTCGGTCAAGAGAGATCCTTACCAATAGAATGATCAAAACGCAACCGGCTTCACCAACTAGAAGTGTCGACAAAAGAAAGAAAGTGTTTACGTTTTGGCTTTTGATCTAATGAAGGAATCGGTTTCAAAAGAATAGATTCAATCGGCTATGGCCACCAAAATAGGAGATTTGGCTTTTGGAGTTGTAACACCCCCAAACCCAGCCCACGAGCCATGGCCGAATTCAGAATGCCACAGCGGAAAACGTTTGAAACCGATTTGACTTAATGGTAAAAACATAAAAGTATATTTGTTGTTCATAACTCGTTGCACATAAAAAAAATTTTCTAAGTAAAACTTTGTTGTTACCGAATATCCGAATTGAAAACTTTAGTATATATTTTAAAATGTAAGTTGCTAAAAGTAAAACATGTCCAGATAATAATATAATCGACAATCCAACTTAAAACATAATAAAAATCCTTAAATATTTTAGGAGGCCTTTATTACAATAAATAACCTTTCAAAATAAAATGTAAAACAAATAAAATATCTTACAGATGGGCCACCTCGTATCCACTCCAACCTAGTCCAAGCTTTATGCATCACCTGCGATGTTTGGTAAAAATTTGGGTGAGTCACACAGACTCAGTGTGTAATTAGTCCACTGAATTCCACCTACATGGGCTTAGCCCACAACCAAACCATGTCATATAATAATGCAAGTTATTCACATGATTCCATATATTGGGCTTGGCCCATTATCACATTAATCCACATATCAGATAATAAGGCAATTAACCATACAGTTCCACAATTGGGCTTGGCCCATTACCACACCAATCCACATATCTTACATGATAATGCAATGTGCACCCAACCCAGCCTAGGGTCCATCCTCTACACACCCCCGTATCCAGGCCCCACACACCAGGGGATTACTAAATCACCCTCCAGCCTCTACACACCAATTTGGCAAATATTGCCGTCCACGCGAACTAAATCGCAATAATCCATAACGCGACCTCAGTCAGTGCCAATCCACGATGTAGCCCGTAGCTAACATCAAAACCACGATGAGACACATAGTCATCACCAACCACGATACGGCACATAGCCTATATCAACCACAATGAGGCACAGAGCCATTCATCAACCACGTGAACTTAATCACAATGATCCACAACGTGACCTCAGTCAGCGCCAATCCACGATGTAGCTTGAAGCTAACATCAAACCACGTACTCGAAGTACACCCTGTCCTTCTTTCATATTCATTTCCCATCCCATGCACATGCGACATACCATAATGTCATGATGAAAAATGCATGTACATGTTATTCAGGTATTTAATCACATAAGCACATTAATAACCACATTCAATCACATTTCCATAGGCATATTCACATTCTCATCAACACTTAATGCTGACCTGGTTATCGTTATACCCCTTTAGGGTATCCATCGTAATATTGCCACAGCACTTATTAGCACATATTCATAACACATGCAAATACAATCATATACCTGAAAAATGGTGGGTTAATTACACACCTGATAACTTGAAGTACTACGCTCTCGATCACGATGCTATCACTAAGCGACACTAGGGCTATCTGCCTACTTTCCTGCTCTGATGCAGGCCCACACCCCGGTGGCCAATCCCGTACAGCAGAGACTGCTCTCCTCTTAAATTTAGGGATAGGGACTACCCCTTGCCCTTCTTGACTGGTATTCGCCTCCATCCACAACACTTAATCAGAACAACTGGTTAATCGATAACGGTATAGTCTAATCATAATGAATCTTAGAACTTATCGAATAATCTTACCAAAACAAATCGAAATCCTGGAAGCTCCTTTTAACCACTGTCGATTTGTCCCTAAATGACCATAGTCAAAATCATTCAACACTTAAATACCTAACATATATGGCCTTAGGCCGAAAGTCACACTTCCTTACCTTACTAACTAAATCTCGAAATCAGTCCTTGCTACAGGTGATGTCGAAATCCCTATAAACCACTGTTGATTCGGCTTAATACATAAATCTAGGAAAAATAGCCCTTGGCAGAATAGTACCTATTACCTACCTTGGGTAATCGAATCCTACAAGACTCCTTTAGTGCTCCCTTATGCTGGCTACATACAAAAAACACACTTAATAGCACTTATGAACATTCGGCCATGCTATAAAAACCAAGACCACACTTGGTTCCGGCACACCAATAAAAAGAGATCCCAAAATTGATTACTTAAAGTGGAGATTACTTACCACCACACACGTTGAAAAGATCAGGAAAGAGTAGTCGACAGCCCCTCCTTAGAGATTCGGCTTTGAGCATGACAATGGTGTTTCGGCACTTTTATTGGTAAAGAGAAAAATACACAAAAGTAGAGAATGAGGGCTATAAGGTTTCGGCTATGGCTCTCAACAAGATTCGGCTAAGCCTTTAAAAAGGGTGATTGCATATTCAGTCATACAATAAAAAGATGGAGAATTAAGGTTAAAAGAACAGAAAAAGAATAAGAAGAGAAAAGTTAAAAGAGTTTCGGCAATGGTAACAAAAAGGATTCAGTTTCAAATGAACAAGAAGAAAAAGAGAGTGTTCTCTTTACTCATAATTCCGGCAAAAAGGATGGACACTCTCACAACTAAAATTCGGCACTTATCCCCTCATCATGGCTGAATTTTGCCAGCCAAAGAGACCCACATTCGGCCACTCTATCATCTCTTCATCATATCCCAAATTCTCTCCTATATTATCTCTTATATACCCACTTAGGATAAATAAAATAAAACAACATTTATCTTCTATCATAACCGAATTTTAAAAAGAAAAACAAGCCTAATCATCATCCCTTAAAGTTCATATGCCGTCCAACCTCTACTCCCTTCCCCTGATGCCAAAAGCAAAATAAAACCATACTTCTTGCTGCCAACATGATTCGAACCTGAGCCCTTCCCCCTTGCTTGAGGCGTCATTCATCAAGGCCCTAAGTGGTGCCTTGCAGCCACTTTACCAAGCCCAATCTCATGTCCAATTCCCTCACAAATTCCCTTAAGGCCTCCTTAGCCTAGCTTCCCCTTACTGAACTTAAAATTCAATAATTTCCTGAAGCCTTCTCCTACATTTTTAGATTCCCAAAATCTATAAAACACATCCAAACACACACACAAAGCCTACTAGCTCATGAACTATGCCTGAGTGCATAACCCCTAAATCTAGGATGTTACAGTTCTACCCTCCTTAAAAATAATTTCGTCCTCAAAATTACTTATTAACGAACAATTGTACATCCTAACTCACCACACTACTATACTACTGCGCACTCTGATCTCAATAGAACTTACACATTTCCTATGCACAATCTCAACGTTCACAATCAAGGTTCCAAACACCTCACTAGCAATACAGTAATGAGCTGACTTAACAACGAACACGGCAATAAAGGACATTCCAGAAATAGAGGACGTACCCGTTATCATATCTAGCACATCTTCCTCCTTGCATCGGCTGACTGCCTAAACCAACCTTGGTTGCCTTGCTTCTGAACCTTCAGCACCTCTGCTTGGTGTTCCACGACCTCAGCCGGAACCATTCCTTCTATGGTTCGGACCACGATTCCTTGTCACCTGCTGACCCCCTTGGCCAGGCTGCATAAAACCTTGGCCTCCTGTCTGAGCCCTATCCATCACTTGAGGACAGTTCTTAACCAAATAAGCCTTAGACCCACACCGGAAACATTCCTTGCTATTTCCCCAACAATCTCCTGCATGAGCTCCCCCACACTGAGCACATGTACAACTCTGATTCTCAGTAACTGGTACAGGTACACGCACAGAATTCTCAGTCCTTGGTCTTTTTTGAAAATCTCCAGATGATACTAGCGGTTCAACAAAACTCCTCTTGTTCCAGTTCCCATTCTTATCTCGGTTCTATCTCTCAGTCCTCTTAACTTCCTCATCAATTTGAGCTTTCTCCACTAGAATAGTGAAGTCTCTCTCTCTTTACAGAGCAATCAAAACTCGCAGCTCATCCTGCAACCCATCTTTGAATCAGACACATCTCTCATAATCAGTAGCCACGATCCCCTTAGCATACTAACTTAACCACAGAAATTTCGCTTCATATTCTGCTACCGACTTACTTCCTTGTACCAAGTTTAAAAACGCTTTTCTCTGCGAGTCTAAGTAACTAGCTCCAACGTATTTCCCTTCAAACTTGACCTTAAAATACCCCCAATCCACTCGATCTACAGGGGTACCTTGTTTGACAGTGAGCCACCATCGATAAGCCTCATCTCGGAGCAACGAAATAGCACCTTTCAGCTTTTCCTCAGCTGTGTAGTCCAAGTCATCCATGATCCTTTCGACTGCCTCCAACCAGTATTTCGCCACATTCGGAGCTACCCCAGACACTCCTCTAAATACCTCAGCTCCATTTGCTCTAAGCCTCTCAGACACTGACTTCCAAGCTCCACGACCCATATTGGCTCCTATAACTCGCTCTAGCACTCACAACATAGCCTGCGATACCGCGTCATCTTCACCTGTCTGATCTTGATCCTCCGTGCCCCCTGCTGGCGGCGGCACTTCACTTTCTGCCCCATGGCCAGACCCTGCTGGTTCCGATATTGCCATTCTACCTCTACCACGTCCACGACGACCACGTCCCCTAGAACTCATTTCTAACGTCACGATTTAATCTGATTAAAAAGTTTTATGCATTAGTACTTTTGTTCCACTGTTTATCCGCGAACAATTTTATGAAAAGAAGTTTTAGTAGTTCTTTCGATCAATCAGAGTTTTTAGCTCAAGTTCACTATTCTAATTCAGAGAATCACATTCATTCATTCACAACATTCAACACACTATTATGGGCATTTCTGTCCATTCCCAACCCAGGGGTAATTTTGTAATTCCTCCTATAAGGGTATTTTCGTAATAAATGGGGTCAATTCAAAAATAATCTTTTCAAATCAAAGGCATTCTAGCATTTCCAAAACTCAAGGGTACTTTGAAAATGTTTTTCCAAATCAAGGGTATTGCAGATGTTTTGAAAATCAGGGTTATTTCGGTAATTTTGTAAAGTAGGGGCAGTTTAGTAAATTTTCCAAATCAAGGTATCTTGCTATTTCGAAAAATAGGGTTTCCAGTACTTTGTAAAGTAAGAAAATCTTAGTAAAAATTGAGGGTACTATGGTAATTTTATAAACCAAGGACATTTTAGTAATTTCCAAACCAGGGGTATTTGGGTAATTTTGCAAACTAGGAATCTTTCGAAAAATTTTCAAAAATAATTTTTCTACAAATCAAAGGGGTAATTTGAGGATTTTTAAAACTAGGGTTTTTATAAAACAGTATGGCTAGTCCCTTTCGGGTTTTAATTATTGGGTTTAGCTTGTGAACCAGTCCTCTTGGTTAGGGTGAACCGTTACTATGCACCAGGTAGGATTTGAATAAAGAGGAGGTGATTCACTAGGACTGCTTAAGTACCAAGCTCTTACCAAATCCACTCCTAGACATGCGCACAACTGTTGCCACACCCTAACTCGGTGACATACTTCACAGGTTTGTTCAATTGTTCTTAAGTCTTATGCATTTTGTGTTAGAGTAAACTAGTCCTAAGGTTCAACAGCCCTAATCTACTAATCTACGATCCCATCTTGCCCATACAGTTCATATAATCAAATCACTTCAATAGCTAGAGGTACTTACCTGGTGGTCTTTGGGTCGGAGATACGGGTGCCATGCCAGAATAACCTGAAACATTTCATAAAGATCTATGTTTTTGAAAAGCCCATCTTTTAAAAGAAATGTTTTTGGACCCAAAACCCTTAAAGCCGAGTTTTGAACCTGGCTCTGATACCAAAATGTAACACCCCCAAACCCGGCCCACGAGCCACGGTCGAATTCAGAATGCCACTGCGAAAAATGTTTGAAACCGATTTGACTTAAGGGTAAAAACATAAAAGTGTGTTTGTTGTTCATAACTCGTTGCATATAAAAAAAATTTCTAAGTAAAACTTTGTTGTTACCGAATATCCGAATTGAAAACTTTAGAATATATTTTAAAATGTAAGTTTCTAAAAATAAAACATGTTCAGATAATAATATAATCGACAATCCAACTTAAAACATAATAAAAATCCTTAAATACTTTAGGAGGCCTTTATTACAATAAATAACCTTTCAAAAATAAAATGTGTAAAACAAATAAAATATCTTCTACATGGGCCACCTCGTATCCACTCCAACCCGGTCCAAGCTTTATGCATCACCTGCGATGTTTGGTAAAAATTTGGGTGAGTCACACAGACTCAGTGTGTAATTAGTCCACTGAATTCCACCAACATGGGCTTAGCCCACCACCAAACCATGTCATATAATAATGCAAGTTATTCACATGATTCCATATATTGGGCTTGGCCCATTATCACATTAATCCACATATCAGATAATAAGGCAATTAACCATACAGTTCCACAATTGGGCTTGGCCCATTACCACACCAATCCACATATCTTACATGATAATGCAATGTGCACCCAACCCAGCCTAGGGTCCATCCTCTACACACCCGTATCCAAATTTCCACACACCAGGGGATTACTAAATCACCCTCCAGCCTTTACACACCAATTTGGCGAATATTGCCGTCCACGCGAACTAAATCGCAATAATCCACAATGCGACCTCAGTCAGCGCCAATCCACGATGTAGCCCGTAGCTATCATCAAAACCACGATGAGACACATAGTCATCACCAACCACGATACGTCACATAGCCTATATCAACCACGATGAGGCACAGAGCCATTCATCAACCACGTGAACTTAATCAAAATTATCCAAAACACGATCTCAGTCAGCGTCAATCCATGATGTAGCTTGAAGCTAACATCAAACCACGTACTCGAAGTACACCCTGTCCTTCTTTCATATTCATTTCCCATCCCATGCACATGCGACATACCATAATGTCATGATGAATAATGCATGTACATGTTATTCAGGTATTTAATCACATAAGCACATTAATAACCACATTCAATCACATTTCCATAGGCATATTCACATTCTCATCAACACTTAATGCTGACCTGGTTATCGTACAGCAGAGACTGCTCTCCTCTTAAACTTAGGGATAGGGACTACCCCTTGCCCTTCTTGACTGGTATTCGCCTCCATCCACAACACTTAATCAGAACAATTGGTTAAACGATAATGGTATAGTATAATCATAATGAATCTGAGAACTTATCGAATAATCTTACCAAAACGAATAGAAATCCCGGAAGCTCCTTTTAACCACTGTCGATTTGTCCCTAAATGACCATAGTCAAAATCGATCAACACTTAAATGCCCAACATATATGGCCTTAGGCCGAAAGTCACACTTCCTCACCTTACTAACTAAATCTCGAAATCAGTCATTGCTCCAGGTGATCTCGAAATCCCTATAAACCACTGTTAGATTCGGCTTAATACATAAATCTAGGAAAAATAGCCCTTGGCTGAATAGTACCTATCACCTACCTTGGGTAATCGAATCCTACAAGACTCCTTTAGTGCTCCTTTATGCTGGCTACATACAAAAAAACACTTAATAGCACTTATGAACATTCGGCCATGCTATAAAAACCAAGACCAAACACTTGGTTTTGGCACACCAATAAAAAGAGATCCCAAAACCGATTACTTAAAGTGGAGATTACTTACCACCACACATGTTGAAAAGATCAGGAAAGAGTAGTCGACAGCCCCTCCTTAGAGATTCGGCTTTGAGCATGACAATGGTGTTTCGGCACTTTTATTGGTAAAGAGAAAAATACACAAAAGTAGAGAATGGGGGCTATAAGGTTTCGGCTATGGCTCTCAACAAGATTCGGCTAAGCCTTTAAAAAGGGTGATTGCATATTCGATTATACAATAAAAAGATGGAGAATTAAGGTTGAAAGAACAGAAAAAGAATAAGAAGAGAAAAGTTAAAAGAGTTTCGGCAATGGTAACAAAAAGGATTCGGTTTCAAATGAACAAGAAGAAAAAGAGAGTGTTCCTTTACTCATAATTTTGGCAAAAAGGATGGACACTCTCACAACTAAAATTCAGCACTTATCCACTCATCATGGCCGAATTTTGCCAACCAAAGAGACCCACATTCGGCCACTCTATCATCTCTTCATCATATCCCAAATTCTCTCCTATATTATCTCTTATCTACGCACTTAAGATAAATAAAATAAAATAACATTTATCTTCTATCCTAGCTGAATTTTAAAAAGAAAAACAAGCCTAATCCTCACCCTTAAAGTCCATATGCCGTCCAACCTCTTCTCACTTCCCTTGACGCCAAAAGCAAAATAAAACCATACTTCTTGCTACCAACATGATTCGAACATGAGCCCTTCCCCCTTGCTTGAGGCGTCATTCATCAAGGCCCTAAGTGGCGCCTTGTAGCCACTTTACCAAGCCCAATCTCATGTCCAATTCCCTCACAAATTCCCTTAAGGCCTCCTTAGCCTAGCTTTCCCTTACTAAACTTAAAATTCAATAATTTCCTGAAGCCTTCTCCTACATTTTCAGATTCTTGAAAGCTATAAAACACATCCAAACACACACACAAAGCCTACTAGCTCATGAACTATGCCCGAGTGCATAACCCCTAAATCTAGGATGTTACAGGAGTATTGCGAAAGGAAGAAGAAGATAAAGTACAGAGAGATTCGACAATAGGAAGTTTTGGTTTGAAGAGGTTGCGTTAATGGAGAAATAGGAAGAAAAAGATTTCGGCTTTGGGGTGACTTTGAATATTCGGCCTATGAAAGTGAGTAGCAAAAAGAGAAGAAAAGAAAGGAACACAAGTTGATTTCCTTTGGAATTTTCGGCACAAATGAGAAGGATGAAAAGAGAATGAGTTTTCGGCTCACCCTTGCTACACTTCAAAGCCGAAATAATCCAAGCCCTTAGAGTCCTCTATTCGGCCACTACATCCTCTCACTATCTAATCCCTATTTCACTCTTTCTTAGACAAATCTTGCAGTGTCCCTGTGCCGTCCACTTCCTTTCTTCCAAAGTCCATGTGCTGTCCACTTCCTCTCCTCCTTGTAGCAAAATAAAACTTCTTATTTTGCCTCCCTTGTGACTTGAACCATGGCCCATTTGCACCTGCTTGTGGCGTTTTACAAAGGCTTTAAGTGGCTCCTCCAAGCCACTTACTCAAGCCCATTTTTGTGTCTTATTTCCCCTACTTATTATCTTAAGGCCTTTCTGGTTTAGCTTCCTCTTTTAAATTAAAAATCGGTTAATTTCTAAGGCATTTACTACACTTCAAAGTTTCCAAAATTCATGCCACACAATTCAGAACACATAGACATGCTTTTACACATACTTAAGCAAAAATGCATAGGCCATCAATCCTGGATATTACAGTTCTACCCCCTTAAAATAATTTTGACCTCGAAATTACCTGGCTAAAATAGGTGGGGGTATTGCTGTCGCATTGCTTCTTCCGGCTCCTAAGAAGCTTCTTCTGATCCATGGTTACGCCACAACACCTTGACCAGAGGGACCGACTTTTTTTGAAGCACCTTTACATCTCGTTCCAGAATCTGGATTGGCTCTTCCTCATAAGACAGATCTGGTCTCAGCTCCACCTCTTCAACCGAAACTACGTGAGATGGATCCGATCGATATCGGCGTAGCATGGAGACATGGAATACGTCGTGTATCTGCTTTAATTTTAGAGGTAACTCCAACTGGTATGCCACCGGTCCAATTCGCTTCAACACCCGATAAGGTCCTATAACCCTTGGACTTAGCTTCCCTTTTCGACCAAATCTCATTACCTTCTTCCAAGGCAAAACTTTAAGGAACACTTGATCTCCCACATCAAATTCTATTTCCTTCCGTTTGAGATCTGTATATGACTTTTGCCTATCAAATGCCTCCTTCAACCATGCCCAGATTATCTAACCTTCTCTTCGAATTCTGCCACAATTTCTAGACCCAAAATCTGACGTTCTCCCAATTTCGTCCAACAGTAGGAGTGCGTCACTTCCGTCTAAACAGTGCCTCGTACGGTGCCATCTGAATACTGGCCTGATAGCTGTTGTTGTACGCAAATTCCGCTAGAGGCAAATATTCTTCCCAACTTCCTCTGAAGTCTATCACACAGCCTCTCAGCATATCCTCCAACATTTGGATCACTTGTTCAGACTGGCCGTCCGACTATTGATGAAAAGTCATACTGAAATCCAATCTAGTACCTAAAGCCTGATGTAGTGCCTTCCAAAACCAAGACGTGAACCTCGGATCCCTATCCGAGATAATCGACTCTGGCACTCCGTGCAACCTTACAATCTCCGCTATAGACAACCTTGCTAACTTTTGTAGGGAGTAGTCAACCCGCACTGGAATAAAATGCACGGACTTTGTCAGCTGATCCACTATCACCATACCGAGTCCTTCTTAGTAGGTGTAAGGGGAATCCCACTAACGAAGTCCATGGTAATTCTCTCCCACTTTCACTACGAAATCTGTATTGGCTGAAGCAATCCCGACGGAATTTGGTGTTCAGCCTTGACTTGCTGACACGTCAAGCACTTGCCAACAAATTTAGTAACATCCCGCTTAAGACCAGGCCACCAAAACTGTTTCCTTAGATCTCTGTACATTTTACTACCTCCGGGATGCATAGCATAAAGGCTACTATGCGATTCCTGAAGAATTCTTTGCCTAAGTTCTTCATCCTTCGGCATACATACCTTACCCTTGAAGCACAATACTCCCTCGTCATTAACACCATAACCTTCCAACTCCCCACTCTGCACTTGTCGCAACTTAACACTTAGATCTTCATCCATTAACTAACTTTCCTTCACCTCATTCAACCATGTCGGTTTAACTTGCAATTCTTCCAGCAGACTTCCATCGTTATACAAGCTCAGATGTACGAACATCGCTCTTAAATCTGACACAACTTTTTGACATAGGGCATCTGCCACCACATTCGCCTTGCTTGGGTGATACTCTATGAAACAATCGTAGTCCTTCAACAATTCCACCCAATTTCGCTGTCTCAGATTCAACTCCTTCTGAGTTAGTAAATACTTAAGGCTCTTGTGGTCTGTGTAGATTACAGACTTCTCTCCATAAAGATAGTGCCTCCACACCTTAAGAGCAAAGACCGCTGCTGCCAATTCCAAGTCATGCGTAGGGTAGTTAACCTCGTGTGGCCTTAGTTGTCGAGACGCATAAGTGACTACTTTCCCGTCTTGCATCAGAACACATCCTAATCCATATGAGAAGCGTCACAATACACCGCAAAATCCTTCCCTACCTCCAGCTGAATCAAAATCGGAGCTTCAGTCAAGACTCTCTTAAGCTTCTCAAAGCTCTCCTGCTGCTTATCTAACCAAGCGAAAGGTACTTCCTTTCTCAACAACTTTGTTAGAGGTGTGGCTATCGATGAGAACCCTTCCACGAACCTTCGATAATAGCCTGCTAACCCTAAGAAACTCTGAACTTTTGCTACAGACTTAGGGGGTTTCCAATCCAAAACTGCCTCAATCTTCCGAAGATCCACCCTTATTCCTTCAGCAGATGCCACATGTCCTAAAAGCATAACCTCTTTAAGCCAAAATTCACACTTGCTGAATTTGGCATAGAGCTTCTTCTCCCTCAACACTTGCAACACTATCCGAAGATGCTCATCATGTTCTTCCTCAGACTTTGAATACACCAAGATATCGTCTATGAACACAACTACAAACCGGTCTAGATGGGGTTGGAAAACCCAGTTTATCATGTCCATAAACGCGGCTAGGGCGTTTGTCAAACCGAACAGCATTACCAAGAACTCATAATGCTCATACCTTGTTTGGAAAGCCGCCTTATGGATATCAGCCTCCTTTACCTTAAGCTGATGATATCCAGACCTTAGATCAATCTTTGAGAACACTGCGCCCCCTTAAGCTGATCGAGCAAGTCATCTATCCTTGGTAACTGGTTCTTGTTCTTGATGGTTAGCTTATTCAACTAACGATAATCTATGCATATGCGCATAGTTTCGTCCTTCTTCTTCACAAACAAGACCGGTACTCCCCATGGAGACACACTGGGTCGGATAAACCCACGGTCTAGCAATTCTTGGATTTGAGCATTGAGCTCAACCAACTCCTTTGGTGCCATTCATGCGGGCAATTGACACGAGAGTCAGCACTCGTGATGAAGTCGATTCCAAACTCCACCTCCCTGTCTGGGGTTATTTCGGGTAACTCCTCTAGAAAGACATCCACAAACTCCCTTACGGTTCTAACTCCACTAACTCCCCTTTCTTTTGCATCCAAAGTACTAACAAAGGCCAAAAATGCCTTACACCCCTTTCGAATCATCTTATCTGCCTTTAATGCCGAAACTACGTTAGACAAGTAGTTTCTTCTTTCCCCTATCATAACTATCACCTCCTCCTCTAGGGTCCTTAACTCCATTCGTTTGGCTGCACAATCTAATATAGCCCGATGCTCCACTAGCCAATCCATTCCAAGTATAAGATCAAATTCTCCGAAGGGTAATTCTATCAAGTCGACAGGAAATACCGCTCCTTGAAGCTTCAAAGGTACTCTCCGAAACATCTTATTCACCACTACAGTTTGACCTAGTAGGCTTACTACAGTCATCTCCCTACTAGATAGTTCAGAGGCTATTCCTAGAGTTTCAACTACTCTACATGCAACATAGGAATGGGTCGAGCCCACATCAATCAAAGCAACATAAGGTTTGCCAAATATAAGGAACGTACCTGTTATGACATTTGGTACGTCTCTGTCCTCGGCCCGGTGTTCCCTGTCGTCTACCAGAACCATTACCTCTGCCAGCCGAACCACAACCTCGCGGTGGCTACTGTCCTCCTCTTACAGCCTAGTTAGGACCTTGGCTTACTGGTCGACCCCCTTCGGTTCTCATAGGGCAATCCTTAATCATGTGGTCCTTGGACCCACACTTAAAGCATCCTTCCGTCTTCTTCCAACACTCTCCTGAATGCTTCTTCCCACATTGATCACAAGTACGATACTGCCCTCCAGTAGCAGCTTGCTGACCTCACGACCCATCAAGTCTAGGCCTCTTTTGCTCATTCCTAGATGGCCTTGATGATCTAAATCCTCTTTTCTGCCTATTCTGATCGGTGTTCTGCCTTACAGAATCCTTGATACCCTCGGCTACCTTAGCCTTCTCCACCAACACAGCAAACTCCCACTCTTGCTGTGGAGCTATCAACAGTCTCAAGTCATCCCTCAGTCCGTTTTCAAATCAGACACACCGCTCATGCTCAGTTGACACTATGCCTCGAGCATAACGGCTCAGCCATAGGAATTCAGCTTCGTACTCCGCCACAGACTTGTTCCCTTGAACCAGCCCCAGAAATGCCTTCCTCTATGCATCGACGTAATGAGTACCAACATACTTCTACTGGTATACCGTCTTAGCATAATCCCAAGTGAGTTTCTCAACTGTAGCACCATTCCGAACCGTGAGCCACCATTGATATGACTCATCATGGAGAAACGACACCAACCCTTTCAGCTTTTCCTCGTCAGTTAAATCGAGCTCATCCATAATCCGCCCAGTCGCCTTTAACCAATACTTAGTGGTACTGGGTGCCACACCAGATACGCCACGGAACACCTCAGCTCCGTTGGCTCAGAGTCGTTCAGGTACCGACTTTTGAGCTCCCATGCCTCCACCCACTCCAGCCACCCTTTCCAAAACCCGCAGCATCGCCTGTGACACTGCATCATCCTCCCTCTGATCCTGATATTCCACATCAGCGGCTGGTGGTGGTGGTGGCATTTCATTTTTAGATCATTGACCCGATCTAACGGGTTCCGACACGGTCATTTGGCCTCTTCTACGGCCACACACGTTACGACCGCGTCCCCTTGAATTCATACTTCCAAATTGTGTTTATCTGATTAAAGAATTTTATGAATTAGTTTTGTTCCACTGATTTATCACGAACAATCTTATGTTCAATAGTTTTTAAGAAGTAGTTCTTTCGATTCATACACATACAGTCTCAGTTCATTCATTCAATCACATTCATGAACTTGCGTTCATTACAGAGAAATGTTGTAGTTGTCGTTGTTTGTTGTTTTCCACTACCCCAAGGGTATTTTCGTAATTTTGTCCTATAGGGGTATTTTGGTAATTTTTTTCAAATTAGGGTATTTGAAAATGTTTCAAAATAGAGATTGTTGATATTTTACAAAATTAAAATACTTGCTGGTAAAATTTCAAGGGTGAAATGGTAATTTTATGCACTAGGGGTATTTTTGTAATTTTACAAGCTAGGGTCATTTCAGTAATTTTTCGCAAAATATGGTTCCTGGTGACTTTTCAAAACAAGGGTATTTTTAAAGATTTCTAATTTGATGGTACTTCGGTAATTTTCCTCACTGAGGGTATTTTGGTCATTTGTACATATTAGGGGTAATTGGTCATTTTGCAAATCAGGGGTAATTTCGTAAATTTTCTAAATCAGGGCATCTTAATATTTTGTAAAAATAGGGTTTTTGGATATTTATAAGGTAAGTAAATCTTGATAAAAACTGTGGGTAGTATGGAAATTTTATGAACCAATGGCATTTTAGTAATTTTTTTCCAACCAGGGGCATTTAGGTCATTTTAGTATATCGAGAATATTTTGGAAAATTTTCAAAATAGTTTTCCTACACATAAAAGGGGTAATTTGGTGATTTTAAAACTAGGGTTTTTATAAAAATATGGCTAGTCCCTTTCGGGTTTTAATTATTGGGTTTAGCCTATGGCTGAGTCCTCTTGGTTAGGGTGAACCATCACTACGCACCAGGTAGGATTCAAGTGGGTAGGAGGTGAGTCACTAGGACTACTTAAATACCAAGCTCCCACTAAAACCAATCCTAGACATGCGCACAACGGTTGCCACACCTTAACTCGGTGACTTAGACACCGGTTTGTTTAATTGGGCATTAAAGTTTTATGTATTTCTCATGTTGAGGTAAACTAGTCCTAGGGTTTAATTCCTAGTCCACTAATCTATGTCTCTATCGATTCCCACATACAATTCACAGAAGAGTTAGGAGTACTTACCTGGTGGACTTCAGGCCGGAGACTCAGGTGCCATGCCAGAAAACCTGCTCATTTCTTAATAAAATCCAATTTTCCAAAAGAAAATGTTTTGGGCCCAAGAAGCCCTCAAGGCTGAGTTTTGAACCGGGCTCTGATACCAAACTAAAACACCCCAAACTGGGCCCACAAACCCTGACCAGATCTGGCATGCTTCTAAGAAAAACCATTCGAATCTTATTTGAAACTTTGCTAAAATTTTTCGTTTTTTTTCTTTGAAACAGATGATTTGGGTTGGGTTCAAAATTAAAACCCGTGTTGATTAGGTGTCAAAACATTTAACATTTATACTTAAGAAAAATGGACTTTAATTTTTGAATTAATAAAAATCGTGCCATACTTAAATAAATGAATATGCATGCATAAGCAGTTCAAACCAAGGCCTTATTACATCAAATCAAAATCCAAATTTAAATCCAAAATAAAATAAATAAATCCAGAGTTGTGCATGGCCACTACTTGAGCTCCTGCTGACCTGGTCCATTACTGAGTGTCACCTGAAAAATAATCCCACAAGGGGTGAGTCAAATAGACTCAATGTGTACAACCAGCACAAAACTCAATTAATTCAGGCATGTCAAATCATACATGATAAACATATATAAATCATGATGCAAACCCGAACCCAAGCCTAGATAACCATTCGCTACACACCACCCGTACCAACCATCACACCGTGGGGACTACTAAGTCAACCCTCCATCCGTTACACACCATCGAAGGCAGTCACTGCAGTCGACATGCTCATCGCCCTTATAAAATTTGTGGCATAGCCACCAGATAATTATTTTGTGACATCAGTCACCACATTTAGATTACGTGACATAAGTCACCACATTCAGATATTGTGACATAATTCACCACATTCAGATTATGTGACATAAGTCACCACATTCAGATATTGGGGTATAAAACCACCAATTCACTTCCCCTTTACATATCACCCATATGCCCCATGCCAAACAAATCATGCAATATCGTGCCTTATTTCACATTCTTATCACTATTGACATATGTGCCATAATAGATCATATCATACTCATAGTAGGAGTGGGTAAACGTACCTGATAATTTCGTTCGTACCATTGCATGGTACTTTTAGCCACCTCACACTTATTTTTATTAACACATATATTAAGGCATAACTGTAAATTAATTGAAGCTTAGTGTGGGGATACACACCTGATTTACTTAGCGCTTTATTGAAATCCTGAAAACCCGATCTAATGCTTTTAGACCCTTAATCCCTATATTCGGCCAACCTTAAACACTTTAGCATAAAGCCATTCGGCTAATTAATTAAATTCTAAGGACTATCAAAACTGAAATCTTACCTTATTGCTGATTTCACTACTAATCAAATCCCGAAATTTGTAGTCTTTCCTTCCTTGCAATCGGCTAACACTAAGTCACTTGATTTGGTTAGTTTTTAGCTTTTAAACAAATACGAAATAGATCTTAAAACACCAAATAAGCCTTGGCTGAATGTCATGGGTACTTACCTAGCGAATCTTAAATCCCGAAAACTTTGTGATGGCTTTTCTTGCAATCGGCTAGACATTGAATCACTAAACTAATTAGTTTCGGCTTTTAAACGAAGTAAGAAATAAATTGGAATCCCTAAATATAGCATATGGCCGAATGTCAGATTCACTTACCTTGCGATTTTAAATCCCAGAAGTGATTACTTGCTTTGAAGTTGTCGAAATCCTACAGGGTGCATGTTAGATCCAATTCTAACATTCAAATAAATAGCCTTCGGCCTAATCTTTACCTTGCTTACCTTAGATCTGAAATCCTGAATGGTCTCCTACTTGTAGTCGACAACTACCAAATCCCGAAAGACCCTTCAAAGTTTCGGCCATAGAGAATTATTGGGATTATATACCTATTTTTTTTTACTAAAAGAAAAGAACAAGAGTTCGGTCAAGAGAGATCCTTACCAATAGAATGATCAAAACGCAACTGGCTTCACGAACTAGAAGTGTCGACAAAAGAAAGAAAGTGTTTATGTTTCAGCTTTTGATCTAATGAAGAATCAGTTTCAAAAGAATAGATTCAATCGACTATGGCCACCAAAATAGGAGGTTCAGCTTTTGGAGTATTGCGAAAGGAAGAGGGAGTTTTGGTTTGGAGAGGTTGCGTCAATGGATAAATAGGAAGAAGAAGATTTCAGCTTTGGGGTGACTTTGAATATTCGGCCTATGAAAGTGAGTAGCAAAAAGAGAAGAAAAGAAAAGGAACACAAGTTGATTTCCTTTGGAATTTTTGGCACAAATGAGAAGGATGAGAAGAGAATGAATTTTCGGCTTACCCTTGCTACACTTCAAAGCCGAAATAATGCAAGCCCCTAGAGTCCTCTATTTGGCCACTACATCCTCTCACTATCTAATCCCTATTTCACTCTTTCTCAGCCAAATCTTGCAGTGTCCCTGTGCCGTCCACTTCCTTTCCTCCAGAGTCCATGTGCCGTCCACTTCCTCTCCTCCTTGTAACAAAATAAAACTTCTTATTTTGCCTCCCTTGTGACTCGAACCATGGCCCATTTACACATGCTTGTGGCGTCACTTACAGAGGCTTTAAGTGGCACCTCCAAGCCACTTACTCAAGCCCATTATTGTGTCTTATTTCCCCTACTTATTATCTTAAGGCCTTTCTGGTTTAGCTTCCTCTTTTAAATTAAAAATCGGATAATTTCTAAGGCATTTACTACACTTCAAAGTTTCTAAAATTCATGCCACACAATTCAGAACGCATAGACATGCTTTTACACATACTTAAGCAAAAATGCATAGGCCATAAATCCCGGATATTACAGCCTTTATCATCTCAGTATATCAAATCATTAATGTGGTCTCTATATGTATAATCAAGGCAAGTTCTAGAATAACAATTCAGTGTTGACACACTCATAATCAATAAAGTGAGCACGAAAAAGAATATATGCTCTATAAGGCTCAAAATCTCATAAAAATTATGGGTATTTGACATCAATCCAGTAAATTTTAAACTCCAAGGTAATATTCAAATTCAGTTCAACAACATAGAAAATTTTTTATTCTTGAAAAATAGACTTATCATGGTTGATTCTCTTGTATTCTTCAAATTTAATCTTCAATGCACAATTATCAATGACTTACTCAAAAACATATCGATAAAAACCATAAATCATTCAAAATTGCACCCTAATTGATAATATGAGAAAATTACTTAGGAACAAGACTAAAATTCAGGATTTTGGAATAATACAAAAAGTTGGGTACTTTTACCCCCCACACTTAAGATGTATATTGCCCTCAATGTACAAAGATAGATAAACAATTATGTAATAATAAAATCAAAAGAGAATGGGAGAAGTAACACTTCCTGAATTTTGGATGATTTCCTTGGAGGATGGTAGATGTCGTAGTGAAAGGTGGTTGGAGTAGGCAGTGGTGGCATTTTCTAGGGGCCTGGTGGGGTGGCTTTTATAAGGTTTTCTTGAAGAAAAGTGAAGGTTTGATAGGTTTTTAGGGGATTGAGGACGTGGGTGTGGCCGAAATGGGGGAGAAGAAGGCTGAAAATTTTTTTTAGGGTTGATTTTGGGGGAGATGAGCGGTTTAAGTTTCTTAAATAGGGGTGAGAGTAGGGGAAGGGCCACACCCATGCTTGATTTTTATGTGCCCGTGCTTTTCGTGATTTTAAATTTTGGGCACGTTCAGGCATCAGGCCACGGTCGTGGGTATTTATGGCACGCCCGTGTTTTATTCACACAGTTGTATAGATCAGGTGTGTTTCGCCCGTGTTTGATAAGTCAATATGTTGGCACGGTGAGGTAGCAAGGGCGTGTGTAGCCCATGTGTGGCAAGTTAGTATCTTCACACGGTCGTCAGGCACGGGAGTGTCTTTCCCGTGCTCGATAAGTCAGTAACCTCGCACAGGTAGAGGGAACGACCGTGTCTCGCCCGTGTTTGGGAAAAAAATTCTTCTTCGTCGTGAACGATTTTTGGCCCACCCGTGGTTTGTCTTCTTGCTTCCACACAATCACGAGCACGCTCGTGTGTAAGGCCGTGTGGTCTAAAACTTGTACCTTATTAAATTAGTTAGAAGCTGAACAGTTAAAAGTATGATGTTAGGGAGGTTAGTGCTCGGATTGCCTCCCGAGAAGCGCTTGTTTATAGTCCTAAGCTAGACTTTCCCTATTTTCAGTTCTAAAAGAAGGTTTATGGAGGAAAAGCTTCTCTCTCATATCTCCAAAATCTGCACCATTATAAATTTTGAGTCTGTGACCATTTACCTTTAATGTGCCCTTAGTGGGGTGAGTTACCTCGATTGTGCCATATGGAAAAATTGTTTTGATCATGAATAGGACTGACCATCTTGATTTCAGCTTCCCAGGAAATAATTTGAGCCTTGAGTTGTACAGTAGGACCAAGTCCCCTACTTCGAATTGTTTCGACTTCTTTAGGCGAGAATCGTGGCATCGCTTTGTTGCCTCTTTGTATAATTTTGAGTTCTTATAGGCCTCGGCTCTCCATCGTCTAGCTCGTTCATCTGCATCATTCTTTTCTTTCTTGTAGTTCTAAGATCAAATTTTAAAAACTTTATGGCCCAAAAAGCTTTGTGTTCTAACTCGAATGGTAGATGACAGCTTTTCCCATATACAAATTTGTATGGGGATGTCCCTAGATGGGTTTTAAATGCTATTCTATAGGCCCATAAGGCATCATCTACTTTTAATGCCCAATCTTTTCTATTCGATTCAACCATTTTTTCTAGGATGTGCTTAAGTTCTCGGTTTGCTACTTCAACTTGCTTGCTGGTTTGGGGGTGATATGTGGTGCTATCCTGTGGTATACTCCATATTTCTTTAGAACTTTTTCAAATTGAGTATTACAGAAATGAGTACCCATATCACTAATGATAGCTCTAGGTGTCCCAAATAGAGAAAACAGTTTCTTGAGAAATTTAACTACTACCCTAGCATCATTGGTAGGTAAGGCTTCCACTTCTACCCATTTTGACATGTAATCAACTACCACTAGGACGTATTTATTTCCAAATGAACTAGGGAATGGTCCCATAAAATCAATACCCCATACATCAAATAATTCACATGATAACATATATGTTTGAGGCATTTCATCATGTTTAGAAATATTACTTGTTCTTTGGGATTTATCACACGAGGTAACATACCTGTTGGCATCTTTAAATAGAGTGGGCCAATAAAAACCTGATTCGATTATTTTGTGTGTTGTCTTAATGCCACTGTAGTGTCCTCCTGAGGGTCCTCAATGGCAATGTTCCAGGATTTTACTTGCTTATGCTTTTGTAACGCATCTTCGAATTACCTAATCTGCACATATGCAGAAAAGAAAAGGAGCTTCCCAAAAATAGTTTTTCACATCAACAAAGAATCGTTTCTTTTGGTGATGTGTTAGTCTTTTTGGTAAGATGTTAGCTGCTAAATAATTCGCAATATTTGCAAACCACGGTACCTCAGAATATGTTACAAAATGGAGTTGTTCTTTGGGAAATGAATCGTTTATCTCATTTTTATCGAGCTCTCTGATATGTGGATTCTCAAGTCCAGAAAGATGATCTGCCGCAAGATTCTCAGCTCCCTTCTTGTCTTGTATTTCCAAGTCAAATTCCTGTAAGAGTAAAATCCATCGTATGATTCGAGGTTTTGCATCAGGTTTGTTTAAGAGATAGCGAAGAGATGAATGTTCAGTATAAACGACAACTTTAGACAATATTAGATACTGCCTAAATTTGTCAAAAGCAAAAACTACAGCTAGCAATTCTTTCTCTGTGGTGGTGTAGTTTTCTTGTGCGGGTGTTAATGTTCTGCTAGCGTAGTAAATTGGCTGAAAATGCTTGTCTCTTCATTGTCCCAAAATCGCACCTACTGTAAAATCACTTGCATCGCACATTAGTTCAAAGGGTAAGTTCCAATCAGGTGCAATTATAATCGGTGTATTTATTAATTTATCCTTAAGTACATTAAATGCATCTAAACATTCCTGATTGAAATTGAAAGGAACATCTTTTTCTAGTAATTTTGTCAAAGGCTTAGCTATTTTTGAAAAATCTTTAATAAATCTTCTAAAGAACCCTGCATGTCCTAAAAAGCTTCTAATAGCCTTAACTGAACTAAGGGGAGGTAATTTTTCTATGGTTTCAACCTGATCGTGTCAAACATTCGAGTTCTAAAATTTATAAAAGAACGATCGAACCTGTAGACTAACTATGACAACGATAGAGGAAAGTGCACCTATAGAATAGTAGCATAGTTTAGGCAACAGTATCTTATCGAACCCAAAGGAACCTAAAAGTACTACTACTCACTTTCTTTCTATTATTTAGCCTAAAATATGGAGTGATTGATTTATGAAACTAATGAAATATTGAAACTAAATGCAAAGGCAAAAGAATGAATTGGGGAAAGACTTTAGGGAAACTCAGTTGATGAAGACGATACCCTCAGGAAGAATCCACCTATGACTTCACTTATTATTCATCCCAAAACCATATGATTTCTTTTCTTAGCTTGATCCGTGAGACTCCCTAACCTATATTAAACCCTCTCTCGAGGCGAATAACGTCTAACCTTAGGCTAATTAGTGGAACTCTCGTTCTCTTATAATAACCCCCTAAGGAAGCAGTAAATCGATCAATGGATTCCCATATTAGGTTTCACCCTAATCTGGTAAAATCTCGTAACCATATCTCTAGGCACCCAATCAACTCCGCTCAATTATGCTAGATCTACTCTTAAGCAGGGTCTATTCCTCCTCCACCTAAGCACATTAGATTAAATTAAGCAACATAATTAAGAACAAACTAAGAACTTATCATATAATTTAGAAATCAAATAACAAAATCCATCATAGGTTTTATCCCCTTCAGGTATCTAAAGGGTTTAGATCATAACTAAATAAGAAAACATCTCGAGAGAAAAGATAAAACAAAACATAAGAAATCCCTAAAACCCCCTGAAAGAATTGAAGGAGAGATCCTCCGTCTTGAATAGAGTTCTGGCTTCTTGAGATGGATCAACTGGCTATCTTCAAGTGATCCCCTAAAAGATGAAAGCTTCAGGAAAAGCCTCTGCAAAAAGCTGTCCCCTTTCAATGTCTGCCTTGGGTTGTTTATATAGGCTTTTGAGATGCTTTACTTGGCTCCTAATTACCTCTTTCAAGTAGAATTACTATTAGGGTGTTTAGGTAGACTTAGGAGTATGTTTCTTTGGCTTCAAGCATCCAATTTTGAGTGAAATTATTCATTCCCGTGGCAGGGGCACGCCCATAGCACACACCCGTGTAATTCAGGGTTGAGCAGTGCCTTGATTCTTTCATTTTGGGCACAGCTGTGTGAGTCGAGATTCAGGCCGTGCTTCAGGTCTGTCGATTGGGACACGGCCATGTAGATCAACAGGCACATCCGTGTGTGGTAAATGGATGATGCACGGCTGTGTGTGACAGAGTTGAGGCCGTGCTCAAGGTAATTGGCGAAGCACGATCGTGTGGGCTTTGGGCCAAGCCGTGTCGAATTCTTGGGTTGGCCCAATTTAGTCTGTTTTAAGCCCGTTTTACGTTCTTTTTATCCTTAGGTGCTTTCTTGAGTATAAGACATGAAAAGAGAGGATTAGGAGCACCTTTTTACAAAAATCAAGGATAATTCATCCAAAAGCATACTAAATGTGGGATTAAAATATGTTACTTTTACGGTTTATCAAATACCCCCACACTTAAGCTTTTGCTTGTCCTAAAGCAAAATTCTCAACATACAATTAAAACGAATTTTCCATAATTCATAATTCCTATGGACAATGCCTCATCATAATTCATAGATAATTTATACATGGATAATTCAACTCAAAGAACCCTAAAGATTCAATCTAGATAAGTCATACCTTTGCAGTATGAAAACATAGGTGTTTCCCCTTATCTAAGTAATTACCTTTAATACAAAACAGACAAGGATTGACATCCTCACTAAAGGTTCACTTAAATCACTCAAAGTGTTTAAGCTTCAAGAATAAGCACTCATAAGTCGAACCTGAAAAGTTAATCCCATAGGCTTGCCTGAAAATCAAATCTCCACCACTGTATATGAGATGATACACTGATCAAAAGGTCTTTGTTAGGGCTGTAACAGGGCTAGGGTTAAAAGGTGTGGATAAAGGCTAAATTAGAGGGTTAGAATCGAGACTGACTTGACAAATTACCTAACTAGAAACAATGAACTAATATAAGTACTTACATCAATTGAAAGCCAATAATACCTACTATTGATAATTACTCTATAATAACAAGTATTTCCCTCACTTAAAATTTGATAATACTTTAATACGAGCTTTTTCTTCAACAATTGGAGTTTAAATCCTCTAAGCTCTTTTATATACCACTAATATTGAATAAACTTGGATTTTATTATTTTTTTAAGAACAAATTAAAAAAAATTATAGAAGGAACTTTGATAATTGAAATAACCTAATTCGACGACTGAACAAATCAATTCTCGATAGAGGGGTAGTCAAAAGAATGTTGATAACAAATACAAAGGGATTTTGGGTTAATATTAAATGGGTAATTCAATAAAAAAGGGTTGTTAGGATCAAATTGGTTTACTGTGGGTTATTTATGTAGGTAAGCTTTTTGGTGGAGTGAATGGGTTAAAACCTAGATGCCTTTATCATCTCAGTATATCAAATCATTAATGTAGTCTTGACATGTATAAACGAGGCAAGTTCTAGAATAACAGTTCAAAGTTGACACACTCATAATCAATAAAGTGAGCATGAAAAAGAATATATGCTCTATAAGGATCAAAATCTCACAAAAAATTATGGGTGTTTTTTACATCAACCCCTATAAATTTTGAACTTCAAGGTGATACTCAAATTCGGTTCAACAACCTATCAATTTTAATTTTTAAAAAGTAGACTTATCATGCTCGATTCTCTAGTATTCTTCAAATTTAATCATCAATGCACAATTAACTATGACTTATTCAAAGACATATCAATAATAATCATAAATCATTAGAAATTTCATCCTAATTAGTAATATGAGAAAATTACTTAAAAATAAGACTAAATTCAGGGTTTGAGAATAATGCAAAAAGTTAGGCACTTTTACCCCCCCACACTTAAGATGTACATTGCCCTCAATGTACAAAGATAGATAAATAAAAATTAATTATAAGATCAAAAGAGAGGGATAGAGTGCCACTTTCCTGAATTTTGGGTGATTTTCGGGAGTTGGCAGTGTTCGGGATGGAAGATGACTTATGTGTTAGTGAATTACTCTTAATGATTTGTCCGTGTATGTAGAATCTGTGATCGGAACTGTGAAGTCATCAGTTAGATATTTCAGGGTTGTAAGATAAATAAATGTTAGGAATACTTCGAAGATTAGATAAGTAATGATAAAAGTTTGCAATGAAGAAAAGTAGCAAATTATGATAATAAAGGAAAAATAAAAATAAAAATAACACTAAAAATAAGACAATAAAATGTAGATAATTAAAGGGACTCAAAGGTCCTCCTCATTGTTTGGATTTGGTGGTGGGGCTGGTGATGACATATGGATGTGTTGGCATATTTGGTGGAGGTGGCCTCTATCCCATCAAAATGTCGAGTGTTGTCAACGAAATACTGCTCAAACTAGTTGAGGCGTGCATAGATATCTGCCCATGATGTTGCTGCATGGGATGGCTGCTGTCTCGGAGCTGGTGGGACATCGTCAGTAATGTCCTCGGGCTCCCCCTCATCTGTGGATGTCACTAATCGGTATTGAGGGGGGTTGGTCCCTCGATGATGTTTAATCATCCCCATGTGTAGCATCGTCTGCATGCCTTGAGGTACCATGTTACACATCAGTGTGAGGGAGGTGATCTGATCATCAGTGTTCGAGAGTTCGAAGTGTTAAGCCAGCCTAGTGATGTATGGCCCCATTGATAGAATCCCCTTTCTGTGTTGCTCTACTTGGTGCTGGATAGCACAGGCAATGAAATATGCCAAATTGAAAACGTCCCCCTTTGACATGCACGATAAGTAGTAAACATCGTGCTTGTTTACCAGACCAGTGCTTTCGCGTCGACCTGTGATAGTGTGGGCTAGGATGGCATGGATATATCTCAAGGGTGGGCTAAGGGTTGTTGCCTTCAATCGACTGGGGTGGAAGCATTCGTGGTGGGTGCTAGGCTGTGCCAACAGTTAAGGGGGTTACGGGGGAGTTCTTGATCTAACTCAGAGAGGTTATTTTCCTCTCTAAATTCGTCTATATAAAGTCCAAGAGCTATGTCGAATTGGGGAATGCTTAATTGACGTAACATACCCCCTAACCAGAATTGCACTATTCTCGGCTAGTCAAACTGTGCCATCACTGTTTGCAAAGTAAAAGTTGTGCAAAACTCTAGTGTTAGCTCCAGGTATGTGGGCTCGATGATTGAGAAGAATTGCTCCCATGGTTCGGTTGAAATGAGGGCCCGGATGTTAGTTGCTAGTCCTATTTTTTCAACGGTGTTCCAGTCAATGCACCTTCCGGTGCCTAAAGGCCTTTCTCAAAATGTCTTGTAACGCTCTTCCTGAGTGTTTTGAGGGAACAGAAGGAATGGATACCGAAACTTGAAAGATGCACTTGCGGAAGATGATCCAGTCCCTTTTCTCTTCTTACTTGGGACTGTGCGTTTTACTCAAAATGAAACACCCCAAACCCAGCCCACGAGCCTTGACTGGATCTGGTATGTTCCCCAGTGTAAACCGTTTCAAATTCTTTTGTTACTTAGGAAAAACTTGTGCGTTTTGAAAGAAAGATTGTTTTGGGTTGGGCTTGAGTTGAAAACAAGTTTATTTCATTATTAAAAATCCTTTACTTTAAGTGGCAAAACGTTTGGGCTTTGTTTTAAAAATAGATTTACTTAATCTTTTAATAAGTAAAAGTTTGTAAGCTTAATAAATAAAAGCAAAGTAAAGTAGTTCTACTAAGGCTTTATTACATCAAATAATTCCCAAAATTTAAATTCAACATACTTAAGGTAAAATAGTCCAAATAAAAGAAATCTGAACTTCACATGGCCTCCACTAAGCATCTGCCGGCCCGGTCCATCACTGGTCGTCACCTGAAAAGTAATCCCACAATGGGGTGAGTCAACAGACTCAATGTGTAACCAACACTAAAATTTAATATTTCAGGCATACAATGTCATACATGTTCATAAAGCATTTAAACAATATGATGAAACCCAAACCCAAACCTATATGCCATCCGCTACACACCACCGCACCATCCTCACACCGTAGGGACTACTAAGTCAACCCTCCATCCGCTACACACCATCGAAGCGATCATCGCAATGACGTGCTCATCGCCTCTTATGAAATTCGTGGTCTTAGGTCACCACATTTAGAATTCGTGGTCTTAGGTCACCACATTCAGCGGTTACGTGGTCTTAGGTCACCACATTCAATTTTAGTGGTCTTAGGTCACCACATTCAGATTTCGTGGTCTTAGGTCACCACATTAACTTCCCCTTTTCATATAACCCATATGCCCCCATATTTCATACACAATATGCAAAATCATGCCTTAATTTACATTATTATCACTTTTCACATGTTGAAAATAACATATATTCATATTCCTAGTAGGAGTAGGAAACGTACCTTAGTACTTTGTACCATAGTATGGTACCTTAGCCATATTCACATTCTTATAAACATGCATATTTAATTTAAAACATAGCCATGAACATATTAAAACTTAGAGTAGGGTACACACCTGATTTGCTTAGTGATTCACTTAAATCCCGGAAAGCTTGATCTAATGCCTTAGATCTCAATTCCTACATTCGGCCAACCTTAATATATTAGCATAAAGCCTATTCGGCTATAAAACCAAATCCTAGTAGGATTTTTACACTAAGACTTACCTTGTGGATTTTAAATCCCGAAATTCACCGAATAACTAGGGAACACGCGGCCTATGGTGTACCTTCGGGAAAAGAACTTCTCCTTCTTGTAGTTGACTTAAACAAATCCCGAAAGATCTCTTCAAAGTTTCGGCAACAAGATATTAATGGGGTTAGTCCTAGATTTCAGCAAATCTTAAAAGAAAAATGATTAAAATCGAATGATACTAGTTCTTACCCTTAATACAGAAGTCGATAACCCCTTGTTTGAAGTCTCAAAACTATTCGGCTATGGCCTTGATTTTAGCAAACTTTCGACTTTTGGAAGATTATGAAAGAAGAAGAGAAAAGAGTTTGAGCAATTTGGTAATGAAGTTTCGGCTACACAAGGTGTATTTTCGGCTTGGCAAAATGATTAAGAAAGGAGATATTTGCTAGAGAGAATTCGGCAGAGAGAGAGTTAGAAGAAAGAATGAATGGCCTTCTTTTCCTTTTATAGCCAAAATTACTAACTTAGAATCCCTTACTTGGCCATCACTCTTTTATTTTGATAGCTTTATCTCTTTAATTAAAAATTAAAGAATAATCCCTCAATTATCTCTTTAAAAATAATCTAAAATAAATCATCATTTATCCACCTATTTAGCCGAGTTTTAAGGAGAATTAAACTCTTCCCTTAAGAGTCCCTATTGCTGTCCATTGCTTCCTCTTTAAGTAATTAAATAAAAATCACTTAAAGTCTTAGCTAGATGACGTCCACCCCCTTCCCTTGATAAGCCAAATTTAAACTTATTCTATTGGACTCCTTGTGGCCATACGAGGCCCAAAATTATCCACCTAAGTGGCGCCTCCCTATGATTAGTTTAGCTTTAATAACGAATTGGGCCGCAAGCCCAATTCAGACGCAAAAACACTCTCAGAAATGCTCTCCTTGCTACTTGAACCTAAGCTTGCACACATGCTAGTGGCATCATTTATTGGGCTTTAAGTGGTGCCTCCTTGTCACTTTCCCAAGCCCCTTTTTGTGTCAAATTTCTTCTATTAATTTTCTTAAGGCCACCTTTCCTTAAAACTTATCATTTCTAAGACATTTCCTTACATTTCCAAGTTTCCAAAAATGTTTGTTTCCCTCCTTTAAACTTATCATTCCTAAAGCATTTCCTTACATTTCCAAGACATTTCCAAGACATTTCCTTACATTTCCTTACATTTCCTTACATTTCCATACATTTCCATACATTTCCTTACATTTCCATACATTTCCATACATTTCCTTACATTTCCATACATTTCCATACATTTCCATACATTTCCTTACATTTTCATACATTTCTTACATTTCCATACATTTCCATACATTTCCTTGCATTTCCAAGGTTCTAAAAATGCACACCACATATCACAATAAACATGCTATTTCATAAAATTAAGCAAAAATGAACACAATGGGATTCGAACCTCTTCCCTCAAAGTACTTCACTTGATGCCATAACCCTTGCACCTTAGGTGGCGTCCCTTGCCACATTTCCACATCACTTCTTATTTTTAACTTAAAAACCAATAATTGTCCAAAGCTTTCTCTTCCATCCTAGGATTTTAAAAACCCTTAATTCACTTCCAAACACTGCCAAAACCTACTACTCATGAATTATGCACAAACGTATAACCCCTAATCTAGGATGTTACACAAGATGTCGACATCTTCCCTGCTAATGTAAAGCAATTTTTTCTAGTTCAACCAATATATTTTAGAATTACACAATAAAATTTTACAATAGCAGAGCACCAATTCTTCTAACATGTATTAATAAGCAAAGCATAAGATTAATCAAATAATGAAAATCATGTTGTTAAAAACTTAAATAACTAAAGCAAACAAGAAACATTCTAAAAAGAAAATGAACTAAACAAAAATCATGTCATAAATTAATAGAATAAACTAAATAACATGAATCAAAATTTTTTTTAGTCTAAATTTAAACAAAAACTTAAATGAATAGGAAATATGCGAAAGTGTGAAGAAGAAGAAACCAGTATTGGTGATGGATGATGAGCACGGTTGGAGGATACGGCAGTGGGGCTGGTTTCTGCAGTGTAAACACGACCTGGTAGGGGCATGGTGTGTGAGCACGGTGGTGCGGTGGCCGTGTGGGTTAGTTGAGGAGAAAAAGTGGCCTTTTGGAGGGGGAAGTCTGGTTTTTATGGCTAGATTTGGGGAGGAGGGGTTTAAAACTTAATTTTAGGGTTTGGATTTGAGGAAGAAAGCTGTTAGAATTTATTTATAGAGGAGGGGGCATGGTTAGTTAACACGCCCGTGTCATTTTGAAATCGATCGTGCTTTTCCCATTTTTCAGGATTGGGCGAGTTCAGGTTTATTGGCACGGTCGTGTTACCATTGGGCACGCCGGTGCTTAGCAAGTCAGTAGCTTCACACGGTTCGATCGCACGGGCGTGTTCTGGTATCGTAGTCCGCGTTGACTATAGAAATTTTTCCTGTTTGAGCATGACTCTTGACATGCCCGTGTTTGATAAGCCAGTATATTGGCATGGTGGAATAGCACGGTCGTGTCTAGCCCGTGTGTCAAAAGGCAGTAACCTTGTGAGGCACGAGCATTTTCTACCCGTGTTGTGTAAGTCAGTAGCTTTACACGATGATGAGGCACGGGCGTGGTCTGATATCGCAGCCCGTGTTAGAGAATGTCATTTTTTTCTTGCTTATGCACGGTAATAGCACACCCGTGTTTGCGACCGTGTCTTGCATACGGCCATTGGCATGGCCGTGCTTATGGTCGTGTTTTAAAACTTGCACTTTCATTAGGCTAATTTTTGTGAGGTGTTAGCAATATGAAAATAAAATGTTAGTGTTTTAATGATCGGGTTGCCTCCCAAGAAGTGCATGTTTATAGTCTTAAGTTAGACTTTCCTTGTTTCGGTTATAAAAGAAGGTTCATGGAGCAGAAGCTCCTCTCTCATATCTCCAAAATCTGCACCATTATAAATTTTGAGTCGGTGACCATTTACTTTGAATGTGCCCTTAGTGGGGTGAGTTACCTCAATTGTTCCATATGGAAAAATTATTTTAATCATGAATGGGCTAGACCATCTTGATTTTAGCTTTTTTGGAAAATAATTTAAGCCTTGAGTTATGCAGTAGGGCCAAGTCTCCTACCTCGAATTGTTGACCTTTTTAGACGAGCATCGTGGCGTCACTTTTTTGCCCCTTTATATAATTTTGAGTTCTCGTAGGGTTCAGCTCTCCATTCATCTAGCTCATTTATCTGCATCATTCTTTTCTTTCCTGCAACATTAAGATCAGAATTCAAAAATTTTATTGCCCAAAAAGCTTTGTGTTCTAATTCGAATGTTAAATGATAGCTTTTCCCATATACAAGTTTGTATGGGGATGTTCCTAGAGGTGTTTTGAATGTGTTCTGTAGGCCCATAAAGCATCATCTACTTTAACTGACTAGTCTTTTCTATTTGATTCAACAGTTTTTTTCTAGAATACGCTTAAGCTCTCGGTTTGCTACCTCAGCTTGCCCACTGGTTTGAGGATGATATGGGGTGGCTGTTCTGTGGCATACTCCATATTTCTTTAGAACTTTTTCAAATTGAGTATTACAGAAATGAGTACCCCTATTACTAATGATGGCTCTAGGTGTCCCGAATCGGGAAAATAGTTTCTTAAGAAATTTAACTAATACCCTAGCTTCATTGGTAGGTAAGGCTTCTGCTTCTACCCATTTTGACATGTAATCAACTGCTACTAGGATGTATTTATTTCCAAATGAATTGGGGAATGGTCCCATGAAATCGATACCCCATACGTGAAATATCTCACATGATAACATATATGTTTGAGGCATTTCATTACGTTTAGAGATATTACCTAGCCTCTGGCATCTATCACATGAGGTAACATACCTGTTGGCATCTTTGAATAGAGTGGGCCAGTAAAAACCTGATTCGAGTATTTTATGTGCTATCTTAATCCCACTGTAGTGTCCTCCTGATGGTCCTGAATGGCAATGCTCCATGATTTTGTTTGCTTCTGTCTTTGTAACACATCTTCGAATTACTTGATCTGCACATATGCAAAAAAGAAAGGGATCTTCCCAAAAATAATTTTTCTTATCAGCAAAGAATTGCTTCTTTTGGTGATGTGTTAGTTTCCTTGGTAGAACATTAGCTGCTAAATAATTTGCAATATTTACAAACCATGGTACCTCATAATGGGTTATAGAGAAGAGTTGTTCTTCAAGAAATGAATCATTTATTTCACCTTCGTCAAGCTCTTTGGTGTGTGGATTTTCATGTTTAGAAAGGTGATCTGTTGCAAGATTCTCGGCTCCCTTCTTATCTTGTATTTCTAAGTCAAATTCCTATAAGAGTAAAATGCATCGTATGAGTCTAGGTTTTGCATCAGGTTTGGTTAAAAGATAATGAAGAGCTGAATGGTCAATGTAAACAACAACTTTCGATAAATATTAGATATTGTCCAAATTTGCCAAAAGAAAAAACTACAACTAGCAGTTCTTTCTCAGTCGTGGTGTAATTTTCTTGCGCAGGTGTTAATGTTCTGCTAGCGTAGTAAATCGGCTGAAAATGCTTGTCTCTTCGTTGTCCCAAAACTGCGCCTACTGCAAAGTCACTTGCATCACACATTAGTTCAAAGGGTAAATTCCAATCAAGTGCGATTATAATTGGTGCATTTATTAATTTATCTTTAAGGACATTGAATGCATCTAAACATTCCTGATTGAAATTAAAAGGAACATCTTTTTCTAGTAATTTTGTCAAAGGCTTAGCTATTTTAGAAAAGTCTTTAATGAATCTTCTATAAAAACCTACATGTCCTAAAAAGCTTCTAATAGCCTTCACTGAACTAGGGGGAGGTAATTTTTCTATGGTTTCAACTTTTGCTTTATCTACCTCAATCCCTTTTCTAGAAATCTTATGTCCTAAAACAATCCCTTCTCTAACCATAAAGTGGCATTTTTTCCAATTCAAAACAAGGTTTGTTTCTTCACATCTAATTAGAACTCGTTTTAAATTTTTAAGTCAAAGCTAGAAAGAATTATCGAAAACCAAGAAATCATCCATAAATACCTCCATGATGTCCTCTACGAGTTCATCAAAAATTGCCAACATGCAACATTTAAAAGTGGCAGGAGCATTACATAATCCAAAAGGCATTCTATGATGAGAAAACGTACCGTATGGGCATGTAAATGTCATCTTCTCTTGGTCTTCAAGAGCTATGGGGATTTGGAAGTAGCCGGAGAGTCCGTCCAAGAAGAAGTAGTACATATGCACGGATAGTCTTTCTAACATTTGATCAATGAAAGGTAGAGGAAAGTGATCTTTTCTGGGGGCATCATTTAGCTTTCTATAGTCTATACAGACTCTCCAACCTATAACTGTTCTTGTGGGAATTAACTCATTCTTTTCGTTGAGCACTACTGTCATTCCTCCTTTCTTTGGAACTACCTGCACAGGACTTACCCAAGTGCTGTCAGAAATAGGATAAATTATTCCTGCATCTAGAAGTTTAATTACCTCGGCTTTGACCACTTCTTTTATGTTAGGGTTTAATCGTCTCTGAGGTTGCACACATGGTTTATATTCTTCTTCCATTAAAATTTTGTGGGTGCAAAACGCGGGGTTTATTCCCTTGATGTCAAAAATTTTCCAAGCTATGGCTTTCTTGTGTTCTCTTAGTACCTTTATCAGCTCCTCCTTTTCCTTGGGTTCTAGTTCTGAAGAGATGATTAGTGGTAACGTAGAGTTGTCCCCAAGGAATGCATATTCTAAATGTTTTGGTAACTATTTTAATTCCAATTTGGGCGGCTCTTCGATGGAGGGTTTCTATTTTAATACGTCATCTTCTTCAATGTTTTCTTCTTTCATTTGTCTGAATGATGATGTATCCAAACTGATCTCATTATCTTCATCTTATTCCCCCTCTCCTTGAGGCATACATAGCTCCATCGTGTCATCCTGCAGGATTTTCTATAATGAATTTTTAATAATATGATCAGTAGTGTCAACAAAATAACAGGAATCATCTTGCTCTTTAGAATATCACATGGCATCATAAATTTGGAAAGTAATTTCTTCATTACCTATCCTTAGTGCTAGTTTGCCATCACCTACATCAATAATAGCTCTAGCGAAGGGCTAAAAAGGACGCCTAAGATTAAAGGAACATTGATGTCCTCATCCATGTCTAACACAACGAAATCAACAGGGAAAATAAATTTATCAATTTTCACCAAGACATCTTTAATAACTCCTCTGGGATATTTAATAGATCTATCAGCTAATTGAATACTCATCCTAGTGGGTTTTGGTTCCCCAAGATCTAGCCGTTTAAACAATCGGTAAGGCATTAAGTTGATACTAGCGCCTAGGTCTGCTAATGCTTTCGTGATGTTTAAACTACCAATTAAGCAAGGAATAGTGAAACTCCCTGGATCTTTTAACTTCCGTGGTAGTCTATTTTGGAGAAGGGCTGAACACTCTTCATTAAGTTCCACCTTTGATACTTCCTCAAGCTTCCTTTTGTTTGTGAGAAGTTCCTTTAAGAATTTTGCATACTTTGGCATCTGGGAAATAGCTTCAACAAAAGGTAAGTTAATATGTATTTGTTTAAAGAGTTCAAGGAACTTACCGTATTGAGCATCCAGTTTTTCTTTCTTTAATTTTTTTGGATGTGGAATTTGTGTTCTATTCTCTTTAGGCAATGTATTGTCGTTCTCAACTTCTGCACTTTTTTTCTTGGTAGCCTCATGTGGTGTCTTTCTTTGTGGTTCAACTAGCTCTTTGCCACTCCTTAGTGTGACTGCCCTTACTTGCTCTGTGTCTTTGGAAAAAATTCCCGTCCGTATTTCACATACTATTTCAGTAAGTATTCCAACTGACGTAATGAGCTCTCCCACCTGAGTCTTGATTCCCTTGAGTGAGATTTACTGTTCATCAAGTGTTGCTTCCGTCATTTGGAGGCGAGAATCTATAGTTGCCATGAATTTTGTCAGCATCTCTTCAAGGTTTGATTTCCTTTCCTGTGGATAAGGCTGATTTTGGTAATTTGGAGGAGGTTACTGCCTTTGATTTCCTTGATTTCCTTGTCCTCCCCACGAAAAATTTGGGTGGTTCGTCCAACCTGCATTATAAGTGTTACTATAAGGATTATTATTAGATCTGAAATTGTTACCTATATAGTTTGTTTGCTCATTGTCTGCTCCCGGTTAGTAGGGTGGGTACTCAAAATTCACCACATTTCCACTCGCTTCACATTGCATGACTGGGTGTATCTGCGAAGAACATAAGTTATCAAGCTTTCTATTCATTAACTCCACCCGTGTTGACAGCATTGTCACTGCGTCTATGTTAAAAACTCAAGCTGATTTTGTCGGTTTAGCTCTTGTAATTTGCCATTGATAGGTGTTCAATGACATCTCTTCAATAAAATCGTAAGTTGCTTCAGGAGTTTTGTCATTCAAAGTTCCACCGGCTGATGAATCAATCATTTGACTAGTTGGAAAATTCACACCATTGTAAAAAGTTTGGACTTGGTGCCACAAAGGTAATTCATGGTGTGGGCATCTCCTTAGGAGATCCTTGTATCTCTCCCATGCATCATATAATGCTTCTGCGTCATTCTGCACAAAAGAAGATATGTCATTCCTAAATTTAGCCGTTTTGGCTGGTGGAAAATATTTTAAAAGAAATTTTTTGGTCATTTGATCCCATGTGATGATTGACCCTAGTGGTAACGAGTTCAACCATTGCTTGGCTTTATTTCTTAATGAAAAGGGAAATAACCGAAGACGTATGGCATCATCAGAAATGCCATTTATTTTGAAGGTATCACAAAATTCTAAAAAATTAGATATATGAGTGTTTGGATCTTCACCCTGCAAACCATCAAATTGAACAAACTGTTGAATCATTTGTATTGTGTTAGGCTTTAATTCAAAATTATTAGCAGCTATAGCGGGCCTAACAATACTAGATTCTGCTCCTGTCAAATTAGGTTTAGCATAATCATACATAGTAAGCGGAGCATTCTACTCTTGCACATTTGGCGGTGGATTGTTTTCGTCCATCCCTTCAGTAGGATTGGATCTTTCTTGTTGTTCTTCTCTTTAGTAGTCTAGAGCTCATCTAATTTCTCTGCGATTTCTGCGAGCGGTAGCTTCAATGTCACTTTCGTATGCTAAATGTCCTCTTGGGTTCCTTCTAGTCATAAACTAGAGGTACCTTCTAGTAGAAGAAATAAAATTAGTATAAATAAAAATTTAACCTAAACAAAAATAAAATTAAATTGCAAAAATAATAAAATAATGGCTAAAGTAATAGAAATAGAGCTTTCTTAATATTTTAGTGTTCCCCGGCAACGACGCCAAAAACTTAATCGTGTCAAATAGTCGAGTTTTCAAATTTATAAAAGAATGATCAAACCTGTAGACTAACTATGACAATGATAGAGGCAAGTGCACCTATCGAACAGTAGTATAGTTTAGGCAAGAGTATCTTATCGAACCCAAAGGAACCTAAAAGTACTACTACTCACTTTCTTTCTATTATTTAGCCTAAAATATGGAGTGATTGATTTATGAAACTAATGAAATACTTAAACTAAATGCAAAGACAAAAGAATGAATTGGAGAAAGACTTTAGGAAAACTTAGTTGATGAAGACGATACCCTCAGGAAGAATCCACCTATGACTTCACTTATTATTCATCCCAAATCCATATGATTTCTTTACTTAGCTTGATCCGTGAGACTCCCTAACCAATATTAAACCCTCTCTCGAGGCGAATAACGTTTGACCTTAGGTTAATTAGTGGGACTCTCATTCTCTTATAATAACCCCCCTAAGAAAGCAGTAAATCAATCAATGGATTCCCATATTAGGTTTCACCCTAATCCGGCAAAATCTCGTAACCCTATCTCTAGGCGCCCGATCAACTTCGCTCAATTATGCTAGATCTACTCTTAGGCAGGGTCTATTCCTCCTCCACCTAAGCACATTAGATTAAATTAAGCAACATAATTAAGAAAAAACTAAGTACTTATCATATAATTTAGAAATCAAATAACAAAAATCCATCATAGGTTTCATCCCCTTCAGGTATCTGAAGGGTTTAGATCATAACTAAATAAGAAAACATCTCAAGAGAAAAGATAAAACAAAACATAAGAAATCCCTAAAACCCCCTGAAGGAATTGAAGGAGAGATCCTCCGTCTTGAATAGAGTTCTGGCTTCTTGAGATGGATCAACTGGCTATCTTCAAGTGATTCCCTAAAAGATGAAAGCTTTGGGAAAAGCCTCTGCAAAAAGCTGTCCCCTTTCAATGTCTGCCTTGGGTTGTTTATATAGGCTTTTGAGATGCTTTACTTGGCTCCTAAGTACCTCTTTCAAGTAGAATTACTATTAGGGTTTTTAAGAAAACTTAGAAGTATGTTTCTTTGGCTTCAAGCATCCAATTCTAAGTGAAATTGTTCATTCCCGCGACAGGGATATGCCCATGGCACACACCCGTGTAATTTGGGGTTGAGCCGTGCCTTGATTCTATCGTTTTGAGCACGATCGTGTGAGTCGAGATTTAGGCTGTGCTTTAGGTCTATCGACTGGGACACGACCATATAGATCACCAGGCACGTCCGTGTGTGGTAAATGGATGATGCACGGCTGTGTGTAACGGAGTTGAGGCCGTGCTCTAGGTAATTGGTGAAGCGCAGTCGTATGGGCTTTGGGTCTGGACGTGTCGAATTCTTGGGTTGGCCAAATTTAGTCCGTTTTAAACCCGTTTTACGTTATTTTTATCCTTAGGTGCTTTCCTAAGTATAAGACATGAAAAGAGAGGATTAAGAGCTCCTTTTTACATAAATCAATGATAATTCATCCAAAAGCATACTAAATGTGGGATTAAAATATGTTACTTTTACGGTTTATCAAATACCCCCACACTCAAGCTTTTGCTTGTCCTCAAGCAAAATTCTCAACTTACTATTAAAACGAATTTTCCATAATTCATAATTCCTATCGACAATGTCTCATCATAATTCATAGATAATTTATACATGGATAATTCAACTCAAAGAACCCTAAAGATTCAATCAAGATAAGCCATACATTTGTACTACGAAAACATAGGTGTTTCCCCTTATCTAAGTAATTACCTTTAATACAAAACCGATAAGGATTGACATCCTCACTAAAGGTTCACCCAAATCACTCAAAGTGTTTAAGGTTCAAGAATAAGCAAGTCGAACCTGAAAAGTTAATCCCATAGGCTTGCCTGGAAATCAAATCTCCACTACTGTATATGAGATGATACACAGATCAAAATGTCTTTATTAGTGTTGTAACGGGGCTAGGGTTAAAAGGTGTGGATAAAGGCTAAATTAGAGGGTTAGAATCGAGACTGACTTGACAAATTTCCTAACTAGAAACAATGAACTAATATAAGCACTAACATCAATTGAAAGCAATAATACCTACTATTGATAATTACTCTATAATAACGAGTATTTCCCTCACGTAAAATTTGATAATACTTTAATACGAGCTTTTTCTTCAACAATTGGAGTTTAAATCCTCTAAGCTCTTTTATATACTACTGATATTGAATAAACTTGGATTTTATTATTTTTTTAAGAACAAACTAAAAAAAACATTATAGAAGGAACTTTGATAATTGAAATAACCTAATTCGGCAACTGAACAAATCAATTCTCGATAGAGGGGTAGTCAAAAGAATGTTGATAACAAATACAAAGGGATTTTGGGTTAATATTAAATGGGTAATTCAATAAGAAAGGGTTGTTAGGATCAAATAGGTTTACTAGGGGTTATTTATGTAGGTAAGCTTTTTAGTGGAGCGAACGGGTTAAAACCTAGGTGCCTTTATCATCTCAGTATATCAAATCATTAATGTGGTCTTGACATGTATAAGCAAGGCAAGTTCTAGAATAACAGTTCAAAGTTGACACACTCATAATCAATAAAGTGAGCATGAAAAAGAATATATGCTCTATAAGGCTCAAAATCTCACAAAAATTATGGGTGTTTTTAACATCAACCGCTATAAATTTTGAACTTCAAGGTGATACTCAAATTTGGTTCAACAACCTATCAATTTTAATTTTTAGAAAGTAGACTTATCATGCTCGATTCTCTAGTATTCTTCAAATTTAATCATCAATGCATAATTAACTATGACTTATTCAAAGACATATCAATAATAATCATAAATCATTAGAAATTTCATCCTAATTAGTAATATGAGAAAATTACTTAAAAACAAGACTAAATTCAGGGTTTGAGAATACTGCAAAAAGTTAGGCACTTTTATCCCCCACACTTAAGATGTACATTGCCCTCAATGTACAAAGATAGATAAATAACAATTAATTATAAGATCAAAAGAGAGGGATAGAGTGCCACTTTCCTAAATTTTGGGTGATTTTCGGGAGTTGGCAGTGTTCAGGATGGAAGATGACTTATGTATTAGTGAATTACTCTTAATGATTTGTTCGTGTATTTAAAATGTGTGATCGGAACTGCGAAGTCATCAGTTAGATATTTCGGGGGTGTAAGATAAATAAATGTTAGGAATACTTTAAAGATTAGATAAGTAATGATAAAAGTTTGCAATGAAGAAAAGTAGCAAATTATGATAATAAAGGAAAAATAAAAATAACACTAAAAATAAGACAATAAAATGTAGATAATTAAAGGGACTCAAAGGTCCTCCTCATCGTTTGGATTTGGTGGTGGGGCTGGTGATGACTTATGGAGGTGTTGGCATATTTGGTGGAGGGTGGCCTCTATCCCATCAAAACATCGAGTGTTGTCAACAAAATGCTGCTTGAACTGGTCGTGGCGTACAGAGATATCTGCCTATGATGTTGTTGCATGGGATGGCTGCTATCTCGGAGCTGGTGGGACATCGTCAGTAATGTCTTCGGGCTCCCCCTCATCTGTGGATGTCACTAACGGTATTGAGGGGGGTTGGTCCCTCGACGATGTTTAATCATCCCCATGTGTAGCATCGTTTGGATTCCTTGAGGCACCATGTTACCCATCAGTGTGAGGGAGGTGATCTGATCATCGGTGTTCAGGAGTTTGAAGTGTCGAGCCAGCCTAGTGATGTATGGCCCCATTGATAGAATCCCCTTTCTGTGTGGCTCTTCTTGGTGCTGGATAGCACAGGCGATGAAATATGCCAAATTGAAAATGTCCCCCTATGACATGCACGATAAGTAGTAAACATCGTGCTTGTTTACCACGTCAGTGCTTTCACGACGACCTATGATAGTGTGGGATAGGATGGCATGGATATATCTCGGGGGTGGTCTAAGGGCTGTTGCCTTCGATCGACTGGGGTTGTAAGAATTCGTGGTGGGTGCTAGGCTGTGCCAACAGTTAAAGGGGTTGCGGGGGAGTTCTCGATCTAACTCAGAGTATGTTTCTTTGGCTTCAAGCATCCAATTCCGAGTGAAATTGTTCATTCCCACGGCAAGGGCATGCCCATGGCACACGTCGGTGTAATTCGGGGTTGAGTCGTGCCTTGATTCTATCATTTTGGGCACGGCCGTGTGAGTCGAGATTCAGGCCGTGCTTCAGGTCTGTCGATTGGAACACGGCCATGTAGATCACCAGGCACGTTCGTATGTGGTAAATGGATGATGCACGGCTATGTGTGACGGAGTTGAGGCCGTCTCTAGGTAATTGGCGAAGCACGATCGTGTGAGCTTTGGGCCAGGCCGTGTCGAAATCTTGGATTGGCCCAATTTAGTCTGTTTTAAGCCCGTTTTACGTTCTTTTTATCCTTAGGTGCTCTCCTGAGTATAAGACATGAAAAGAGAGGATTAAGAGCACCTTTTTACATAAATAAAAAAAATTCATCCAAAAGCATACTAAATGTGGGATTAAAATATGTTACTATTATGGTTTATCACACCCTTTGCTTTATCTACCTCAATCCCTTTACTAGAAATCTTATGTCTTAATACAATCCCTTCTCTAACCATAAAGTGACATTTTTCCCAATTCAAGATAAGGTTTATTTCCTCACATCTCATTAGAATTCGTTTTAAATTTTTAAGGTAAAGATGGAAAAAATTATCAAAAACCGAGAAATCATCCCTAAATACCTCCACGACGTCTTCAACGAGTTCGTCAAAGATTGGCAGCATGCAGCGCTGAAATGTAGCAGGAGTATTACATAATCTAAAAGGCATTCTACGATAAGAAAACGTATCGTATGGGCATGTAAATGTTGTCTTCTCTTGATCTTCAGGAGCTATGGGGATTTAGAAGTAGCCAGAGAGTCCATCCAAGAAGCAATAGTACACATGCCCGGATAGTCTTTCTAACATTTGATCTATGAAGGGTAGAGGGAAGTGATCCTTTCTGGTGGCATCATTGAGCTTTCTATAGTCTATCTGCACTCTCCATCCTGTGAATCGTTCTTACGGGATTAATTCATTCTTTTCATTGGGCACCACCGTTATACCTCCTTTCTTGGGATCTACCTGCACAGGACTTACCCAAGTGCTGTCAGAAATAGGACAAATTATTCCTACATCTAGAAGTTTAATTACCTTAGCTTTGACCACTTCTTTCATGTTGGGTTTAGCCGTCTTTGGGGTTGCACACACGGCTTGTATTCTTCTTCCATTAAGATTTTGTGGGTGCAGAACAAGGGGCTTATACCCTTGATGTTAGAGATTTTCCAAGCTATGGCTTTTTAATGTTCTCTTAGTATTTATCAACTCCTCTTTTTCCTTGGGTTCTAGTTCTGAAGAGATAATTACCGGTAGCGTAGAATTGTCCCTGAGGAATGCATATTCTAAGTGTTTTGGTAATTATTTTAATTCCAGATTGGGTGGCTCATCAATGGAGGGTTTCTGTTTTATTTCGTCATTTTTTTCAATGCTTTATTCTTTCATTTGCCTGAATGACGATGTAATCGAAATCGTCTTATCGCCTTCATCTTCTTTTTCCTCTTCTTGAGTTGGGCACAGTTCCATCGTGTCGTCTTGTATGATTTCCTCTAATGAATTTTGAATGATATGATCAGTAGTATCAACAAAATAACAGGAATCATCTTGCTCTTTAAAATATCGCATGGCATTATAAATTTGAAAAATAATTTCTTCATTGCCTATCCTTAATGCAAGTTTACCATTACCTACATCAATAACGGCCCTAGCAGTGGCTAAAAAAGGACGTCCTAGAATTAAAGGAACATTAATGTCTTCTTCTATGTATAACACAACAAAATCAACAAGGAAAATAAATTTATCAATTTTTACCAAGACATCTTCGATAACTCCTCTAGGATATGTAATGGATCTATTGGCTAATTGAATACTCATCCTAGTGGGTTTTGGTTCCCTAAGATCTAATTGTTTAAACATTTTGTAAGGCATTAGATTAATACTGGCACCTAGATCAGCTAATGCTTTCTTAATATTTAGGCTACCAAATAAACAAGGAATAGTAAAACTTCCTGGGTCTTTTAATTTGGTTGGTAACTTGTTTTGGAGGATGGCTGAGCATTCTTCATTAAGGTCCACCGTCAATACTTCTTCAAGCTTCCTT
This sequence comes from Gossypium rotundifolium, assembly GCA_025506655.1. NCBI lineage: Eukaryota > Viridiplantae > Streptophyta > Magnoliopsida > Malvales > Malvaceae > Gossypium > Gossypium rotundifolium. The sequence continues at coordinate 11,725,999 of CP106727.1, forward strand.
TTATTCGTCAGGAGTTCCTTTAATAATTTTGCATACTTCAGCATCTGTGAAATAGCTTCAACAAAAGGTAAGTTAATATGTATTTGTTTAAAAAGTTCAAGGAACTTACCGTATTGGGCATCTAGTCGTTCCTTCTTTAACCTTGCTGGATATGGGATTGTTGGTTTACTTTCTTTGCGTACTGGATTTACATCCTCAACTCCCTCATCTCTTGATTTGCTATCTTCGTGTGGAATTTGTTTCTTTTATTCGACTAATTCCTTTCCACTTAGTGTAACTACTTTTACCTGTTCTGTTTCTTTAGAAAAAATCTTTGCCCATATTTCACAGATCATCTTAGTAAGTAGTCCAATCGGCTTAGTGAACTCCTCGAATGATTTAGTAATTTTTTCAACTGATGCTTGTTGATCTTTGTAATAGCCCAAACCCGGCCCAAACGTTAGGACCGAATATGGGTCGTTACGAAGAAGAACTTTTTGAAACCCATTTTCTAAATCCACTTAAGTTTTGTTGAAAACAATTCGTTTTGGTTATCTTGTTGGAAACCTTTTTGGACTAAATTCGTAAATTTAATTAAGTCAAGTTGTTATACAAACTTCAGATGTGCCCGATGGCACGATAAAACAATTTTCGTGTTAAATTTTATAAACCGCGTGATTCAAATTTATAGTAAAAATAAAAATATCCAACATATAAGAAAAACTAAAGTAAAGTAATATGAGGCCTTATTACATCCGACATAAAACAACCCAATAACCAAATTTAAAATACTAAAATTAAAGTCTATTTAATTTTAAATCCACCGCATGGCCTCCTCAAGTCCCTCCGGCTCCATGTCCGCGATCTAAGCATCACCTGAAAAATTAATGGAGAAGGTGAGTCACCAAGACTCAGTATGTAACCCTTCCCCATTTTAAAAATATTTTCATACACAACATATAACAATAAATATGCGAATATTTAATTCCCGACCTAGCCATCCAAATGCCACTTTCACCCCCCGTTGTGGTACTAAACCACCGGTGGTGCCAAACCACCGTGACATATAGTCACAATGTGTTACCAAAACACGGTGTCCGTGAGACACAAATCGGGTGATGGGGCCAACCCATCGTGTGATACCAAATCACCGCGACGATCCCATATCTCAAGTGGGGCCAACCCACGGTGGTGTTAACCACGAGGGACAAGTCGCTATTGAGGTACCAAACCTCCGGAGGTACCAAACCTCGATGACATATAGTCACGGTGTGTTACCAAAACACTGGTGCCCGTCGGCACAATAATACCGCCTCCACTCATCAATCCCACAATGTATAAACATACATATGTTTCATGCCATCACATTCTTAAATTTCATGTGTCAATACATCATGCTTACCAAAAGCATTAACAATAATAAATCACATTAACAGTACTTACCGAATCACCACTTATACCGATTTGGTATTAATTCCAATGCTACATTAATAAAATGAGCATTCACAAAGTTAAGCATAGTTAATATATTATATAGTGTGTATGTACACACTGTTACCACGATAGTCTTAAATCCAGAAGATAATCAATCGGCCACACTCTAAGTCCTTGCCCTATATTCTACCAACTATCAAGGTTAGTAATATGGCCATTCGGCCAAACCAAATAATTTAAAGGGTCATATTTTGTACCGCATCCTTACCTAATCGCTTGAATCCTAGCTTTGGCACCTAATCGCAAATCGTTCATAAACTACAGCTTGGTCAATATTAGCAACCATGGCTTTCGGCTTTTCTTAATCATTAGAGGAGTAATCTTTATAAGTAGACACTTACCACCACCTACCCAAAACCGAATGTCGAGAATGCCCGATCCGATCTCTCTTTTGAGATCCCGAAGTGCCTATCATCGATTTCAACACCGGTTAGAACTCTTGCTACTAGTTGTCAAACTTGACTTCCATTCAATCCCATAAGTCGACAAGAAAAAGAAAATACGTAGGAGGGTTCGCCATCCCTTACCTTGATAATCGATTGAATTACAAAGAAGTCCCGAGTATCAATGTCACCGCACTATTCTACCAAAGTGCAACCAAGGAGGAATGTGAGGTTTCGGTACTTCAAGAGGGTATTAGATTCGGCTATGGTCGCCTAAATAAGGCTGGATTTTTTTAGTGAGGAAAAGAAGAAAAGTAAAAGGGAGATTCGCTAATGTAAGTAAAAGTAGAGAAGGAGAATTTTAGAGAAAGAGAAGTGGAGAGTTTTACCAAAGGACTTTTATGAAGAAAGAAATTAAAGGAAGAATGTGAGGGAGGAAATCGGTTTGGAAAAAGAAAAGAAAAGAGGTGCTAAAAGAAAAGGGTAGCCGAAATTGCCAAGTAAAATGGCATGAAGAATTGACCCACTCCCTTCACCAAGACTCCATGCCGCCTCCTCTTCAACAAGGAGTTCAACTTTTGATCAACTTCCTTGAATCACTCCAAGCCACTCATTCAAATTAATTCCAATTAATTTGAATTTAATTCTAATAATCTTTATTAATCCACAATATTCATCTATTATCCTTAGAATTATCAAAGTAGAAAAATACTAATGTTATCCTCATCATTTATCCCTAGAATTAATAGTAACAATTTAAATACTCATTTTATCCTTATTATTCCAAGAATTAAAATTGAGTAATTCTTTCTCTCTCTTGTCATCCAAATAAAGTGCAAAAAGAGAGATTTCCGCTACAACACAAGCTCTCCTTGCTCCTTGGTGGCGCCACATGTAGCTCTTAAGTGGGCTTACCTTGCCACTTAGTCTAAGCTCATTTTATGTCCAAATTATCCCCATTTATTCTTATAACACCCTCTTGCTAAGGCTCCCTACCTTAATGCTTAAAAACTAAAATTTCCTACCAAATCGAGTCAACACAAAGCCTTAAATTGATCATTATTATTCCATAAATAATGACACAAAGATTCATACATAAGAAGAATAATTAAATTCCAAACAACCCCATTTTGGGATGTTACGCTTCTACCCCTTAAAATAAATTTCATTCCGAAATTACATAACTAAAACAGATGAGGTATTGCCGCCATATCACATCCTCAGGTTCCCACGTAGCTTCCTCAGCACCATGATTCCGCCAAAGCACTTTCACTAAGGGCACTGACTTCCTACGTAGAACCTTTATATCTCTATCCCAGATCTGAACCGATTCCTCCTCAAAAGATAAGTCTGCGTTAACCTCGATTTCTGTCACAGGCACCACATGTGATGGATCTGACCGATACCATCTCAGCATTGATACGTGAAAGACGTCATGTATCTGACTTAACTCTGCCGGTAGTTCAAGCTGATAAGCTACCGGTCCTACTCGCTTCAGTACTGTATATGGGCCAATAAATCTTGGGCTCAGCTTCCCTTTTCGCCCAAATCTTAGTACCTTCTTCCAAGGCGACACCTTCAGAAAACCTTATCTCCCACAAAGATACTCCATTTCCTTGCGCTTGAGATCGGCATAAGACTTACGCTTATCGGACGCTTCCTTGAGACGAGACCGAATCACTTTGACTTTGTCTTCGATCTCGCTACCATTTCGGCCCAACACTTGTCGCTCACCCAACTCCGTCCCAACACGTCGGGGTTCGCATTTCCGCCCATACAATTACTTCAGTATGGTGCCATCTGAATACTCGCTTGGTAGCTATTGTTGTAGGCGAACTCAGCTAGAGGTAAGAATTCCTCCCAACTACCTCGAATTCCAAGACACAACCCTCAAAGATATCTTCTAAGATCTCAGATGACCCTTTTGATCGCCCGTCCGTCGAGGATGGAAAGTCATGTCTTGAAATCCAACCGCGCACCCAACGCTTGATGTAACGCTTCCAAAACCTCAAGTGAACCTTGGGTCCCTATCTCGAGATAAGCGATACAGTACACCATGTAATCGACTATCTCGCCACATACAACTTTGCTAGCTTCGAGTGAGTAGTCCATTCTCACCCAGATAAAGTGAGTGATTTAGTCGACGGTCTCACGATCACCCAAATCGCATCTTTCTTCTTTGGGCGTAAGGGTAGACCACCGACGAAATCCATAGTGATCCGCTCCCACTTCCATTGAGGGATCTTTACCGGTTGAAGTAGCCCGATGGTAATCGGTGTTCACTTTAACTCGCCGACACGCCAAACACTTCCCTACGAATTCCGTTACCTCACGCTTCAATCCGGGCCACCAGAACTATTTCCGTAGATCTCCATACATCTTGCTTCCTCCCGGATGCATAGCGTATGGGCTGCTATGAGCATCCTGGAGAATTTTCCGCCTCAACTCCATATCTTTTGGCATACAAGGCCGTCCCTGAAAACATAGCACACCATCACCAGTCACACTATACCCCTCTACACCACCATTCTGAACTTGTATTCTCTTCGCATTTAGCCCTTCATCCACTAACTGTTTGTTCTTAATCTCCTCGATCCATGTTGGCTTAACTTGAAGCTCTGCCAAAAGGCTTCCATCGTCATATAGGCTCAACTGAGCGAACATTGCTCTTAAATCCGCCACGACCTTCTGGCTCAACGCGTCAGCCACCACGTTAGCCTTACCCGGATGATATTCGATGGAACAGTCGTAGTCCTTTAACAGCTCAATCCATCGACGCTGTCTCAGATTCAGATCCTTCTGTGTCAAAAGATACCTCAAACTTTTGTGGTCCGTGTAAATTACCGACTTCTCCCCATAAAGATAATGTCTCCATATTTTCAGGGCGAAGACGACTGCGGCTAACTCCAGATCGTGAGTTGGATAGTTAACCTCATGCGGTCTCAGCTGACGGGACGCATAGGCTACTACCTTCCCATCTTGCATCAACACACACCCCAAACCAAGTGAGATGCATCACGATGAGATCGTGAATAATTTCCACCCTCGGGTTGTACTAAAACCGAGCTTCCGCGAATCTTCCTCGACTTATCAAAACTTTCTTGCTGCTTCTCCGACCATACAAATGGAACACCTTTCCTTAGCAACTTAGTCAATGGCGCTGTGATCAGAGAGAACCCTTCCACAAATCTCCGATAATACCCTGCTAAACCCAAAAACTTCGTATCTCCGCCACCGACTTAGGTGGTTTCCACTCAATACCGCTTCAATCTTGCGGGGATCCACTCTAATCCTTCCGCGACACTACGTGACCTAAGAAAGCCACCTCCCTTAGCCAAAATTCGCACTTCATCAATTTGGCATACAACCTATTTTCCTCAACACTTGCGTAACTATCCGTAAATGCTTGTCATGCTCCTCCTCCGTCTTAGAGTAAACCAATATGTCGCCTATGAACACTACGACAAATTGGTCCAAGCATCGCTGAAAACTCGCTCATTAGATCCATGAATGCCGCGGCATTGGTCAACCCGAATGGCATCACTAGAAACTCGTAATGCCCATACCGAGTTCGAAAAGCCGTCTTGTGAACATCGCCCCTTCACCTTAAGTTGATGGTAACCCGATCTAAGGTCTATCTTCAAAACACCGACGCCCTTCAATCGGTCAAACAAGTCATCGATCCGAGGCAAAGGGTACTTGTTTTTGATCGTTAACTTGTTTAACTGACGGTAATCGATGCACATCCTCATAGAACCGTCCTTCTTCTTGACAAACAATACAGGCGCTCCCCACGGAGATATACTAGGTCGAATAAATCCTTTATCCAAGAGCTCCTGAATTTGAGCCTTCAGCTCCACCAATTCCTTTGGTGCCATCCGGTAAGGTGCTATAGACACAGGTGCCGTTCCGGGTAGCAAGTCTATACCGAATTCGACTTCTCGGTCTGGGGGTAGACCCGGAAGTTCTTCTGGGAATACATCAGCAAATTCCCCAACCGTTCGGACCCTTCCAACTACTGACTCCTTAGCTTCCAAAGCACAGATTCGAACCAAATACGTCTTATAACCCTTCTTGACCATCTTTTCCGCCTTCAAGGCAGACACCACATTGGATAGGTAATTCCTTCTATCACCTATCATAACCACTTCATCATTCTCACCATCTTAAGAACCATGCGCTTAGCACAAGAATCCAAATTCGCCGATACTTAGCCACCAATCCATTCCAAGGATCAAATCAAACTCCCGAATGGTAGTTCCATCGATCGACCGAATCGACCCCCTTGGAGTTCTAGGGTACGCCTCTAAAAGTTTGTCTACCACTACAGAGTGACCTAAAGGACTCACTACGGTCATCTCCCTAGCGGCAGCTTGAGTCTAGGTTCAAAGTCTCTACCACACTACTTGCTACGTATGAATGTGTAGACCCCACATCAATTAATGCATAATAAGGAAGACCAAAAATCGAAACGCGTCGGTTATAACATCCGGTCGTCACCCTCCTCATGACGCCTTGTCAGATAGACTAAGCCAGTGCTTAGCCTCAGGTCGCCTGAACCTCTCGCTCGAGTTCCTCGACCTCGGTTAGGACCATTGCTTCCTCTGCCATTACCATGACCCTCTGCGGTCCCACATTTTGGTCCCGAGTGCAGTTCGCCCCTCAGCTGATTTTGAGCTCGCTTAGGGATAATCTCGACCGATGTTCTAAAGATCCACACTCAAAACATCCTCTATCACGGCCGAGCAACCTCCCCAATGGGACTTCCCACAATGATTACCTTTGAGCCGGCTCGATTAGTAGCTACAGGCCTTCTCACTCGATTTGGCCCACTGCCTAGCCTTCTTCTCGATCATTACCATCGGATCCAAATGACCCAAATCCTCTCTTGATTATTTCTACTATAATTCGCCTCACGCCTCCTTGATCCCCTGCTACTTTATCCTTTTCCACCGAGATGAAAACTCACTAACTTGTCATGGGCAATCAAGAACCTCAAGTCATCTCGAGTCCGTCCTCAAAGCGACACACGGCGCTGTGTTCATTAGCCACGATGCCTCTAGCATACCTACTCGGTCTCAAAACTCGCCTCAGTACTCGGCCATGGACTTAGTTCCTTGTATTAGACCTGAAAAGCCTTCCTCTGCTGCGTCGGTGTAGTGGTGCCCACATACTTCTTCCAAAAGCTTTTAAAGTAGTCCCATCGTAAGATCATCACCGTGGCTCCATCCCGAATCGTCACCACCACTGTACGCTTCATCCTTTAGAAGCGACACCGCCTTTCAAATTTTTCCTCCTCGGTCGGTCAAGATCATCCATTATCCTTTCAGAGATTCCACCAATACTCACTACACTGGTGCCACTCGACACACCCCGAACACCTCACTCATTGGACCAAATTCGCCGGAATGAGATTTTGAGCTCCTAAATTTCCACCAGCCCACCACCAATTCGAGGACTCACAATACCGCTTGAGCATCGCCTCCTCCCGTCGATCCTGCTCCTCCGCTCCAAAAGTGGAGGTGGTGGTGGTGATGGTACATCATTTTCGAACCTTGTCCCGACTGACAGTGTTCGATAATCGTCATCCTACCCTACTGCGGCCCACGGCGTCCCACGCCCTCTAGAACTCATTCTATCTATGCGCTTTTAATCGATTAAGAGAAATTTTATGTATTAGCGTTTGTTCCACTTCATTACTCACGAAGAAATTTTATGAAGAAATTTTTAGTTAGAGATTCTTTCGTGCAAACAAGGTTTCAGTCTTCTATCCTAGTTCACACAAAGAAGTTCTTGCATCCATTCCCTAATGCTTTCCATACCTATTCGCTCTTCGGACATTTCTGCCCATTTCTAACCCAGGGGTATTTTCGTCATTTTCCTACAGGGGTATTTTTGTAATAAAATTCGAGAGATTTCAAACTTTGATAAAGCAGGTCACTTTGAAATTCCCAAAACTGGAGAGCATTTCTAAAAATTTGTAAAATTTGAAGTTATAGCATTGCTTCGGAAACCAGGGGTATTTTGGTAATTTTGTCCATCAGGGGAAATTTGTAATTTTTTTTTTTGTAAATCAAGGGTGTTTCAACCATTGTAAAACTCTGAGGGTCCCTTTTGAGAATTTTTCTTTCTTAAAACGGTGATGTTGCAAAAATTTTGTACTCAGGGGCGTTTTGGTAATTTCACACGTTGAGGGCGTTTTCGTAATTTTTCCAAAACCAAAGTGTTTCATTGAGGATTTCCAAAGCCGAGTTGAATATTGGAGAAGTAGTTAAAATTTTGGACAAAATCATTGAGTTGATGTTTTATGGACCAAGGGTATTTTAGTAATTTTACCCCTAAGGGCATTTTCGTAATTTTCCACAAATCGAACTTTTTCGGGGAAAACATTGTAAAAAGAGTTGTTCTTACTTTTGAAGGAGTGATTTGAGAAGTTTTTAAAACCAAGTTTTTTTTTTTTTTTTGGAAAATCAAGGCTAATTCCCTTTCGGGTTTTAGTCATTATGTTTAGCCTATGACCGAGCCCTCTTGGTCGTGGTGAACCAAGCTACGCACTAGGCGTGTTTCGTGTGGAGAGGAGGTGAGTCACGCGGATCGCTTAAATACCAAGCTCCCACCGAACCTTTCTAGACATGCGCAGAGGTTACCACACCATCGAGCCTCCGAGTTAGGGTGAACCCAAGCTACGCACTGTAGGATACCTGCAAGAGGTGGTGAGTCACTCTGACCGCTTAAATACCAGGCTCTTCCTGTTCCAATCCTAGACATGCGTCAGGGGTTACCACACCCTATCTCAAAGGACTAAGTCATAGATTGGTTTAGTTCTTTAAGTCTTATGTTTAGCTTGTGTGTTTGAGTAATCTAACCCTAGGGTTCAAATTCTATAAGTCTATCTACGCTCCATGCTTCCTACCCTTCTACTGTAATATAATTCACAAAGAAGTTTAGAGGTACTTACCGGGCGGATCGGTCTTTGGAGACTTGGGCCATGCTTTGCTTTCAAAACCCAAAACAATTAATAAGGCCTACTAAAACATTTTTGGGCCTTGGGCCCCACAAATGAAGTTTTGAACTGGCTCGATACCAATTTGTAACAAATTTCAAACCCTACCCAAACGTTAGGACCGAATATGGGTCGTTCTGAAGAAGAACTTTTGAAACCCATTTTCTAAATCCACTTAAGTTTTGTTGAAAACAATTGCTTTGGTTATCTTGTTGGAAACCTTTTGGACTAAATTCAGAATTTAATTAAGTCAAGTTGTTATACAAACTTCGATGTGCTTCGATGGCACGATAAAACAATTTTCGTGTTAAATTTTATAAACCGCGTGATTCAAATTTATAGTAAAAATAAAATATCCAACATATAAGAAAAACTAAAGTAAAGTAATATGAGGCCTTATTACATCCGACATAAAACAACCCAATAACCAAATTTAAAATACTAAAATTAAAGTCTATTTAATTTTAAATCCACCGCATGGCCTCCTCAAGTCCCTCCGGCTCCATGTCCGCGATCTAAGCATCACCTGAAAAATTAATGGAGAAGGTGAGTCACCAAGACTCAGTATGTAACCCTTCCCGCTTTAAAAATATTTTTCATACACAACATATAACAATAAATATGCGAATATTTAATTCCCGACCTAGCCATCCAAACGCCACTTTATCACCCCGCTGTGGTACCAAACCACCGGTGGTGCCAAACCACTGGTGACATATAGTCACAATGTGTTACCAAAACACGGGTGTCCGTAGACACAAATCGGGTGATGGGGCCAACCCATCGTGTGATACCAAATCACTGGCAGATGATCCCATATCTCAAGTGGGGCCAACCCACGGTGGTGTTAACCACAGGGACAAGTCGCTATTGAGGTACCAAACCTCTGGAGGTACCAAACCTCTGGTGACATATAGTCACGGTGTGTTACCAAAACACTGGTGCCCGTCGGCACAATAATACCCCTCCACTCATCAATCCCACAATGATAAACATACATATGTTTCATGCCATCACATTCTTAAATTTCATGTGTCAATACATCATGCTTACCAAAAGCATTAACAATAATAAATCACATTAACAGTACTTACCGAATCACCACTTATACCGATTTGGTATTAATTCCAATGCTACATTAATAAAATGAGCATTCACAAAGTTAAGCATAGTTAATATATTATATAGTGTGTATGTACACACTGTTACCACGATAGTCTTAAATCCGAAGATAATCAATCTACCACACTCTAAGTCCTTGCCCCTATATTCGCCAACTATCAAGGTTAGTAATATGTCCATTCGCCAAACCAAATAATTTAAAGGGTCATATTTTGTACCCGCATCCTTACCTAATCGCTTGAATCCTAGCTTCGCAGACCAATCGCAACTCGTTCATAAACTACAGGTTGGTCAATATTAGCAACCATGGCTTTCGGCTTTTCTTAATCATTAGAGGAGTAATCTTTTATAAGTAGACACTTACCACCACCTACCCAAAACCGAATGTCAGAGAATGCCTGATCCGATCTCTCTGTTTTGAGATCCCGAAGTGCCTATCATCGATTTCAACATTGGTTAGAACTCTTGCTACTAGTTGCCGAAACTTCGGCTTCCATTCAATCCCATAAGTCGACAAGAAAAAGAAAATATAGAAGGAGGGTTCGCCATCCCTTACCTTGATAATCGATTGAATTACAAAGAAGTCCCGAGTATCAATGTCACCGCACTATTCGCCAAAGTGCAACCAAGGAGGAATGTGAGGTTTCGGTACTTCAAGAGGGTATTAGATTCTACTATGGTCGCCTAAATAAGGCTGGATTTTTTAGTGAGGAAAAGAAGAAAAGTAAAAGGGAGATTCGCTAATGTAAGTAAAAGTAGAGAAGGAGAATTTTAGAGAAAGAGAAGTGGAGAGTTTCTACCAAAGGACTTTTATGAAGAAAGAAATTAAAGGAAGAATGTGAGGGAGGAAATCGGTTTTGGAAAAAGAAAAGAAAAGAGGTGCTAAAAGAAAAGGGTAGCCGAAATTGCCAAGTAAAATGGCATGAAGAATTGACCCACTCCCTTCACCAAGACTCCATGCCGCCTCCTCTTCAACAAGGAGTTCAACTTTTGATCAACTTCCTTGAATCACTCCAAGCCACTCATTCAAATTAATTCCAATTAATTTGAATTTAATTCTAATAATCTTTATTAATCCACAATATTCATCTATTATCCTTAGAATTATCAAAGTAGAAAAATACTAATGTTATCCTCATCATTTATCCCTAGAATTAATAGTAACAATTTAAATACTCATATTATCCTTATTATTCCAAGAATTAAAATTGAGTAATTCTTTCTCTCTCTTGCCGTCCAAATAAAGTGCAAAAAAAGAGAGATTTTCGCTACTCGAACACAAGCTCTCCCTTGCTCCTTGGTGGCGTCACATGTAGCTCTTAAGTGGGCTTACCTTGCCACTTAGTCTAAGCTCATTTTATGTCCAAATTATCCCCATTTATTCTTATAACACCCTCTTGCTAAGGCTCCCTACCTTAACAGTTAAAAACTAAAATTTCCTACCAAATCGAGTCAACACAAAGCCTTAAATTGATCATTATTATTCCATAAATAATGACACAGCAGTTCATACATAAGAAGAATAATTAAATTCCAAACAACCCCATTTTTGGGATGTTACAATCTTTAAGTGTTCTCTCAGTATCTTGGAAAATGTTTTCTGTGTCTGTCATGAATTTTGTCAGCATCTCTTCGAGGTTTGGCTTCTTCTCTTACGGATATGGGTGATTTTGGAAATTTTGAGGAGGTTGTTGTCTTTGAATTCCTTGGTTTCCTTGGCCTGCCCATGAAAAATTTGGGTGGTTCCTCGAACCTGGATTGTAGTTATTACTATAAGGATTATTATTGGATCTGAAATTATTACTTATATAGTTCATCTATTCGCTCTCTGCGTCCGGTTGGTAGGGTGGGTACTCAGGATTCGCCACAGTTCCACTTGCGTTGCATTGCATGACTGGATGTACCTGCGAAGAACACAAACTATCAAGCTTTTTATTCATCATCTCTACCTGTGTTGATAGCATGGTCACTGCATCGAGGTTGTAAACTCCGTCTGATTTTGTCAGTTTTGTCCTTGTAAATTGCCACTGATAGTTATTCAGCGATATCTCTTCGATAAATTCGTAGGCTGCTTCAGAAGTTTTATTATTCAAAGTTATATTGGTGGCTGAATCGATTAGTTGTCTCGTTGAAGGATTTACACCGTTGTAAAAAGTTTGGACTTATAGCCACAGAGGTAATCCGTGGTGTGGACATCTCATCAAGAGATCCTTGTATCTCTCACATGCGTCGTATAATGTCTCTAAATCCATCTGCACAAAAGAAGAAATATCATTCCATAATTTGGCCATTTTGGCCGGTGGGAAATATTTTAATAAAATTTTTTCAGTCATTTGGTCCCATGTAGTGATTGACCCTCATGGTAACGAGTATAACCACTGTTTGGCTTTATTCCTTAAAGAAAAGGGAAATAATCGAAGACGAATGGCATCATCAGAAACGCCATTTATTTTGAAAGTATCACAGAACTCTGAAAAATTGGCTATATGAGTATTCGGGTCTTCGTCCTGCAAACCATCAAATTGAACAAATTGTTGAATCATTTGTATTGTGTTAGACTTCACTTGTTATTTAACATTGAACCATACGATTTATTCACTTAGTTTGATCCGTAAGACTCCTTAACGTATATTAAACCGTCTCTCGATGTATAACGTCTAACCCTAGGTTAATTGACGGAAATCTTTTTCTCAAATAATAACCCCCTAGAATAGCAGTAAATCGATCTATGGACTCCCATATTAGGTTTCACCCTAATCCGGCAAAATCTCGTCACCCTATCTCTAGGCGTGCGACCAACTCCACTTAATTATGTTAGATCTACTCTTAAGTAGGGTCTATTCCTCCTCCACCTAAGCACATCAGTTTGGATTAAGTATGCATAATTAAGAACAAACTAAGTATTTATCATATAATTTAGAAAACAATAACAATATTCATCTAGGTTTCATCCCCTTCAGGTATCTGAAGGGTTTAGTTCATAATGAATAAAGAAAACATCTCAAGAGAAAAGATAAAACAAAACATAAGAAATCCCTAAAACCCCCTGAAGGAATTGAAGGAGAAATCTGCCGTCTTGAGTAGAATTCCGACTTCTTGAGATGGATCAACTAGCTATCTTCGAGTAATTCCCACAAATCTGGCCTTCTGGCTTGGCTCCTTGGCCTAGCTAACTGCCCCCTTTCAGGATACACTTAGGGTGTTTATATAGACTTTTAGAATGCTTTACTTGGCCTCTAAGTGTCCTAATTCAAGTATACTTCCTACTCGGGTGTTTGAATAAGCTTTGGAATGTGTTTCTTTTCCTCAAAGTATCCAAATTCGAATGAAATTGCTCTCTCCCGTGGCAGGGGCACGACCATGGTACATGCCCGTGTAAATCATTTTCAGGCCGTGTCTCGATTCTATCGGTTGGGGCACGACCGTGTAAATCGTGGCATGGCCGTGTCTTAGCTAATTGTTGAGGCACAGTCATGTGGTTTGAGGTCTAGGCCGTGTCGATTTCCTCTTTGTCCCAAATTGGCCCGTTTTAAGCTCGTTTCTTGTTATTTTCCTCCTCGAGTGCTTTCCTAAGTAAAAACATGAAAAGAAAGGATTAAAAGTTCCTTTTTACCTAAATTAAGGGCTAAATCATCCAAAATCATACTAAATGTGGGCCAAAAATATGTTACTTTTACGGTTTATTATGCACCGTACCCGAAGGCTTCGCATGCCTCGTATTCCTACCTCTCTCTCTATCCCAATTTTGGTGCTCAGCGCGCTTAACCTTCTCAACGATCTTCACCTTTTCAACCAGGGATAAAAAATTTTGCTCCCTCTGCAGAGCTAACAAAACCCGCAAGTTATCTCTGAGGCCATCCTCAAATCGGACACATCAGTCGTACTTAGAAGCAACCACACCCCGTGCATATCGGCACAGTCTTAGAAAATCGACCTCATACTTGGCCACTGATCGATCTCCCTGAGTTATATTCAGAAACTCCCTTCTACGGGCATCCACGTAACTGGCTCCCACATATTTTCCTTGGAAGGCGGTCTTAAAGAACTCCCAGGTCAATCATCCAGGCTGAATGCCCTCCTTAATAGTAAGCCACCACTGATATGTGGGAATTCAGGCTGAATTCAGGTCTTAAAGGATATGTGGGAATTCACCCTATATCATGGACATCTTTCGAACAACGAAACCATTACCTTCTATCGAATAACAGGAATTTCACGCCCTTAGAACATCGATGAACGATAATTAACCCTTCGATAAACCCCTAATCAACAAACATATCCTTATTAACACTTGTCCAAATCACAATTAAATTTTAATAAAAAACTAGACTTACCGAAAGAGCAACGGGGACATTGCGCAGGATGGAAGTAAAAGAGAGGTCAAAACAAGAAAATAACAGCAAGGGAAAGGAAAACAAAGGCGGCTTAGCAAATGGCAAGGAAAAAATCTGCAGAAGAGGGAAAGGTGAAGAAAAACAGTAGAGAGTTTTTGAGAAAGAAGTAGAATCAAATTTTTGGAAAAAGGAAAAACTACCAGATATCCTCTAACCCCCTAAATCACTCCACTACTTCTCACTACATCCAACTACTCAGCTTTTTAATCCAACACAAACTCTTCTAAACGAGCAAGTAAAAATAATCCTCTTGCCCAGACTCGAACACAAGACCTTCTTCACACCAACACTCCACTCAAACACCAGACCAGTAGGCCCATTCTGTTTATTATTTACCAAATTTTACTTAAAAGCATTCTAACCCAAGATGGGGCTTTATTTAAAAAAAAAACCAAAATTTTCCCAAGTCATGGATCAAACTTGGGACCTCCCATACACACCCAGAGCACTTAACCATTGAAGCAGACAAGTATTTATGTCACACACGCACAAAAACAAAAATAGATATTTTGGGGTGTTACAACTATTTTGTTTTTAATGTTTGGATATTGTATGTATGACACTTGTTTTATTGTTAATTTTGCTACTATTTTAGAGTCATTTGCTTTTTAAGTTGCACTATCTTAGTATTGTTTAAGTATAAAGGCTTTTTTCTAACTCATTTACTGTAACATCCTAAAATTTAAATTATATATGTTGCATTATTTTGGTGCTCAGCTAGTTAAACTATCCAATGTGTGTGTTAAGGTAGTCCTGAGAAGGCTCGGGATTTATTTGGATTTAGAAAATTTTTTGGCATTTAGTACTTTAAGGAAATGGAATAAGTGACCTTAAAGCTTAAGGTAATAATGTGGTAAATATCTAGCATAAGTGAGCTATTAGTAAAGGGGTATGGCGCCATATGTGTTACCTTGAGGGAAGGAGTTTGAATCCCTTTGTGTGCATGTGTGAACTTTATTTTTTTTGCTTTCCTTCCTTATAGTGTCGGTCAAGCATGAACTTATGGTAAGTTGGACTTTTATTTTTTTTTTATGGCAAGATGGCTAAGAGAAAAAGGCAAGATTGAAGTTAGGGAAAGGAATCAAATATAAATGGCATGTAAGGGGAGCATAAGGCTTATTCCAAGGGTGATGTTTTGGAAAGTTTGGGTGGCCAAACTTTTGACCAAATGGCTATGCACTTGGACGGTTTTTGAGGATAGGGGGGATGGTCAAATGTTTATAGCACTTTGGTAAGGTTTAGGTGCTAGTTTTGGTCATTTCTTTTCGTTAGCAAATAGTGTATCAAATTTTCTCTCCAAAACTCTTTTCCCTAGCCGAATGTGTCATGAGCAATAGGTAATTTTTTTTTTTTGTTTTGGCCATTTATTTTTGACCAATTTGGTATCATCTTTCATACTCCCCAAATTCTTTTCTTCTTTGTGCCGAAACCATACAACCTTGAAGGGGTATTTTCATTTCTTTTCTTCTCATTGCCGAATGCATAACAATTTGAAGACCTTTTCCTTGTTCATTTTCTACCCTTGAAAACCGAAACTTAAACACCATATCTCCTACTTCTTTTTCTTCTTCTTTTCTTTTTGTAAAAAACTTTCAAACATCATTTCCCCTCTAATATTTTCACTATAGCAGAATCTTCCACTTCATACATAATTTCTTCTCAACCACTTTTCTATTCACACTTTGATCAATTGGTAAGTGATCCTTTTCAACATTTTTTTTTTGTATTTTTATTTTACCCTTTCTCTTAGTGCCGAACCTATACCTTGGTATGGGATGGCCATATTGATCGAGACCATCACCATACTATCTCTCATACGAAATCACTTCTCTTTGCTATAGAAAATTAGTGGAAGGCCGAAACTTGGAGTTTCCGAAGTCATCATTTAATCGCTAGGATTCGGTCCAAAATCCTTAAGGTAAGGATTCTTTGAGGATATTATAATCATTTTTTTTACTTGTTAAGATAGTGTTGATTAATTGATGTTATCATAGGGACTCTATCGCTCGATCTTTCATTTTGAGATCATATGGATTCTTATGGTAAGCCGACTTCACTCGTAAGATCAATCGTTTATAATAACAAAATAATAGTTTTGACTAATATTTATTTTCAATGGAGGCAAACAAGATCGAATCAAAGGGGTAGTGATTGGTGATCAAAAAAGGAGCAGATTTACGATCCCTTCTAGATTCAAACGAAGGGTTATTTTGACAATCCTAGACTTTCCACCGGGTTATGTACCCTCATCCAATGAGAATCAACTATTTGAAGTTGTTCGCAATTGTGAGGCATCAGCAATTTAGAATTTTCCACCAATTTGTGGACTGTCAACCGGGGAGAAACGATAAATAGTAGTTATTCGTGATTCCGAGGGTGTCGACGATCAAGAAAGTGTAGTGCTTACCGTAATCAACTGTGAAATCTCACACCGTATTTCATGGGTTAGATAATTATATCATGTTAATCACTTGATGAAATCACATGTTAGTGAAATCGGGTAAAATGGCATATTTATAACTATTTGGTAAAGATTATAAAATCGGTATTAATATTGTGAAAATTACAAAATTGCCCTCAATGGGCCAAATCGATAAAAGTGACTTTATGGGCCAAATGTGATATTTGATATATGGGCCAAATGTGATATTTGATATATGGGGAAAATGTGATATTTGGTATATGGGCCAATTGTGATATTTATTATAATGGGCCTTATTGTTCGTTATAAATATTTGAATGAATGGTTGTAAATGAATATGCATTATATACATGGATTGCATGGGATGGGATAATGATGAAGAGAAGTTCTGGTAGCTATGCTACATAAATCTGGTGGCTTTGCCACAAATCTGAAAAATGGAAATGCCATGTAAACTCTGTGAATCTGGTGGCTTGTCCACAAATTGATATAAACGGCTTAATGCCTATTTTGGTGTGTTGGCGGGGTGGGTGACTAAAACTCCCCACAAGTGTACTGGTTGGTACGGGTGGTGTGTAGTGGATGGAAGTTAGGTTTGGTTTGGGAATTGCATATCACATGCATATTATATACATGTTATTATGTTATAATTGTAAATGGGCTTTGGCCCAATAAATGCTTAATTGGATTTTTGGCCCAAAGGATAATGGTAAGTGGGTTACACTCGAGTTCTAGTAACTCACCCTGCTTTTCCTTATCCCTTTCGTGTAATGATCATTGATGGAGACTTGGGCAATGTGGATATCTTGGTGGAGGCCATACTTAAAAATGATTAAATTTGGAAATTTGGATTTCTTTTAATACTTTTAATTATTTTGCTATTTTGAATTAAGGCTTGTAATAAGGCCTTTTGATAATTTTTTTTGGTTTTGTTTATTGTTTGATGAATTTATAAACCGCTTAAAGTATTTTAATTGAGATTTTAATTTCTAAAACTTAAATAATCATTTTATTCAAAATGAATATACAAAAGGATTTCATAAATTTTTTTTCATATTTTTAACTCGTTAAGATTTTCATCAATTCTTTGCGAAAAATATCATTAATTCCTTTTAAAATTTTTCTAGAACGGTTAACGATATTATTAAAATTTTGATTTATAAGATTTTGCATCTCAAATTGTCGATATATCAATCAAATCAAAATTTAATACTTCGTCTAGATTTTGGATTCTGTTTTACTTGAATTTTTGAAAAACTTAATGGTTTTTCACTTGTGACATGTCAGACCCCCCTTAATGCATGGGCCGGGTTTAGGGTGTTACATTTACAATTTGTTAGAAAACATTTATTTTAATATTTTTAATGTATTTGGTGTATTATATTTTTAAAAAAATTTATATAAAAAATAAAAATAAAAATATAATATGGGTCAAGCCAGGCTAGACCAGGCTTGAGTTTTAACATTTTTATCCGGACCAAACTTGGACAAAAAATCCAATACTTTTTAGAGATCCAGCTTTAACCTAAAGTTTTGTTAGTCCAAGCCATGTACAAATTTTCTCCAAATCACTTCCAATCCATCAAACACCGCCGACAATTCCAAATGGAGCATCTTCATCCTCTTGGCGACGAGCAGTATAAACTAGAGCCGGCTGCTTCTCCTCAGTCTGCCTGGCACCTCTGCCCAGTGCTCTTTGCCCACAACCCATACCATTACCACCTCTGGCCTGACCACGGCCCTTCAGTGGTTGCTGAACTACCCTCGGTGGTTGTATAGTACTAGTACCCAGAGTTTGCCTCTGATTAGCCTTCAGCAGAAACTCTCTAATGCGATGTTCCAATGAACCACATCTCAAGCATGCCCTAGTCCTCTTCCAACACTCACCCTGATGGCGTCTACCACATTCAGTACATGGTTGTAGTCCCTTAGCAGTAATAGGGGGCCTAACTCTAATCGGCCCATCAACTTTAGCCTTTTTCCTAGGCCACTGTACCACTCCCGAGGGCTCTGAATCCCTCTATTTCCTACCTCTCTCTCTATCCCAGTTTTGGCGCTCTACGTGCTTAACCTCCTCAACTATCTTCGCCTTCTCAACCAGGGCAAAAAAATCCCGCTCCCTCTACAGAGCTATCAAAAACCCGCAAGTTATCTCTGAGGCCATCCTTAAAGCGGACACATCAGTCGTACTTAGACGCTACCATACCTCACGCATAGCGGCTCAGTCTTAGAAACTCAGCCTCATACTTAGCCACTAACCGATCTCTGATAAACCGTAAAAGTAACATATTTTAATCCCACAGTTAGTATGCTTTTGGATGATTTAGCCCTCAATTTATGTAAAAAGGTGCTCTTAATCCTTTCTTATCATGTCTTATACTCAGGAAAGCACCCGAGAACAAAAAGAATGAGAAACAGGCTTAAAACGGACCAAATTGGGCCAACCCAAGAAATTGGCATGGCATGGACTTCAAGTCACACGGTTGTGCCTCGCCAATCATTCAAAGACACGCCCTAAGCATGATTTGTATGGTCGTGTCCCAATAGATAGACCTGAAGCACGGCCTGGATCCCGACTTACACGATCGTACCACGACTGTACCTCAATCAACAGAATCGACACACAGCCTGAAGTCGACTTACACAGGCGTGTGCCATGGCCGTGCCCCTGCTACGAGAATGAGGAATTTCACTCAGATTTGGATGCTTGAAGCCAAAGAAACATACTCCTAAGTCCACTTAAACACCTTAATAGTAATTCTACTTGAAAGAGGTACTTAGGAGCCAAGTAAAGCATCTAAAGAGCCTATATAAACAACCCAAGGCAGTCATTCTAAGGGAGAGTTTTTGGGCAGAGTTTTCTGCCAGAGCTTTTATTTAGGGAATTACTCGAAGATAGCCAGTTGAACCATCTCAAGAAGTCAGAGTTTTACTCAAGACAGAAGATCTCCTCTTCAATTCCTTCAGGGGGTTTTAGGGATTTCTTATGTTTTGTTTTATCTTTTCTCTTGAGATGTTTTCTTATTTCGTTATGAACTAAACCCTTCAGATACCTGAAGGGGATGAAACGTATGACGGATTTTGCTATTTGATTTCTAAATTATATGATAAGTACTTAGTTTTTCCTTAATTATGTTACTTAATCCAAATCTGATGTGCTTAGGTGGAGGAGGAATAGACCCTACCTAAGAGTGGATCTAACATAATTAAGCGGAATTGATCGAGCGCCTAGAGATAGGGTTATGAGATTTTGTCGGATTAGGGTGAAACCTAATATGGGAGTCCATTGATCGATTTACTGCTTCCTTAAGGGGTTATTATAAGAGAATGAGAGTTCCACTAATTAACCTAAGGTTAGACATTATTCACCTCGAGAGAGAGTTTAATATAGGTTAGGGAGTCTCACGGATCAAGCTAAGTAAAGAAGTCATATAAATTAAAAGTTAGATAAACAAAAGAAGTTATAGGTGGATTCTTCCTGAGGGTATCATCGTAATCAACTGAGTTTGTAACACCACAAACCCGGCCTAGACGTTACGACCGGATCTGGCATGTCACATGAAAAGGTTGTTAAAGAATCTACGCGTTCGTTAAAAATATCAAGTTTTGTTGCTTGTGAAAAGTCCAATTTGTTTTGTAGTTCTCTTTGCAAAAACATTTTCGTTGCTATTTCTGACGATCTTGTTTATAATTAATCCAACTCAATGAGTTTTAGAAAATGACATTTAAATTATTGTAGACATGCGATATTTTGAAAAGAGTTATCAACGTTAAGAAAATCCAGAGTTTTATGCATTATAGTTTGTAAACCGTGTGTTAATATTATAGAAAAAACCATTATTAATGTTTTAGAAAATCCCAATTGAGCATTCAAAGTTAATAAACAGTAACCGAATTAAAAGCTAAAACCAAAACAAAATACCAATGGCCTTATTACAAAACAAAAACCCAAATTTAAATAATCTAAAAGAAAAGCAAAAATTGAAATTACTAAAGTTCATGAGTAGTATCTCCGATGTATAGCCACCCCGAGTCCTCCACGGCTCCCAATCCTCAATCGCTGGAAATTACCTAAAATATTTAATAAAAAGAGGGGTGAGTTTACAAAAAATCAGTATGTACAACCCTCATCGGTAAGAACATGCATTACAACAATTCGAGCTGAAGCCCATTTCAGTAACGATGGCAATTGGGCCTTAGCCCAAAATAGCCTCGATTGAGCCTTAACCCATATCATATGTCACAGCAGATAATGTACGCAATGCAACCCGGCCAACCTAATATGCATATCCACCGTATCTCCTGTATCTACCCAACATTTGTGGCACCTAGCCATTGGTGGTACCTAACCACTGGTGGCTCCAAACCACTGGTGACAAAAGTCACAAATAATAATATGTGGGCCAACCCACTTGTGGTACCTAACCACTGGTGACAATCCCTAATATCCGTACGTGGGGCCAACCCATTGTGGTACCAAACCACTGGGACGAGTCACAGAAATAAGATATATGTGGTACCTAACCACTGGTGGTTCCAAACCACTGAGACTTAGTCACAAAATAATAATATGTGGGGCCAACCCACTTGTGGTACCTAACCACTAGTGATAGTCTAAAAGAGTTCATACTTCCTCTCTCTTCATATCATACCCCATCTTCATGTTCATGTTTTACAATATGGTATGATCATGCTTTCAATGTACAACAACAATCAATCCACTCATACATGCATCCATTAATGACAGTACTTAGTAGAACTTCCCTGAAGTCCTCGCTTTTACCCACAAGGGTAACATAATGATCCGTACCATCACTTCTGCTTTTGGCAATACACATATAATAACATAATTAGTATATAAAGTGTGTAAGAGTTACACACCTAATAACACGTAATGTCACGCTTTCTACGTCAACACTATCACTAATCGAAACTACTGCTATCTACCAACGACTTTGCTCAGAAGCCGGCCCACAACCTGGTGGCCAATATCAAACATAATCAATCATACAATTAACACAGACAACATTAGTACTACCACGAGGGTACAACGGTCATTTGTCATTCAGGGGTAAAGCGTTGATTACACACTAAGGGTATTTCGGTAATTTTGTAATCCAGGGGTAATTCGATAATTTCGCAAACCAAGGGTAATTCGGTAATTTTACAAAATAGGGGTAATTTGGTAATTTTGAAAACCAGGGGTAATTCAAAAATTTTGCAAACTAAGGGTAATTCGGTAATTTCACAAATCAGGGGTAATTCAGTAATTTCACAAACTAGGGGTAATTTGGTAATTTACAAACCAGGTGTCACAGACCGAAATTGACCCTAATCGGAACTGTGGTTTCAGGACCATGAATCTGAGTCTGAAATATTTTTTAATATTATATTCTATGCTCATTATGTGTGAATTAATATGTGTGAAAGTTTCAGAAAAAATTTTATCGTTTAAGTGCTTAATTTGATTAAAAGGACTTAATCGTAAAATGTAAAAGTGGCATACTAAAGTGAAATGTGCTAATTTGAGCATGGATTTATAATATGAAGTATAGAAAGGGTAAATAACCCATTTTATGAGTTAGTGGCTGGCCATGGACAAGTTTGTCCATAAGATATATTATTTGGTTATTTTAATTTTAAGGTTAGTTAAGTAATTTAGTAATAACTTAATATATGTTAAAGTAAAACAAAAGAAAATGCTATCATCATCCATTTGTTCTTGGTCGAACCTTTGCATGAGTAGAAGGGTTTTATTTCTTTAAAATTTTGGCACTTTGAAGCTAAAATTGAAGGTGAGTTTTTAGTTGGTTTTAGATAATTTTTACGTTTTTGAGATCATTGCTTCGAACTGTAGCTGACCCATGTAAAAATTTTTAAGAATAATCATGTATGATGTTCGGCCTTTGCTATGTTCTTGTGATTTTTGGTGTTTAATGATTTTATGTAAATGATATGTTAAAGATTAGTATATATTAAATTGGAAATTTTAGTAAATTTGAGTATTTTGGACTAATTTGTAAAAATAAAATTTTTGAGGGACTTGTTTGCAAATTAAATGAAATGTATGCCTTGCTATGAAGGTATAAAATATTCGGCCCTAAAGTATTATGTGCAAATTATGTGTATTTTGTGTTTTATTCAAATAGGACTAAGTTGTAAAAATATGAAACATTAGGGGTAAAATGGTAATTTGCCCATTTATGTGTTTTGGGACTAAATTGAAATGAAATGTACTTGAATGAGATTATTTTTGATATGTTTAGATCAAGAACAAAGAAAAATGAATTTGGATCGGGGAAAGTTGAAAGTTATCGAATAGTCGGTATATGCGGTCCGTCGGTAGTCGAGGTAAGTTCTTAAGTTTAAGTACAATAAAGAGATAATTATGAAATTGTTGATTGATAGTATTTGATTCATTCGAATAGTGAAATAGATGATAGCCGAATGTTAGGGGCATATATTGGACTAAATGTGTTTTGATTGTGAAATAAAAACTAGTACATGTGATATGATAATTAATTGTGGTACATGTACATGAATTGGAAATGATATAAGTGTTAAGATTTTTAAGTTGATGAAATATATGATATGTTATTCGGGCTTATAGCCTAGCAGGCCTTGTGCTGGTGTGTTATTCAGGCTTATAGCCTAGCAGGCCTTGTGCCGGTGTGTTATTCGGGCTTATAGCCTAGCAGGCCTTGTGCTGGTGTGTTATTCGGGATTTTAGCCTAGCAGGCTACGTGCCGGTGAAATAATTCGGGCTTATTGCCTAACAGGCTTAATGCCGGTGATATACTTCGGACCTTGAGTCCAGCAGGCCTAGTGCCGGTGAATGTGTTTTGAGCTCTAAGTGCATGAGAATCGAGTTACAAACATATCAAGAAATTTTGGCTTTGAAACATGATTTGTATAAATTCGACAGAGAGGTACGTTCTTTATAGTCATGTTACTCAATAAAATGATAAACAAGTATACGAGTAAGTGAAGGTGTTATACATTGATTCATTAGAGATGAATGAATATGTATATGCATGTTATATCGTGTGATAGTAAATATTTGAAAGCATGAATGGATTAAGTTGATTGGATAAGCATATGATATGTACATATGTCTTTGATATACTTGATGATTGGTGTATGTGAATAAGAAAGGTAAAGCTTTAGTATTAAGTACATCAATGATATTTAGTTATTTCGCTTTATAGGTAAAAGAAGTTATGTATTATTTATGTTTGAATTGGTGATAGAAGATATTGAATTGAATGGTTGTAAGAATGTTATATATATATATATAAGTATATGTTTTCTTAAGACTTACTAAGCTAGCAAACTTATCGTGTGTGTGTTCTTATCTACCTCTGTTTTATAGATCTTTGATTCAAGCTACGAACTCGAAGGATCATTTAAGAAGTCAATCGCACTATCAAATCTTTTGGTATACCTAACTTAGTTTTATTCGAAAGGCATGTATAGGTTAGACTTAAGTGTTAACTATGAGATTTTTGGTGATTGTACATAACTAAAATATAGCCTTGTGAAAAAGGCTTAGTTCCTGTGGATAAAAATTAAGTTCTACATGGTAATGGCTTGCATAATAGTACTATGGATGTATGATTGTGTTCATGGCTTAGTTCATGATTGAAGAGGAATCGAATATCATAGGTGTATCTATATATATATATATATATATATGGTGTGGTATTTGATAATGTGTTTAGCTAATAGGTGAAGTCATGGATGTTTATAGGTTAAAGCATGTAGAATATTAATTTGGTAATATGATTAAAGAATGAAATTGATTTTTGTATTACTGACATAGAATTCGGTGACATATTCAAGTTGATTCCATGATATATATATTCGACAATGGTGTATTGTATGTTATGGTCGAGTAGATTTTGATCATTGATTTGTGAATTGAATGTGGCAGAGATTATTTAAATTCAGTAGATGGTTGTGATGTGGGATCATGCATATCTCTTTTAGTCAAATTTTCCATTTATCGCACGTTTATAATAATGAATAAGCTATATTCTTAAGTCAAGAAAAGACATAGGATTATTGTTCAAATTGTAAATTTGAGAGTTCATGTTTGCATTATATGAATAATTCAATATAGTTTTGCCTACTGGAAAATGCTAGTTTATTTCAATGCATATGAACTGGGTGGCAAAGTTATATAGATATGCAATACAGGTACTTTATAGACATTATAGATCCAATTGGATACGCAAATGAATTCATGTTAATTTTACTTTGATAAAAGAATGAGTTTCAACGAATGCATGCAATGATCTATGTATAGTTAGGTAATGCCTCATAACTCAAATTCGACGACGGGTACGGGTTAGGGGTGTTACACCAGGGGTAATTCGATAATTTTGCAAACTAGGGGTAATTCAGTAATTTTATAAACCAGGATGTTAACGGCCCAACAGAAGGTCCACTATCACCTCGAACGACTCAAGTATTCTAAATAGAGATAATGAAGCGAATGGGCCTAAGGCCTATTCTCGGCCCTAGTGAGCCCACACACTTGTGTGGCCCATTCAACCCAAACCTAGCTACATCTATGAGATTCACATAGTCTTGTTCACTATTTACTACTCAATCATACAATTTACTCATATGGGCCCTGACCCATTGGGCCCACTTGGCCCCTTTCGGGCCATCGTGGCCTAACAACCCACACCCACAAGAATACTCATGATGGCCTCGACTATCGCGTTGAAGCTTCCACACGTGCGCTCGAACGCTAGTGTGGCTACCATCACCGTGTGACCGGCATTTTGGCATTTGCCACTCTACAGCTAGAGTAGAGAGAATACACACCTGATAGGAATCTGAAGCTGCTAAACCACGCTTCGAGCACTCCAATGCCCAACGCCAACCAGGTATGCCCCTTCTCCTCCTAGACAACTCTATATATAGCTAGCTTCTCACCTTCTTTCTTTGTATCTTTTCGATGTGGAATCCCTCCGTCAGTAGAGTTTAAATCCAAATCAAACTCTTGCCATCCAATCCGCAAAATAAATACTCCATTGCTTTCCATGAGATTCGAACCCTTGCTCCCTTCAATAGCTCAACACTCCACTAGCCACTTGGCCACAAACTTCTCTTGTGTCTAACATTATGCGCAATTAAATATAAACCTATGGCCAAATTCTAAAGTCCATATAAAAAGAAAACCAAAATGCAAGAGCCAAGACTTGAACCTTGGACCTCCTTCCTTCCTTGTAGCGTCACCCCCTTGTCTCTTATGTGGCGTCACTTTGCCACTACACCACACACTCCACTTGTGTCATTTTCTCCACATTTTATTCTTAAATCCTACCTACTAACTCCCAAGGTTTTTTTCACCTAAAACCAAAATTTCCCTAAAGCCAAAGTTTGAACCTGGGACTTCATAGAAGCCCTCTAACCTTCCAAAATCACTCACCTACTAGATCCAACTTGCATTAAAGTTGTTCTCTTATTCTCTAAAATTTTAATCACTACTATGCCCAAGGCCCAATGGGCCCAATCCTACTAGGCCCAACTTTGGGATGTTACAGAGTTTTTCCACAGTCTTTTCCCAAAGTTTCGTTCTTTTGTCTTTGCATTTAGTTTAAGTATTTCATTAGTTTTTAGATTAATAAACCAATCACTCCATATTTCAGGCTAAATAATAGAAAGAAAGTGAGTAGTAGTACTTTTAGGTTCCTGTGGATTCGATAAGATACTCTTGCCTAAACTATACTACTGTTCGATAGGTGCACTTTCCTCTATCGTTGTCATAGTTAGTCTACCGGTTCAATCATTCTTTTTATAAATATTAAAACTCGACTGTTTGACACGATCAATCTCCCTGAGTTAAATTCAGAAACTCCCTCCTACGGGCATCCGCGTAACTGGCTCCCAAATATTTTCCCTGGAAGGTGGTCTTAAAGAACTCCAAGGTCAATCATTCAGACTGAATGCCCTCCTTAACAGTAAGCCACCACTGATATGCCTCATCACGCAGCAGCGAAACTGCACCCTTTAATTTCTACTCTAGGGTGCAATCTAGATCGTCCACGATCCTCTCCGTGGCCTCAATCCAGTACTCGGTCATATTAGGGCCAACTCCAGTGACACCCCTGAATAACTCATCCCTAATGGACTGGAGTCGTTACGTAACCGACCCTTGGCCCCAGATCCAATATTAGGCCCAATGACCCTCTCCAAAATCCTGAGCATAGCTTGGGATAGTGCGTCGTCCCCAGCCATGCGGTCTTGAAACCCAGTCTCAGTCGCAGGTGAAATCGGTGTTACACTAGTATCCAAGTTAGGCAGGTTGCCAGAAGATGATGACCTAGCTCGAGCCCCTCTACAGCCTCTACCACGGCCTTTAGTACCCCGTCCGTGGATACCTCGTGTGCTTATATCTAATTAAATTATTTGTATTTAGAAATTTTATGAATTTAGTTACAATTCAATATTTATTAACTGATGTTTTATGTAGAACATTATCGGTAATTCGGAGTTTATTTTCGTATATTACAATTTCACTACAGTTTTCAGCGTACACTAACTAAAGTGTTTTCAGTACAGTATACTACCTATAGTAGTTTCAGAATAGACTATCAATAATAGTTTCAATTTAAAATAATTCACAATTCAGTATACTTACTGGATCGGCGCTGGAGACTCGGTGTACCACTTACTGAGAAAAATATTTCAAATCATTTTGTAATCAATTCTTCAAAACTAAATTTTAAAACCCATAATCCACAGCCAAGTTTTGCAACCTATCTCTGATACCATTAAAGATAACACCCCAAACCTGGGCTAGACGTTATGGCCGAATCTAGCGATGTCACATGATAGGGTGCTTGAAAACTGTGTTGTCTCAATAAAACCATTATCTGTCTAAATACTTTTCTTTATCTCTTGTTAGCTTCTAAGTCATGTTACTCATTTAGCTGGTGGTTTCAAAACATTATTCGTTGCAAAAGCTTTTAAAATAGTTTAAGTAATCGTGTATTTCTTGATAAAACATTAGTTTCTTTTGAAAACCAAGGTTTCCTACGACTAGTAGTTCAAAATCCATAAAGTAAAGAAAAATAATAAAAAAACCCAAAACCAAAAAAAATTCCAAAAGTCCAATTTACAACCCAAAATTTTAACAAATAAAAGTAATATAAAAATAAAACCAAGAATCATATTTAAATCCATAACGGTCCAAAACTGCTATCACCGTTGAGTCCTCCGCCACACCGATCCGTCTAGATTTGGGGATTACCTGTGCATATTTATACAAAAGGGTGAGTTTTCATAAACTCAGTGTGTAATCCCACAAAAAACAAACAATAACAAATCACAGTTCACAGTTACAATAGTCTTGGGCCTAAGCCATTTTCATTATTAGTAGTAGTTTGGGCCTTAGCCCATCTCAGTACCAGTATCAGTCATGCAGTTTTCTATAAATTAGGGGTTATTCATTTTGCACTATCTCATGCATGTGGCTAGCTATGCTTGTTGTTTTGGTGTGTTTGGGGGTCTTAGAGAGGCTCGTGTTCGAGCCAGGGCTTTAGAAAAATTTTGTTTTTAAGGCACTTTAGGGGGAGAGCTTGTGGAAGTAGGCCTTAAGGGTAATTATGTGCCTTTGATGACAAGAAATGAGCTCTTGGTGGAGTGGTGTTCGCATCACTTGTAAGAGCAGAGGGGGAGGAGCTCGAATCCCATTAGCTACACTTTGGAGTTAATTTTTGGTGCTCAACAAGTAGGAGGTGGCTTTCGGCTGGGACTCTACCATGGTGGTTATGGAATGAGTCAAAAAATTCAAATGGATGGACATGAGGAGCTTGAGGAGTTTGAATTGGTCAAACAATTCAAAATGGTGGATGAAGAGGGCTTGGTGGAGGAAATCAAGGAGCAAATCATGGGTGTGGGAGTAAGGTGATAGTTGGCCTAAAATGGGAAGTGTTTAGGGGGAGTAAATTTGATCAAGAGGGCTCTTTGGTGGGGGAGTTTTAAATTTTGGGGTATTGTGTGTATGCCAAATTTTGGAGCATATTTCTGAGCATTAGTGCAAGAGTGAGCTTTCTTTTCTTTTTGGTCAATCGGGTTCAATTCTAGCCTCATTTTCTTTTGTCGAAACCTAAGTCTTTAGAGTGGTTTTTTTCTTCATTTCTTCATATTTTCTTGACTCTCTGGTGATAGCTGAATCTTGAGAGTGACCATTTGTGCATTTCTTCTTCCCTTCATTCATACCAACCAACTATCTTCTCTTATCTTCTCATAGCCGAAACCTTGCTGCTTCTTCATTGTCATCCTTTTATTTCTCTCCTTAAGCCGAATAGTTCCTTTGGTCCCAAGTGAATCGGATTCATCTTGTTTATTTGATTGTTGAAGGTAATGATCTCTTTTATATCTTATTTGGCACATATGTTCTTCTTTTCTCTCTTTTCATAAAATCTAAATCTCTCTTCTTCTACTTCTTCTTCTTTTCTTCTCTGTTCCTCTATCTCCTTCTTCACTAACCGAACCTCTGTTTCTTTTCATCGCGAATCGGTACTGCTCGAGTAGCCTAAGGCGTGAAGGGCTATTTTTCTGCCGAATCTATTTTAGCTTTTCACCACCATTATCAACACAAGGTAACTTTGTACTTTATCTTTTCCTTCTTTGAGTTTTACTTTAAAGCCAAATACTCAAGGGTAACCTTTGACTGTTAGGCCGAACCTCTATTTCTCTCGTGACTCATCTTTGATTCGAGGACGAATCAGTTGTTGTGCAGTTCAGCATTTATCAAGGTAAGGAGTCATTTCTTTTCGATTTTATGTGCTATTATTTCCTTTTCGTTGCAGTCTACCTTAACCAAATTCCCTTATTAGACAATTGACATTTCTCTTTGAGTACTAATCAAGGCTCTCTTCATGGATGCAAGTGCTAGCCAATCTAAGGAGGGGAGTGGACTCGTAGTCTCTGCTCCTAAGTTTAAGCGACGTACTGTGTCGACAGTTCGAGACTTTCCACCAGGTTGTGGTAGAGAGTCGACACCTGCTTGGGATAGGCAAATCACGGTTATTTCCACTAGGGAGAGTGTCGACGATCTAGAGTGTTTAGTTCTAAACGTAATCAGGTGTGTAATGCTCACACTTTCCTCTATTAGTTTTGCATTAATAACTGTGTTGGCTAAAAGCCGAAACGACTGTATAGACAGTTGAGATACCCTTGTGGTAAGGTTGGAGACACCAGGTAAGTACCTTTATGATTCTTTCTTTCGAATAACATAGCCTAAGAATATGTATGATTTGATTATCTGTTGTATATTGGAAATATGATTGCATTCATCACAAATTGTTGATATGTTTGCATGGGCTTTGGGATATGATTGAAAGGGGAAGTGTGATTCAATGACTTTTGTCACAGTGGTTTGGCACCACGTATACATATATTAGTGACTTTTGTCACAGTGGTTTGGTACCACAGTGGTTTGGCACCACATATACATTTATATTTATTGTGACTCTGTCATAGTGGTTTGGTACCACAGTGGCTTGGTGCCACAGGTGTTGGCTGGTTCAGGTGATGTAGATGAAGGAATACTAGGTTGGCTGGGCTGCATTGCATACACTTTTTAATATTCCATGTTGTGAAGGCTAAGGCTTAATGTGCTTCGGTGGGCTTAGGCCCAGATTGCATTCGTAAGGGGATTTACACATTGAGTCTTGGTGACTCACCCCTCTGCTTAATTTTGCAGGTAACCCCTAGTTGAGGATTTGGAGCTGAGGTGGACTCTGAGGTGGCCATGCATTACTTCGTTCGTAAATTTCATTTCTTTATTTAAACTTACTTTTATTTTGGGAATTTGTTATGTAATAAGGCCTCCAAGATTTTGTAATTTGGTTTTCAACTCATTACGGTAATTTATATTATTTGAAACGTTAAATTGGGAGTTTTCTAAACAAAATGAAAACAAATATTTCTTTAATAATGACACACAGTTAATAAGAAAACTAATAATGAAACTCAGAAATTTTCCTAAAATTACACAAACTATTTTTTTAAATGTCACGTTTATGAAATCCCCTAATTTCAACTTTCGTATCACAGAACCCGTATTCGACTATTAGTTCTTTTAAATAAAAGTTGGTAAGAAACCCTTAAACAAGAATTAAATTCTCAAGTTGAAAAAAAAACAAAACGAAAAGTTTTCTAAATTGCGATGTTTTCTCTAAAATTTCAAAACTATCTTTTCATGTGACATACCAGATTCGGTCGTAACGTTTAGACCGGGTTTGGGGTGTTACATTTTCAGTAACAAAGTCCTACCCAACCAGCCTCTACACACCATCTCCGTCCAACCCTACACTTCATATGGGGATTAAATCAACCCACCCATCCCTACACTCCAAATAGTACCGAATGCGGCACGAAACAGTAATTTGCAGCAGTGCTGCCAGCATATCATGCTTAAGAACCTTTTAGTACACTTCCTCCCAATATAATCAACCCAACCCAATGCAATACAACATATAATGAGATGTCATGCCATCACAGGTCTATCAGATACACATACAATTCAGTATACATACTTATATACATAACATGCTCAGTACATAGTTCACATAATAGATTTCACATAAATGAGGGTCTAAGTAGTGCTTACCGACCCTACGAAAGGTTCACAGTCAAATTGGGCGACCCGTGCAACCTTAACAACTTTTCAGTAAAAATGGGCTCACACGCCTATATGGCCTACTTGTGTGGGCCCACACGCTCGTGTGGCCCACACGACCCCGTCCAAAATCCCATATGCCCGTGTGGTTAACCATGTGGACCCACACGTCGTGTGGCCTACACGGCCCAAAGCAATCTAGCCCGTGTGTTGCACACAGCCTACCTGGCTATCACACGGTCATGTCATGTGCGCACGACATGGCCTCGTCGTTCACATGACCGTGTTATGCCACACAACCTACCATATGGGGGTCCATACGCCCGTGTGGCCTCGATAGTGAGGTTTTTGGCTTCTGCCAAAACCTTGTTTTCTGTGCAATCAAGTACACACTTGTATCTTTTTTGATGCCTACACACTTTTGAGCACTTCAGTACCTATAATTAACCAATATTTCACACAAATAATCGT
This sequence comes from Gossypium rotundifolium, assembly GCA_025506655.1. Lineage (NCBI taxonomy): Eukaryota > Viridiplantae > Streptophyta > Magnoliopsida > Malvales > Malvaceae > Gossypium > Gossypium rotundifolium. The sequence continues at coordinate 11,757,911 of CP106727.1, forward strand.
TTAACCAACTGAACTAAACTAATCCCAAAACGAGATAAACATCTTTTGAACAACAAAATCATTACCTTCTATTGAATAACATGAATTTCATGCCCTTAGAACGTCGATGAAAGATAATTAACCCTTCGATAAGCCCCTAAACACCAAAAGAATCCTTATTAACACTTGTCCAAATCACAATTAAAGTTTAATAAAAAACTAGACTTACCGAAAGAGCGACGAGGACGTTGCGCAGGAAGGAAGTAAAAGAGAGGTCAAAACAAGAAAAATAGCAGCAAGGGAAAGGAAGAAAAAGGCGGCTCAGCTCAGCAAATGGGAAGGAAAAAATCGGCAGCAAGGGGGAAAGGTGAAGATACGATAGAGAGTTTTTGAGAAAGAAGAAGAACCAAATTTTTGGAAAAAAGGAAAAACTACCAGATATTCCCTAATCCCCTAAATCACTCCACTACTTCCCACTACATCCAACTACTCAACTTTTTAATCCAACACAAACTCTTCTAGACGAGCAAGCAAAAATAATCCTCTTACCCAGACTCGAACACAAGACCTCCTTCACACCAACACTCCACTCAACCACCAAACCAGTAGGCCCATTATGTTAATTATTTACCAATTTTTACTTAAAAGCCTTCTAACCCAAGATGGGGCTTTATTGAAAAAAACCAAAATTTTCCCAAGTCATGGCTCAAACTTGGGACCTCCCACACACACCCAGAGCATTTAGCCATTGAAGTAGAAAGGTATTTATGTCACGCGCACACAAAAATAAAATAGATATTTTGGGGCGTTACAACTATTTTGTTGTTAATATTTAGATATTGTATGTATGACACTTGTTTTATTGTTAATTTTGCTACTATTTTAGAGTCATTTGCTTGTTAAGTTGCACTTATCTTAGTATTGTTTAAGTATAAAGACTTATTTCTAACTCATTTACAATTTGTTAGAAAACATTTATTTTAATATTTTTAATGTATTTGGTATATTATACTTTAAAATTTTTTATATAAAAAATAAAATTGAAAAAATAATATGGGTCAGGCCAGGCCAGACCAGGCTTGAGTTTTAACATTTTTATCTGGACCAAACTTGGACAAAAAATCTAAGCTACTTTTTAGGGATCCAGCCCGAAACTAAAGTTTTGATAGTCCTAGCCATGTACAACTCTCCTCAAAACCACTTCCAATCCATCAAACACCGCCCACAATTCCAAATGCTAGAACCAATGTGATGCCAAAATCTTACTAAACCCAATAATCAAAAAATTCGTGATAAATACATAAATGTAAATGGTTGATTTCAAAATAACTTATGAATTTACATAAAGCACAATTATTGAATTTTAAAAAATTAAAAAAAGAGGACTTTTTTGTGGATTTCTATAAAGTCAAAAAAGACGGAGATTCATTTATTATTTACAATACAAAACAGACACACATATATGAATACCAATATGATAATAATATCCCCTTTCTCTTGTACAAATATTCACCCTTTTTTTGAATCAAACAAAATATAAGTAAAGCATTAGCATTTACTTTACAATTTAGTGGGAAGGGTGTTAACGTCACAACTCGAGTCCTACTCTTTGAGAAGCCAACATCATTCAGAGCGACGAAACAATTGGCCTCACTCTTGATGCCGGGGCACATGCTACCACCGATGGCGTATTGTTCCCACCCTTGGTAGAAATTGTTCGCTACGTGTGTATATCCATGGTGCACTCTACAATGTAATTTAATATATAAAATTTTAGATAATTCATGTAAATATGCATTAAAAAATATGGAGCTCACCGATCCATAATTATTATTTACCTTGGCATTCTTTGGTTGCACTTAGGTCCGAAATGGTTGAAAATGACAGTGACCTTCATGTTTTTGTCTCTCAAATGACCATCATCATGTCCGAGGAGCATAAGTTTGTCTTGGTTCCTAAACCAGTTGTTCGACACGGTGATGTTGGTGGAACCGCGAGTGACATCGAGGAGGCCATCTTGGCACTCATACAATGTGTTATGATCGATCCACACTTTCCTTGTAGTGACCAATCTTATAGCGTCCCCATCCATTTGACCTAAAGGGATCACCTTCGCATTTGGACCCATCACAGTGCTAGGTGGTTGGGCCTTGCAATGGTGGATGCGAAGTCCATGGATGATTATATTGGTCGCTTGGTACACTAACAGGCATCTAGCGCCAGTTATGTGGACATCAACGCCACGACCGTCAATGGTAGTGAAGCTGCTTAAAAGAAGTGGTCTTCGGAGTGTGATGGTCATGGTATTTTTAAATGTGATCCATACTTTTCCTTTGATCATTGTGGTTCCATAACGAAGGGTCCCTGATTTAGGACTCAAAGGGTCATTGGAAGGATCAGTAACCTTGTATTTCACGACGTCTTTACCAATATTGTTGATCATTTTTTCGGCAAAACCGATGGCGCATTTGGCTAATTGTTGTCGTTGACTCTGCCAAAGAGGGTTCCCTCTCCAACATTTATCGATTACATTCATATTATTCAAATTCAAACTAGGACTTGCCATTAGAATGACCATTAAAAGGGCCAATGTGAAGCAACATGATAATTTGTAGCCATTGTTGTACTCTTTTTTTAACTGGAAGATGGAAGAACAATGATTGATTATTGATGGAATTATACTACAAAAAAAAAAAATACCAAATTTGAGAGTTAAAAAAATTGTTCATAATGTTACGAGGTGAATGTTATTGTTGTTTTTATCGGATGCAAATAGTTTGGGCTACTTTGTTATTAACTAACTTGTTTTTTTGTTGAGACAAGAAATTGTTCATTTGTTTATTTTTAGTGAGTTTTGACTAGTGGTCATTGTACTATGCTTAAGTTGTGTATTTAATTCCTATAATAAGTGTATTCTAATTTGGTCAATTAGGCTCTATTATTTTAGAATTTTAAAATTTGAATCATGGACCAAATGGTAGACATTAAATTCATTAAGTTATATTTTGCTATTTCTTAAATTGTTTGTGACAAATAGATTATTACAAGTATAATATCATGTCAATTTGTTATTTTCACATAATACCCATAAACATGTCACAAATGGATTTAACAACTAATGTTTCAATAAGGATTGAAATTTAAATATTCAAAAAGTATAGAGATTAAAAATGATTAAATTGGATAATAAATATTAAACCTATAACTTACATATTGTAACAGTCTGGTTTAGACCCTAGTCAGAATAGTGGTTTCAAGACCGCAAATTCGAGGTCAAAAAAATATTTTAATATTATCTTTGGTGTTTACATTATGTGATTGAGCATGTGTGAAATTTCTGTGTGAAAATTTTATCGTTTGTGTGCCGAATTATGAAAAAGGACTTAATTGCATAAAATGCAAAAGTTGTGTGCTGATTGTTAAAGTACTTATTTTGAATGGCTTCTAAAATGAGAAGTCCTTAAGTTGTGATTAAACCATTTGATAGTAAATGGATGATAATGACATGGCTTTTGGTGTTATTATTAATATTCATTAAGGTTAAAATTGGTATTTAGCTATTAAATGTTATAATATAATATAACAAATAAGGAATCCATACTATCATCTTTCTTTTGGCCGAATATAGAGGAAGAAGAAATCCATTGATGAACTTTTAGGTTTCAGCAATTGTGAGCTTATTTGGTAAGTGTTTTGAGCTCGATTTTAGTGATTTTTACGTTTTGTGATCGTTGCTTAGAGTATTATCAAGCCCATGCTTTAATTTTAGAATTTGATGATAATTTTGAGAAGTTCCATTGATGAATATGTGAGCTTTGTGTTGTTAAGCTAGGGGAAAATTTGGCTAAGCATGTATAAATGGAAATTTTGTATATTTTCTAATTTTATGAAATAAGGAATAAAGTGTCAAAATATGAAAATATGAGGGCTATTTTATAAAATGTCCTAAATATGTGTGTTTGGACTAAATTGAATTAATTGGTGATTGAATGAGTTAAATTTGAATATATATATATAGATCAAGAAAAGAGAGATTTGGATCGAGATCGAGGCAAAGATAAAGTGCTCAATTAATAGACTTGTTTTGTTATTTCGACGTCCGAGGTAAGTTCAGGTATAATGCGAATCATTAAATCCATGATTATGTGCTATGAAATGAATGAATATGTGGTTATTGAATTAGCAATGCTAAATGTAAATTTGAGAAATGTGGCACTAAGTGTGCGTAATTAGAATTAAGACAGAGGTGAATAGCACTGTGTGTACGAAATAAAGAAAGCCTCGGCTATATTGATTGGCACTGTTTGTGCGATACCGAATTAAATTCGTTTTAATATAAAGACACTAAATGTACGATGATATTAAAGCTTCAGCTAAGAAACTGGCACTAAGTGTGCGAGTAAATCAAATGATTATTGAAGATTGATCGAAATGTGGTATTAAACATTGAGTAGCAAAAGTGTTCGTTAACTAAGTGTTGGCAAAGGTATGTACGAAACCTATGTGGTTGATTAAATAGGGTGATATGTCAGTTACTGAATATGAATGGAAGTTTGTGAGATTGAGCCAGCAGGCGCGAGAATGTGTTTCAACAAAAATTACTATGTGCAAACGATTTGTTGAAGGTTTGAATGAAGACATCAAATTGTTGGTTGGAATACTTGATTTGAATGAATTTGTAGTGTTAGTTGAAAGAGCCTGCAAAGCCGAAGAACTTACCAAAGAAAAGAAAAAAGCAGATTCTGAAGTTGGAGATGAAAGAAAAAGATCAATGAATAATTCGTATCAACCTTTGTCAAAGAGATTCAGAGATGCAAGCAATCGATCAAATGTTTCGTTTGGACATTCGAGTAGAGATCGTGTGAAACAAAATGTTGGTTCAAAAACTCAATTTTCGATTGAATCGAATGTTGGTAGTGTAAAAAGCAACAAGCCTAAATGTAGGCAGTGTGGAAGATGACATGTTGGAGAATGCTGGGGCAAGTATAATAATAGAGTTTGTTATAAATGTGGATAACGAGATCACTTCATTTGAGATTGTCTAGAGATAGCTGAGAAAGACAATATTCAGAGTGCGAGGTCAAGTAATACGATGGCTAGGGGAAGACCACCCAGAAACACTAGAAATGTGAGTGGAAATCAAAGAGGGGCAATAGATACAATTGTGAGATCCGAGGCGAGAGCATCTGCCTGAGCCTATGCTATTCGTGCTCGAGAAGAAGCGTCATCTCCAGACTTCATAAATGGTACTTTTACTCTATTTGATACTGATGTGATTGCATTGATAGATCCAAGATCTACTCATTCATATGTGTGTGTGCATCTAGTATCTAGTAAGACTCTGCCTGTTGAGTCTACTGAATTTGTAATTAGAGTATCAAACTCCTTAGGCAAGTGTGTTCTGGTTGATAAAGTATGCAAGAATTGTCCGTTGATATTTTGGGATATCTGTTTTCTGGCTAATTTGATGCTGCTACCATTCGATGAATTTGATATAATTCTGGGTATGGATTGGCTAACCTTACATAATGCTATTGTGAACTGTAAACGGAAGAGTATTGATTTGAGAAGTCAGAATGGTGAGATAGTTTGAATTAAATCCAGAGATTTGAATGGGTTACCGGTTGTTATATCATCGATGAAAGCTTTGAATTATGTGAAAAAGGGCTGCGAAGCTTATATTGCGTATGTGATAGATACAAAAGTGACAGAAAAGAAAGTTAAATCTGTACCTGTAGTTTGCGAGTTCCCAGATGTGTTTCCTGAAGAACTACCAGGATTACCTCGGATACGAGAAGTCGAGTTTGGTATTGACTTAGTGCCGAGAATGACTCCTATCTCAATAGCTCCGTATAGAATGGCACCGACATAATTGAAAGAGTTGAAGTCTCAGTTGCAAGAGTTGACAAATAGAGGATTTCCACGACCGAATTTCTCGCCTTAGGGAGCTCCTGTGTTGTTTGTTAAAAAGAAAGATGGCATGATGAGAATGTAACACCCTTTACCCGTGTCAGATGTCGGGACAGGATACGAGGCATTACCAGACTTAAACATAAATATTTATACAAAAATAGGCTATAAAATTTTATTCAATTTAAAATTCACATTCAAATCATCCCTTATTTTGGCCCACGAGGCCCAAAACAATCATTGGGAACTGTTCGAGACTAAACCGAGAACTTAGGAAACTTTAAGAAGACTTAGAAAATTTTTCATCAAAACAGGGGTCATACGCCCGTGTGGCTTGGGACACGCCTGTGTGGGTAGGCTGTGTGATCACACACGCCCATGCCCTCAGCCCGTGTAACTCTCTATTTATGATGTCATTAACAAAATAGGGTCACACAGCCAAGTCATACACCCGTATGCTTAGGCCGTGTGGCAAATTAAATTTCAAAAAATAAATGTAGACTTCACACGCCCTGGGCACACGCCCATGTCCCAGGGCTGTGTCCTCCACACGGCTGTGACACATGGCCGTGTCTCTGCCCGTGTGGCCAAGAAAATAGCTATTTATCAAACCATTTGACACCCTCATTTGTACATACTTAAACACAACTTCAATGACATCTCTCATGGCATAATTTAGCACTTAAACATTATCAAACAAGTCATGATCCTAGCGAATTCGTATAATCTTATTGATGCATAAGGCACCATACTTTGCCTAGCTCAAACTTTCAAACTTTCATTCCATGATTATCATCAACACACCCTCAATCCATCCATACCAAACACACATAACCACATCACATGAAACCTTTAGTATAAGCACACATATAAATAGGCATTACAACTCATTAACCAATATGAGGCACATCTCATGGCCATATACAACATGAATCATATAATCATTATGAACCATCACATTTGGCCAAATCAAATGACACATTCACAATTGAATAAGTCCCTATACATGTCATAAGCTTAAGAGGTCTATATTCACTTTTACCCCACGATGATAGCTTGATAGTGTGATAGCATCTCCAGCGATCTCAAACTCGAGCTAGCATAAAACCCTATAAGATATAAGAAAGGAAGGGCAGTAAGCTACAATGCTTAGTAAGTTTGTATGCAAATAATAACCAACTTATTAACATGTTTTTCACTTATTCTCACAATATGTTCTCAAGGTAATACATTCATAAATGCATAAAATTTCACAATTCATTTATGTCTATCTTGATCTGTCTACTCGCATTACAGTCACTAAATTATTTTTATCTAGATCTATGGAACTCCAAATTTATATCAACTAAGTTTTATTGAAACTAGTCTCACATATATTCGTACCATAAATTTTCCAAAATTTTTGGTTTAGCCAATCAGTACAGTTTATTCTTTAAAGTCTCCCTTATTACGCTGTCTGATAGTCCTGATCCCTCTTTAGTAAAAAATTATTTTCTCATGGTACAAAACTTGAATGATGTTCCTGTTTATTTCTATTGAAAAAAGACTCATTAAAAAATTCAATAATATAAATTTTATCCCTTAATTATTTGTTTAAAATTTTTAATGAATTTTCCAAGTAAGAATAGGGGATTACAAAATCACTCTGACCCTGTCTTATGAAAAATCAAATATCTCATAATATGAAAATATTTTGCTTGCACCGTTTCTTTTATGAAAAATAGACTCAATAAGTTTTAATTTAATATCTTATTCAACTTCTAATTCAATTTCCACAATATTTGGTGAATTTTTAAAGTGATACAACTGCTGCTGTCCAAACTGTTTTGTTGGTAATTTTACTCTATCATGTTTTCTTTGTACTAAATCTCATTTACACACATATAACACTAAAGTATATCCATAGTTAGCCATGCTAATAGCTAGTCATCTATAACATCCTTAAATCGGGGTCTCTGCATCTTTGCATGTGTTGCATGTATTGATATGTCTGCTATGCTAGTTTAGCATGATTTGGGGTCTAAGCATGACCTCGGGTTAGCCCTGGGTCATGGCCAAAATTTTGTTTTAGTGCTTTGAAAGGGGGGGAGCTAGGAGTGTTAGGGGTTAAAAGAAATTATTGGGAGTTTTTTACACAATAATACCAGTGGAAAAGTGGAAAGGAGGCACCACTAAGGTGTCTAAAGAGTGATGCCATATGCAAGGAAGGAGGACTCAGGTTCGAGCAGCAGAAATCTCACTTTCTGCTTATTATTTTGATGCCACAAGCAAGGAAGAGGAGTGTTCAGGAAGGACTCTCTTGAATGGATGAGGATGTGATTATCAGATTTGAATTGAATAGATGAAGGTGAGGAAAGTTAGGAGCTTGAATCTTATCAAACTCATTTGGGAAGAGTTGGCCGAATGGTAGACTGTGGGCAAGGGGGCTATCGATTTTGGGGAGCTTTTGGTGTAGTCGAATGTCCCTCTAAGTTCTTTAATATTTATTTTATTTCTTTTCCTTCTCATAGTGCTTGGCCGAACCCCATCTCTCTCTCTTTTTCTTCTTCTCATTTTTGCTCAAAGCCGAAACCATCTTAGTCCACTTCATCTTTTCCTTTTCTCAAACCCTTGTGCCGAAATCTTCATCCTTTTCCCTTGCCGAATCTTCCCTCTCCCATTCCATATTTTCTTTTCCATTCTCTTCTTTTCTTTCCACTTTAGCCGAACCCCATTTGTTTCTCTTCTATCAACCATAGCTGAATCTCCCTTCATCACTCAACTCTTTGCCGAATTTTCCTTCTTTCTTCTTGTTTTATCTTTGGCCGAATATCAATCAAGCATAGATCTTCCTTGGTGTCTTCTCTAATCAGATTTGAAGAGGGTAAGTGTTCTTGGCCAAATCTCTGTTATTTCCTTTCTTTTTTCTCTGTCGATTCACATGGGGACAAAAGCTGAATTTTGGCAGTTGTTGACATGATTCCTAATCATCTATGGAAACCGATTTTTTTTAGGTTCTTCGGGATTTGAAGCAGTGGATCGGGGTTATTTATTCTCTGCCAATCTGTTTCATTAAGTTTGTGGTAAGGGTTCATGTCGATCTAATCTTTCTATCACTCTTTTGAAAAGCCAAAGGCTATTAGTGGCTTTGTTTAGTTGGCCGATTATAGGAAGGGAGTAGATCTCTGGGATTTGTGGACGTGCGACTTAAGCCTAAGGGCTTGGGTGTAATCAATCTTGGTAAGGGCCTTATTGTGCATTATCTCACTCTTCGGGATTTGTTGGTATGGCCGAATGGCCTTGTTATTGATTTTGGGTTTGGCCGAATATAGGATCAAGGAGATCTGATGCAGTAGATCGGGTCTTCAGGATTTAGTGATTTCATTAGTAACAGGTGTGTAACGCTTACACACTTTATTAGTATAATATACCTAATATGTTATTATTATAGCCAATGAAATCGGTGAATATGCCTTGTGGGTATGAGCTTGAATTCCAAGTAAGTCCCCTGTCATGTGATTTTTGATATACATCATCATGTTATTGTTATATGCTATGCTATACGTTATTTGCATCATCATATATTTTATGCCACGATTGATATGGACATGATGGTGGGTTTGATGAGGGGGGATGATTTATTTTGGACTGTCACCAGTGGTTTTTACCACACAATGGGCTGGCCCCGTCTTGATATTATAAATTGTGACTAAGTCCCAGTGGTTTTGACCACCAGTGGTTTTGACCACATATGAATTTGTGACTCTTCCAGTGGTTTGGTACCACAGTGGGTTGGCCTCGCATGTTGATTACGGGATTGTCATTAGTGGTTATGACCACAGATGGGTTGGCCCCATCACTTGATTTGTGACTATGGTCACCAGTGGTTTTGACCACTAGTGGTTTTGACCACACGAGGTAGTTAAAGGAGATTGGATGGTTAGGTTAAGGGTTGCATGATTTGCATGTTTTTACTAATAATTTGTGTAAGTTTTTGAACTATCAGGTTGGGTATTTATACACTGAGTCTCAGTGACTCACCCCTTCCCTTATATTTTGCAAATGAGGCTTAGATTACGGATATGGAGCCGGGAGGACTCGAGGCGGCCATGCATGCTTGATTCGACTTTTGACTTTAAAGTACTATTTCAGTTTAATTACTTTTCTTTAAATTTGGTTTTGGGTTTTGTAATAAGGCTGCTAAGTTTTATTTTGGGTTTTTATTACTTACTTTTATTTTGATTATGTTATACCTATGTTGGATATATGGTCTTGTTTAATTAACCGGTAAAAAGCAATGTTTTCAAAACTATAACCCCTTCGTTTATTTTAAAACGTTTCCATTGGGTAACATCACTCAAAAGATGATAACAAAGATAACTTGTATGTCTCCTAAAACTTGCAACAATAAGTAGATTTTCAAGCAAGGATTTCTAAACTTTTCGTACTACAAAAGAGTTTTCTAAGAAAATTATCCGACAAACTTTCGGTTTTAAAAAGGTTATCACTCTGTGGCATGCCAGATCCGGTGGTGGTGTGTTGACCGGGTTTGGGGTGTTACAATTTTGATATCAGAGCCAAGTTTAAAAGCTCGGCTGTGGGCTGAGGCCCAAAATATTTTAAAGTAGGGTTTTGAAAAGTTTTATGGAAAAGGTACATGGTATGAACAGCATGGCACCGAGTCTTCGGCACCAATCCGCCCAGGTAAGTATTCCTAACTATTGTGTGAATTATATGTGGGGGAAATGGGTATTTCGGGATCGTAGAATAGTAGAATGGGAGTTATTGAACCTTAGGAATAGCTTACTCCAACACAAATTACATAAGACTTAAAGATCCATTAAACAAACCTGTGAGTACGTCATTGAGTTAAGGGTGTGGCAACTGTTGTGCGCATGTCTAGGAATGGATTTAGGGGGAGCTTGGTATTTAAGCAGTCCTAGTGACTCACCTCCTCTTCACTCGAATCCTACCTGGTGCGTAGTGACGGTTCACCCTAACTGAGATGACTTATTCACAGGCTAAATTTAATAACTAAAACCCGAAAGGGACCAGCTATCTTGTTTTGGTAACACTTTAAACCTTGGTTTTGAAATCACCACAGTATCCTTGATTTAAGAAATGACCAAAATACCCCTAATTTGAAAAATAACCAAATTACCCTTGGTTCATGAAATTACCAAAATACCCTCGATTTCTAGAATTTCTAAAATACCTATTATTTATAAAGGTTTCCAAATTAACCCTGATTTATTACTAAAAATAACCTGATAGGTTAAATTACAAAAATACCCCCGGGTAGTAAAATGACGAGAATACCCCTACATGTGGAGTATGGGTGGAGGAGGTTGTTGATGAGTAAATGTGATTCACTATATTAGGGTAGGAAATTGAACTAAAAACTGTGTGATGATCGAAAGAACCACTACCAAATTACTTTATATAAAACTTATTCGTGGGTAATAAGTGGAACAAAAGCTAATTCACAAATTTCTTTAAGCAGATAAATCAGGATTTAGATATGAGTACTAGGGGACATGGTCGTAATGTGTGAGGACGCGGTAGGGGCAGAATAACCGTATCGAAACCTGTTAGGTCTGGTCAAGGGTCCGAGAATGAGATACCACCACCACCAGCTGCGGGTGTAGAGTATCAAGATCAAACGAGGGAAGATGCAGTGTCGTAGGTGATGCTACGAGTCCTGGAGAGAGTGGCTGGAGCAGGTGGAGGTACGGGAGCTCGAAAGTCCGTATCTGAGTGACTCTGAACTAATGGAGCTAAGGTATTCCGATGAGTATCTAGTGTGGCGCCCAATACAGCTGAGTATTGGTTGGAAGTGACAGAACAAATCATGGATGATTTGGATCTGACGGTTGAGGAGAAATTAAAAGGAGTAGTGTCGCTTCTCCGAGATTAGTCATACCGAGATTAGTCATACTCACTGGGAGTATTTCAAGGCTCATCGATTATGGGACTAGTTATATTGATGCGCAGAGGAAGGCGTTTCTGAGGCTGGTTCATGGGAATAAGTCTGTATCGGAGTACGAGGTGGAATTTTTAAGGTTGAGCCGATATGCTCGGGGCATCATAGCAACAGAGCATGAGCGATGCGTCAGGTTCGAGGACGAGAAGGGATGATCTGAGGTTGCTGATTGCTCTACAGTAGGAGAGAGAATTTAAGGTCTTAGTGGAAAAGGCCAAAGTTACGGAAGAAGTGAAACAGTCGGTTAGACGGAACCAGGACAAGGGTTGGAATAAAAAGAATTCTGGATCATCTGGGTCTGCCAAAAATCAGTAGAAACGGGGCAGATATAGTGGGCCGAATCAAACTGCTAGGCCTACTGCTAATAATACTCAGTGGCTGCCACGATGTGCTCGATGTGGGAGGTCTCACACGGGAGAATGTTGGATTGGAAATAGGGGATGCTTTGAGTGTGGATCGATGGGGCACCGAGTGAGGGATTGTCCACAGTGGTCAGGTAGGTTGCAGTCTTGGGATCAGAATCGTACTCAGAATAGGAGGGATGATCAGTAGCCACAGAGGGGTCGTGGTACTGCTAGGGGAGGTAATGGCTCTGGTAGAGGCCGTGGAGTATCGGGCAAAGGTGCAGGTGGTGCAGAGGCGAGACAGCCTGGATTGGTCTACGCAGCGAGGCGTCAAGAGGAAGGTGATGCACCAGACGTCATAACCGGTACGTTCTTAATCTTTGGACTACCTTATAATGCTTTGATAGATGTGGGTTCGACGCACTCATATGTAGCCAGTAGCATAGTGAAAACTATGAACTTGAACTCTGAGATTACTTCAGGAATATGACTGTGATAAGCCCTTTAGGTCACTCTGTAGAAGTAAGTAAACTATACAGGGATGTACCCCTAGAACTTCAAAGGGTCGTATTTTTGCCTAATATGATAGAACTGCCGTTTGGGGAGTTCGATCTGATTCTCAGGATGGATTGGCTGGTGAAGTACCAGGCCAGTTTGGATTGTGCAGCTAAGCGCATTGTATTGAGGATGATGGAAGGTAGGGAGGTAGTGATGATAGGTAATAGAAGGGATTACTTATCCAATGTGGTCTCTGCGCTGAAGGCGGAGAAAATGGTAAAGAAGGGTTGTGAGGCCTTCATGGTGCATATTTGTGCTTTGGGAGCCAAGGATGCAGCTGTGGAGAGTGTTTGAACTATAGGGGAATTTACGGATGTGTTCCCAGAAGAACTTCCAAGTCTGCCTTCAAATCGAGAAGTTGAATTCGGTATAGACCTGTTACCCGAAACTGCGCCAGTGTCTATAGCCCCGTATAGAATGGCACCAAAGGAATTGGTAGAGTTGAAGGCTCAAATCCAAGAGTTTTTGGACCGAGGTTTCATTCGACCAAATATATCTCCTTGGGGAGCGCCTGTGCTCTTTGTTAAGAAGAAAGACGGTATAATGCGGATGTGTATAGACTACCGCCAGCTGAACAAGTTGACGATCAAAAATAATTATCTGTTGCCCAAGATTGATGACTTGTTTGATCAACTTAAGGGTGAATCGATTTTCTCGAAGATAGATCTCAGGTCAGGGTATTATCAACTCAAAGTGAAGGAGGCTGATGTTTATAAGACGGCATTTCGTACTCAGTATGGGCATTACGAGTTTCTAGTGATGTCGTTCGGGTTAACCAATGCACCGGCAACATTCATGGACTTGATGAATCGGGTGTTCCAGCAGTACTTGGACCAGTTTGTTGTAGTATTCATAGACGACATATTGGTGTATTCAAGGACTGAGGAGGACCATGATATGCACTTGCGGGTAGTTTTGCAAATTCTGAGGGAGAAGCAATTATTTTCCAAGTTCAGTAAGTGTGAATTCTGGCTTAGGGAAGTGACTTTCTTAGGTCACGTAGTGTTCGCTGAAGGGATTAGAGTGGACCCTCGCAAGATTAAGGCGGTGTTGGATTGGAAACTGCCTAGGTCGGTTGCAGAAATTCAGAGTTTTTTAGGTCTAACAGGGTATTACTGGAGATTTGTGGAAGGATTTTCTCTGATCGCGGCACCGTTGACCAAGTTGTTAAGGAAGGGAGTTCCGTTTGAGTGGTCGAAGAAACAACAGGAAAGTTTTGACAAGTCGAGGAAGATTTTGATGGAAGCTCCGATTCTGGTACAGCCTGAGGCAGAAAAAGTACTTATGGTCTACTGTGATGCATCACATATTGGGATGTGTGCTGATGCAGGAAGGGAAAGTAGTGGCGTATGCGTCTCGACAGCTGAGACTGCATGAGGTTAACTATCTGACACATGATCTGGAGTTGGCTGCAGTGGTTTTCGCCCTAAAAATATGAAGGCACTATTTGTACGGAGAGAAGTCGATAGTTTATACGGACCACAAGAGTCTGAAGTATCTTTTGACGCAGAAGGATTTAAATTTGAGACAGCGAAGGTGGATTGAGTTGTTGAAGGACTACGACTATTCGATTGAGTACCATCTGGGTAAGGCTAACGTAGTAGCTAATGCGTTGAGCAGTAAGGTGGTAGCAGATTTGCGAGCGATGTTTGCTCACCTTATTATGTATGACAATGGGAGTTTGTTGGCGGAATTGCAAGTAAAGCCAACTTAGGTAGAGCAGATTAAGGAGAAACAGTTAGTGGATGAGGGTTTGAATGCTCGGAGGTTGCAAGTATAGAGTAGTGGCTTGGAAGGTTACAGCTTGACTCACGATGGAGTGTTGTGTTTTCAAGGGAGAGCTTGTATGCCGAAGGACGTCGAGTTGAGGCAAAGGATTCTTCAGGATGCACATAGCAGCCCCTACGCTATGCATCCTGGAAGTAGCAAGATGTACCGAGATTTGTGAAAGTAGTTCTAATGGCCAGGGCTGAAGCGAGAAGTGACTGAATTTATGGGTAAGTGTCTAACGTGTCAGCAGGTCAAAGCTGAACATCAGCTGCCGTCAGGTTTACTTCAGCCGGTGAAGATTTCTCAGTGGAAGTGGGAAAGGATTACCATGGACTTTTTCAGTGGGCTACCCCTTACGCCTAGCAAGAAAGACTCAGTCTGGGTGATTGTGGATCGTTTGACCAAATCAACTCATTTCATATCGGTGAGGGTTGATTATCCACTTCAGAAGTTAGCTACGTTGTATGTGGCCGAGATAGTAAGGTTGCATGGTGTGCCAGTGTCAATTATCTCGGGTAGGGATCCGAGATTCATGTCGATGTTCTAGAGAGCTTTGCATCAGGCTTTGGGAACGAGGTTGGATTTCAGTATAGCTTTTCACCCTAAATGTGATGGACAGTCTGAAAGAGTAATTTAGATTTTAAAAGATATGTTAAGGGGCTGTGTTTTGGATTTCAGTGGTAGTTTGGGAGGAGTATCTACCATTGGCGGAATTCGCTTATAACAATAGTTATCAAGCGAGTATCCAGATGGCACCATATCACTGTATGGACGGAAGTGTCGTACTCCTACGTGTTGGACAGAATTAGGTGAACGGCATATATTGGGTCCAGAGTTGGTGGCTGAAATTGAGGATAAGGTTAAGGTGATTCGGGCTCGTCTTAAGGAAGCATCGGACAGGCAGAAGTCTTACGCCGATCTTAAACGCAGAGATATAGAGTATGCAGTAGGTGATAAGGTTTTTCTGAAGGTATCGCCATGGAAGAAAGTGCTGATATTCAGGCGGAAAGGGAAGCTAAGCCCTATGTTTATCGGGCCGTACACGGTGTTGAAGCGAGTAGGATCGGTAGCTTATCAGCTCGAGCTGCCGATAGAGTTAAGTCAGATTCACGACGTCTTCCATGTTTCAATGCTTAGGCGTTATCGGTCAGATCCGTCACACGTTGTTCCAGTTGCAGAGATTGAGGTTAGCTCGGACTTGTCTTTCGAGGAACCGGTATAGATTTTGGATAGGGATGTCAAGGTCTTACGTAGGAAGTCAATTCCCTTGGTGAAAGTTTTATGGCGGAATCATGGCGTGGAAGAAGCTACGTGGGAACCAGAGGATGTGATGAGACATCAATACCCTCAACTCTTTTGACCAGGTAATTTCGAGGCCGAAATTATTTTTAAGGGGAGTAGAACAGTAACATTCTTAAAACGGGGTCTCTGTATTTTGCATGTGTTTGCGTGTGATGGTATGTCTGTTGTGCTAGTTTAGCATGATTTGGGGTCTAAGCATGACCTCGGGTTAGCCCTGGGTCATGGCCAAAATTTTGTTTTAGTGCTTTGGAAGGGGGAGCTAGGAGAGTTAGGGGTTAAAAGAAATTATTGGGAGTTTTAGACACAAGAATACTAGTGGAAAAGTGGCAAGGAGGCGCCACTAAGGTGTCTAAAGAGTGATGCCATATGCAGAGGAGGAGGACTCATATTCGAGCAGCAGAAATCTCACCTTCTACTTATTATTTTGACGCCACAAGCAAGGACGAGGAGTGTTCAGGAGGGACTCTCTTGAATGGATGAGGATGTGATTATCAGATTTGAATTGGATAGATGAAGGTGAGGAAAGTTAGGAGCTTGAATCTTATCAAACTCATTTGGGAAGAGTTGGCCGAATGGTGGACTGTGGGCAAGGGGGCTATCGATTTTGGGGAGCTTTTGGTGTAGCCGAATGTCCCTCTAAGTTCTTTAATTTTTATTTTATTTATTTTCCTTCTCAAAGTGCTTGGCCGAATCTTCTTCTCCCCATCTCTCTCTCTTTTTCTTCTTCTCATTTTTGCTCAAAGCCGAAACCATCTTAGTCCACTTCATCTTTTCTTTTTCTCAAACCCTTGTGCCGAAATCTTCATCCTTTTCCCTTGCCGAATCTTCCCTTTCCCATTCCATATTTTCTTTTCCATTCTCTTCTTTTCTTTTCACTTTAGAAGAACCCCATTTGTTTCTCTTCTATAAACCATAGCCGGATCTCCCTTCATCACTCAACTCTTTGCCGAATTTTCCTTCTTTCTTCTTGTTTTATCTTTGGCCGAATATCAATCAAGCATGGATCTTCATTGGTTTCTTCTCTAATCGGATTTGAAGAGGGTAAGTGTTCTTGGCCGAATCTCTATTATTTCCTTTCTCCTTTCTCTATCGACTCACATGGGGACAAAAGCCGAATTTGGGCATTTGTTGACATGATTCCTAATCATCTATGGAAACTAATTTCTCCTAGGTTCTTCAGGATTTGAAGTAGTGGATCGGGGTTATTTATTCTCTGCCAATCGGTTTCATTAAGTCTGTGGTAAGGGTTCATGTCGATCCAATCTTTCTATCATTCTTTTGAAAAGCCAAAGGCTATTAGTGACTTTGTTTAGTTGGCCAATTGTAGGAAGGGAGTAGATCTCCGAGATTTGTGGACGTGCGACTTAAGCCTAAGGGCTTGGGTGTAATCAATCTTGGTAAGGGCCTTATGGTGCGTTATCTCACTCTTCGAGATTTGTTGGTATGGTCGAATGGCCTTGTTATTGATTTTGGGTTTGGCCGAATATAGGATCAAGGAGATCTGGTGCAGTAGATCGGGTCTTCAGGATTTAGTGATTTCGTTAGTAACAGGTGTGTAATGCTTACACACTTTATTAGTATAATATACCTAATATGTTATTGTTATAGCCAATGAAATCGGTGAATATGCCTTGTGGGTATGAGCTTGAATTCCGGGTAAGTCCTCTGTCATGTGATTTTTGATATACATCATCATGTTATTGTTGTATGCTATGCTATATGTTATTTGCGTCATCATATGTTTTATGCCACGATTGATATGGACATGATGGTGGGTTTGATGAGAGGAGGGGGATGATTTATTTTGGACTATCACCAGTGGTTTTAACCACACGACGGGTTGGCCCCGTCTTGATATTATAAATTGTGACTAAGTCCCAGTGGTTTTGACCACCAGTGGTTTTGACCACATATGAATTTGTGTCTCGTCCCAGTGGTTTGGTACCACAGTGGGTTGGCCCCACATGTTGATTACGGGATTGTCATCAGTGGTTTTGACCACAGATGGGTTGGCCTCATCACTTGATTTGTGACTACGATCACTAGTGGTTTTGACCACACTGATATATTTGTGACTACGGTCACCAGTGGTTTTGACCACCAGTGGTTTTGACCACACGGGGTAGTTAAAGGAGATTGGATAGTTATGTTAAGGGTTGCATGATTTGCATGTTTTTACTAATAATTTGTGTAAGTGTTTGCACTATCGGGTTGGGGATTTATACACTGAGTCTCGGTGACTCGTCCCTTCCTTTATATTTTGTAGATGAGGCGTAGATTGTGGATATGGAGCCGGGAGGACTCGAGGCAGCCATGCATGCTTGATTCGACTTTTGACTTTAAACTACTATTTCGGTTTAATCAATTTTCTTTAAATTTGGTTTTGGGTTTTGTAATAAGGCCGCTAAGTTTTATTTTGGGTTTTTATTGCTTGCTTTTATTTTGATTATGTTATACCTATGTTGGATATATGGTCTTGTTTGATTAACCGGTAAAAAGCAATGTTTTCAAAACTATAACTCCTTCGTTTATTTTAAAACGTTGCCATTGGGTAACATCACTTAAAAGATGATAACAAAGATAACTTGTATGTTTCCTAAAACTTGCAACAATAAGTAGATTTTTAAGCAAGGATTTCTAAACTTTTCGTACTACAAAAGAGTTTTCTAAGAAAATTATCCGACAAACTTTCGGTTTTAAAAAGGTTATCACTCCATGGCATGCCAGATCCGGTGGTGGTGTGTTGACCGGGTTTGGGGTGTTACATCATCATCAAATATTTATAAGCTATTCATTGGCCAATTTAACCTATACATCCACAACAAAGACTTGAACATTTCGTTTCTCAATTTAATTTGGCTTAAAAGCCTCACACATGATCATCAATCACATTTCCTACTTATTCATACATCATAAGCATGGTCTTATAATCACAAGGTTATTCTCATAGGTATAACTTACTCACTTATCTTCTTAACAAAATTCGATTACATCCCGAGCACATTGCTCATGAGTGTATACATACATATACTTGCACTTAATCGTCACATATCACATATCGGACTCATTTCTCGTGAGTTTTTCATATGTACCTATATCACTTCATCACATAACGTTAGCACTTTTTCCTTCTTGAACATAAACTTAGCTCTTTACCCATTGAACTAATCAAAATATCGAAGGATATTCAATCTCATCATACATGTATCACGATGCCAATGCCATATCCCAGATATGGTCTTATATGGGATCACATCTTGATGCCAATGCCATATCCCAGATATGGTCTTACATGGGATCTCTTGTCTTGATGTAGATTCCATATCCCAGATATGGCTTATACGAGATCGTATATAGATGTCGATGCCATGTCCCAGACATGGTCTTACACGAGATCTTCCTTTGGTGCCGAGGCCATGTCCAAGACATGGTCTTATATGGGACCTTCCTTATTCTATGCCGGTGCCATGTCCTAGACATGATCTTATACGAGACCTTCCTTATTCAGTGCCGATGCCATGTCCCAGACATGGTCTTATACGGGACCTTCCTTATCTCATGTTGTGACATTAATATCCTTGCTATTCCTAATATTCAACCGGGACTTAAACTTATCACGATCTCATTATAATTTCATCGATGCATCGTTAATCAACTTAATGGAAATAATATACATTTCTCATAATATAAATTAATTAAAAACATAATAACATTTTATAGCATTAATTTCACACAAACTTACCTCGACTTAAAATGGTGAAAGGGACCGAGTCTTCCAATATTCGTCTTTCCCCCGTTCTAAGTCCTAAACTCGTTTTCTTTATTTAAAATATCACATTTGATTTATAAAGTTATTATACTATTCAATTCAATCCAAAAATCATATTATGAAAAAAATTACATTTTTGCCCCTAAACTTTTTCATATTACACTCTTGCCCCTAGGCTCGTAAAATGATTTTTATTCAATTTCCTTATATTTTAGGCCTAGCTGAACCATTTTTATAACTATAGCAGTCCAAAATTTTCATTCATTCACACATTTTCATACATTTTTCAACTTTTACAAACTAGTCCTTTTATGCGGTTTCATCGAAAATCACTTAGGGAGTGTTTGTTTGCCTGTATTTCATTTTTTGGAAATTATTTTCCCAGTTTTCCAGTGTTTGTTTACTGGAAAACATTTTCCATTTGGAAAATGAATTCCAAAACACGGGTAAAATAGCTTACAATTTGGGAAAACGTCTTACCGTCTCAATTTGTATAAGACATTTTCCTAAAGCTCTCATACAAATCCCCTTTTTCCCTCCTTCTTTCTTTTTCCTTCCTCCATTCTTTCTCAGCCAATTTCATTCTCTCTTTCTCAGAAAATTTCCTATTCCTCTTCGGCTGAAAGCGTCAGAGATTCTGCTGCAAGACTGGTAATCTTCCTTTCTGTTGAATTTATTTTTCATTTTTCATTTTTGGCTCTTCCTGTTCCTCTCTGTTGAAACGAAAAACCGATAAATTTGCATTTTTGGATCTTCCTGTTCCTTCGTTCCGCTGAAGGTTTTTCTGTCTTTAGTAAGCATTTTGTGGGTGTTTATTAAGCATTTTGTGGGTATTTCTTCAGCTGCAAATAGAGAGAATGACTACAAGTCGTTTAAAGTAAGTTCTGAGGCATTTAGAAAAATTTGGAGTTGGGATTTTTATGGAGGACATAGAGCATCTTTCTGTTCTTTGTCCTAAGCTTTGTTTCTCTCTTAGGTTATATAGACCACCTCTTAGTCAAGTTTCTAGCCGATACAAAGCCAATCCATCAATGTTCCATGTTGGTGACTTAAGATTGAGATACTTTCATGCTAACTTTAGATGTGAACTGGTTTCCACATGCATTTCCATTTGTTAAGTGGATAGAGTGACTTAAAAAGATGAAGTATAAGGATTGTGCATGATAATTGTTGTATAACTATTGGAAACTTTTATCTAACTGTATATGTTGCATTTTGGGAGGGAATTTTCCCTCTGGCTAAAGTACCTGTGCTGTTAACTACCAAACCTGGTAGTGCATGTATATCTAAAGAATGCATACTCACGTGTATGCAACTGTGTAACCATGGATAAAATTGTTTATTGCATATTATCTTTGAGGGGTCTTTGTATATGGATCCACTTTTATGTCGTTAGGTATTCTTCCCTAGTATGTTTTTGATGATGCCTTGCATAATTTGTGTAGTTTAATTAGTGTCCAAATTGACGACTATATTGATGGATAAAATCTGTAGTTTAATACAGTGTTTAGTGAATGTTTTGTGAAACTATTTGTTGTGTTGTATGATTTTACACTTAATGTTGGTTTCTTTTGCACTTAATTGTCTCCATGTTGCTATAAACAAGGGAACATATATCTGTACAGACTATGTTGTGATTAAAGTGGAAGACATGTTTTGTTTATTAGATAAGATTTATGTACTGTTGAAGCCACTTGATTCATTCATCATGCTTAGCATCAATAGGTCTTGCAAGATTCAAAATGTTGGTTAATTTGTTTGTATGGTACTATGGTTGAGATTTTCTGCTGTTTTATATATATGCCATGCCTTATGTGTAGTTCATTGTGCTTGATTATTCTCTCTAGTTTCAAAACTTTGATGGATCTTTTACTCTTTCTAATCTGCATTTTGTTGCATTATATTTGTTGTTGATTTTTTTCTTGGTTTTTGTTTATAGTTCTCTTTTTTACTTCCATTGTTTTATATTTGATGTAATCAAGTTGAATAATTTTAGGTGAAATGAGTTGTCAAGTCTTTCTATATATTATAGGATCGATTATTACTTAATGAATCAAATTAACTCGTATTTTAAAAATAATCAAATAAGATAAAATTTTAATGTAATTAACCTTTTAAGTTTAAAAATTCATGAAAATTATTTTATTTTTTTCATTTGCACTCAACTTGAAATAAATTATTTCATTTCCTAATTATAAAAATTTCAAAATATTAATTTTGTTAAATAGTAAATAATATATTTTAAAAAAGTTAATGTTAATGCCATTGAAATTTGTTTGTATGGTACTAATGGTTGAGATTTTTTCATTTTTGTGGATTCTACATGCTTCAAAATAAATGATAATGCATTCCATCTGCTACTTGTGAGTGTCTAAAAATTATCTTTATGGTTACATTATGCAAAGATTTTCATAGTTGAAGGAGACTCAGCTGGTGGCAGTGCCAAGCAAGGCCACGATAGGCGATTTCAGGTAATACTTTTCCATGGGAATTGGGTAGAACAGATTCAATTTTGTCAAGCGCTTTCTTGAAACATGCCAGAAATTTTTTTGGATGTTTCTGGGAATACTTGTGTTTTTATCTAAGACTGATCCTTGTAGCAATTAATGTCTATTTAGTGAACTTATATTGTTTGGTTTCTTCCTTGATGCGTGTTTTGTTTGTCTTGCCATACGATGCAGTACGTTATGACGGTATTAAGTTATTACCGTATTTGCATAATCCCATTATGAATAAAACAATTCATTACAATTGGATATAATGAATTAAAATTTAATTTGCTATAATTTTGTAAAAAAATTTAACAATTCATTACAGTTGGATATAATGATAGCACATATTACATAATACGAGATTAAATCTTAAAAAAATAAAGTTGTTTGTTAATTGTTGGCTTTTCAGTTTAACTACTTACATACTAATACTACAAAACCATTTTATGTATTAGTATTAATCTTGACCGATTTTACATGGAATTTAATATTGGTTTTCTTCCAAGATTGAGGATTAAGTAAAGGGCATGTCCTACTCCACTATTCTTTAGGCCAACCATTAAAATAAAAAAATTAAAAAAAACAAACAAGAAACAAATGAAAACAGGATATGAAGACAGATCTGAAAATCTAGAAAATTAATAATTCAAACAAGACTTAAGGAAATATTTTCAAATAAAAAAGCACCTAAAAATCAATCCTCCCTAAAACAAGCACAAACTTGTTAAAGATTATGTTTAGTGGAATAAAAAATATTATCGGATTTAAGATGTTTTCATAACCTTTAAACTTGTTTATACATAAAAACATAAGATAGCAATGATTAAAATTCTTTTTGACACCATAATAATCAATTATATATATAACGTTTTCTATTTTATAAATAAAATTGTATTGGACAAGGAAGTTTTGTATATGCAACGTTTTGGGTAGCATTGTCTCCACATGGTCATGTTCCCTATCTCTCTTGGGGGTCTTAAATTTTTAATATTTTCATATATGTATGCACTTTAGTCATGATAGCTTTATTAGTATATGTGATATTTGTGTGGCATTGTTTTGCGTAGATGGATCGTAGTCAATATCAAAATGCAATTGTCGGAGCCGTAGCTTCAGTTTTAGCTTTTGGGGCTCTTTGGATTAAAAAATTAAAAACTAGGAAGGAAATTGCTTCTCACCCTCGTGTGAATCGAGATTATGAAAGAGAAAATTATATTAATAGTATTTTATATAGTGGTGACCAACATTGTATTAATTTGATAAGGATGAGACCAATTGCCTTTTTTAATTTGTGTGATATTCTTAGTAGGAATAATTTGTTACAATCAACTAAATCTATGAATATTAGGGAGCAGGTAGTTATATTTTTACATATAATTGGTCATAATGTAAGGTTTCGAGTGATTGGATCTAGATATTATAGATCAACTGAGACAGTTCACCGTTACTTTAGGGTTAAATTGAGAGCTATTTTGAAATTGTATAAACTAGTTATTAGATCACCTGATGAGTCAACTCCTAGTGAAATTAGAAACAATCCAAGGTTTTATCCGTATTTTAAAGATTGTATTGGAGCATTAGATGGAACTCATGTTCGTGCATCCGTTCCACATAGCATTCAAGGAAGATTTCATAGCCGTAAAAGGGGGATGACACAAAATGTATTGGCTGCCATTACATTTGATTTGAAATTTTCCTATATTCTAGCTGGTTGGGAAGGTAGTGTACATGATTCTCGTGTTTTAAGTGATGCACTTTCACGCCAAAGAGGATTAAGAATTCCGGAAGGTAATAGTTATTATTAAATACCAACTAGTTCTAGTAAGCTCATAATTTATTAGTATTAATTATGTTTTGTAAAATTGTAGGTAAATATTATCTTGCTGATGCTGGATATGGCATCCGAAATGGATATATTACCCCATATCGTGGTGTCCGATATCATTTAAAAGAGTTTAGTGCTCAGGGGCTTGAAAATGCAAAATAACTCTTTAATCTTTGACATTCATCATTGAGAATCACTATTGAACGTGTTTTTGGGATTTTGAAGAAACAGTTTCGTGTATTAGATGCTGAACCATTTTGGAATTTTCAAACTCAAGTAGATATAGTTTTGGTTTGTTGTATCATTCATAATCATATAATGGGAGTTGATCCTAATGATTTACTTAATCAAGGATTATACGAGGAGTCTGATTCTAATTTCATAATACCAACTCTTATGGAGCGAGAAGAAAGAGAAAAAGCAAGAGAATGGTCTGCTAAGAGAGAGGAAATTGCACAAACTATGTGGACTGATTATATGGCTAGAAATATTAGGTAGGTTTAGGGCTTAGGGTTATTGTTTCTATGTTATGTATGTTTAGTATTAAAATTGTTTTTTTTTTGTTAATCTTGGTTGGATAATGATATTGAAATTTTAGTTTGTTGGATTTTGAAATTATTATGTCTTGAATTTGTTAGATATTGATTATGTTTTTAGCTTGTTAGATATTGAATTTATTATGTTTTAAGCTTGTTGGATATTGTAATTATTGACAATGACAATTATTAATGTAGAATGGGTAAGGGCAACAAAGAAGGGACCTCCAAGCAGTTTAGGTGGACAAACCGATGGAACATGTTTTTCTTGAAATTCTAGCAGATGAGACTAAGAAAGGAAATAAGCCTTCTAATATTTTCAAAGTAGTTTCCATTAATCGAGTTGTCCAAGCTATTTCTGAAAGATTCCAAGTCCAATGCGATGCGAAGCATGTGGAAAATCATTTGAGGACCTGTAAAAACCAAGGCGATTATATGTAAAATTCGAGGTGAAAGTGGTTTTGGATAGGATGATAACATGAAAATGATCACATGTGATAGAGCAACATATGATGCAAAGAAGATGATGGTAATATATGTATATATATGTTAAGTATATTTCAATTATTTTTTACTTGTTATTCTAATTGTGTATAATATCCAACAGCACACAAGAAGTATGAACCATTTTTGAATAAAAGCATCGATCATTATGATGAAATGGCTTTGGTTGTTGGCAAAGATATGGCAACAGGGAGTTTTACCAGAACATTTGCTGACATAGATTTGGATGATGATATCCAAGATTCAGTGCCTTTAGACTGTGACAATGAAGAGGCTGAAGAGGTAAGAACAAATGTATCTTCATCTGGCACACCCAAACGTAAAAGAAAAAATGCAAGAAAGTGTCGTTGATGAACAAATTAAATTTGTGGGTGAACAACTTGGGAAAATTGCTAATGCTTTGGAACAATTTACTGTGGATAAGACACCACAGCGAACAAGTGATGTCGATGGAGGAAGAAGGATTTGATGATGACTTCTTATGCTCTTTGTTTGATTATCTAGTGAATCATGAATCCGATGCTAAAAATTTTTTAGTTAAAAGTAAGAAGCATAAAAAAATTTGGCTTCAAAAATTTTCTCAAGGTTGAAGATATTGATATTTTTATGTAGTGTATTAGTTATGCACTTAGACAATGTTGTTGTTATTATGAGTGTACTACTAATTATGCATTTGGATAATATTATTAATTTTAGTATTAATTGTGGCTTGGAAGTTTATTTATAACTATTCAATCCTTGTTTTTATTTTTTAACACAATTGCAAAACTTAACTTTGGTTGTTTTCATTTTATAACAGTTAATAACGTAGCTTAATAATTGAGTATTATTATATATTTAATTTATTTTATTTATTTATAAATAAATTATTGCAATATATGTAAAAAAATTTAAAATATAAAGATTTATTAATATATGTAAAAATAGCTTTTACGGAAAATATTTTCAGGAAAACTGCCAAACAGCAGAAAATATTTTACACAGATTCATCCAAACACCAGAAAATATTTTCTGTAAATCATTTTCTAGAAATCATTTTCCGAAAAACATTTTATTGCCAAACAAACGGAGCCTTAGTAAAAGTCGTTTACTACACACCGAGCATTCATATTCTACCATTAGACATCAAAGAAAATGCATGTCATCCATGGGTAAATTTTTAAACACAAACCCTAGCTCAAAATAATGGTAAAAATAGCTAAATCGAGTTACGGGGATCTCAAAAATGTAAAGAACATTAAAAACAGGGCTTGGATGCACTTACTATTGAGCTTGAAAACCCTACCCATCGCTTCCCCCGTGCTAAATTCGGCCAAGCAAGAAGATGGGAAAGGGTTTTTGGCTTTTATTTTGTCTTTTAGTCTATTTAATTACCAAAATGCCCCTAACTTAAAAATATCCTATTTTACTTATCTCATTTCCATTTTTGCCCAAAAATTTAACCAGTGGTCTAATTACCATTTAAGGACCTCCAATTTAAAATTTCATACAAATTGAACACTTCTAACATGTGGAACTCAACTTTTGTACTATTTACAATTTAGTCCTTTTAACTAAATTGAGTGCCCAAACATCGAAATTTTTGAACGAAATTTTCACAAAATATTTCTGTGAAATTGTAGACAATAAAAATATAATAAAAATAAGATTTTCCTCATCAAATTTGTGTCCCCAAAACCACTATTCTGACTAGGCCCAAAATCGGGATGTTATAGAGAATGTGCATTGATTACCGTCAGTTGAATAAAGTGACTATAAAGAATAAATATCCTTTGCCTCGTATTGATGATTTGTTTGATTAGTTGAAAGGAGCTACAGTGTTTTCTAAGATCGATTTGAGATCGAGTTACTATCAACTACAAGTTAAAAAATCAGATGTGCCGAAGACTGCTTTCAAAACGATGTATGGGCATTATGAATTTTTAGTTATGCCTTTTGGACTAACGAATGCTCCTGCAGTGTTTATGGATTTGATGAATCTGATATTCAGATTGTATTTAGATCAATTTGTTGTGATGTTTATTGATGACATTCTGATTTATTCTTGTGATGAGACGCAACATGCCAAGCATTTGAGAATTGTGTTATAGACTCTGCGTGAGAAGCAATTGTATGTAAAGTTTAGCAAATGTGAGTTCTGGTTGCATGGGGTTGGTTTTCTGGGACATATTGTGTCAGCTGCGGGAATACGAGTTGATCCGAGCAAGATTTCAACTATTTTAGAATGGAAGCCTCAGAGAAATGTGTCTGAAGTCCGTAGTTTTCTGGGACTAGCGAGATATTATAGACAGTTTGTGAAAGTCTTCTAGATGATTGCGACTCCGTTGACGAAATTGCTTCAGAAAGATGTTAAATTTGAATGGTCAGAAAAGTGTTAGCAGAGTTTTGAACAGTTGAAAGTATTGTTGACAGAGGCACCAGTGTTAGTCCAACCTGAATCTGGTAAAGAATTTATAGTTTATAGTGATGAATCGTTGAATGGTTTGAGCTATGTGTTGATGCAAGAGGGAAAAGTTATCGCTTATGCTTCGAGACAGTTAAAGCCGCATAAAAAGAACTATCCGACGCATGATCTTGAATTAGCCGCGATTGTATTTGCATTGAAGATTTGGCATCATTACCTATTTGGTGAGAAATGTCACACTTATATTGATCACAAGAGTTTGAAGTATTTGATGACTCAAAAAGGATTGAATTTGAGACAACGAAGATGGTTAGAATTATTAAAAGACTATGAATTAGTGATTGATTATCATCCGGGTAAAGCTAATGTTGTTGCTGATGCTTTGAGTCGAAAGTCTTTATTTGCTTTGCGAGAAATGAATACTCAAATAGATTTGTGTGATGATGGTTTGGTTTTGGCTGAGTTGAAAGTAAGGTAAATGTTTATACGTTAGATTTGTGATGCTCAGAAAAGTGATGCTGAAATGATGGCAAAACGAGATCAGTGTGGTTTGAATTCTGATTCAGGATTTCAAGTTGATAATGATGATTGTTTGAGATTTTGAAATCAGATTTGTATTCTGAGAAATTCAGAGTTGATTCAGTTGATTTTGAATGAAGCTCACAATAGTCGTTTGGCTATTCATCCGGGAAGTATGAAAATGTATAATGATCTAAAACAGTTTTATTGGTGGCATGGTATGAAATGGGATATCTCAGAGTTTGTTTCGAGATGTTTAGCATTTCAGCAAGTTAAAGTTGAACATCAATTTCCATACAATTTGTTACAACCGATTATGATTCCTGAGTGGAAATGGGAGAGAATCACGATGGGCTTTGTGTCAGGATTGCCTTTATATTCGAGAAAGAAAGGTGCAATCTGGGTGATAGTTGACAGATTAATGAAATTAGCTTATTTTGTTCCTGTGAGAACAGATTATTCACTTGATAAATTAGCCAAATTGTATATTTATGAGATTGTGAGATTGCACGGGGTGGCACTATCTATTGTATCTAATAGAGATCCGAGATTTACATCGCGGTTTTGGAAGAAATTGCAAGAGGCTTTAGGTACAAAGTTACATTTCAGTACTGCATTTCATCCGCAAATGAACGGTCAATCCGAGCGGATCATTCAGATTCTCGAAGATATGTTGAGATGCTGTATTTTTGAGTTTGAAAGTACGTGGGAAAAACATTTGTCACTGGTTGAATTTGAGTACAATAATATTTTTCAATATAGCATCAAAATGGCACCATGTAAGGCTTTTTACGGTCGTAAATGTAGAAATTCATTATATTGGATTGAGCTTAGCGAGAATAAGATTCACGGGGTTGATTTAATCAAAGAGACTGAGTAGAAAGTGAAAGTGATTCGTGATAGTTTGAAAGTGGCCTCAGATAGTTAGAAATCGTACGCAGATTTGAAATAGAAAGATATTAAATTTGAGATCGGTGATAAAGTGTTTTTGAAAGTTTCTTCGTGAAAGAAAATACTTCGATTTGGCCGAAAGGGCAAGTTGAGTCCGAGGTTCATCGGGTCGTATGATATCATTGAACGAATTGGGCCAGTTGCTTACAAATTATTGTTGCCACCTGAGTTAGAGAAAATTTATAATGTGTCACGTATCGATGTTTCAATGATATAGATATGTTCATCGCATGTGATTGTTCCTACTGAGGTTGAGATTTAGTCAGATTTGTCGTATAATGAAGAACCGATTCTAGTTTTGGCACCTGAGATCAAAGAGTTGAGAAATAAGAAAATTTCTCTAGTGAAAGTGTTATGGTACAAACACGGAGTTGAAGAGGCTACATGGGAGCCTGAAGATGTTATGAGAGAGCAATATCCAAACCTATTCACTGGTAAGATTTTCGGGAACAAAAATCCCTAAGGGGGGAGGGTTGTAACAGCCAGATTTAGGCCTTAGTCAGAATAGTATTTTTGAGACCACAAATTCGAGGCAAAAAATATTTCAATATTATTTTTGGTGTTACATTATGTGATTGAGCATGTGTGAAATTTCTGTGTGAAAATTTTATCGTTTGTGTGTCGAATTATGAAAAAGGACTTAATCGCATAAAATGTGATAAACCGTAAAAATAACATATTTTAATCCCACATTTAGCATACTTTTGGATGATTTATCCCTTGATTTATGTAAAAAGGTGCTCTTAATCCTTTGTTTTCACGTTTTATACCCAGGAGAGCAAATTGGGTCAAAATAGAAATTGACACGGACTGGGCCTAAGACCACACTGTCGTGCCTCCCTAATCTACTCTAACACGGCCTGGACCCCGAAACACACTGGCGTGTCTCTTCAGCAGACTCGACCATGGCCTGAAATTGATTCACACGGGCGTGTGTCATGGGCGTGTGCCATGGGCGTGTCCCTGCCGCTGCCAAGAGGAGTTTTACTCGGAATAGGATACTTGGAGGCAAAGAAACACATTCCAAAGCTTATTCAAACACCCTAGTAGGAATTCTACTCGAATTAGGATGTGTAGGGGCGAAGTAAGGCATCTTAAAGTCTATATAAACACCCTAGAAGGCAACTTAAAGGGGGAGTTCGGCAGAACCCTTCTGCCAATGCTTTTGTCAGGGCGGTTAGCTAGGCCAACGAGCTGAGCCAGAAAGGTCAGATTTGTGGGAATCACTCGAAGATAACCAGTTGATCCATATCAAGAAGCCAGAATTCTACTAAAGACGGCGGATTCCTCCTTCAATTCCTTCAGGGAGTTCTAGGGATTTCTTATGTTTTGTTTTATCTCTTCTTCTGAGATGTTTTCTTTTATTGTTATGAATTAAGCCCTTCAGATACCTAAAGAGGATGAAACCTGAGATGAATCTTGTTATTGTTTTCTGAACTATATGATAAATATTTAATTTGTTCTTAATTATGGGAGCTTAATTCTTGTGTTAGTATTTCTGGGATATTGATTCAAGTTGAATGTGCTTAGGTGGTGGAGTGATAAACCGTAAAAGTAACATTTTTTAATCCCACATTTAGCATACTTTTGGATGATTTATTACCTGAATTGTATAAAAAGGTGCTCTTAATCCTTTCTTTTCATGATTTATACTCAGGAAAGCACCTAGGGATGAAAAGAACGAGAAACTGGCCTAAAACAGACCAAATTGGGACAAAGAAGAAATCGACACGGCCTAGGCCCAAGACCACACGGCCGTGCCTCCCTAAATTACTCTAACACGGCCTAGACCCTAAAACACATGGGCGTGTCTCTTCAGTAGACTCGGCCACTGCCTGAAATCGATTCACACAGGCGTGTCCCATGGGCGTGTCCCTGTCGCGGCCAAGAGGAGTTTTACTCGGAATAGGATATCCTGGAGGAAAAGAAACAGATTCCAAAGCCTATTCAAACACCCTAGTAGGAATTCTACTTGAATTAGGATATGTAGGGGCCAAGTAAAGCATCTCAAAATCTATATAAACACCTTAGGGGGGAGCTTGCAGAGCTAGGCCAAAGAGCTGAGCCAGAAAGGTCAGATTTGTGGGAATCACTCAAAGATTGCTAGTTGATTCATCTCAAGAAGCCGAAATTCTACTCAAGACTGTGGATATCTCCTTCAACTCTTTCAGGGAGTTTGAGGGATTTCTTATGTTTTATTTTATCTTTTCTTCTGAGATGTTTTCTTTTATTTTTATGAACTAAACCCTTCAGATACCTGAAGGGGATGAAACCTAAGACAGATCTTCTTATTGTTTTCTAAACTATATGATAAATATTTGATTTGTTCTTAATTATGTGAGCTTAATTCTTGTGTTAATATTTCTGGGATATTGATTCAAGTTGAATGTGCTTAGGTGGTGGAGCAAAAGTCCCTGCCTAAGAGTAGATCTAGCATAATTACGTGGAGTTGATCGCATGCCTAGAGATAGGGTGACGAGATTTTGCTGGATTAGGGTTAAACCTAATATGGGAGTCCATAGATCGAGTTAATGCAATTCTAGGGGTTTTAATTAGAAAGAGATTTCAATTAATCAACCTAGGGTTAGACGTTGTTTGCCTCGAGAGAGGATTTAATATAAATTAGGGAGTCCTACGGATAAAGTCAAGTGAATAAATCGTCTGGTTCAGTGTTAGATAACAAGTGAAGTCTAGGTGGATTCTTCCTAAGGGTATCGTCTTAATCAACTAAGCTTTCCCAACAGTATTTCCCCAGTTCATTCTTTTTGTCTTTGATTCTTTAGCTTTGTAGTTAGTTAATTTAGATTAAACAATCAATCACTTAATATTTAGGCTAAAAAATAGAAAGAAGATTAGTATTAGTAGTTTTAGTTCTTTTGGGTTCGACAATCCGGTCTTACCTAAGCTATACTTCTGTTCGATAGGTGCACTTGCCTTAAATCGTTGTCAGAGTTAGTTTCCAGGTTCTCTTTATAAATTTTAAAACTTGACAAAACAACGATCAAGTTTTTGGCGCCGTTGCCGGGGAACTAAAATATTAGGAAAGCCCTATTTTTATTACTTTAGCCATTATTTTTATTTTTTCGCAATTTTTTTATTTTTATTTTAGTTTTTAACCTTGCTAATTTTCTTTCCTTCTTTTCCAACACAGGTACCTCTAGTTTATGACTAGAAGGAACCCGAAAGGACCACTAGTATACGACAGTGATATTGAAGCTACCGCTAGCAGGAATCACAGAGAGATTAGGCGAACCCTAAATTACACAGAAGAAGAGCAAGAAGGAAGATCCAATCCTACTGAAGGGATAGACGAGAATAATCCACCACCATAAGATGTGACAGAAAACAATGCTCTACGTACTATGTATGATTATGTTAAACCTCATTTAACAGGAGCAGAATCAAGTATTGTTAGGCTTGCTATAGCTGCTAATAATTTTGAATTAAAACCTAACATTATACAAATGATTCAACAATTTGTTCAATTTCATGGTTTGCAGGACGAAGACACGAATACTCATATAGCTAATTTTTAGAGTTCTGTGATACCTTTAAAATAAATGGTGTTTCTGATGATGCCATACGTCTTCGATTATTTGCCTTTTCATTAAGGAATAAAGCCAAACAGTGGTTAAACTCGTTACCACGAGGGTTAATCACTACATGGGATCAAATGACTAAAAAAATTTTATTAAAATATTTCCCACCGGCCAAAACAGCCAAATCACGGAATGATATCTCTTTTTTTATGCAAATGGATTTAGAGACATTATACGATGCATGGGAGAGATATAATGATCTCTTGAGAAGGTGTCCACACCATGGTTTACCCTTGTGGCTCCAAGTCCAAACTTTCTATAACGGTGTAAACCCCTCGGCGAGGCAACTAATTGATTCAGCTGCCGGTGGAACCCTAAACAACAGAACTCCTGAAGCAACCTACGAGTTTATTGAAGAGATGGCACTGAATAATTATCAGTGGCAAGTCATGAGGACAATTCCTATTAAAGCATTATACCCACTAATGCAATATGACTCGAATCTAGGACACGTGGTGAATCCTAAGTACCCACCCTACAGATATGGCATGAAAAACGAGCAAGCTCACTATATGGGTAATTATTTTAGACCTCAAAATAATTTTTATATTGCAGGTTGAAGGTACCATCCCAATTTCTCGTGGGATGATCAAAATAGCCAAAGACCGGAGCTCCCTCCAGGTTTTCAACAACCACCTTACCAACAAGAAGAGGAGTCAAACATTGAAGAGATGCTAAAAAAAATCATGGCGGCCACAGATACCCATCTCCAAGACACTGAGACCATCCTTAAGAAACAACAAACATCGATTGAAGGGATCAAGAACCAAGTTGGTGAACTTACTAAGTCAGTTTGGGAAATTACTAAGTCAGTTGGACAACTTGCTAAGCTGATCTCAGAACTACCACAAGGAAGCTTGCCAAGCAATACTAAAACTAACCCGAGAGAGCAAAATCAAGCCATTTACGATAATAAAGGGTTAGATGTACCAAACCCAAG
Source organism: Gossypium rotundifolium (assembly GCA_025506655.1). Taxonomy (NCBI): domain Eukaryota; kingdom Viridiplantae; phylum Streptophyta; class Magnoliopsida; order Malvales; family Malvaceae; genus Gossypium; species Gossypium rotundifolium. The sequence goes on from CP106727.1 coordinate 11,791,275, forward strand.
GGAAGAACATGTGGTAAGTGAAGGTAAGGTTGAGGTGTGCCATGATATACCAAAATCGACAATTACAGAGTACCAACCTCGTGTGCCATATTCCGATGCAATAAAGAAAGACCACACAGAGGAAGAATTCGGTGAACTCACACTTCGTGTAGACGACGAAATAATCACTCTTCAAGCTCTTGACTCAGCTAGGACATCGAGTAATAAAGGTATGAACATTAATTCTATTGATAACCATTTGGTTCAACCTTCTTTACAGGAAGCATCACGAAATCACCTAGCTAAGCCAGATCTTAGACCTCGTACCCATAAAGAAATAATTCATGAAGAACTAAGGCTTCAGGTCGATGAACTAGAGGAGTGGAAAACACACTTTAAAGAGAAACTAGGAATACACGAAGTGAAACCGAAGGAAACCCCAGACGAGCTAATAGGAATAAAAAATACCTTTAAAATAGGGGATCAGGTATTGTTGAATAAGTAAAACCCTCGAATCGGCTATTCAGACCTCAAGACAAACGAAGAAATCACTTTTGAGGTACTTAATGTCTTCCTATACGGCACAGTCGAGGTAAGCAATCCTAAATTCAACACTTTTGAGGTAAATAATCCTCGACTTAAACTATATATCCATAACCGAATTGATTGCATGCGAAAGGATTTTCACCTCCTCAAACCACCATGACCATACGAATAACAGTTAAAGTCTAGCTTAAGACTTTAAACGAGCGCTTCTCGGGAGGCAACCCGAGCACTAACCCTATTTATTTTTACATTTTTATTTTTTCTTCTTTTCTTTTCTTCTTCTTCTTCTTTAGCACCGAACTAACCAAGAGAGCAGATTTCCAGACCACACGGCCTTTTTCTTTTCTAGTTGTCTTTCTTCTTTAATTTTCCATTATTTATTTTTATTATTTTACTTCATTTTATTTTCTTTACTATTTTCTTCTTATTTTTCATACCATTTAGATTTAGCTTAGGATACAATAAAATTAGAACGACTGCTTCGAGGATTCAATCTCAAACGGTTCGAGACGCTTCCCCACGTTCACCTCCAATCTTATTCGGTTTCTTTTCATTGACTTCATCCAAAATTCAGGAAGTTTCACTTCTCTTCCCATCTTATGATTTTATGATTATTTTGATATTATCTATCTTTGTACATTGAGGGCAATGTACATCTTAAGTGTGGGGGGTTAACTATAGCATTATTCCCAAATCCCTGAATTATATCTTGTTCTTAAGAAATTTTCTCATATTACTAATTAGGATGAAATTTATGATGGTTTATGATTCCTATTGATATGTTTTTGAGTAAGTCATAGTTAATTGTGCATTGATGATTTAAATTTTAAGATACTAGAGAATCAAGCATGATAAGTCTATTTTTCAAGAATAAAAAATTTTCTAGGTTGTCGAGCTGAATTTGAATATTACCTTGAAGTTTTAAATTTACAAGGATTGATGTCAAATACCCATAATTTTTGTGAGATTTGAGCCTCATAGAGCATATATTCTTTTTCATGCTCACTTTATTGATTATGAGTGTGTCAACATTGAATTGTTATTCTAGAACTTGCCTCGATTATACATGTCAAGACCACATTATTGATTTGATGTACTGAGATGATAAAGGCACCTTGGTTTTAACCCACTCACTCCACTAAAAAGCCTACCTACATAATTAACCCCTAATGAGCCTTTTTGATCCTAACAACCCTTTTTATTGATTCACCCACTAATATTAACCCAAAACCTCACTCATATTTGTTATCACCATTCCCTTGACTACCCTTCTATCGAGAATTGATTTGATCAGTTGCCTAATTACTTTATTTCAGTTGATAAATTTCTTTCTTATATTATGTATTTATTGATTTTTTCTTAAAAAAATCAAAGTATATTCATTATTAGTTCTGTAATTAAGTGAGCTTATATGTTTAATATTAATATCTTGAAGAAAAAGCTCTTATTATTAGTATTTTCATGTGATGTAATTATACAGATTATTAGTTCAATTCTTTTTCTAAAAGTTAGGTAATTTGTCAGGTCAATCTCAATTATAACCATCCAATTCAGCCTTTATCCATACATTTAACCTAAGCCCCGTTACAACCCTGTTAAAGACCTTTTGATTTATGTATCATCTCATATCACAGTGGTGGAGATTTGATTTTCAGGCAAGCCTATGGGATTAACTTTTCAGGTTCGACTTATGAGTGTATTTTCCTAAACCTTAAACACTTCGAGTCCTTTGAGTGAATCTTTAGTGAGGATGTCAATCCTTGTATGTTTTGAACCAAAGGTAATTATTTAGATAAAGGGAGACACCTATGTTTTCATGCTACAAATATATGATTTAGAATTGTTTGAATCTTTAGGAGTCTTTGAGTTAAATTATCCGTGTATAAATTATCTATGAATTATGATGAGGCATTGTTAATGAGAATTATGAATTGTTGAAAGTTTGTTTTAATTGTAAGTAGAGAATTTTGCTTGAGGACAAGCAAAAGCTTAAGTGTGGGAGTCTTTGATAAACCTTAAAAGTAACATATTTTAATCCCACATTTAGCGTACTTTTGGATGATTTATTCCATGAATTGTATAAAAAAGGTGCTCTTAATCCTTTCTTTTCATGTTTTATGCTCAAAAAAGCACCTAGGGATGAAAAGAACGAGAAACAGGCCTAAAACGGACCAAATTGGGCCAAAGAAGAAATCGACACGGCCTAGGCCCAAGACTACACGGCCGTGCCTCCATAATTTACTCTAACACGGCCTGGACCTCGAAACATACGGGCGTGTCTCTTCAGCAGACTCGACCATGGCCTAAAATCGATTCATACGGGCGTGTGCCATGGGCGTGTCCCTGCCACGGCCAAGAGGAGTTTTACTCGAAATAGGATACTTGGAGGCAAAGAAACACATTCCAAAGCCTATTCAAACACCCTAGTAGGAATTCTACTTGAATTAGGATATGTAGGGGCTAAGTAAAGCATCTCAAAATCTATATAAACACCCCAGGGGGGAGCTAGCGGAGCTAGGCCAAGGAGCTGAGCCAGAAAGATCAGATTTGTGGGAATCACTCGAAGATAGCCAGTTGATCCATCTCAGGAAGCCAGAATTCTACTTAAGACGGCGGATCTCTCCTTCAATTTTTGTAGGGAGTTTTAAGGATTTCTTATGTTTTATTTTATCTTTTCTTGTGAGATGTTTTCTTTTATTGTTATGAACTAAACCCTTTAGATACCTGAGGGGATGAAGCCTAAGACGGATCTTATTATTGTTTTCTAAACTATATGATAAATATTTGATTTGTTCTTAATTATGTGAGCTTAATTCTTGTGCTAATATTTCAATGATATTGATTCAAGTTGAATGTGCTTAGGTGGTGGAGAAAAAGTCCCTGCCTAAGAGTAGATCTAGCATAATTAAGCGGAGTTGATTGCATGCCTAGAGATAGGGTGACGAGATTTTACCGAATTAGGGTGAAACCTAATATGGGAGTCCTTAAATTGAGTTAATGCAATTCTTGGAGTTTTAATTAGAAAGAGATTTTAATTAATCAACCTAGGGTTAGACGTTATTTGCCTCGTGAAAGGGTTTAGTATAAATTAGGGAGTCCTATGGATCAAGTCAAGTGAATAAATCGTCTGGTTCAGTGTTAGATAACAAGTGAAGTCTAGGTGGATTCTTCCTAAGGGTATCGTCTTAATCAACTGAGTTTTCCCAACAGTATTTCCCCAATTCATTCTTTTTGTTTCTGCATCTTTAGCTTAGTAGTTAGTTAATTCAGATTAAACAATCAATCACTTAATATTTAGACTAAATAGTAGAAACAAGGTTAGTATTAGTACTTTTAGTTCCTTTGGGTTCGACAATCCAGTCTTGCCTAAGCTATACTACTGTTTGATATGTGCACTTGCCTTAAATCATTGTCAAAGTTAGTTTCCAAGTTCGATCATTCTCTTTATAAATTTTAAAACTCGACAAAACAACGATCATGGAGCAAAAGTCCATGCCTAAGATTAGATCTAGCATAATTAAGCGGAGTTGATCGTACGCCAAGAGATAGGGTGACGAGATTTTACCAAATTAGGGTGAAACCCAATATGGGAGTCCATAGATCGAATTAATGCGATTTTAGAGGTTTTAATTAGAAAGAGATTTCAATTAATCAACCTAGGGTTAGACCTCATTTGCCTCGAGAGAGGGTATAATATAAATTAGGGAATCCTACAGATCAAGTCAAGTGAATAAATCTTCTGGTTCAGTGTTAGATAACAAGTGAAGTCTAGGTGGATTCTTCCTAAGGGTATCGTCTTAATCAACTGAGTTTTCTCAACAGTATTTCCCCAATTCATTCTTTTTCTCTTTGCGTCTTTAGCTTTGTAGTTAGTTAATTTAGATTAAACAATCAATCACTTAATATTTAGGCTAAAAAATAGAAAGAAGGTTAGTATTAGTACTTTTAGTTCTTTTAGGTTCGACAATCCAGTCTTGCCTAAGCTATACTACTGTTCGATAGGTGCATTTGCCTTAAATTGTTGTCAGAGTTAGTTTCCAGGTTCGATCATTCTCTTTATAAATTTTAAAACTCAACAAAACAACGATCAAGTTTTTGGCGCCGTTGCCGGGGAACTAAAATATTAAGAAAGCCCTATTTTTATTACTTTAGCTATTATTTTTATTTTTTTCCACAATTTATTTTTATTCTTGTTTTTATTTTAGTTTTAACCTTGCTAATTTTCTTTCTTTCTTTTCCAACACAGGTACCTCTAGTTTATGACTAGAAGGAACCCGAAAGGACCACTAGTATACGACAGTGATATTGAAGCTACCGTTCGCAGGAAGCGCAGAGAAATTAGGCAAGCCCTAAATTACAAAAAAGAAGAACAATAAGGCGGATCCAATCCTACTAAAGGGATGGACGAGAATAATCTACCACCACAAGATGTGGCAGAAAATAATGCTCCACGTACTATGTATGATTATGCTAAACCTCATTTAACAAGAGCAGAATCGAGTATTGTTAGGCTTGCTATAGCTGCTAATAATTTTGAATTAAAGCCTAACACTATACAAATGATTCAACAATTTGTTCAATTTGATGGTTTGCAGGATGAAGACCCAAATACTCATGTAGGTAATTTTTTAGAGTTCTGTGATACTTTCAAAATAAATGGCATTTTTGATGATGCCATACGTCTTTGGTTATTTCCCTTTTCATTAAGGAATAAAACCAAACAGTGGTTAAACTCATTATGACGAGGGTCAATCACCACATGGGATCAAATGACTGAAAAATTTTTAGTAAAATATTTTCCATCGGCCAAAACGGCCAAATTACAGAATGATATCTCTTCTTTTACGCAGATGGATTTAGAGACATTATACGACGCATGGGAGAGATACAAGGATCTCTTGAGAAGGTGTCCGCACCATGGTTTTCCCTTATGGCTCCAAATCCAAACTTTTTATAACGGCGTAAACCGCTCAACGAGGAAACTAATTGATTCAACTGCCGGTGGAACCCTGAACAACAGAACTCCTGAAGCAGCCTATGATTTTATTGAAGAGATGTCACTGAATAACTATCAGTGGTAGGTTACAAGGACAAAATTAACAAAATCAATCAAAGTTTTCAACCTCGACGCAGTAACCATGCTATCAACGCAGGTAAAGATGATGAACAAAAAGCTTGATAGTTTGTGTTCTTCGCAGGTACATCCAGTAATGCAGTGCGATGCAAGTGGAACTGTGGCAAATCCTGAGTACCTACCCTACCAACCGTGCACAGAAAGTGAACAAATGAACTATATAGGTAATAATTTTAGATCTAATAATAATCCTTATAGTAATACTTATAATCCAGGTTGGAGGAACCACCCAAATTTTTCATGGGGAGGTCAAGGAAATCAAAGACAACAACCTCCTCAAAATTTCCAAAATCAGCCATATCCACAAGAAAAGAAGCCGAACCTTGAAGAGATGCTGACAAAATTCATGGCAGCCACAGAAAACCGGTTTCCAAGACACTGAGACAACACTTAAAACCAACAAACATCGATTGAAGGGATCAAGAACCAAGTTGGGGAACTTACTAAGTCAGTTGGGGAAATTACTAAGTCAGTTGGACAACTTGTAAAGTTAATTTCCGAATGACCGCAAGGGCGCCTACCAAGCAACACTGAGGTTAACCCAAAGGAGCAAATCCAAGTCATCATAGCCTATGATAATATAGGGTTAGATGAACCCAATTCAATACAAGAAAACGATGTAGAAGAAGGTAAAATTGAGGTAACACAAGAAAAGCCAAAACTAGTAATCAAAGAGTACCAACACCGCATACCTTATCCCGAAGCAATGAAGAAGGACAACACAGAGGAATAGTTTGGTAAGTTTCTTAAACTTTTAAAGAAATTACATATTAACTTATTGTTTCTCGAAGCTCTTTCGTAGATACTCGATTATAGAAAATTTTTAAAAGAGCTGTTAACAAAAAAATGGAAGCTAGACGAGGCATCGCATGTGGAGCTAAACGCAATGTGCTCAGCAATTCTACAAAAAAAACTGCCACGGAAATTAAAAGATCTAGGGAGTTTTACAATTCCATGTTTAGTTGGTAGTTTATCTATTGATAATGCTTTAGCTGATTTAGGGGAAAGCATCAATGTTATGCCTTATAAAATGTTTAAACAACTAGGTCTAGGGAAACCCAGACAAACTAGGATGAGCATTCAATTAACTGATAAAACTATCAAAATTCCTAGGGGTATAATAGAAAATGTTCTAATCAAAATTGATAAATTCGTATTCCCAGTAGACTTTGTCATTTTAGACATAGATGAGGACAATTTGATTCCTTTAATTTTAGGAAAACACTTTCTAGCAACTGCCAGGACTAAAATTGATGTTGGTACAGGAGAACTCATTCTTCGTATAGGTGACGAATCAATCACTCTACAAGCTCTTGACTCGGCCAGAACATCGACTGATGAAGGTGAGAAAGTAAATTCAGTTGATAACAAATTTGTTCAACCTTCATCACAGGAAATACCACGAAGCCCCCAACCTGAGCCGAATCATAGACCTCGTGCCGATAAAGAAGAATTACATGAGGAACTATGCCTTAAGGTCAACAAACTAGAAGAGTAGAAGACACACTTTAAAGAGAAATCGAAACCGCACGAAGAAAAATCGAAGGAAACCCCAGACGAGCTGATAGGAACAACAAATCACTTTAAAATAGGGGATCAGGTATTGATGAATAAGGAAGACCCTCAAATCACCACTTCATATATAAAAACAAATGAAGAATCACCTTTAAAGTACTTAATGTCTCCCTATACGGGACAGTCGAGGTAAGCAATCCTAAATTCAGTACTTTTGAGGTAAACACTACTCGACTTAAACTTTATATCAAAAATCGAGTTGATCGTATGAGAAAGGATTTTCACCTCCTCAAACCACCATTACCATACAAATAACATGTAAGTCTAGCTCAAGACTTTAAACGAGCGCTTTTCGGAAGGCAACCCGAGCTCTAACACCATTTTTATTTTATTTTATTATTATTATTATTATTATTATTGTTGTTGTTGTTATTATTTTCCCTTTTTAGCATTCAAATAAACCAAAAGTGCAGATTTCCAGACTACACAGCCTTGTACACGACCGTGATCATGGCCGTGTGGGCAGCACAAGTAGGTAGAAGGGCGTGACTGTAGACATGTGGCAATAGGACAAAATTTTCCCCAAAACATGGGCCGCATCTCTATTTAAACCCCCTTCTTACTTTTTCTTTTCCAATTATCTTTCTTCTTTAATTTTCCATTATTCACCTTTACTTTTATTTTTATTTTTATTTTTATTTTTATTTTTATTTTCTTTATTATTTTCTTCTTATTCTTCATGCCATTTAGATTTAGCTTAGGATACAATAAAATTAGACCGGTTGCTTCGAGGATTCAATTTCAAACGATTTGAGGCACCCCCTCCAACCTATCTTTCACCTTCGAATCCAGTTCCCACATTTCCAATCCAAGGATCTCATCCAAAAATTCAGGAAGTTTCACTTCTCTCCATCTCTTTTGATTTTCTTATTATATACTATTATCTGTCTTTGTACATTGAGGACAATGTACATCTTAAGTGTGGGGGGTGAAGGTTTATTTAGAAAAATGCCTAACTTTTTGCATGATTCTCAAATCCCTGAATGATATCTTGTCTAAAGTAATTTTCTTATTGTAACACCCCAAACCCAGCCCAAACACCACGACCAGATCTGGCATGTTACTAGAAAAAGAGTTTAGAAAGTTTCACGAGCTTCAGTTGATTTCTAAGACATTTTAGAAAAACTCAAATTTTGTAGTTCAGTTGAACTCCCATTATTCATTTAAGTTATAAAATTTAAATAGCCAAGCCTTGTAGTTAGGTGACATCTAAAAACATTTACCGATTATTCAATTATTAGATTATTAACAAGATCCTCTTTTTATAAGAAATGTTGTTTAACCGGTTGTAGAGAAACCTCCATTTTGTATTTTATCATAATGTCCTATTAAGTCGTTTGTAATTTATGTGTCCAAAAATTAAAATCCAAAAGAAAATTTACCAAATTGAAGTGGCCATATTACAAATAAAAAATCCCCAGAAGTATCAAACGATAAATAAAATAAAGTTTAATAGAGTAACCCATGCATGGCCACCTCGAGTCCATTCCAGCCCAGTCCAAAGAACTATGAGTTACCTGAAAGTTGCTTAAGAAAAATAGAGTGAGTCACCAGACTCAGTGTGCAATTAGTCCACAAAATCCACAAGTGGGCCTGTGCCCCAAAACACCATCGGCCGAATCCCAATCATCACAGTATAAACAAATAATCAACATGATTGCCCAACCCAGCCTAATTTTCCATCCTCTACACTCCGCTCCATAAGTCCATCCTCAACACACCTATGGGGATTTCTACAATCAACCCTCCATTCTTTACACACCTCTTTGGTAGTCATGCTGACAGACACACTGCTCAAAGTCAATATAACGTTGAAACACCCCACACCCGGCCCACGAGCCTGAACCAGATCTGGTATGTTCCTAAAGTAAACCGATTTCAAAATCATTTTTGATACTTATAGAAAATTGTAAATTTTTAGAAAAACTATTATTTTGAGCTGGGCTTAGATTGGAAACCCATTTATTTAATCTTGTAAGCCCATTTAATTAAATACATCCAATATAGTTCTTAGCTTGAAACTTAACAGTAAGCAAACATAAAGAGTAATCCACTGGGCCTTAAGGCCTTATTACATCAAGTAAAACCCAAAATAGAATAAAAGTAACTAAAAATAAAATTTAAGTCCAAACTAAATGAAATTTTTCGCATGTAGCATGGCCACCTCTTGGTCCACCTACCCGTCCACACTTGCTCATCACCGAAAAATAATTCCCACAATGGGGTGAGTCAATGACTCAATGTGCACACAATACTATCATTCAATAAATCGCATTCATGTTCAAATCATTAAGTCCATACAATAATGAAATTATGATGCAACCCAAACCCAATCCTAATTAGCCATCCACTACACTCCCCGCACCAACCTTGTACCGGGGGACTACTAAGTCAACCCTCCATCCGCTACTCTCCATCAAAGGCATTCGCCCATATACGTTGTGTCATTAGACACTATAATCAAATTTATACGTTGTGTCATTAGACACTATTGTAACCGGTTACCAAAATTTTGCAATGTGACCGTAGTCAACATATTTCACAGGTGAGACCAAGTCAACACCTTCAAGGTGGGACCAAGTCAACACTGCTTCTCCCCTTTCACATAAATCCGAATGCCCAAAAATATATATATTGTGCATAAATAATTTCATGTTCATATACATATATTCGCATGTTATAAAATAACATTTTCACAATCCTATCGTAAGTAGGAAACGACACAGGTACTTTTTGCCACATTTGTGGCACATAGCCACATTCACATTATTATTCATATCATATATTAAAATATTTAGCCATAAAATATCGAAGGATAGTAAGGGTACACACTGCTTCGCTTAATAGGTTCCTTGAGATCTCGAGAATCTGATCTAATTTTAGATCTATTAATTCCTATATTCGACCCACCAAATAGAACACATTAATAAACCTATTTGGCTTAAAACAAAACCAAATCCTAGTAGGATTTGTAAAAAGACTCACCTTTGCCGATTTGGTGTTTATACAAATCCCGAAAGTTTAGTTTTTCCTCTACCTGATATTCGGCCAACCTTGTATTTCAATATGGGTTAGTTTTTCGGCTTTTCAAAAAATTAAGGAATTGATCTAGATAATCTCACAACCATTGGACGAATATTTTAGATGCTTACCTTATAAATTCCAAATCCCGAAAGTCCCCTTCTGTCTTGAATATCTGTCGAAGTCCCTAAAATTCATATGTTAGATCTGCTCTAACTTTAATAAGTTGTAACTGGCCTTAGGCTGAATATATCTTACCTTAATTTCCTCGGATCTGAAATCCCGAAACTCCTCCTTTGACATTCGGCCATAGACATAAGAGAGGTTATTATCTTAAACCTTGATTAAACGATTTAAAAGAACAAGAATCAATTGTCTTTACCTTAAATCCTTGATCTTTGTGGAAACTTGAGATCCCTTGTATATTCGGCCATGATCAAAAAGAATGGGGATTAGGCCTTTTACTTTCGGCAACTAGAAAAGAAAGAAAGAAAATTGGATGGCTAATCCTTACCTTGATGCCTTTAATCACTTGTTTCCTTGTCTTGAGTTACTGAGATCCGGCTATGGAGATTTAACCGAGATTGGAAGAGAAAGGTTTTGACTAGGCAATGGCAAAGGGAAGAAAAACAAAAGATGGAGTCCTTGCTTAGGGGAAATTTCGGCAAAGAGCGGGGGAAGAGAGAGCAAAATTTTGGCAACTAGAGTGAATGAGAGAAAAATCTCAATTTTCCTCTTTTAACTGAAATTGCTAGACCAAGAGTCCAAAACTTGGCCACTACTCTCCCAAGTGATAATTTACTCTCCATTAATTATCACTTAATTAAATTGAAAGTCTTTAATCCATCCTTTAATTCCTCATTTATCTAAGTAGAGAAAATCTTTTATTTATCACTTTATTTTGACAAGTTTTAATAAAATAAAACTCTTCCTTTTAAGCAAACAAGTGCATTCCACCCCTAGCCTTGGGAAGCAAAATTAAACCTTCAATAATTGTTTTCCAAGTGACTCGGACTCAGGCCATTCCCATAAACCCTAAGTGACACTTCAGGCCACTTTTCCAAGCTCGATTGTATGCCAAAATTCACCAACTTTTTCTTTTAAGGCCCTCTTGCCCTTATCTCCTATCTTGGGCTTTAAAATTTGTCATTCCGGCCTTATTTCTAAGTTTCCTAAAATTTTTGCTGCTCAGAACTTGCCATTTTCCTTACATCTTCAGGTTTCCAAAATGTTTAGGTTTCCAAAATGTTTAGGTTTCCAAAATGTTCGTGTTTCCAAAATGTTTAGGTTTCCAAAATGTTCAGGTTTCCAAAATGTTTAGGTTTCCAAAATGTTCAGGTTTCCAAAATGTTCGGTTTCCCAAAATGTCTAAGTTTCCAAAATGTCTAAGTTTCCAAAATGTCTAAGTTTCCAAAATGTCCATTTCCATTTCCATTTTCATTTTCATTTCCATTTCCATGCATTTCTAGGTTTCCAAAAGTATCAAAATTTATTCATAGTACTTGAAACTTGTCATTTCATACAATTAAACTGAAATGCATAGGCCCTATTCAGATGTTACGCTTCTACCCCTTAAACAAAATTTCGTCCCGAAATTTCCTAACTAAAATAGTTGAGGGTATTCTTGTCTCATCGCCTCTTCTCGCTCCCACGAAGCTTCTTCCGCTCCATGATTGCGCCATAGCACTTTGACTAGAGGAACTGCCTTCTTCGTAGTACTTTCACATCACGTTCTAAGATCCGAATCAGTTCTTCCTCATAGGATAAGTCTGGCCTTAGTTCCACCTCTTCAACCGGTACCACATGAGATGGATCCGATCGATAGCGACGTAACATGGACACATGAAATATGTCATGCATCTGCTGCAATTTTGGTGGCAACTCTAATTGGTATGCCACTGGCCCAACGCGCTTCAGTACTTGATAAGGCCCTATAAATCTTGGGCTTAGCTTCCCTTTGCGGCCAAACCTCATTACCTTCTTCCAAGGTGAGACTTTTAGGAACACTTGATCTCCCACTTCAACCTCTATTTCCTTCCGCTTAAGGTCTGCATATGACTTTTGCCTATCAGAGGCTTCCTTCAACTGCGTCTTAATTATCTCAACCTTCTTCGCTTTCTACCACCAACTCGACCCAAAACTCTGCGCTTCCTAACTCGATCCAACAAGTAGGTGTTCTACACTTCCTTCCATACAATGCTTCATATGGTGCCATCCGAATCTCGGCTTGATAGCTATTGTTGTAGGCGAATTCAGCTAAAGGCAAGTAATCTTCCCAACTTCCTCGAAAATCCATTACACAGCCTCTCAACATATCCTCCAACACTTGTATAACTCGTTCAGACTGCCCGTCTGATTGTGGATGAAAAGTCGTAGTGAAGTCTAGCTTAGTGCCTAAAGCATGATGAAGTGCTTTCCAAAATCGAGATGTAAACCTTGGGTCTCTATCAGAGATGATCGACATTGGTACTCCATGTAATCTCACAATTTCCGCCACATACAACTTAGCCAACTTCTGAAGAGAATAATCCATTCTGACTGGGATAAAGTGTGCGGACTTGGTCAAACGGTCCACTATCACCCATACCGAGTCCTTCTTAGTAGGCGTAAGGGGAAGCCCACTAACGAAATCCATGGTAATTCTCTCCCACTTCCATTGGGGAATCTCGATTGGTTGAAGCAATCTGATGGGACTTGGTGTTCACCTTAACTTGTCGACACGTCAAACATTTCCCACAAATTCACTCACTTCTCGCTTGTGTCGGACCACCAAAATTGTTCCTTAGATCTCTATACGACTTGGTGCCTCCGGATGCATAGCACAAGGGCTACCATGCGCTTCCAAGAATCCTTTGTCTCAACTCCTTATTCTTCTAATCTGACTTTACCCTTGTAGCACAATACTCCTTCATTGTTGACACCATAATCCTCTAATCCCCTTTGTACTTTGCGCAACTTAGTACTTAAGTCATTATCACCAACCGTCCCTCCTTCACTTCCTTTAGCCATGTGGGCTCGACTTGCAACTCGCCAATAGGCTTCCATCATCATATGAGACTTATATGAGCGAACAAAGCCCGTAGATCCGATACAACCTTTCGACTTGGGGCATCGGCTACTATATTCGCTTTGCCCGATGATACTCTATTGAACAAATGTAGTCTTTCAAAGAATTCCACCCACCTTCGTTGCCTCAAGTTCAACTCCTTCGAGTTAATAAATACTTAAGGCTCTTGTGGTCATGTAGATAACTGACCTTTCTCCATAAAGGTAGTGCCTCCAAACCTTAAGGGCGAAAACCACCGCTGCTAGCTCTAAGTCATGAGTTGGGTAGTTAAGCTCATGAGGCCTTAGTTGCCGTGACGCATAAGCAACCACTTTGCCCTCTTGCATTAACACACAACCTAACCCGTGTCTGAAGCATCACAAGACACCACAAATTCCTTTCCCGCCTCGTCAATTAACACTGGAGCCTCTGTCAGCACCTTCTTAAGCTTTTCAAAGCTCTCTTGCTGCTTATTAGTCCATTCGAAGGGTACTTCCTTCCTTAGTAACTTGGTTAAAGGCGCGGCTATTGACGAGAATCCTTCCACGAACCTTCTGTAATAGCCTGCCAAGCCTAAGAAACTTCGGATTTCAGCCACGGACCTAGGTGGTTTCCAATCCAACACTGCTTCGATCTTCCTAGGGTCCACTCTTATTCCTTCTGCGGATACCACATGCCCTAAGAATGCCACCTCCTTAAGCCAAAATTCGCATTTGCTAAATTTGGCATAAAGCTTCTTTTCCCTTAACACTTCCAACACGACTCAGAGATGCTCATCATGCTCCTCCTCCGACTTCGAATACACCAAAATGTCATCGATGAACACAACGATGAATCTATCCAAATAGGGTTGGAAAACCCGATTCATCATATCCATGAATGCTACTGGGCGTTCACAACCCAAACGCATCATCACAAACTCAAGTGACCATATCTTGTCCTAAAAGCGGTCTTATGGATATCGGCCTCCTTCACCTTCAACCGATGGTATCCCGACCAGAATCGATCTTTGAAAACATCTGCGCTCCTTCACCGATCGAACAAGTCCTCGATCCTTGGCAAGGGATACTTGTTTTAATGGTCACTTATTTAACTGACGGTAGTCTATGCACATACGCATAGTTTCGTCCTTCTTCTTCACAAATAAGACCGGTGCTCCCCACTGAGACACACTGGGTCGGATGAACCCACGGTCCAACAGTTCTTGTATCTGAGCCTTGAGCTCCATTAACTCCTTTGGTGCCATACGGTATGGAGCGATTGACACAGGAGCTGTCCCCGGTAACAAGTCAATCCCAAATTCCACCTCCTTGTCTGGGGGTATTCCCGGTAACTCTTCTGGAAACACATCTACGAAATCCCTTACCATCCTAACTCCATTAACACCTTCCTCCTTTCCACCTATCGCACTTACAAAAGCTAAGAACGCTTTGCAACCTTTCTTAACCATCTTCTCAGCCTTCAATGCCGAGACTACATTTGATAAATAGTTCCTCCTTTCTCCGATCATTATTACCACTTCATCTTTCGGGGTTCTTAGTTCCATACATTTAGCCGCACAATCCAACACGGCTCGGTGTTCTACTAACCAATCCATTCCGAGTATAAACTCAAACTCTTCGAAGGGTAACTCCATTAAGTCCGCTCGAAAGTTCACTCCCTGAATCTCTAGGGGTACATTCCGAAAGATCTTGTCTACCACTATAGTTTGGCCTAATGGGCTTACTACAGTCATCTGCCTATCAGAGAGTTCAAAGTCTAGGCCTAGTGTTCTTACTACACTACTTGCAACATAAGAATGGGTCGAACCCACATCAATCAAAGCAAAGTAGGTTTGTCAAAAATAAAGAACGTACCGGTTATAACATCCGGCGCGTCTCCATCTTCCCTTCGGTGAACCGCATAAACCAAACCCAGTTGTCTTACATCGGTATTAGTATTACCTCGGCCCTGTGTGCCACGGCCTCTGCTTGTACCACTACCACGGTTACTCGAACCACGACCCGCTGAGGCTACCGCGCCTCTCACCTGGTCAGCTAACATTCTGAACTACCGGTCGGCTCTCATCTGATTGTTTGGGGCAATCCTTAAACATATGGTCCTTGGACCCACACCTAAGACATGCTCCTATCTTTTTCCAACACTCCCCTAGATGCCTCTTTCCACAATACTTACAAGGACGAATCTGCCCGCCTGTACCAGCTTGTTGATTCCGTGGCCCATCAACCCTAGGCCTTTTGTAACCCTTTCCAGATGGCCCAAACCCTCTTTTGGCCTTATTCTTATCCGCGGTCTGCTTAGTATCATCCTTAATCCCCTCGGCCACCTTGGCCTTTTCTACCAAAACAGAGAATTCCTGCTCCTGATGTGGTGCTATTAACAGTCTTAAATCATCTCTCAGCCCGTCCTCAAAACGGACATAGCGTTCATGCTCAATTGCCACTACCCCTCGAGCATAGCGGCTCAACCTCAAAAATTCTGCCTCATATTCTGCGATGGACTTACTCCCTTGTACTAACCCTAGAAAAGCCTTCCTCTGCTCATCTGTATACCTGGTTCCCACATACTTCTTCTGAAAGGCCTCTTTAACATATTCCTAGGTCAATTTTTCAGCTGTGGTACCATCACGAACAGTCAACCACCATTGATACGCTTCATCGCAGAATAACGCCACCATCCCTTTCAACTTTTCCTCCGAGTCAAATCAAGCTCATCCATGATACGCTCGTTGCTTCTAACCAAGATTCACCAGTCTTTGGGTGCCACATTGATACTCCTCAAACATTTCCGCTCCATTAGCTCAGAGCCGTTCAGGTACCGACTTTCGATTTCCACCATTTCCTCCTGCACCGGCCACCAATTCCAAAACTCATGAGCGACCTACGACATGCCTCTTCCCGTCTCGAGCTCTCTGCTCAACATTAACAGCTGGGGGTGGTGATGGCGGTGGCATTTCATTGTCGGACCCTTGACCCGACCTAACGGGTTCCGACACGGTCATCCTTCCTCTTCCTCGACCACGACGACCACGTCCTCTAGAGCTCATTTTTTAACGTCGAGATCGATTAAGAAATTTTATGGATTAGTCAATGTTCCACTTATTTATCAAATAAGAAGTTTTATGAGAAGGATTTTAGAGTGGTTCTTTCAGTATCATACAAACACACGCTCTTTTCCATTCTTCCATTCATTCATCAAACAAGTATGAACTTTCGTTCATTCAGAGAAATGTTGTAGTTTTTGTTGTTTGTTGTTGTTTTCCACTACCCGGGGGTACTTTCGTAATTTTGTCCTACAGGGTATTTTCGTAATTTTTTTTTCAAAATAGGGTTCCTTGGTGATTTTATCGAAAAGTATTTTTTTTCAAAATCTCGAGGTAATTTGGAAGAATTTTGAAGTTCGAGGGTATTTCGATAATTTTTTTTGACCTCAGGGGTATTTTGGTAATTTTCACAAATCAGGGTAAATTTGTAATTTTTCCAAAATCAAGGTATTTTGGTATTTTACAAATTAGGGTTTTTGAATGTTTATAAAATCATGAAATTTCGATAAAGTTGTTGAGTCGTTGAACATTTTACAAACCAAGGGCATTTTGGTAATTTCACCCCTAAGGGCATTTTTGTAATTTTCGCAAATCAGGAGTTTTTCAGAAAATGTTGTAAAAATAATTTTCTCAGATTTAAAAGAAAGTTTTAAAAGTTTGAAAAAAACTAGGGTTTGTTGTTTTGTTCTCTCTCTTTTTTTTTTTAAAAACATGGCTAGTTCCCTTTCGGGTTTTAGTCATTATGTTTAGCCTATGACCGAGCCCTCTTGGTCAGTTGAACTAAAGCTACGCACTGTGCAGATTCGTGTGGAGAGGAGGTGAGTCACGGATCGCTTAAATACCAAGCTCCCACTGAAACCATTCCTAGACATGCGCAGAGAGGTTGCCACACCACCGAGCCCTCCGAGTTATGGTGAACCGGCTACGCACTGTAGGATTCTGCAAGAGGAGGTGAGTCACTAGGACTGCTTAAATACCAAGCTCTTCCGGATCCAATCCTATACATGCGTCATGGGGTTACCACACCACTAGCTCATGACTTAGCCATAGGTTGGTTCGGTGTATTAAGTTTTATGTATCCGTGTTTGAGTAGACTAATCCTAGGTTCAAGTTCCTACCATTCTATTCTACGCTCCATGCCTTTTCTACCCTTATATAAATCATGTAATCACACATATAGTTAGGGGTACTTACCTAGTGGATCATGGTCAAGACTTAGGGGCCATGCCGTAAGCCCGCTTATTTTCAAAAAAATCATTTGGCTCAATTCAAAATGTTTTGGGCCTTAGCCCACAAAGCCGAGAGTTTAAAACTGGCTCGATACCAAATCAAACACCCCACACCCTACCACGAGCCTAAACCGGATCTGGTATGTTCCTAAAGTAAACCGATTTCAAAATCATTTTCGATACTTATAGAAAATTGTAAATTTTTAGAAAAACTATTTTTTTGAGCTGGGCTTAGATTGGAAACCCATTTATTTAATCTTGTAAGCCCATTTAATTAAATACATCCAATATAGTTCTTAGCTTGAAACTTAACAGTAAGCAAACATAAAGAGTAATCCACTGGGCCTTAAGGCCTTATTACATCAAGTAAAACCCAAAATAGAATAAAAGTAACTAAAAATAAAATTTAAGTCCAAACTAAATGAAATTTTTCGCATGTAGCATGGCCAGCTCTTGGTCCACCGGCCCGGTCCGTCATTGCTCATCACCTGAAAAATAATTCCCACAATGGGGTGAGTCAACAGACTCAATGTGCACACAATACTATCATTCAATAAATCGGGCATTCATGTTCAAATCATTAAGTCCATACAATAATGAAATTATGATGCAACCCAAACCCAATCCTAATTAGCCATCCACTACACTCCCCGCACCAACCTCAGCATAACGGGGACTACTAAGTCAACCTTCCATCCGCTACTCTCCATGAAAGGCATTCGCCCATATACGTTGTGTCATTAGACACTATAATCAAATTATACGTTGTGTCATTAGACACTATTGTAACCGGTTACCAAAATTTCGCAATGTGACCGTAGTCAAGATATTTAGTTGGTAAGACCAAGTCAACACCTTCGTTGGTGGAATCAAGTCAACACTGTTCTCCCCTTTCACATAAATCCGAATGCCCAAAAATATATATATTGTGCATAAATAATTTCATGTTCATATACATATATTCGCATGTTATAAAATAACATTTTTCACAATCCTATCAGAAGTAGGAAACGTACCTGGGTACTTTTTGCCACATTTGTGGTACATAGCCACATTCACATTATTATTCATATCATATATTAAAATATTTAGCCATAAAATATCGAAGGATAGTAAGGGTACACACCTATTTCGCTTAATAGGTTCCTTGAGATCTCGAGAATCCCGATCTAATTTTTAGATCTATTAATTCCTATATTCGGCCAACCAAATAGAACACATTAATAAACCTATTTGGCTTAAAACAAAACCAAATCCTAGTAGGATTTGTAAAAAGACTCACCTTTGCCGATATGGTGTTTATACAAATCCCGAAAGTTTGGTTTTTCCTCTACCTGATATTCGGCCAACCTTGTATTTCAATATGGGTTAGTTTTTGGCTTTTCAAAAATTAAGGAATTGATCTAGATAATCTCACAACCATTGGCGAATATTTTAGATGCTTACCTTATAAATTCCAAATCCCGAAAGTCCCTTCATCTTGAATATCTATCGAAGTCCCTAAAATTCATATGTTAGATCTGCTCTAACTTTAATAAGTTGTAACTGGCCTTAGGCCGAATATATCTTACCTTAATTTCCTCGGATCTAAAATCCCGAAACTCCTCCTTTGACATTCGGCCATAGACATAAGAGAGATTATTATCTTAAACCTTGATTAAACGATTTAAAAGAACAAGAATCAATTGTCTTTACCTTAAATCCTTGATCTTTGTGGAAACTTGAGATCCCTTGTATATTCGGCCATGATCAAAAAGAATGGGGATTAGGCCTTTTACTTTCGGCAACTAGAAAAGAAAGAAAGAAAATTGGATGGCTAATCCTTACCTTGATGCCTTTAATCACTTGTTTCCTTGTCTTGAGTTACTGAGATCCGGCTATGGAGATTTAACCGAGATTGGAAGAGAAAGGTTTTGACTAGGCAATGGCAAAGGGAAGAAAAACAAAAGATGGAGTCCTTGCTTAGGGGAAATTTCGGCAAAGAGAGGGGGAAGAGAGAGCAAAATTTCGGCAACTAGAGTGAATGAGAGAAAAGTCTCAATTTTCCTCTTTTAACTGAAATTGCTAGACCAAGAGTCCAAAACTTGGCCACTACTCTCCCAAGTGATAATTTACTCTCCATTAATTATCACTTAATTAAATTGAAAGTCTTTAATCCATCCTTTAATTCCTCATTTATCTAAGTAGAGAAAATCTTTTATTTATCACTTTATTTTGACAAGTTTTAATAAAAATAAAACTCTTCCCTTTTAAGCAAACAAGTGCCGTCCACCCCTAGCCTTGGGAAGCAAAATTAAACCTTCAATAATTGCTTTCCAAGTGACTCAAACTTAGGCCATTCCCATAAACCCTAAGTGACACTTCAGGCCACTTTTCCAAGCTCGATTGTATGCCAAAATTCACCAACTTTTTCTTTTAAGGCTCTCTTGCCCTTATCTCCTATTTTGGGCTTTAAAATTTGTCATTCCGGCCTTATTTCTAAGTTTCCTAAAATTTTCACATGGCTCAGAACTTGCCATTTTCCTTACATCTTCGTGTTTCCAAAATGTTCGTGTTTCCAAAATGTTTAGGTTTCCAAAATGTTCGGTTTCCAAAATGTCAAAATGTTCGTGTTTCCAAAATGTTCGTGTTTCCCAAAATGTCTAAGTTTCCAAAATGTCTAAGTTTCCAAAATGTCCAAAATGTCCATTTCCATTTCCATTTTCATTTTCATTTCCATTTCCATGCATTTCTAGGTTTCCAAAAGTATCAAAAATTTATTCATAGTACTTGAAACTTGTCAATTCATACAATTAAACTGGAAATGCATAGGCCCTATTCAGGATGTTACAAACGTGGTCTAGCCACCGATCAGCATGTGATCAAATCACCGATAAGATAATGAGGCACCAAGCCATCATTTGGTGCGACTATGTCACCGATATACACTTCCCCTTCATATCATTATCATCCCAATATCCCATGCACATGTAACATAGTATAATAGACAGGTTATTGATGTCATACATGAAATACTTAGTGTACACACACAATCATGCTATCAACAATAATTATAAGGCTTGATAATAATATACTGACCTGGGGTTTCAGTTTTACCCAACATGGGTAGCTTAATCACCATTGCCACGATTTTAGGCTTTCAAACATAACACATACTCATTTATTCAATTAATGGATAGTGTGGTAATTACACACCTGTAAACCTAAAAAACTAAACTATCGATCTTGCTAATGTTCTTACTCGCAGGGATCACAGCGATCTGCTTATTCCTTTAGAAGATAGCCCACAACCCGGTGGCCAGTCTCGAACTGCCGATACTGCTCGCTTATTCAATTTAGGGGTAGGGACTACGTGTCCAACCCCCTCCTTTGCTTGGCTGGTATTTGATTCCATGAAAAGATCTTGGTCGGAAGACCGAGTTAAGACATTGGAACAGAGAAAATAAGAATATACGTTCTAAGCAAAGATTTCTTACCTAGATCGATATAATCCGGAGATGGAGTCGATTAAGTACCTATGCAAATACCAAGTGAGAATCAGTTGAAAGAAAATAGATTAGGAGATATGGCCTTTCAGCCAAACGAGATACATGAACCCTCCTACCACCATTCGACCAACACCACTTACCAAAATCTACCAACTGCTGATTAGATGCAGATAGGAGTATGAATACGAAGTCCCTCCTACATTCGGCCAAAGCACCATGACACCACATTAACACCTTTGGTTAATCAACCCAAAGAGAAAATGAAGAGACTAGACAGTAAAGTGAAGAAGATTCCTTACCGAAACTGAAAGATACCCCCAAAGATTCAACACAAGTCGTCAATGCAGGGAATATTTGACTTAATGATGATACCTCTAGGAGAAGAAAAGGGAATAATAGTTAGAGATTCGACTATAAGGGAAGAAGAATGAAAGCAAAACTCAAAAGGATATATGGGAAAAAGATTCGGCCTAGAGGAGAAAAAAATAGAAGAAAACGATACTACCTACCAAAGTGAGAGATGAGTTTCGGTTGTGAAGAACCAACACCAGGAGAAGAAAAAACAACTGGATTTCAGCTTGAGAAAAAGAGAGAACATGAAATGAATCCTTTAGGGTAAGGGGTAAAGGTTCGGTTAAGGAAAATAGATGAGGAAGAAATAATGAAGTGGTGTGAGTGGTGATAAGTTTCAGCTAAGGGGTTTAGAGGTGTGAAACAAAATGTGAACAAAAGAAACAAAAAGAGAAAAGGAAAGGAAGGGAGAGTTGGGGTTTGGCTTTTGAAGAAGTAATGGAGAAAGTTTTGAGCAAAGCAAAGAAAAGAGAAGTGAGACGAGAAGGGTGCTATGGGTTTCGATTTTTGATGGTGAGGCAGAGAACTCAAGTTACCAAAAATAAAAGAGAGAGAGAGAAATGGTTTCGGTTTAGGCTAAAAGAAGAATGGACAAAGACCCTAGGGGTTTCGGCTATACAAAGAAAGAACAAAGCTGTCAAAATGCCCAACACTCTGAAAGCCGAAAAGAAAGAGCCCACTACATCTAAAAGCTAACCCTTCCAAACTATAGGCACTTAAACTCATCAAACCGAAACCAATCTCCTCCCCCTACATCAAGCTTCAAAAATTCAGCTAACACCCTTCTCCACTTTCTTCCCCTTGATTTTCTCCTATCTTCACTCACAACCTCCCATTTGAATTGATTTGAACAAGTCAACACCCACCTTTCTCTCATAGCCTCAAATTCAAAATGTTTGACTAATTCCACACCCCCTCTTCAAGGTCCCTTGTAGATTCTAACTCTACTCATCCTGATGCCAAAATAAATTCCAAAATGTAAACAGTGCGCCTCAAACCTGCTCCTTCCCTGCTCCTTGTGTCGTCACTCTCCTGTCTCTTAAGTGGTGCATCTTTGCAACCTTGCCCTTTAATTCTTATGTCACCAAACACAAACAATAAACCTTAAGTCCTACCCTAGTCAGCTTCCCTCCTAATGTGCCCAAAATTGAAATTTTGGCCAAGATTCTGACTTAAGCCCGGGCCTTCCCGAAGATCCCAAACACGCTCAAACAACATAAAAAGTATACCAAACACACAAATACAAAGTAAATGCAATGCCCCTAAATCCCAGATGTTACAATTCTACCCCCTTAAAAAAATTTCGGCCTCGAAATTACCTGGTCAAAAGGGATGATGGTATTGCTGTCGCATTGCATCCTCTGGCTCCTACATAGCTTTCTCTGAACCGTGATTTCACCATAAATTTGACCAAAGGGACTGATTTCCTTCTTAGCACCTTGACTTTCATTCCAAGATCTGAATTGGTTCCTCCTCAAAAGAAAAATCTGACCTTACCTCAATTTCCTCCACTAGCACGACGTGAGACGGATCTAATCGGTAGTGTCTTAACATTGAAACATGGAACACATCATGCATCTGTTTCAATTCTGAAGGTAACTCCAGCTGATACGCCACTGGTCCAACACTTTTCAAAACTCGATAAGGCCCGATAAATCTAGGACTTAGCTTGCCCTTCCATCCAAACCTCATCACCTTCTTCTACGGTGAAACTTTCAAGAACACCCGATCTCCCATTGCAAACTCTATCTCTTTCCGCTTCAGATCTGCATATGACTTTTTCCTGTCAGACGCTTCCTTTAATCGCGTCCGAATTAACTTAACCTTCTCCTCTAACACTGTAACCAATTCTGGACCCAAAATCTGGCGTTCACCCAATTCTGTCCAACAGGTAAGAGTACGACACCTCCGCCCATACAATGCTTCATAAGGCGCCATCTGAATACTAGATTGGTAGCTGTTGTTGCATGCAAATTCTGCCAACGGTAGAAACTCCTCCCAGCTACCCCTGAAGTCAATGACACACCCTCTCAACATATCCTCCAAGATTTGAATTACACTTTCAGACTCACCATCAGTCTATGGATGAAAAGATGTGCTGAAGTCTAATCTTGTACCCAAAGCTTAATGTAGTGCCCTCCAGAATCATGACGTAAACCTAAGGTCTCTATCTGATATGATCGATATTGGTACCCCATGCAACCTCATGATTTTCACCACATACAGCTTAGCCAACCTCTGAATATAATAGTCAACACGAACAAGTATGAAATGAGTAGACTTTATCAACCAATCCACGATCACCCACACCAAATCTTTCTTAGCAGGCATAAGAGGTAGCCCACTAAAAAACTCCATAGTGATCCTTTCCCATTTCCACTGTGGAATCTTTACCGGCTGCAATAACCTCAAGGCAACTGATGCTCTGCTTTTACTTACTGACACATTAAACACTTTCCCACAAACTCCGTAACTTCTCACTTCAATCCAGGCCACCAGAACTGTTCACGCAGATCCTATTATATCTACTCCCTCCAGGATGCATAGTGTAAGGGCTACTATGTGCTTCCTGAAGAATCATCTACCTCAACTCCACATCCTTCGGCATGCAAACCTTCTCACGAAAACACAAAACCTCGTCACCTTTCAAACTGTAATCTTCTACCCCACCATTCTGTACTTATAGAAGTCGAGCACTCAAGACATCATCCGATAACTGTTTCTCCTTAATCTGGTTTACCCATGTTGGATTCACTTGAATTTCAGCAAATAGACTTTCGTCATCATATAAACTAAGATGGACGAACATTGTACTCAAATTTGATATTACTTTCTGGCTTAACGCATCCGCCACCACATTAGCCTTACCCGGATGATATTCGATCGAGCAGTCATAATCTTTCAACAACTCAATCCACCTTCGCTGCCTTAAATTCAATTCTTTCTAAGTTAGAAGATATTTCAAACTCTTGTGGTCGGTGTAGATAACAGACTTCTCTCTATACAAATAATGTCTCCAGATCTTCAGAGCGAGAACTACTGTAGCGAACTCCAAATTATACGTGGGATAATTAATCTCATGCGATCTTAACTGCTGAAATGCATACGCAACAACCTTCCTATCCTGTATTAACACACAACCTAACCCCGTGTGAGAAGTATCACAATAAACCACAAACTCTTTACCGGCCTTAGGCTGAATTAACACCGGAGCCTCTGTCAAAATCCTCTTGATTCTCAAAACTTTCCTGTTGCTTACCAGTCCAAACAAATGGTACCCCTTTTTCGCAACAACTTGGTTAAGGGTGCCGCAATTAAGGAGAAACCCTCAACAGACCTTCTATAAGAACCTACCAATCCCAAGAAACTTCAGATCTCCACCACGGACTTAGGCGGTTCCCAGTCCAACACAGCTTCAATCTTCCGGGGATCAACCCTAATCCCTTCTGCAGATACCATATGACCCAGAAAGCTAACTTCCTTCAACCAAAACTCACACTTGAAACATTCCCTAACTCTTCCCCAGCACTCTCCTGTATGCGATCTCCCACACTGAGTACACTGTCGAAATTGCCCAATAGCAGCTGGCGTTGCAGCTCGACCCAGTCCATTAACCATAGGCCTCTTCTGAAAACCCCCAAATGACCCTGACGGTCCATAACTCCTCTTATTTCTTCCTCTAGCTTGTCCTTATTTTGCTTCTCACTCCGTTTTACCTCCTCGGCTATTTTAGCCTTTTCCCCCAAGATAGCAAAATCTCTCTCTCGCTGCGGAGCTATCAACACTCGCAGCTCATCTTGCAGCCCATCTTCGAACCGTACGCAATACTCATAATCGGTCGCAACTATCCCTCGGGCGTACCGGCTCAACCGTAAAAATTCTAACTCATACCCAGCTATCGATTTACCTCCTTGAACTAAATTCAAGAATGCTTTCCTCTGAGCATCCATATAACTGACCCCAATGTACTTCCCTTGAAACATTATCTTAAAGAAATCCCAATCAACTCGGTTCACCGGAGTACCCTCTCTCATAGTGAGCAACCACTGATATGCCTCATCTCGAAGTAGAGACACTGCACCCTTCAACTTTTCCTCTGCTGTGCAGTCCCAATCATCCATAATTCTCTCGACTGCCTCTAGCCAATACTCAGCCACGTTTGGAGCTACCCCAGAGATACCCCTAAATATTTTAGCTCCATTAGCTCAGAGTCGCTCAGGGATAGACTTCCGAGTTGCTATTCTAGTGCTTGCCCCACCCACTCGTTCCAACACACGTAGCATTGCTTGAGACAGGGCATCATCTCCACTAGTTCTATCCTGCGATCCTGCTTCTGCCACAGGTGATGCTGGCGCTTTGCCCTCAGGCTCATTTCTCGGTTCTGAGGCTCATTTCGCCGCGTGTAACACGTCCACGTCCTTTACCACTCATGTCTACAACTCTGTCTTACTCTGATTAAAAATTTTATCCGTCAGTATTTCCTTCCACTATTTATTAACAAGTATTTTTATGAAGATAGA
This sequence comes from Gossypium rotundifolium, assembly GCA_025506655.1. Classification (NCBI taxonomy): domain Eukaryota; kingdom Viridiplantae; phylum Streptophyta; class Magnoliopsida; order Malvales; family Malvaceae; genus Gossypium; species Gossypium rotundifolium. The sequence continues at coordinate 11,817,207 of CP106727.1, forward strand.
ATTATGAGTAGTTTTTTTCACAAGCACATGAATACCTAACGATTTTCAACTCTACCATAGAGTTTCTAAATCCAATTATCCATAGCAATATATCTATAACACATAGCTACCTCATGCAAATTACCTAACAATCAGAAAACTTACTCGAAGACTTGGTAAAAAACTCTAAAAAGCCACCTTTCCAGAAAATAGGTTCCTATATATATATATATATATATATATATATATATATCAAAACCATTTTAAATAAAAAATTTGCAAAAAGTTTTAAACCCAAAACCCAAGGCTGAGCTTTTTAAACCAGGCTTTGATACCAAATTGTAACACCCCAAACTCGGCCCAAACACCACGATCGGATCTAGCATGTTACTAGAAAAAGAGTTTAGAAAGTTTTACGAGCTTCAGTTGATTTCTAAGACATTTTAGAAAAACTCAAATTTTGTAGTCCAGTTGAAATCCTGTTATTCATTTAAGCTATAAAATTTAAATAGCCAAGCCTTGCAGTTAGGTGACATCTAAAAACACTTACCGATTATTCGATTATTAGATTATTAACAAGATCCTCTTTTTAAAAGAAATGTTGTTTAACTGGTTGTAGAGAAACCTCCATTTTGTATTTTATCAAAATGTCATATTAAGTAGTTTGTAATTTATGTGTCCAAAAATTAAAATCCAAAAGAAAATTTACCAAATAGAAGTGGCCTTATTACAAATCAAAAATCCCCAAAAGTATTAAATGATAAATAAAATAATGTTTAATAGAGTAACCCAAGCATGACCACCTCGAGTCCATTCCAGCCCAGTCCAAAGAACTATGAGTTACCTGCAAGTTGTTTAAGAAAAATAGAGTGAGTCACCAGACTCAGTGTGTAATTAGTCCACAAAATCCACAACTGGGCCTGTGCCCAAAAATACCATCAGTCGAAGCCCAGTCATCACAGTATAAACAAATAATCAACATGATTGCCCAACCCAGCCTAATTTTCCATCCTCTACACTCCGCTCCATAAGTCCATCCTCAACACACCTGTGGGGATTTCTACAATCAACCCTCCATCCTCTACACACTTCTTTGGCGGTCATCTTGTGAGACACCTTCTCAAAGTCAATATAACGTGGTCTAGCCACCGATCAACATGTGATCAAATCACCGATATGATAATAATGCACCAAGCCATCATTTAGTGTGACTATGTCACCGATATACACTTCCCCTTCATATCATTATCATCCCAATATCCCATGCACATGCAACATAGTATAATAGACAGTTTATATGATGTCATACATGCAATACTTAGTGTACACACACAATCATGCTATCAACAATAATTATAAGGCTTGATTATAATATACTGACCTGGGGTTTTGGTTTTACCCAACATGGGTAGCTTAATCACCATTGCCGTGATTTTTGGCTTTTAAACATAACACATACACATTTATTCAATTAAGGGATAGTGTGGTAATTACACACCTGTAAACCCGAAGAACTAAACTATCGATCTTGCTAACATTCTCACTCACAGGGATCACAGCGATATGCTTATCCTTTTCATAAGTCAGCCCACAACTCGGTGGCCAGTTTCGAACTGCCAATACTGCTCGCTTCTTGAATTTAAGGGTAGGGACTACATGTCCAACCCCCTCCTTTGCTTGGCTGGTATTTGATTCCATGAAAAGATCTTGGTCATAAGACCGAGTTAAGACATTGGAACAGAGAAAATAAGAATATACGTTCCAAGCAAAGATTTCTTCCCTATATCGATATAATCTGGAGATGGAGTCGATTGAGTACCTATGCAAATACCAAGTGAGAATTGGTTGAAAGAAAATCGATTAGGAGATATGGCCTTTCGGCCAAACGAGATACATAAACCCTCCTACCACCATTCGGCCAACACCACTTACCAAAATCTACCAATCGCTGATTAGATGCAGATAGGAGTATGAATGCGAAACCCCTCATACATTCGGCCAAATCACCATGACACCACATGAACACCTTTGGTTAATCAACCCAAAGAGAAAAGGAAGACAACGGACAGTAAAGTGAAGAAGATCGCTTATCGAAATTGAAAGATGCCCCCAAAGATTCGGCACAAGTCGTCAAAGCAGAGAAGATTTGACTTAATGATGATACCTCTAGGAGAATAAAAGGGAACAATAGTCAGAGATTCAACTATAAGGGAAGAAGAATGAAAGCAAAACTCAAAAGGATATGTGGGAAAAAGGATTCGGCTTAGAGGAGAAAAAAATAGAAGAAAACGATACTACCCACCAGAGTGAGAGAGGAGTTTCGGTTGTGAAGAAAAAAACACCATGAGAAGAAAAAATAAATAGATTTCAGCTTGAGAAAAAAGAGAGAACACGAGATGAATCCTTTAGGGTAAGGGGTAAAGGTTCGGCTAAGGAAAATAGATGAGGAAGAAATAATGAAGTGGTGTGGGTGGTGATAAGTTTCGGCTAAATGGTTTAGAGGTGTGAAGCAAAATGTGAACAAAAGAAACAATAAGAGAAAAGGAGAGAAAGGGAGAGTTGGGGTTCGAATTTTGAAGAAGTAATGGAGAAAGTGTGGAGCAAGGCAGAAAAAAGAGATGGGAGACGAGAAGGGTGCTATAGGTTTTGGTTTTTGATGGTGAGGCAAAGGACTCAAGTTACCAAAAATGCAAAAGACAGGGAGAGAAATGGTTTCGGTTTAGGCTAAAAGAAGAATGGACAAAGACCCTAGGGGTTTTGGCTATACAAAGAAAGAACAAAGCTATCAAAATGCCCAACACTCTAAAAGCCGAAAAGAAAGAGCTCACTACATCTAAAAGCTAACCCTTCCAAACTTTCGGTACCTAAACTCATCAAACCAAAACCGACCTCCTCCCCCTAAATCAAGCTTCAAAATTTTAGCTAACACCCTGCTCCACTTTCTTCCCCTTGATTTTCTCCTATCTTCACTCACAACCTCCCATCTGAATTGATTTGAACTAGTCAACACCCACTTTTCTCTCATAGCCTCAAATTCAAAATGTTTGACTAATTCCCCACCCCCTCTTCAAGGTCCCTTACCGAATCCAACTCTACTCATCCTGATGCCAAAATAAATTCCAAAATGTGAATTGTGCGCCTCGAACTTACTCCTTCCCTGCTCCTTGTGGTGTCACTCTCCTGCCTCTTAAGTGGCACTTCTTTGCCACCTTGCCACTTTAATTCTTATGTCACCAAACACAAACAATAAACCTTAAGTCCTGCCCCAGTCAGCTTCCCTCCTAAAGTGCCCAAAATTGAAATTCTGGCCAAGATTCTGAATTAACCCCGGGCCTTCCCGGAGACCCCAAAAATGTTCAAACAACATTCAAAGTATACCAAACACACAGATACAAAGTAAATGCAATGCCCCTAAATCCCGGATGTTACACTCATATTATGATTAGAATAAAATTTCCCTGATTTTTTATTTTTGTTAATATGTCTTAGATTAAGTCATAGTTAATTGTACATTGATGATTTAAACTTTAAGATACTAGAGAATCAAGCATGATAAGTCTATTTTTCAAGAATCAAAAAAAAATTTGAGGTTGTTAAACTGAATTTGAATATTACCTTGACATTTGAAAATTACACGGATTGATGTCAAATACCCATAATTTTTGTGAGATTTTGAGCCTTATAGAGCATACATTTTTTTTTTGTGCTCACTTTTTGATTATGAGTGTGTCAACATTGAAATGTTATTCTAGAACTTGCCTCGATTATACATGTCAAGACCACATTTTTGATTTGATATATTGAGATGATAAAGGCACCTAGGTTTTAACCCACTCACTCCACTAAAAAGCCTACCTTCACAATTAACCCTTAGTAAACCCTTTGATCCTAACAACTTTTTTTATTGATTCACCCACTAATATTAACCCAAAACCCCGCTCGTATTTGTTATCACCATTCTTTTGACTACCCTTCTATCGAGACTTGATTTGATAAGTTGCTCAATTATATTATTTCAGTTATAAATGTTCTTTCTTATGTTATCTGTGCTAGCGTTATCTAAATAAAAAATAAAAAATAAAAAAATCAAAGTATATTCATTATTAGTTCTGTAATTAAGAGAGCTTATATGTTTAATTTCAATATCTTGAAGAAGAAGGTTGATCGTGTCAAACAGTCGAGTTTTAATATTTATAAAAAGAATGATCGAACCTGTAGACTAACTGTGACAACGATAGAGGCAAGTGCACCTATCAAACAGTAGCATGTTTAGGCAAGAATATCTTATCGAACCCAAGGGAACCTAAAAGTACTACTACTCACTTTCTTTCTATTATTTAGCCTGGAATATGGAGTGATTGGTTTATTAAACTAATGAAAAATAAAAACTAAATGCAAAGACAAAAGAATAAATCAGAGAAAGACTTTAGGAAAACTCAGTTGATGAAGACGATACCCTAAAGAAGAAACCACCTATGACTTTACTTATTATTTATTCCCCAAACCATATGATTTCTTTACTTAACTTGATCCGTGAGACTCCCTAACCTATATTAAACCCTCTTTCAAGGTGAATAACGTCTAACCTTAGGTTAATTAGTGAAACTATCATTCTCTTATAATAACCCTCTAATGAAGTAGTAAATCGATCAATGGATTCCCATATTAGGTTTCACCCTAATCCGGCAAAATCTCGTAACCCTATCTCTAGGCGCCCGATCAACTCCGCTCAATTATGCTAGATCTACTTTTAGGCAGGGTCTATTCCTCCTCCACCTAAGCACATCAGATTAAATTAAGTAACATAATTAAGAACAAACTAAGTGCTTATCATATAATTTAGAAATCAAATAACAAAACCGTCATAGGTTTCATTCCCTTCAGGTATTTGAGGGGTTTAGTTCATAACTAAATAAGAAAACATCACAAGAGAAAAGATAAAACAAAACATAAGAAATCCCTAAAGCCCCCTGAAGGAATTGAAGGAGAGATCCTCTGTCTTGAATAGAGCTCCGGCTTCTTGAGATGAATCAACTGGCTATCTTCAAGTGATTCCCTAAAAGATGAAAGCTTTGGCAAAAGCCTCGCAAAAGCTCCTGTTTGACCTGTAGAACTCTCTTTTAGTTGCTACCTTTGGTGTTTATATAGGCTTTGAGATACTTTACTTGGGTCCTAAGTATCCTAATTCAAGTAGAATTCCTTTTAGGATGTTGAAGTAGAATTAGGAATGTGTTTCTTTGCCTCCAAGCATCTAAGTCCGAGTGAAATTACTCATTCCCGTACAGGGGCACGGCCATGGCACACGTCCGTGCAAATCATCTTCAGGTCGCGTGTCAATTCTGTTGATTGAGGCACAGCCGTGGCACGACCATATAATTCAGGATTCAGGCCGTGCTTCAGGTCTGTCGATTGGGACACGACCATGCAAATCGTGCTTGGGTGTGTCTCTGAATGATTAGCGAGGCACGACCGTGTGACTTGAAGTCCAGGCCATGCCAATTTCTTGGGTTGGCCCAATTTAGTCTGTTTTAAGCCCGTTTCTCATTCTTTTCATTCTTGGGTGCTTTCTTAAGTATAATACATTAAAAAAAAGGATTAAGAGCACCTTTTTATATAAATTGAGGGCTAAATCATTGAAAAGCATACTAAATGTGGGATTAAAATATGTTACTTTTACGGTTTATCAAATACCCCCACACTTAAGCTTTTGCTTGTCCTCAAGCAAAATTCTCAACTTACAATTAACGAGCTTTCCATAATTCATAATTTCTATCGACAATGTCTCATCATAATTCATAGATGATTTATACATGGATAATTTAACTCAAAGAACCCTAAAGATCCAATCAAGGTAAGTCATACCTTCATAGTACGAAAACATAGGTGTCTCCTTTTATCTAAGTAATTAACTTTAATTCAAAACCGACAAGGATTAACATCCTCACAAAAGATTCACTCAAATCACTCGAAGTGTTTAAGGTTCAAGAATAAGCACTCATAAGTCGAACCTGAAAAGTTAATCCCACAGGCTTGCCTGAAAATCAAATCTCCACCACTATATATGAGATGATACACAAATCAAAAGGTCTTTAATCAGGGTTGTAACGGGGCTAAGGTTAAGGGTGTGGATACAGGCTGAATTAGAGGGTTAGAATCGAGACTTGACTTGACAAATTACCTAACTAGAAACAATGAGCTAAATATGAATATTTACATCGAATGAAAACTAATAATACCACTATTGATAATTACTCCATAATAAAGAGTATTTTCATCACTTAAAATTTGATAATACTTTAATACAAGCTTTTTCTTCAACAATTGGAATTTAAATGCTCTAAGCTCTTTTATATACTACTAGTATTGAATATAGTTGTTTTTTTATTTTTTAAGAACAAACTAAAATATTACATCATAAATGATAAATGTAACTCTTGAACTAATATAATTCAAGAACTTAATCAAATCAAACCTCGATTAAAGGGTAGTCAAAAGAAAGGGTGATAACAAATACAAAGGGGTTTTGGGTTAATATTAGTGGGGAAGACAATAAAAAAGTCGTTAGGATTCAACGGATTTCACTAGGGGTTAATTTGTGAAGGTAGGCTTTTTATGGAGTAAGTGGGTTAAATCCTAGGTGCCTTTATCATCTCTGTATATCAAATCAAAAGTGTGGTCTCGACATGTATAAATGAGGCAAGTTCTAGAATAACAGTTCAAAGTTGACACACTCATAATCAATAAAGTGAGCACGAAAAAGAATATATGCTCTATAAGGCTCAAAATCTCACAAAAATTATGGGTGTTTTTACCTCAATCCTGTAAATTTCAAACTTCAAAGTAATACTCAAATTCAGTTCAACGACCTATTAATTTTTAATTTTTAGAAAGTAGACTTATCATGCTCGATTCTCTAGTATCCTTGATTTAATCATCGATTGCACAATTAACTATGACTTACTCTAAAACATATCAATAAAAATCATAAATCATTAGAAATTTCATCCTAATTAGTAATATGAGAAAAATACTTTTGAACAAGACTAAATTCAAGATTTTGAGAATAATGCAAAAAGTCAGGTTTTTACCCCCCACACTTAAGATGTTTATTGCCCTCAATGTACAAAGATAGATAAACAATTATGTAATAATAAAATCAAAAGAGAAGGGGAGAAGTAACACTTCCTGAATTTTTGGATGAAGTCTGAAAAGAAATCGGATAAGATTGGAGGTGAATGTGGGGAAGCGTCTTGAACCGTTTGAAATTGAATCCTCGAAGTAGCCGACTTGGTTTTATTGTATCCTAAGCTAAATATAAATATCATAAAGAATAAGAAGAAGAAAATAAAATAAAATAAAGTAAAAAATAATGATGAAATAAAATAAAAACAAAAATAAATAATGGAAAATAAAAGAGAACAAGAAAAGTGGGGAATGAGGTTTAAATAGAGATGTAGCCCGTGTTTTGGGATTTTAAATTTTGAACGCATCCAGGGTGTTCGGGCATGGCCGTGGGTGTCGTGGCACACCCGTGTGTTTCTTCACATGGTCATTTAATATGGGCGTGCTCCTCCTGTGTTCGGTAAGTCAGATTGTTGGCACGGTTGAAAGGCATAGCTGTGTTAAGCCCGTGCTTGACAAGTCAGTAACCTTGCACGGGGCATCGGCACGGGCGTGGACTATTATTGCCACCTGTGTTGGGAAAAGAAATTTTTCTATGTCGTGCACGACTACTGGCACGCCCATGGTTCATCCCCTGGTTTCCACATGGCTATGGGCACGCCCGTGTGTAGGGCCGTGTGGCCTAGAAATCTACTCTTTGGTTAGTTTATAGTTGGGTGCTAAAAAGAAAAAGAAAAGAAAAAATAAATAAAAAATAAAAAAATGTAAAAATGGGGTTAATGCTCGGGTTGCCTCTCGAGAAGCGCTTGTTTATAGTCTTAGCTAGACTTTACCTCTCATTCGTATGGTCATGGTGGTTTGAGGAGGTGAAAATCCTTTCTCATGCGATCACTTCGATTATGGATATATAATTTAAATCGAGTAATGTTTACCTCAAAAGTGTCAAATTTAGGATTGCTGACCTCGATTGTGCCGTATAGGAAGACATTTAGTACCTCAAAAGTGATTCTGAATTGGTGATTCGAGGGTCTTCCTTATTCAACAATACATGATCTCCTAATTTGAAGTGATTCGTTGCTCCTATCAGCTTGTCTGGGGGCTCCTTTGGCTTCACTTCGTACGGTTCCTATTCCTCTTTGATTTGTGTTTTCTACTCTTTTAGTTTGTCAACCCTAAGGCTTTGTTCCTTATGTATTTCTTCTTTGTTGGCACGAGGTCTAAGATCTAGCTCAGCTAAGTGATTTTGTGATTCTTCCTGTAAAGAAGGTTGAACCAAATGATTATCAATAGAATTAATGTTCGTACCTTTATTACTCGATGCCCTAGCTGAGTTAAGAGCTTGAAGAGTGATTGTTTCATCATCTACACGAAGTGTGAGTTCACCGAATTCTTCCTCTGTGTGGTTTTTCTTTATTACATCGGGATGTGGTACATGAGGTTGGTACTTTGTAATTGCCGCTTTTGGTAAATCATGGTACACCTCAACCTTATCTTTTCTTACCACAGGTTCTTCCCTTGGGTTTAGTTCCACTAACAATTCATTGTTATGAGCTTGTACGGCTTGGGGCCCATGATTCGGCTCAAGTTTGTAGCCTTGTGGCGTTTCCTGTAGTGAAAGTTGAACAGTTTGATTATCAACTGAATTTACTTTCTCACCTTCATCACTTGATGTCTTGGCCGAGTCAAAAGCTTGTAGACTGATTGATTCGTCACCTACACGAAGAATGAGTTCTCCTGTACCAACATCAATTTTAGTCCTGGCAGTTGCTAGAAAGGGTTTTCCTAAAATTAAAGGAATCGAATTTTCCTCATTCATGTCTAAGACAACAAAATCTACTGGGAATATGAATTTATCAATTTTGATTAGAACATTTTCTATTATACCCCTAGGAATTTTGATAGTTTTATCAGTTAACTGAATGCTCATCCTAGTTTGTCTGGGTTTTTTTAGACCTAGTTGTTTAAACATTTTATAAGGCATAACATTGATGCTTGACCCTAAATCAACTAAAGCATTATCAATAGATAAACTACCAATTAAGCATGGAATTGTAAAACTCCCTGTGTCTTTTTGCTTCTGTGGTAGTCTGTTCTGTAACATTGCTGAGCATGCTGCGTTTAATTCCACGTGATGCTCTTCGTCTAATTTGCATTTGTTTGTCAAGAGCTATCTTAAAGATTTCCTCGAGTCTAGCGTCTGAAAAAGAGCTTCAAGAAGAGGTAAGTTAATATGTAATTTCTTTAAAAGTTTAAGAAACTTACCGAACTATTCCTCAGAATCGTCTCTTTTCATTGTTTCGGGATAAGGTATGCGAGGTTGGTACTCCTTGATTACCAGTTTCAACTTTTCTTATGTTACCTCTACCTTACCTTCATCTACCTTGGCTTTTTGTATTTGATTGGAGTCATCTAACACCTTACTGGCATGAGCTGTGATAGCTTGATTTTGCTCCTTTGGATTGATCTCAGTGTTACTAGGTAGACGTCCTTGCGGTCGTTCTGACATTAACTTTGTGAGTTGTTCGACTGTATTAGTGGATGCCTTGACTGACTTAGTAAGTTCCCCGAATTGGTTCTCGTTGCTTTTACTTGTTTTCTCAGTTTCTTGGAGACGATTTTCTATGTTTGCCATGAATTTTTTCAGTATCTCGTCAAGATTCGACTCCTCTTCTTGTTGAAAATCTAGAGGAAATTCCAATCTTTGGCTATTTTGATCATCCCATGAGAAATTGGGATGGTACTTCCAACCTGCATTATAAGTGTCACTATAAAAATTATTTTGATATCTAGAATAGTTTCCTGTATAGTGAGCTTGCCCATTTTCCATGCCATATCCGTAGGGTGGGTGCTCAGGATTCACCACGCCTCCTATTTTCGAATCATATTGTATTTTTGGATGCACCTGCGATAGACTATTCAAACCATCCATCTTTTTATTCATCATCTCTAACTGATTAGATAACCTGGTGACCACGTCGAGTTTGAAAACACTGGTTGCTTTAGTAGGAATTGTCCCCATGCCTAGCCACTAAAATTATTCAGTGCCATTTTTTCCACAGACTAAAATTTTCTGCCAAAAGCAAAATAGAGGAAAAATTTAGCAAAGTAAAAAGAAATAATAATAAAGAATAATATAATAATAATAAATTGAAAATGAAATAAATTTTGGCTAAAGTAATAGAAATAGAGTTTTTTTTAATATTATAGTGTTCCCCGGCAATAGCGCCAAAAACTTGATCGTGTCAAACAGTTGAGTTTTAATATTTATAAAAAGAATGATCGAACCTGTAGACTAACTATGACAACGATAGGCGCAAGTGCACCTATCGAATAGTAGTATAGTTTAAGCAAGAATATCTTATCGAACCCAAGGGAACCTAAAAGTACTACTACTCACCTTCTTTCTATTATTTAGCCTGGAATATGGAGTGATTGGTTTATTAAACTAATGAAAACTAAAACTAAATGAAAAGTCAAAAGAATAAATGGGAGAAAGACTTTAGGAAAACTCAGTTGATGAAGACGATACCCTCAGGAAGAATCCACCTATGACTTTACTTATTATTTATTCCCCAAACCATATGATTTCTTTACTTAACTTGATCCGTGAGACTCCCTAACCTATATTAAACCCTCTTTTGAGGCGAATAATGTCTAACCTTAGGTTAATTAGTGGAACTCTCATTCTCTTATAATAACCCTCTAAGGAAGCAGTAAATCGATCAATGGATTCTCATATTAGGTTTCACCCTAATCTGGTAAAATCTCGTAACCCTATCTCTAGGCGCCTGATCAACTCTGCTCAATTATGCTAGATCTACTCTTAGGCAGGGTCTATTCCTCCTCCACCTAAGCACATTAGATTAAATTAAGCAACATAATTTAGAACAAACTAAGTACTTATCATATAATTTAGAAATCAAATAACAAAACCGTCATAGGTTTCGTCCCCTTCAGGTATCTGAGGGGTTTAGTTCATAACTAAATAAGAAAACATCTCAAGAGAAAAGATAAAACAAAACATAAGAAATCCCTAAAACCCCCTGAAGGAATTGAAGGAGAGATCCTCCGTCTTGAATAGAGCTCTGACTTCTTGAGATGAATCAACTGGCTATCTTCAAGTGATTCCCTAAAAGATGAAAGCTTCGGCAAAAGCCTCTGCAAAAAGCTCCCTGATTCAGCTTCTGCCGAACTCTCTTTTTTAGCTGCTACCTTTGGTGTTTATATAGGCTTTGAGATACTTTACTTGGGTCCTAAGTATCCTAATTCAAGTAGAATTCCTCCTAGGATGTTGAAGTAGACTTAGGAATGTGTTTCTTTACCTCCAAGCATCTAAATCCGAGTGAAATTACTCATTCCCATACAGGGGCACGGCCATGGCACACGCCCGTGCAAATCGTCTTCTGGTCGCATGTCAATTCTGTTGATTGAGGCACGACCGTGGCATGACCATGTAATTCGGGATTCAGGCCGTGCTTCAGGTCTGTCGATTGGGACACGACCATGCAAATCATGCTTGGGGCGTGTCTTTGAATGATTAGCGAGGCACGACCGTGTGACTTGAAGTCCAAGCCGTGCCAATTTCTTGTGTTGGCCCAATTTGGTCTGTTTTAAGCCCGTTTCTCATTCTTTTCGTTCTCGGGTGCTTTCTTGAGTATAAGACATGAAAAGAAAGGATTAAGAACACCTTTTTACATAAATTGAGGGCTAAATCATCCAAAAGCATACTAAATATGGGATTAAAATATGTTACTTTTACGGTTTAACAAAGCTCGTATCGTTAGTATTTCCATGTGATGTAATTATTCAGATTGTTAGTTCAATTCTTTTTCTAAATTTAGGTAATTTGTCAGGTCAATCTCGATTCTAACATTCCAATTCAGCCTTTATTCACACCTTTAACCTAAGCCCCGTTACAACCCTATTAAAGACCTTTTGATTTGTGTATCATCTCATATTACAGTGGCAGAGATTTCATTTTTAGGCAAGCCTGTGGGATTAACTTTTCAGGTTCGACTTATGAGTACTTTTTCCTAAACCTTAAGCACTTCGAGTGCTTTGAGTGAATCTTTAGTAAGGATGTCAATCCTTGTCAGTTTTGAACCAAAGGTAATTATTTAGATAAAGGGAGACACTTATGTTTTTATGCTACAAATATATGACTTAAAAATGTTTGAAACTTTAGGAGTCTTTGAGTTAAATTATCCATGTATAAATTATCTATGAATTATGACGAGACATTGTTGATTGGAATTATGAATTTTGGAAAGTTCGTTTTAATTGTAAGTAGAGAATTTTGCTTGAGGACAAGCAAAAGCTTAAGTGTGGGGGTATGTGATAAACCATTAAAAGTAACTTATTTTAATCCCACATTTAGCATACTTTTGGATGATTTATCCCTTAATTTATGTAAAAAGGTGCTTTTAATCCTTTGTTTTCATGCTTTATACCCAGGAGAGCACCGGAGGATGAAAAGAACTAAAAACGGGCCTAAAACAGACCAAATTGGGTCAAAATAGAAATCGACACGGCCTGGGCCCAAGACCACACTGTCGTGCCTCCCTAATCTACTCTAACACAGCTTGGACCCCGAAACACACGGGCGTGTCTCTTCAGCAGACTCGACCATGGCCTGAAATCGATTCACAGGGCATGTGCCATGGGCATGTCCCTGCCACGGCCAAGAGGATTTTTACTCGAAATATGATACTTGGAGGCAAAGAAACACATTCCAAAGCCTATTCAAACACCCTAGTAGGAATTCTACTTGAATTAGGATGTGTAGAGGCCAAGTAAGGCATTTCAAACTCTATATAAACACCCGAGGAGGCAACTTAAAGGGGGAGTTCAGCAGAAGCCTTCTGCCAGGGCTTTTGTCAGGACGGTTAGCAAGGCCAAAGAGCCAAGTCAGAAAAGCCAGATTTCTGTGAATCACTCGAAGATAGCCAGTTGATCCGTCTCAAGAAGCCGAAATTCTACTCAAGACGACGGATTTCTCCTTTAATTCCTTTAGGGAGTTTTAGGGATTTCTTATGTTTTGTTTTATCTTTTCTTCTAAGATGTTTTCTTTTATTGTTATGAACTAAGCCCTTCAGATGCCTGAAGGGGATGAAACCTAAAACGGATCTTGTTATTGTTTTCTAAACTATATGATAAATATTTGATTTGTTCTTAATTATGGGAGCTTAATTCTTGTGTTAGTATTTTCAGGATATTGATTCAAGTTGAATATGCTTAGGTGGTGGAGCAAAAGTCTCTATCTAAGAGTATATCTAGCATAAATAAGCGGAGTTGATCGCACTCCTAGAGATAGGGTGATGATATTTTGTTGAATTAGGGTGAAACCTAATATGGGAGTCCATAGATTGAGTTAATGCGATTTTAGGGTTTTTAATTAGAAAGAGATTTCAATAAATTAACCTAGGGTTAGACGTTATTCGCCTCGAGAGAGGGTTTAACATAAATTAGGGAATCCTACGGATCAAGTCAAGTGAATAAATCGTCTGGTTTAGTGTTAGATAACAAGTGAAGTCTAGGTGGATTCTTCCTAAGGGTATCGTCTTAATCAACTGAGTTTTCCCAACAGTATTTCCCCAATTCATTCTTTTTTCCTTTGCATCTTTAGCTTAGTAGTTAGTTAATTTAGACTAAACAATCAATCACTTAATATTTAGGCTAAATAATAGAAAGAATGTTAGTATTAGTACTTTTAGCTCCTTTGGGTTTGACAATCCAGTCTTGCCTAAGCTATACTACTGTTCGATAGGTGCACTTGCCTTAAATCGTTGTCAGAGTTAGTTTCGAAGTTTGACCATTCTCTTTATAAATTTTAAAACTCGACCAAACAACGATCAAAATGCAAAAGTTGTGTGCTGATTGTTAAAGTACTTATTTGGCATGGCTTCTAAAATGAGAAGTCCTTATGTTGTGATTAAACCATTTGATAGTAAATGGATGATAATGCAATGGCTTTTGGTGCTATTATTAATATTCATTAAGGTTAAAATTGGTATTTAGCTATTAAATGTTATAATATAATAAAACAAATAAGAAATCCATACTATCATCTTTCTTTTGGCCGAATATAGAGGAAGAAGAAAGCCATTGATGAATTTTTAGGTTTCGGCACTTGTGAGCTAATTTGGTAAGTGTTTTGAGCTCGATTTTTAGTGATTTTTACATTTTTGTGATCGTTGCTTAGAGTATTATCAAGCCCATGCTTTAATTTTAGAATTTGATGATAATTTTGAGAAGTGCCATTTATGAATATATGATCTTTGTGTTGTTATTTGATGGAATATGAAAGCTTAATGTTGCGTTAACATAGTTTGTATTTGGATTTTTGATGAAATTGAGTAATTTGGGCTAAATTGTGAAAATAATATTTTGAGCGACTAAAATGTAAAATAAATAAAATATATGGGCGTGTGTGAGCTAGGGGAAAATTCAGCTAAATATGTGAAAATGGAAATTTTGTATATTTTGTGATTTTATGAAATAAGGACTAAAGTGTCAAAATGTGAAAATATGAGGGCTATTTTTAAAAATGTCCTAAATATGTGTGTTTGGACTAAATTGAATTATTTTGTGATTGAATGAGTTAAATTTGGATATGTATAGATCAAGAAAAGAGAGATTTGGATCGAGATCGGGGCAAAGATAAAGTGCTCGATTATAGACTTGTTTTGTTATTTCGGCGTCTGAGGTAAGTTTGGGTATAATACGAATCATTAAATTCATGATTATGTGCTATGAAATGAATGAATATGTGGTTATTGAATTAGTAATGCTAAATGTAAAATTTGAGAAATGTGGCAGTAAGTGTGCATAATTAGAATTGAGACAGAGGTGAATAGCACTGTGTATATGAAATAAAGAAAGCCTCGACTATATTGATTGGAATTGTGTATGCGATATCGAGTTAAATTTGGTTTAATATAAATGCATTAAGTGTGTGATGATATTAAAGATTCGGCTAATAAATTGGCACAAAGTGTGCGAGTAAATCAATTGATTATTGAAGATTGATCGAAATGTGGTATTGAGCATTGAGTAGCAAAAGTGTTCGTTAACTAAGTGTTGGCAAAGGTATGTACAAAACCTATGTGGTTGATGACTTTGGAATTAGATGAATGGATGTATTGTGACTATTTGATATGGATGAGATTGTGCATTCTTGTGAAATAATCTATGTGATGGTTTATTTTGTATATTGATTTTGAATCATTGAGTTAAATGTATTATATTACGAACTTACTAAGCTTTAGAGCTTACTGTGTGAAGTGTTTCTCTGTTTTACAGTGTAATTAAAGCTAGCTCGGATCCAGAGATCGTCAGTGACTCAATCACACTATCGGCTATCTATTTTGGTACTTTTGGAAAGATGTATATATTTGAATATGGCAAGTATAGGCTAGTAGATATGGCATATTTTGAGATGTTTGGATCTTGCCATGTGATATGGCTAGATAAGTTAATGAATTTGGTATATGCTTTGGGTTTGAGTAAAGGTTGGTCAAGATGTGTATGTGTGTTCTAAATGTATGACCTTATGATATGTTTTGGTAAAATGGAGAGGATGTGCTCATGTTATGATATGGTTGAGATTAAATGGTGCATGAATTATATGTTTTTGATATGTAATTTATATTTTGGATTGATATGCTTAGATGGATTTGTTTGAGATGATGAATGATGATATTAAGAGATTCAAATTGAGTATGTTTTGATATGTTTGAATGCCAATTAGGGTATGAAATTGTATTGATTAATGCTTGTAGGTGTGACCCAAAAGTGTGGGTGGAAAATTGGCATTGCAAATCGCCTATAATTGCCTACACGGTTGAGCACACAGGCATGTGGCTTTACCGTGACATTTAAGTTTGCAAATCAAACCGAGTTAGGCTCGTACACGGGCTAGACACACGGACGTGTGGCTGGCCGTGTGGTGCAAGTCAGTGTCGACCACGGGTGAGGCACACGGGAGTGTCTCAAGTCTGTGGACAAGTCAGTATGTATGCCCTGTTTTGCCACAGCTTGGACACACGGACGTGTCCGAGACCGTGTGAGGCACACGGCCTATCCACACGGGCGTGTGACCTCTGTTGCTATGAAAAATGTTTGTTTTTCATAAAATTTTGTATGTGTTCAGTTTAGTCTCAATCCATTTCTAACACGTGTTTAAGGTCTCGTAGACCTTATTAAGGGACTATATGATTATATTTTGTTATGTTTTGACGATGATGTACTTTATGTTGAGGAATGGTTGTTAAAAGTTCGGAATTGTCTAGTAATGCCTCTTAACCCTAGACCGGCGATGGTTACGGGTTAGGGGTGTTACACATATATCATGAGAACATGAACAAAATTAGGCCTAATGGATTTTTTTTATAACAGGCCTAATGGATTTAAATGTTACCGTCTATGTCAAAAGTTTCAAAATTCAAATTGACTTAATTAAAATATAAGGACTAAATTTATATTTTAAGCATAGTATATAGAGTAATAACAAAATTGATTTTTTTACAAAATGTTATTTTCTTTGTGCTTACAAAGGAAAGAGTGTGTTTAGTGTTATTTCATTACTCAAGGTAAAAAACATGGGGCCAAGTTTGAGAGTTAGTTTCATTAAAATTTTAATTTTATATTTCTTAATTTAAAATTTAATTATTACAATTATTTGTATTTTCTATCCAAATTTACTAAATACCAAATATATTTATTTGAGTGTCTTGATGGTATGATTAAGTTCATAGTAATTTCAATCTATGGTGGTATGATCAAATGAATACATTTTTACTAGAATTTTTTGCATAGTTTATAAAATACATAAAAGATTACAAAATAATGGTAAATTGCATAAATAGTCATTCAATTATTAAAATGTTTATTTTTGGTACTAAAATAGTTTACAATTTAGGCATGCGCATTATATAGTTTGATCAATTTGGTCACTCCCATAAACATTGTAGACATAAAACACGTGGAATTTTTTTTTTGTAAAATGTAATAATATTTAAAATCTCTAGCATAAAAAAAAATCTAGCTTGGATTTATGTTCGCAATTTTAATAGGAGTGTCCAAATTAATTAAATTATGTAATATGAGTGTATAAATTGAAATTTTTTTAAGTCCACATTAACCTTCTATAATGTGCATGACCCATGCTAATTTAATATAAATTAAGAAATAGTAGTGGCGGTGAAATTAATGTTATGATTGCATGATAAGTTTTGGACTTAATATAGATTTCACTTGGTACCTGCTCAAGCTTAACCTCCCATTGCCATTGTAACCAAAGGCAAATTTGTCGGGATAGGTAGAGGATTTGGTCCCAATATTTGAAAATTTTCAATTTAGCCTCTTTATAAATCGAGAAATTATAAATTAATATATATAGTGAAATTATACTTTAACCTTCAAAAAAATGAAAATTTTGTAAAACAATCCTCTTATAAATAAAATTATAAATTAATATATAATAAAATTGCACTTTAACCTTTCTCAAAATGAAAAAAAAAGTTATTTAATCACTTTAGAAACGATGAAATTATAAATTAATGCATAATAAATTTATATTTTGGATCTATGAAAAATTATAATTAATTTTCCAACTTGTTAAAAAAAATTTTGGATTTGCCATTGGTTGTGGTTGTAACTACATATTAACGTGCCATACCAATGAACAAACATGTCCCCCACTTGAGCAGCGCCTCGCTACCCACTCTCAAGAATTACCTGACTTTACTCCTAACTGGAGTTGTTCATAGCTGGGTTGGGCCAAACCTGAAAAATGAGAGGGTTTGTCCAAAAAATTGGTTCGGAAAATGGGCTTGGGAAAAAAATATCCGTTTATATAATGAGATAGGCCTCGGGTATGGTTTTTGGCCCAGACCCAACCCGACCCAAATTTTCAAAAACAAAAACCCTACTGTTTTTCCATGTTTTACTGTTATTTTCCCACTATTTTGCTACAAATTCACTACTATGTTACTACTATTATAACACCCCAAACCCGACCTAGATGTTATGGCTGAATCTAGTGATGTCACATGATAGGGTGCTTGAAAATCGTGCCGTCTCGATAAAACTGTTATCCGTTTAAATAATTTTTTTTATCTCTTGTTAGCTTCTAACTCGTGTTTCTCATTTAGTCGGTGGTTTCAAAATATTATTCGTTACGGAAGCTCTTAAAACATTTTAAGTAATCATGTATTTCTTGATAAAACATTAGTTACTTTTGAAAACCAAAGTTTCCTACAACAAGCAGTTCAAAATCCATAATGTAAAGAAAAAAAAAAAACCCAAAACCAAACAAAAGTCCAATTTACAACCCAAAAGTTTAACAAATAAAAATAATATAGAAATAAAACCAAGAATCATATTTAAATCCATAACAGTCCAAAATTGTGGTCACCTTCGAGTCCTTCGCCACACCAATCCGTCTAGATCTGGAGATTACCTGTGCATATTTAAACAAAAGGGCGAGCTTTCATAAACTCGAGTGTAATCCCACGAAAACAAACAATAGCAAATCACGATTACAAGATTACAACGATCCCGGCCTAAGCCCTTTTCAAGATGTCGAGAGCGATTTGGGCCTTAGCCCATCTCGATGATCGATGTCCATGCAGCCAAGAAAAAGTCCTACCCAACCAGCCTCTACACACCATCTCCGTCCAACCCTACATTCTAAATAGTACCTAATGCGGCACGAAATAGTAATTTGCAGTGGTGTTGTAACACCCCAGACCCAGCCTAAACACATCAACGGGTCTGGTATGTCACCAAGAAAAATTCTATCGAAACATGTCGCATTTTCAGAAAAACCCAAATATGTTTTATATAGAATATGCTTAAGTAAAGTAAAATCCAAACTTAAATACATGCCTTTTTAATTAAAATAAAAAGCTTAAATGACTTAAAGTAATAGATGCCCAAAATAAAACATAATAGCCCATGGCCTTATTACAACGAGATTTGATGTCCATTAATTAAAAATATAAAATAAAACTTGAGTCTCTTTTTGCCAAATCTACATATTCTTCTGCATGGCCACCTTGTGTTCCTCTCCAGCCCGGTCCGAATCACTAGGTATCACCTGAAATGTTAATTAAAGGGTGAGTCGCGAGACTCAGTGTGCAACCCTGATGTACCACTAGAGTTTGGGCCTTAAGCCCATTAAACAAAATAAACAGTGTAATAATCATAATAAAAATTAATAGCAATTAATATGCCCGTTTGCCTAAGTTTCCATCCGCTACACACCCCCATACCAACCTTTCACACCATTGGGGATTTCTACAATCGACCCACACCACTACACACCATGATGGCAGTCATGCTTCTCATCCACATATGATGGCCGAAGCGCTTATAACATATAATGGCTGAAGCCCGTATAACATTTAATGGTCGAAGCCCGTATAACAGTTCACGGCATTAGCCGCTACACGTATAACGTATAACTTCCTCCTTTCATCAACCCAACCCATGCAATCACATACAAGCATTTTACTTATAACATTTAAACAGATTATTTACTAACCTGGTGATCCGCTTTTACCCTCCTTGGGCTTGCATCAATAAACCGAGATTTCGGCATTTATCAAAACATAAAAAAACACATGAACATACAATAATAGGCAAATCTAGATGGTGGGGAGGTATTACACACCTGGTTACCGCAAAATCTATTATCCCTAACGTAGAGCCTTATTTGTCGAATCCAAAAACCCTAAGAAAACGTCACCTTCCTACCTTCGGCTTTTCCACCAAATTGGCACAGGAGACTTTTAATGAGATAGATTCGGCTACTAAAAGCAGAGAGGGAAAATTGACAGGCCTTAAATAAGTGTTTCGGGTTAGATTTGAATGAAAAGAAAGAGTGAAATCGCATAGAATAAAATCCCAAAACTTACCAAATTACTAAGGAGTATGTGGCTTATGGTGCACCTTCGGGAAACAGAAACCTCCCTTTTAGATTCAGCTATCACTAGGGAGAGGGTTCGGTAATGCCGATGAAAGATTTAAATGCCGAAAGTGTAGAACAATTTCTCAAATAGGATAAATAAAAGAAAAAACTGATGGATGCTTCGGCTTTTTAGAGAAATCGACACAAGGGAAAAGAAAGTGGGGAAAAGTTTTGGCTTTTAAAGAAATTAGAAAAGAAATTTGAAGAAAAGAAGCTAGAATTTCGGCACAAAGGAGAGGATTTAATGTCGAAACAAGGAGCTAGCCCCTCTTTTATAGGCAATTCGGCAACCCTTTGCCATGTAGTAGTGGTTTCTTTACTCCTCTCGATGATGGATTCTTGGCCATCACTCTCTTTATAGATAAATTCTAACTTTTCTCCTTTATCTTAATCTACTATCTCATCTAAAAGAGACTTAATTATCTCTAACTCCTCCTCCTTTATCAAAGATATTATCCATATATTTTAATCATTAAAATCCTAAATCTTAGCCTTTATCTACTTATTATCCACATAAAATAAATTCCTAAATAATAGCCTTTATATGCTTATTATCCACATATTTTAAAAATTAAAACCCCTAAATTTTAGCCTTGTTGCCATCCACTCCACCTAATCCTAATGCCCAAAATTTAGCTAACTTAAATTAAAAGAATTGGGCTCCATAAAACTTAAATTTGGGCCCCTTAGTCCCTTGTGTGGCGTCACCTCCTAAGATTGGGCCACAAGCCCACTTTGGTATTTTAAACATAGATACTACCTTTTAAACCCTATAATGCCCAAACAGATAATTTTAATCAAGGCCTCTGCCTAAGCCTGAGCCCAATTTGGACCCCTAACACTTAAATTAACTCATTCCACATATTCACCCATTAAACGCATAGGCCCAAAAATTTAGGATGTTACAGGTGTTGCCATTATATTAGGCTTAAGAGTCTTTCAGTACACTTCTTCCAAATATAATCAACCCAACCCAATGCAATGCAACATACAATGAGATGTCATGCCATCACAGGTCTATCAGATACACATACGGAATAGGGTACGAGGCATTACCGGAGTTTACTGAACATTTTCAAATAATTTTGAGCCATTTATTATTCATATTCTGAAAATAATCATAACGTTCCTCTATTGGGCCCTCGAAGCCCAAAACATACATTAGGAACTTACCGGGATTAAACTGGGATCATTGGGAATTTTTTGCAAAATCCTAAAATTTTTCTCAACCACAAAGGTCACACGCCTATGTGGTTTAGGGGCATGCTTGTGTGGTCAGGCCGTGTGGCCAACACGCCCATGTAACTTACCTCACTCCAGGCCATGTGGCTTCACACGCCTGTGTCCCTAGGCCGTGTAGTTAATTTTTATTTTCGAATTAGGTGCATGATTCATACGGCCGTATCACATAACAAATCATTTCATAAGAAATTGCATAACTGAAACCTTTCCACTCTTTCATAAGCTCAATTATATTTTCATATAAGCACTTACAATTTCAATGCACCTTATAATTAAACATATTACCATTCAACTAGTAATTTGGCACTTGCCTAAACTTCAAGCAACAACATTGGTTAGCGTACTTTAATATTGACAAACTTATTTTCTCGACATGTCTCACTTGAATTTATTACTCGTCTTAATATACACAATTTTCCTTGTATCAACGTATCAAAGATAGTGTCATATTTACATGTCATGACACATATCATTCTCTTGTTGTTTCTTCATAAATATAAATTATTCAATTCATTATGACAATATTTCATGTACCATCATTTTCATGAGTTTAGTATATATTTATTCCAGTAGCAATTCATAATCTTGAATATGGATAATTATCAGGCCAGTTTCATGTACATATATTTTCCATGTCATACTTCAATATATCAAATAATTATCATTTCTATGTATTTCAAGTTTAATTTCATGATTTAAAGTACTTACCATTATCTATATTTATCCTGTTGAATTTCTCAAAATTTCAATGGATTTCCAGTAGGACACTTATAGTGTACAATCTCATTAACCGTCAATTCGTACATATATATATACATAAGTCCTTTTCAGAGAGCACACTCCCGCGAACCTCATTTCTAATCGTTGTTTTGTCGAGTTTTTTAAAATTTATAATGAATGAGATCAAACCTAGAAACTAACTCTGACAATGATTAAAGGCAAGTGTACCTATCGAATAGTAGTATAGCTTAGGCAAGGCCAAAATTGTCGAACCCAAAGGAACTAAAGGTACTAATACTAACTTTCTTTTCATTATTTAGCCTAAAATAAGTGAAGTTGCTTTAATCTTAATTAATGACTACTAAGCTAAAGACGCAAAGACAAAAAGAACAAATTAGGAAAAAACTTGAAAAGAAACTCAGTTGATCACGACGATACCCTCAGGAAGAATCCACCTAGACTTCACTTGTTATTTAACACTAAACCATACGATTTATTCACTTAGTTTGATCCGTAAGACTCCCTAACATATATTAAACCCTCTCTCAAGGTGAATAACATCTAACCCTAGGTTAATTAACAAAAATCTCTTTCTCGAATAATAACCCCCTAGAATAGCAGTAAATTGATCTATGGACTCCCATATTAGGTTTCACCCTAATCCGGCAAAATCTCGTCACCCTATCTCTAGGCATGTAATCAACTCTGCTTAATTATGCTAGATTTGTAACATCCTCAATTTTTGGGCCTATGCGTTTAATGGGTGAATATGTGGAATGAGTTAATTTAAGTGTTAGGGGTACAAATTGGGCTTAGGCTTAGGCAGAGGCCTTGATTAAAATTATCTATTTGGGCACTATAGGGTTTAAAAGGTAGTATCTATGTTTAAAATACCGAAGTGGGCTTGTGGCCCAATCTTAGGAGGTGACGCCACACAAGGGAGTAAGGGGCCCAAATTTAAGTTTCATGGAGCCCAATTCTTTTAATTTAAGTTAGCTAAATTTTAGGCATTAGGATTAGGTGGAGTGGATGGCAACAAGGCTAAAATTTAGGGGTTTTAATGTTTAAAATATGTGGATAATAAGTAGATAAAGGCTATTATTTAGGAATTTATTTTATGTGGATAATAAGCAGATAAAGGCTAAGATTTAGGGATTTTAATGATTAAAATATGTGGATAATATGTTGATAAAGGAGGGAGGAGTTAGAGATAATTAAGTCTCTTTTAGATGAGCTAGTAGATTAAGATAAAGGAGAAAAGTTAGGAATTTATATACAAAGAGAGTGATGGCCAAGAATCCATCACTGAGAGGAGTAAAGAAACTAGCTACTACATGGTAAAGGGTTGCCGAATTTCCTATAAATAGGGGGGCTATCTCCTTGTTTCTGACATTAAATCCTCTCCCTTTTGTGCCGAAATTCCCTATCTTCTTTTCTCCAAATTTTTTTCTTTATTTCTTTAAAAGCCGAAACTTTTCCCCACTTTATTTTCCCTTGTGCCGATTTCTCTAAAAAGCTGAAGCATCCATCGCTTTTTCTTTTATTCATCCTATTTGAGAAATTGTTCTACACTTTCGGCATTTAAATCCTCCATTGACATTGTCGAATTCTCTCGCTAGTACTAGCCGGATCTCTTAAGTTAAGAGTAGATTTTTGATTAGTTCTCATAATCTATTCCCAATTTTTGAAAAGGCAAAAGCCGAAAGCTAATAGTTTAATGGTTTATGATGGGTGGCAAGTCGGGATTTGAAGGAAGCCTAGTCGACTAGATCTAAAAGTCGAAATTCATAAGTCTCTAATTTCGGGATTTTTAAGTTAAGAAGATTTTCCTAGATTTCTATTAGATTTCATCATTATATACAAGATTTTAACTTTATAAGGAGGATTAACGATTAAATATTATTATAGTAACTCTGATAAGGATTTATGATGGAATTAAATATGGATCAGGCAAAAGAAAGAATCCCTAAGTTTAAGAAACGAGCAGTACCTGCTATTCGAGATTGGCCAATTGGTTGTGGACCGGCTTCTGAACAACATCTTAGGCAGATAGTAGTTGTGTCGACTAAGGATAGCATCGATATAGAAAGCCTCATTTTATTGGTAATCAGGTGTGTAGATTCTTGACACATAAGCTTTGTTATATTATATGTATGTTATTGGCTAAAAGCCGGAAAAGGTGTGTAGATCTCTATCACACTAGTTAATCTGAATTATATGTATGTTATGGGCTAAAAGCCGAAAAAGGTGTAATATCCCGGACTATGGTTTATGCCTTAATTGAATGTGAAAGCATGCCTTTATGTGAATAAATGTGTTCTATAAACCCTAGTGTGTAGGTGAACGCCTTAGAAATTATTTAATTTTAAGTCTAAAAGAGGGAGTTAAGCCTGATAGGCCTTAAGAAAATAAATGGGGGAAATAAGACATACAATTGGGCTTGGAAAAGTGGCTTGGAGGCGCCTCTTAGGGCCTCTGGGAATGACGCCACAAGCATGTGCAAATGGGCCAGGGTTCGAGTCACATAGGAGGCAAGAGAAGAGCTTTTATTTTTGGCAAAAAGGGAGAGAGGTGGACGGCATGGGGACTCCCCTTAGATGAGTTTTAGTTAGGATTAAACTCTTTTTAAATTTCGGCTAAGGGAGGTGATAATTATGGTTTAATCAAATTATTTTTTTTAGGGGGATAAGAGAAAAGCAAGGGATTTGATAGTGTTGGCCGAATAGGGGATTCTTGGGGTAGTAATTTCGGCAGAAAAGGGAAAAGAGAGGCCAATCTTCATTCTTCCTTTTTCTTTTGTTCTTCTGCCAAAATTCTCTAGCAAAATTTCTCTCTTCTCTTTTATTTTGCCAAAATCGAATACTCCTTACTCAAAGTCCTCCATTGCCGATTCTCTCTAAGTCCCATACACCTTTCTTCTCTTTTCTTTTCCTTAATTAAAGCCAAATCTCACATGTTGGTGGCCATAGCCGAATGCTTCCCTATCCTCTAGGAGCTGAATTTCTCTACTTCGAGGAAGGACATTTGATTAAATTGGTAAGGGATATCACTTATGTCGATTTACTTTCTTTATTTCTTCTTCCGAATGTTGAAATCGAAATCTAATCTCTCCTAATCTTGTTGGCCGAAACTTGGAAGGTGAATTTTGGGACTTTCCATTATAACCGATTTTAAGAGGGAATCTTTCGGGATTTCTAATCCAAGGTAAGTCATACGGTATTCGGCCAAGGGCCATGCATTGTGATTAAATGTTAAATTGGATCTGACACATGGATTTCGACAGATACCATAAATCAAGTAGCTTTTCGGGATTTTAGATTCACAAAGGTAAGTGAATATTCTAATCGGCCAAGGCTTATTAGGTGTTTTAAGATCTATTCCGTATTTATTTAAAAGTCGAAAACTAACCTAATCAAGTGACTTAAGGTTAGCCAATTGCAAGGAAGGAAAGACTACAAGTTTTCGGGATTTGATTAGTAGTGAAATCGGCAGTAAGGTAAGATCTTGGTTTTGATAGTCCTTCGGGATTTAATTAATTAGTTGAATGGATTTATGCTAAAGTGCCTAAGGTTGGCCGAATATAGGGATTAAGGGTCTAAAAGCTTTAGATCGGGTTTTCGGGATTTTTATAAAGCGCTAAGTAAATCAGGTGTGTACCCCACACTAACTCTTAATAGATTTATGGCATCAATTAATATATGTGTTTATAATAATGTGAAATATGGCTAACCATGCAATGGTACAAAGTACCCAGGTACGTTTACCTACTCCTACTATGAGTATGATAAGTTTTGCTATGGCATATATATGAAATTATAAGAATTTGCAACATCCTGAAATTAGGCCTAGTAGGATTGAGCCCAATGGGCCTTAGGCGTAGTAGCGTTTAAAATTTTTTGGAGAATAGGAGATCGGCTTAAGTGCAAGTTGGACCTTTTAGATAAGTGATTTTGGAAGGTTGGGGCTTCTATGAAGTCCCGGATCAAATATTAGCTTTGGGAAAATTTTGGTTTTAGGTGAAAAAAAACCCTTGGAGGTTGGCGGGTAGGCCTTAAGAATAAAATGTGGAGGAAAATTACACAAGTGGTGTGTGTGGTGTAGTGGCAAAGTGACGCCACAAGGAAGGAAGGAGGTCCAAGGTTCTAGTTGTAGCGTTTGCATTCCTTTTTGATTATTTTTTTAAATGAATTTAGACCTTGGCCATAGGGTTATATTTAATTGCGCATGGTTTGAGGCACAAGGAGCTAGTTGGTAAAGTGGCTAGCAGCGTGGATTATGTTATAAGGGAGCCTGGGTTCGAATCTCATGAGAAGCAAGGGAGTATTTATTTTGCGGAGTGGACGGTAAGAGTTTCAGTTCAATTTAAACTCTACTGACGAAGGGATCCCACATCGGAAAGATACAAGGAATGAAGGTGAAGAGCTAGCTATATAAAGAGCATGCCAGGAGAAGGGTTAACATACCTTGGTGGGCGTTGAGCACGGGAGTGGTCGCAGTATGTTTAGCACCGAGTCCTGTCGTGTGTGTAACTCTCTACTCTAGTTGTAGAGCGGCAAATGCCAAGTGCTTCAGTCACGGCAATAGTAGTTACACGAAGCGCATGAAAGACGTGTGGGGCTTCAACGCGATAGTTGAGGCCATCAGTAGTATTCTTGTGGGTTGGGGCTGCTTGGGCCGCGATGGGTCGAAGTGGGCCCAATGGGCCCGTAGGCCCAATTGGAATAAATTGTATGATGATATAGTATATAGTGAACTAGACTAGGTGGAACTTATATACGTGGATAGATTTGTGTTAGGTGGGCCACACGAGCGTGTGGGCCCGAATGGGCTGAAATTGGGTTTTAGGCCCAACAGTCCGGTAAAGACCGAAAATGGTAGTTGAGTCGCTCAAGGCGACACTGCACCTTTAGAAAGGCCATTCTAGGTACAAAATTACGAAAATACCCTTGGTGGATAAATTACGAAAGTACCCTTGGTGGGTAAATTACAAAAATACCCTTGGTGGGTAAATTACGAAAATACCCTTGGTGGGTAAATTACGAAAATACCCTTGGTTGGTAAATTACAAAAATACCCTTGGTGGGTAAATTACGAAAATACCCTTGGTAGGTAAAATTACGGTTATACCCTTAGAGGTTGATTAGCATGATTATGTTGTTTTATGTCTATCTGATTATGATGGTAATTCATGTTATACTTATATTTGATATATGTCTAGCATACATGACATACTGCATACACGAATTATTATGTCATATTGCACGGGTATGATGAGAGGAGGGGGAAGATTGATATCGTGACTTCGGTCACCAGTGATTTGGTATCACATTCGTGTTTTCGGACACTAGAGGTTTGGCACCTCATAGCGACTCGTCCCTGTGGTTAATACCACCGTGGGTTGGCCCCACTTTTGAGATATGGGATCGTCGCCAGTGATTTGGTATCACATGTGGGTTGGCCCCACAACT
Organism: Gossypium rotundifolium; assembly: GCA_025506655.1. Lineage (NCBI taxonomy): Eukaryota > Viridiplantae > Streptophyta > Magnoliopsida > Malvales > Malvaceae > Gossypium > Gossypium rotundifolium. The sequence continues at coordinate 11,844,711 of CP106727.1, forward strand.
TGATGATTCGTGACTTCGGTCACCAGTGGTTTGGCACCACCAGTGGTTTGACACCACCAGTGATTTGGTATCACATTCGTGTCTTCGGACACCAGAGGTTTGGCACCTCATAGCGACTCGTCCCTGTGGTTAACACCACCGTGGGTTGGCCCCACTTTTGAGATATGGGATCGTCGCCAGTGATTTGGTATCACATGTGGGTTGGCCCCACAGATGGATTATTCGTGACTTTGGTCACCAATGATTTGGTATCACATTTATATCGTGACTTCGGTCACCAGTGGTTTGGCACCACCAGTGGTTTGGTACCACACGGGGTAGAAAAGGAGTTATGGATGGCTAGGTTGGGTGCATTATACATATATGTTGCTTTGTTATAATTTGTGTAAGTATGTGGTATTTACCCGGAGAGGGAATATGCATGAGTCTTAGTGACTCACCTTCTCCTTATCTTTTCAGTGATTCGTGAGTTTGCGGATGAGGAGCCGGATGAACTCGAGGAGGCCATGCAATAAAATTTGGTTTTACATGAATTTCCAATTGGGTACTTTATTTTAATTTGGTTTTCATATTTTTATGGATTTGTAATAAGGCTGTTTAATTATGTTTTGGATTATTTTTATGTTTTGAATATGTTTAAAATATGGCTTTTAAATTACTTGGTTAATTTAATAATTGAGCCCAAAGTTTTCTAAACTAAAACTCGAATGGTTTTAAAAATCTTACCATCGGGTAACATGAATAGTTCAATAGTAAAATTACAAGTTAAATGTTTTCAACAGATTAAGTGATTTCCAAAATTCAAGTTTCTATACTCAATTGCAAACGGATTTTCCAAAATGATATTTCAAATTTTCTTAAAAGATATAAATGTTTTCTATCATATGATTTATCAACTAAGTTTTAAAGTTTTATGTAATTTGAAGTAAATTTCAATTTTAACTTATTCTCGACAAATAAAGAATTACAAAGAGTTTTTCACAAAATTTAATTGTTAATTGATTCTTTCAAAAATTATTTTCCTTAGTGGCATACCGATTCTATCGTGGCGTATTGATCGGGTTTGGGGTGTTACAAATTGGTATCAGAGCCTAGGTTTCAAAAACTCGGCTGTGGGTTATGGGGTTCAAAAAAGTTTGTTTGAAAATACATGTTGTTTGGAAGTATGGCACCTTGAGTCTCCGCATCCAAACCGTAAGTTCCTTTATTTTATGTTTGTTAAGACAATGTTATGACTGTATTTTTGGTATTTATTTTGTGTGTCTGGTTTGGATATAGAAATTGTATGTATAAATATCGATTTGCTTTTTGTTTAGTTATCTAGTTATGTGAAAGAAGTTTTAGATTTGGTTTATTAGTGTTATTAGATCGAGTCTTGACGTGAGCGTAGCGTGGTAGGTTAGGACGTGTGACTGTTAGTTAGTTGAAAATTTCGAGGACGAAATTTCTTTAAGGAGGGTAGATTTGTAACATCCTGAAATTAGGCCTAGTAGGATTGAGCCCAATGGGCCTTAGGCGTAGTAGCGTTTAAAATTTTTGGAGAATAGGAGATCGGCTTAAGTGCAAGTTGGACCTTTTAGATAAGTGATTTTGGAAGGTTAGGGGGCTTCTATGAAGTCCCGGGATCAAATATTAGCTTTGGGAAAATTTTGGTTTTAGGTGAAAAAAACCCTTGGAGGTTGGCGGGTAGGCCTTAAGAATAAAATGTGGAGGAAAATGACACAAGTGGTGTGTGTGGTGTAGTGGCAAAGTGACGCCACAAGGAAGGAAGGAGGTCCAAGGTTCTAGTTGTAGCGTTTCCATTCCTTTTTGATTTTTTTTTAAATGAATTTAGACCTTGGCCATAGGGTTATATTTAATTGCGCATGGTTTGAGGCACAAGGAGCTAGTTGGTAAAGTGGCTAGCAGCGTGGATTATGTTATAAGGAGCACAGGTTGAATCTCATGAGAAGCAAGTGAGTATTTATTTTATGGAGTGGACGGTAAGAGTTTCATTCAATTTAAACTCTCTTGTGAAGGGATCCCACATCGGAAAAATACAAGGAATGAAGGTGAAGAGCTAGCTATATAAAGAGCATGCCGGAGAAGGGTTAACATACCTTGGTGGGCGTTGGGCACGGAGTGGTCGCAGTGGCGGCTTTAGCACCGAGTCCTATCGTGTGTAACTCTCTCTACTCTAGTTGTAGAAGCGGTAAATGCCAAGAAGTGTCATCACGGCAATAGTAGCCACACGAGCGTGCGAGTGTGCGTGTGGGGCTTCAACGCGATAGTTGAGGCCATCGATGAGTATTCTTGTGGGTTGGGGCTACTTGAATGCGATGGGCCGAAGTGGGCCCAATGGGCCCGTAGGCCCAATTGGAATAAATTGTATGATGATATAGTATATAGTGAACTAGACTAGGTGGAACTTATATACGTGGATAGATTTGTGTTAGGTGGGCCACACGAGCGTGTGGGCCCGAATGGGTTTGAAATTGGGTTTAGGCCCAACGATCCCAGAAAGACCAAAATGGTAGTTGAGTCGCTCAAGGCGACCTTGCACCTTTAGAAAGGCCATTCGGTACAAAATTACGAAAATACCTTGGTGGATAAATTACAAAATACCCTTGGTGGGTATACCCCCTTGGTGGGTAAATTACTACCCTTGGTGGGTAAAATACCCTTGGTGGGTAAATTACAAAAATACCCTTGGTAGGTAAAATTACGGTTAAAATTACTTAGAGGTTGATTAGCATGATTATGTTGTTTTATGTCTATCGATTATGATGGTAATTCATGTTATACTTATATTTGATATATGTCTAGCATACATGACATCGCATACACGTAATTATTATGTCATATTGCACGGTATGATGAGAGGAGGGAAGATTGATATCGTGACTTGGTCACCAAAGATTTGGTATCACATTCGTGTTTTCGGACACGGAGGTTTGGCACCTCATAGCGACTCGTCCCTGTGGTTAATACCACCGTGGGTTGGCCCCACTTTTGAGATATGGGATCGTCACCAGTGATTTGGTATCACACGTGGGTTGGCCCCACAACTTGATGATTCGTGACTTCGGTCACCAGTGGTTTGGCACCACCAGTGGTTTGGCACCACCAGTGATTTGGTATCACATTCGTGTCTTCGGACACAGAGGTTTGGCACCTCATAGCGACTCGTCCCTGTGGTTAACACCACCGTGGGTTGGCCCCACTTTTGAGATATGGGATCGTCGCCAGTGATTTGGTATCACATGTGGGTTGGCCCCACAGATGGATTATTCGTGACTTTGGTCACCAGTGATTTGGTATCACATTTATATCGTGACTTGGTCACGGTGGTTTGGCACCACCAAGTGGTTTGGTACCACACGGGTAGAAAAGGAGTTATGGATGGCTAGGTTGGGTGCATTATACATATATGTTGCTTTGTTATAATTTGTGTAAGTATGTGGTATTTACCCGGAGAGGGAATATGCATCGAGTCTTGGTGACTCACCTTCTCCTTATCTTTTCGTGTGATTCGTGAGTTTGCGGATGAGGAGCCGATGAACTCGAGGAGGCCATGCAATAAAATTTGGTTTTACATGAATTTCCAATTGGGTACTTTATTTTAATTTGGTTTTCATATTTTTATGGATTTGTAATAAGGCTGTTTAATTATGTTTTGGATTATTTTTATGTTTTGAATATGTTTAAAATATGGCTTTTAAATTACTTGGTTAATTTAATAAAAACTCGCAATGGTTTTAAAAATCTTACCATCGGGTAACATGAATAGTTCAATAGTAAAATTACAAGTTAAATGTTTTCAACAGTTAAGTGATTTCCAAAATTCAAGTTTCTATACTCAATTGCAAACGGATTTTCCAAAATGATATTTCAAATTTTCTTAAAAGATATAAATGTTTTCTATCATATGATTTATCAACTAAGTTTTAAAGTTTTATGTAATTTCGAAGTAAATTTCAATTTTAACTTATTCTCGATAAATAAAGAATTACAAAGAGTTTTTCACAAAAATTTAATTGTTAATTCGATTCTTTCAAAAATTATTTTCCTTAGTGACATACCAGATTCGGTCGTGGCGTATTGACCGGGTTTGGGGTGTTACAAGAATGTGAATAAGGATTATGTTATGGTTAATGCATAATTGTATGACATGGGGCATATGGGTGATATATAAAGGGGAAGTGAATTGGTGGTTTTATACCCCAATATCTGAATATGGTGACTTATGTCACAATATCCGAATGTGGTGACTTATGTCACAATATATGAATGTGGTGACTTATGTCACGAATATATATATATATATATGGTGGCTATGCCACGAATTTTATAAGGGCGATGAGCACGCCGATCGCAAATGATCGCCTTCGATGGTGTGTAGCGGATGGAGGGTTGACTTAGTAGTCCCCACGGTGTGATGGTTGGTACAGGTGATGTGTATCGGATGGTTATTTAGGCTTGGGTTCGGGTTTGCATCATTAATTATATATATGTTACTATGTATGATTTGACATGCCTGAGTTAATTGAGTTATGTGTTGGTTGTACACATTGAGTCTGTTTGACTCACCCCTTGTGGGACTATTTTCAGGTGACACTCAGTAATAGACCAGGTCGATAGGAGCTCAGTGGTGGCCATGCAAAGCTCAGAGACTGTTTTACTTTTATTAGTTCAATTTATATTTAAGTTTGTATTATTTCGGGTTTTTATTTGATGTAATAAGGCCAAAGTATTAAAATTGTTTATGCATGCTCTCAAATTACTTAGCATGATACGATTATTATCGAATTAAAGTTAAAAGTCAATTTTTCTTAAGTATAAATATCAAATGTTTTGACACCTAATCAACACGTGTTTTAAAGCTTTGAGCCCAACCCAAATAAACCGATTTCAAAAACACACAAGTTTTTAGCAAAGTTCAAATAAGATTTGAATTATTTTTCCTAGAAGCATGCCAGATCCGGTCAGGGCTTGTAGGCCGGGTTTGGGGTGTTTCAAAAGGTGTGTAGATCTCTATCACACTAGTTAATCTAAATTATATGTATGTTATGGGCTAAAAGTCAAAAATAAGGTCAGATGAGCAATCAGATTACCCAAAAAGGGTAGGCAAGGGATGCAGTGCGTAATCATAGAAACTTCTCTGTGTGTATCAAGTATGTAAAAATATGTGATCTGTTTAGATAGTTTAATGTTCTGATTCTTGCATGTATGCATGGGATGGGATTGATTGATTTACAGAAGAGGAGCAGGTCGCGAGGTGATCAGTGGCTTTGCCACATAGGTCACATAGTGATCGGTCTTTATGACAGGCAGTACAGCTGTCGATATATTATTAAGGTCGCATAGAGATAGGTGGTTTCGCCACATAGGTCACATAGTGATCGGTCTTTATGACAGGCAGCACAACTATCGATATAGTGTGTAGCAGATGGAGGGTTGATTGTAGAAATCCCCACGGTGTGATGGTTGGTACAGGGGTGTGTAGAGGATGGACTCATAGGTTTAGGATGGGCCATGTTGCATATTTTGTTACCCTTGTATACGGGCCAAGGCTCATAATGTGTTTGTGGGCCTCAAGCCTTTTTATGTGTTCTCGGGATTTCCACACTGAGTCTTGGTGACTCAGCCTTTTATTTTTCCCAACCTTTCAGGTGAGCAGTAGATCGTGGACATGGGAGTCGAGGCAGACTCGAGGGGTCATCAAGTTTTATTTCTACAAATTATTTTTGGGATTTCTTTAAATTTTATTTTATTTTATTTAAGAATATTTATGTAATAAGGCCCCTAGTTTTATTCGACTAAGAAGTTATCAATGTTAAGCAACTTATAAATTTTGTGATAAGGTTTATTTATACTTAATAATAAAAATACAAAGAGGTTTATTTTCAAAAAGTCTCTCCTTTATTCAAAATTTAATTAATTTAACTTGTGTTTTCAAAATGCGATAAAATGTTATGTGTTCGATAACATGCCAAATCCGGTCGGAATGCCTGGGCCGGGTTTGGGGTGTTACATTTTGGTATCAGAGCCCAGTTCAAAACTCGGGTTGTGAAATGGGCGTAGAGGTGTTTTGGAAAAAATTTTTTAGAAAAATGTCTGGTTTGAAGACATGGCCTTCGAGTCTACCGACACCCGATCCACCCAGGTAAGTATTCTGAACTCCCGATTGTGATATAAATATGGGCTTAATGGGCTTTATGGGACGTAGACTATCTAGATGAGAATTTGATGGACTCTAGGCTTAGGCAAATAACTTTCAATTCCATAAGACTTAACTTCACTAAAACAAAACCTGTAAACGAGTCACAAGACTAAGGTGTGGCAACAGGCATATGCATGTCTAGGAGTAGATCCGGAAGAGCTTGGTATTTAAGCAGTCCTAGTGACTCACCTTCTCTTCACAGGAATCTTACCTGGTGCGTAGTGACTGTTCACTCTAGCTATAAGGACTAGTTCATGGGCTGAACCCATAATTAAAACCCGAAAGGGACCAACCACCCTATTTTACAAACAAAACCCCTAAGTTTTGTACACTTCCAAAAAAAATACATTTGATTTGAAAATGTTCGCAACTATGAAGAAAATTACCAAATTACCCTTGTTTTGCAAAATGACCAAAATAACCCTGATTTGTAGAATTACCAAATTACCCTTATTTTGTAAAATTACCAAAATACCCCTGAATCACAAAATTACCAAAATACCTTCAGATCACAAAAATTACTGAAATACCCTAAATTTCAAAATTACCAAAATACCCTAAAATTTTAAAATTATCAAAATGCCCCTGAATTTCAAAATTACTGAAATACCCTCAGATTTCAAAATTTTTAAAATGCCTCGGATTCCAAAATTACCAAAATACCCTCAATTTCCAAAATTACCAAAATACCCCTAGAATGTAAAATTACCAAAATACCCTTATTTTATAAAATCATCAAGGAACCTCATTTCAAAAAAAATTTACGAAAATGCCCCTATAGGATAAAATTACAAAAATACCCTTGGGTAGTGAAAACAACAACCACAACAACAACAACAACACTTTTCTGTAATGAACATGAGTTCATGATTGAATGTATGGGTTTCTTAGAGGATATGAACTTGAGACTGTATGGTGAATGCGAATTCGAAATAATTACTCTTAAAGCTATCATTTATAAGACTGTCCGTGGTTAAAAAAAAGTGGAAGAAAACTAAAAATTCATAAAATTTCTAATCAGATAAATGCGAATCGGTAGAATGAGTACAAGGGGACGAAGACGCTTTAGATGCGAATAATGGTGCGTACCCTACCATAGTATACTAAGTGTTTATTTTGGCTTTAGAATTAGAGTTCGCAGCGAAAGCATAGTGGTGAGACTCAAGTAGAATGATTACTAGTTAGTTGGAAATTTCGAGGACAAAATTTCTTTAAGGAGGGTAGAACTGTAACATCCTAAATTTTTGGGCCTATGCGTTTAATGGGTGGATATGTGGAATGAGTTAATTTAAGTGTTAGGGGTCCAAATTGGGCTCAGACTTAGGCAGAGGCCTTGATTAAAATTATCTGTTTGGGCACTATAGGGTTTAAAAGGTAGTATCTATGTTTAAAATTCCAAAGTGGGCTTGTGGCCCAATCGTAGTAGGTGACGCCACACAAGGGAGTAAGGGGCCCAAATTTAAGTTTCATGAGCCCAATTCTTTTAATTTAAGTTAGCTAAATTTTGGGCATTAGGTGTAACACCCTAAATTAGGGGTTATTTGTAATTTAAATATTTTTCCCGTGTGTGTACTGGAAGAATTAAATTCTAGGATTATTTGGCATGTTTTATGGTTTAAAAATAACCCCGAGCTAGGCTTGACCTAGTATTAAAAATTTTCTTTTTAAGTATCTAAAAGGAGGGAGCTAGGAGATAGGGGTTAAATAAAATTTAAGGAGATGAATGACACAAAGAATGGGCTTGGTACAATTGGTTTGGTGCGTCTAAGGGTTTGCAAAGGGGGTCTTGGGTTCGATTCATGGGAGATACAAGGGGGGATGTTTTTTTTTGGGCTTTGGCGTTAAAAGGAAAAGGGCTCAAGTATAAAGGCTTTATAAATAAATGGTGGGGTTATGTGACATGAAAGTCAAATTGGGAGAAGTGGCAAGGGGCGTTGGAAGAGAGGGCTGCGGCAGTGGGTCTTGGTTTCGAACCCCAGGAGTTGCACTTTGGTTTTTATTTTTTTTCAATGCTGCTGGCGTGAATGGGAGAGTGTTGGCCTAATTTTGGACTCTTAATTTCGGCTGGAAGAGTAGCTATTAGTGTTTTATTTTCATTATAATTGATGAGGAGTGGCTAGGAGATAAAGATGTAAGATAAACCTTGCTTAATTTTTGATAATTAAAGGTCAGAGTTAATCACAAAACTAAGTGTTGTCGATTCACAGACTCCTTGGGGCTATCCATATTCGGTTTAACACCTAGAGAAAGAGGCCAAAATTCTTCAATTTTTCTTTTCTTTTTCTCCAAGTTGCTGCTGCCGAATTTTTCCTTAGCCTCTCTTGTCAAATTCTTCAAAAATTCTCTTCTCCTCTTGCTTCCTTTTTAGCCGAATCTACCCTCTCTTTTAAGATAAAATTCCAGCCCTTCCATCTTGCCTTGGCCGAATCTCTTAGGGGCTGCCAAACCTCTCTTTTGTAGTTCTCCAAGTGGCGTTGGGGTAAGTATGTTCTTCCTTAAAGAAATCGGGTTGTTCCTTCTCTTTTGGGATGGCCGAATGAGTCATAAAAATCACAAAGATGGTATTTCTTGTTGTAGTTAACAGCAAGGTACGTTATTGGAGACTATCGGGTGTTGATTTCTCAAAGGTAAGCCACCTACACTATTCGGCCATAGGCCACTTTCCATAGTTTTATTGTAACCAATTTTAACAAAGTGACATATAGGGATTTCGACAGTTCAGAAGATAGGAGTGGTTTCCAGGATTTCGATTTTGCCTTGGTAAGTGACTAGTAAGAATCGGCCAAGGGCCATATTTGGATTAAAAGTACGATTAGTCCTTCGGGATTACTATTTGGCCGAATAGGCCTATGGTACTAATTTTGGGTGATTGGCCGAATATAGGTCAAGGAATAAAGCACTAAAGATTGAAAACTTCGGGATCTAGGAATTTCGATAGTAACAGGTGTGTAAGAACTCACTACACACTTTATTAATTTACATGAATATTGTTGTTATTCACCTTTTTGGTAGTATTTTGCTTATGGCTAAGCATGGATTCCGGGTAAGTCCCCTAACTTGTGATTTTTGATATATGATTTGCATGCCATCACATGATGTTAAATGCTATGACATGATATATGATAATTGATATATAAGCATGTGTTGGTGGGATTGATGAGAGGAGGGGGATAATTTTACGGACTGTCGTCAGTGGTTTTGACCACAAGATGGGTTGGCCCCATCAGATTATTTGTGACCTATGGTCATCAGTGGTTTTGACCACACCGATTGATAAATTGCGACTAAGTCCCAGTGGTTTGGTACCACTAGTGGTTTTGACCACACTTGATTATTTGTGACCTATGGTCATCAGTGGTTTTGACCACACGATGGGTTGGCCCTATCATTTAATTTGTGACCCATGGTCATCAATGGTTTTGACCACACGAGGTAGTTAAGGAGTATGGATGGTTAGGTTGGGTTGCATATTTGCATGTTAATTAATAAATTGTGTATGAGTGCATTTCCGGGTGGGGGATTTACACACTGAGTCTTGGTGACTCACCCCGTTCCATTACCATTTTGCAGATGAGTAGATCGCGGAGATGGTGCCGGAGAGGACTCGAGGCGGCCATGCTTATTGTTGGTTTTGATTTATTTTGCTATTGTTAAAGTTATTTATTTCCTAAGTCTTTTTATTTTGGGATTGTAATAAGGCCGCTATTATTATTTTGGATGTTTGTTTTACTGTTTTATTTTACTCATGTTATGTTACAAACGAAGTTTTTAAATGTTAAGTGCACCGGTTAAAAGTAACTTTTCAACCTTAATAAACTTCTACGAGTTTTTAAAGATGTTACCATCGGGTAACAAAAATAAACTAAGTCAACTACAACTTTGACGATTTCAAAATGCTACATGATCAACCGTTTTCAAAAAGGGGTTATCAACCCAACTATATTTATAAAAAGTCCAACTAAGTTTTCAAACAAAATTTTCATACCTTAGCCATATTTTATCAAGTTTTCACCATGTTTTCAAAATGAAACAAATTATTTTACTTCGTGACATACTAGATCCGGTCAGGACTCGTGGGCCGAGTTTGGGGTGTTACATTAGGATTAGGTGGAGTGGATGGCAACAAGGCTAAAATTTAGGGGTTTTAATGTTTAAAATATGTGAATAATAAGTAGATAAAGGCTATTATTTAGGAATTTATTTTATGTGGATAATAAGTAGATAAAGGCTAAGATTTAGGGATTTTAATGATTAAAATATGTGGATAATATGCAGATAAAGGAGGGAGGAGTTAGAGATAATTAAGTCTCTTTTAGATGAGCTAGTAGATTAAGATAAAGGAGAAAAGTTAGGAATTTATCTACAAAGAGAGTGATGGCCAAGAATCTATCACTGAGAGGAGTAAAGAAACCAGCTACTACATGGCAAAGGGTTGCCGAATTTCCTATAAATAGAGGGGGCTATCTCCTTGTTTCTGACATTAAATCCTCTCCCTTTTTGTGCCGAAATTCCGTAGCTTCTTTTCTCCAAATTTTTTTCTCTATTTCGTTAAAAGCCAAAACTTTTCCCCACTTTCTTTTCCCTTGTGCCGATTTCTCTAAAAAGCTGAAGCATCCATTTTATTCATCCTATTTGAGAAATTATTCTACACTTCCGGCATTTAAATCCTCCCTTGACATTGTCGAATTCTCTCTCTAGTACTAGCCAAATATCTTAAGTTAAGGTAAGAGTAGATTTTTGATTAGTTCTCATAATCTATTCCCGATTTTTGAAAAGGCAAAAGCCGAAAGCTAATAGTTTAATGGTTTATGATGGGTGGCAAGTCGGGATTTGAAGGAAGCCTAGTCGACTAGATCTAAAAGCCAAAATTCATAAGTCTCTAATTTCGGGATTTTTAAGGTAAGAAGATTTTCCTAGATTTCTATTAGATTTCATCATTATATACAAGATTTTAACTTTATAAGGAGGATTAACGATTAAAATTATTATAGTAACTCGATAAGGATTTATGATGGAATTAAATATGGATCGTGCAAAAGAAAGAATCCTTAAGTTTAAGAAACGAAAAGATTCATTGCTCGAGATTGGCCAATTGGTTGTGGACCGCTTCGAACAACACCTTAGGCGATAGCGGTTGTGTCGACTAAGGATAGCATCGATATAGAAAGCCTCATTTTATCGGTAATCGTGTGTGTAGATTCTTGACACATAAGCTTTGTTATATTATATGTATGTTATGGTCTAAAAGTCGGAAAAGGTGTGTAGATCTCTATCACACTAGTTAATCAATTATATGTATGTTATGGGCTAAAAGCCGGAAAAGGTGTGTAGATCTCTATCACACTAGTTAATCTGAATTATATGTATGTTATGGGCTAAAAGTCGAAAAATGAGGTCAGATGAATGTCGTATTACCCGTAAAGGGTAGGCAAGGGATGCAGTGCGTAATCATAGAAACTTCTCCGTGTATCAAGTATGTAAAAATATGTGATCTGCTTAGATAGTTTAATGTTCGATTCTTGCATGTATGCATGGGATGGGATTGATTGATTTACTAAGGGAGCAGGTCGCGAGGCGATCAATGGCTTTACCACATAGGTCACATAGTGATCGGTCTTTATGACAGGCAGTATAGCTGTCGATATATTATTAAGGTCGCATAGCGATCGATGGCTTCGCCACATAGCTCACATAGTGATCGGTCTTTATGACAAGCAGCACAGCTGTCGATATGGTGTGTAGCGGATGGAGGGTTGATTGTAGAAATCTCCACGGTGTGATGGTTGGTACGGGGGTGTGTAGAGGATGGACTCATAGGTTTGGTATGGGCCATGTTGCATATTTTGTTACCCTTGTATACGGGCCAAGGCTCATAATGTGTTTGTGGGCCTCAAGCCTTTTTATGTGTTCTCGGGATTTGCACATCGAGTCTTGGTGACTCAAATTTTTATTTTTCCAACATTTCGTGAGCAGTAGATCGTGGACATGGGAGTCGAGGCGGACTCGAGGGGTCATCAAGTTTTATTTCTACAAATTATTTTTAGGATTTCTTTAAATTTTATTTTATTTTATTTAAGAATATTTATGTAATAAGGCCCCTAGTTTTATTCAACTAAACAGTTATCAATGTTAAGCAACTTATGAATTTTGTGATAAGGTTTATTTATAATTTATAATAAAAATACAAAGAGGTTTATTTTCAAAAAGTCTCTCCTTTATTCAAAATTTAATTAATTTAACTTGTGTTTTCAAAATGTGATAAAATGTTATGTGTTCGATAACATGCCAGATCCGGTCGGAATGCATGGGCTGGGTTTGGGGTGTTACAAGATCTACTCTTAAGTAGGGTCTATTTGTCCTCCACCTAAGCACATCAGATTTGGATTAAGCATGCATAATAAAGAACAAACTAAGTATTTATCATATAATTCAGGAAACAATAACAAGATTCATCTAGGTTTCATCCCCTTCAAGAATCTGAAGGGTTTAGTTCATAATGAATAAAGAAAACATCTCAAGATAAAAGATAAAAACAAAACATAAGAAATCCCTAAAACCCCCTGAAGGAATTGAAGGAGAAATCCGTCGTCTTGAGTAGAATTCTGGCTCCTTGAGATGGATCAACTGGCTATCTTCGAGTAATTCCCACAAATCTGACCTTCTGGCTCAGATCCTTGGCATAGCTAACTGCTCCCGAAAAAAGCCCTCGCAAAAGGCTTCTGCCGAACTCCCCCGTAAGTTGCACCCTTGGGTGTTTATATAGACTTTGAGATGCCTTACTTGGCCCCTAAGTATCCTAATTCAAGTATAATTCCTACTCGGGTGTTTGAATAGGCTTTGGAATGTGTTTCTTTGCCTCAAAGTATCCTATTCCGAGTAGAATTGCTCTTTTCTACAGCAGGGACACGACCATGGTACACGCCCGTGTAAATCGTTTTCAGGCCGTGTCACGATTCTGTCGATTGAGGCACGGCCATGTAAATCGTGGCATGGTCGTGTCTTAGTCAATTGTTGAGGCACAGTCGTGTGGCTTGAAGTCCAGGCCGTGTCGATTACCACTTTGGCCCAAATTTTCCCGTTTTAGGCCTATTTCTCATTCTTTTCATCCTCGGGTGCTTTCTTGAGTATAAAACATTAAAAGAAAGGATTAAGAGCACCTTTTTACATAAATCAAGGGCTAAATCATCCAAAAGCATGCTAAATATAGAGTTAAAATATGTTACTTTTATGATTTATCAATTTCTTACAGTGGGATTACCAATCCAGGCTAAATCCCTGTAGCATATGCTCAAAGAGTATTGTCGGGATTACCAGTCAAGGCTAAATCCCCTGCAATGACAAATACTCTATAGAACTTTGTCTGGATTACCAGTTCTGGCTAAATCCAAACTCACATTTACTTTGGATTACCTGTTCAGGTTAAATCCTTTTCACACATATTCTTCGGGAGGGCTTATATCAGGATCAACTGTCTGGGCTAGATCCTTTTCACACATTTTCTTCGGGAGGGCTAATACTAGGATCACTCGTCTGGGATAGATCCTTTTTACCATCAAATCCTTTTCAGTGATCCATCGAATTCCATTCCATCCAGTCGGGATTTATTTATCTTTATATCAAGTATTATCAATATTTCATCTATTATCATACATTAAACATTCAATTCAAATTCATGTCACATAAATATACATTTCAAGCATTCAAGAATTCAATTCAAGTTGTACAAACTTACCTCGTTGCTTGTTCGTGTTTATAATTTCACTAATTCGATGTCTTTTCTTTTCCATGTTCAAGTATCATATTTGAGTCATCTGAATCTTTATAAATAAACTCGATCATCATTTTCATTCATTTCATATTCTGATACATTCAATTAATGCTCTAGGCAAAATTACCATTTTTCCCCTAAGCTTTTAATTAATGATGATTTCATCCTTAGGCTCAGAAATATAAAATTCTTGTAATTTAATAGTTGTTTCAAGCGTAATTATTCTCATATATATTGATAACAGCGAATGAATTCTATGAAATATCATAATTTTCCATAATTTCCACACATTTCAGTTTAATCCCTAAAACATGTTTTCACCCGATCTTGCTCTAAATTAATAATTTCATTCAATTTTTTAATTTAAATAATAAAATAATACATGTCATGCAATTTGGTCATTTTTGACATTTTTACAAAATTGCCCATAAATTTTTACTTTTATTCAATTTAGTTTCTGAGCCTAAAACATGCGAATTAGCCATGCTAGCTGAATATTCATATATATTTTCCTTCTCCTTCTCTCCATTCCACATCCTTAATTTATATAACATGCTTATAAGTAACATTATTTATGATTTCACTATTTACTTATAAATTTATTAAAAGTTGTCCATTTGAGACATAGTCACTAAATTATTTATATCTTGAGCTAAAAATTCTAATTTAATGTCCGCTTGATGTTTTAGAAACTAGACTCAAATATTTTTATACCATAAAAATTTAGAATTGATAGTTTAACAATAAGTATAGTAAAATCTTCAAATTTGACTCTGCTACGCTATTTGATAGCTTCTACCTTTCTTTACTAAATATTAATTATCTCTTAGTACGAGATTTGGATGATGTTTCTGTTTGTTTCTATTAAAATAGACTCATTAATAATTTAAACATGTAAATTTAGGCCCCTAATTATTTTTCTACAATTTTTTATGATTTTTCAAACTCAGAACAGGGGAACCCAAAATTATTCTGACCTTGTCTCACAAAATTTATTATAACTCATAATTTACAATTCCATTGCTTACATTTCTTCTTCTATGAAAAACTAGAATCAATAAAATTTAATTTAATATTTTATTCGTCCTATAATTCGATTTTCACATTTTTTGGTGATTTTTCAAAGTTAGACTACTACTTACATCCAAAATAGTTTTAGTGCGAGATATTAATTACCATGTTTATAACACCCTTATTTTCTTTCTCTACACTATTTCTCATCACTTTCTCTTATTTTCTCTTCACTAACATATAAGAAAATAGAACCATATATAAGAAAACTTTACATTAGCATCATTTCCATACTTTTTCAATAATATCAAATTTAAAAATATATTAAAATCTTGATGTTCTTACCTTGTCATATTGATTTCAATCTTTAACTTGATTTTTCTCTCTCCTCTAGCTTCTATTTCTTGAATCCAACTTGATATTTTAACTCCCCATAGTCTCCTTAACATTTTTCTCTCTTGGTATGTAACACCCCAAACCCGGTCAACACACCACGATCGAATCTGGCATGTTACGGGGTGAAAACGTTTGAATAAAACAAGTTTCCCGGTTTATTTTTATTTAAAACTCTTTTATCGTTTTAAGGTTTAGTAAACCATGTACAAAGTGATGTTGAAAACGTTTTTGTGTTGCTTTAGAATCCAGAGAACTCATGCTTGAAAATCTGTTTGCTGTTACTTGTTTTTAGGAATCATACGATAATTATTAAAATCGAGTGAGACGAGCATAGTCGAGTAAAAAAAACCATTTGTGTTTGAAGTTATTTGAGAAATTAAATTTGATAATCACTTAGGTTAATGTGTTATCATCTTGTGTACATTATTAGCCGATAGTAAGGTTTGAAAACCCGAAAGAGATATAATTTTGAAAACGTTGCTCTTTACCGGTTATTTAAGCAAGTCAATTTATTAAGCACATGCATAATCTAATCTAATCAAAATAAAAGCAAGTAATTAAAACCCAAAATAATACTTAGCGGCCTTATTACAAAACCAAAACCAAATTTAAGTAAATAAATAAAACTGAAATAGTAATTTAAAGTCAAAACCCGAAACAAGCATGCATGGCCACCTCGAGTCCTCCCTGGCTCCAGATCTGCGATCTATGCCTCATCTGCAAAATATATGGGAAGGGGTGAGTCACCGAGACTCAGTGTATAAATCCCCAACCCGATAGTGCAACACTTACGCAAATCATCAGTAAAACATGCAAATCATGCAACCCCATAACCTAACCATCCAATCTCCTTTATCTACCCCGTGTGGTCAAAACCACTGGTGGTCAAAACCACTGGTGACCGAAGTCACAAATATATATATCGATGTGGTCAAAACCACTGATGACAATCCCGTAATTAATCATGTGGGGCCAACCCAATGTGGTACCAAACCACTGGGACAAGTCACAATATCCATATGTGGTCAAAACCACTAGTGACCGTAGTCACAAATATCATCAATGTGGTCAAAACCACTTGTGGTCAAAACCACTGGGACTTAGTCACAAATTATATTATTAAAGATAGGGCCAACCCGTCGTGTGGTCAAAACCATTGGTGACAGTCCAAATAATTCTTCCCCCTCCTCTCAACAATCCTGCCATCATGTCCATATCAATCTTGGCATAATAACATATGATGATGCAAATAACACATGGCATAGCATTAAACAATGACATGACAGCATATAACGAGATCCGTAATCAGGGGACTTACCCAGAGTCCACACTCATGCCCACAAGGCATAACCACCGATTTTAATGGCTATTACAGTAACACAATAAACATATCATACTAATGACGTGTGTAAGCGTTACACACCTGACTATTCGTAGATCTAAGCAAAATCCCGAAACTACGTGAAACTAACGAGATCCCAAAATGTTGCCTTCCCCCTTCCTACAATCGGTCAGCACTTTGTTAGTAACCAAAAGCCTATTCAGCTCCATTAGAAATCCCAAAGATATATCGCATAAAGGTAGCACCTTACCTTAATGCCGATTTGGTTTCCAACCAAATCCTGAAGCTATGTGATGAACCTTCCTCACAATCGACCAAGCACTAATACACACAAACGATTAGCCTTCAGCCTTTGAATGAATAAGAAACAGATCTACACGCTAGAACCCTTACCTAGATCGGCCACCGAATCTCGAAGATCTACCGAATTAGGTTGTACTCCTCCCTACAATCGACCAAGTACCACTATCATTAGCATAAGCCTTCGTTAATAAACACAATAAGAAATATCGAAACCATAAAACACTTACCCCCTTACCTTACTGACAGATTCGGCCACCAATATAGAACAAGAAGAGTTTAAGTTTGGATCTATAACAAATGGGGAGATAGAAAAGAAGCCACTTACCAAGAGATTCGGCTATGACTCAAAAAGAAAGAGATAGATTCGGCACTTCAATGGAGACTAGATCAAATAAGAAGAGAAAGACATAAGGCCAAGGATATTCGGCCAAACACTTGAAAGAAGAGAA
This sequence comes from Gossypium rotundifolium, assembly GCA_025506655.1. Classification (NCBI taxonomy): domain Eukaryota; kingdom Viridiplantae; phylum Streptophyta; class Magnoliopsida; order Malvales; family Malvaceae; genus Gossypium; species Gossypium rotundifolium. The sequence continues at coordinate 11,862,182 of CP106727.1, forward strand.
GAAGAAGAGAACTCACAAGGTTTCAGCTTTTGAAGATGGAAGAGATGGAGAAGAAAATAGACCCAAGATTCGGAAAAGAAGAGAAAACGCAACTCAGAAAAGGGTTAGGGAGTTTCGGCTAACCAAAGAATGAAGAGATAGAAGAAAAGAAGGAATGGGGATATGGTTTTCGGCTAGCAATGTTTGAACCAAAGAAGAGAAGATGATGAATATATGGTTTCGGCTTTCTCAAGGAAATGGCAAGGGTGGTTCGGCCAAGCAGAAAGAATGCCGAAAAGAGAAAACCAAAATGAGAAAGAGAGCAAGAGGGGTTTCGGCTTATGACTCTAACTCAAGAGAAAAAGAAAAGGACTCTCCCCACTTGTCGAAATATTCCCTAAAACCACCATAGACATTCGGCACACCCCCTTCCCAAGTACCAAAACCGATCACTCCTCCTCTCCACAGTCCAACTTTCGGCCAACACTAAGTCTCCCTTAATCGATTCCTCAAAATCCTCCTAACCCCTCATTCAAATGAGCTTGAAAGGTTCAAACTCCTAAATTTCCTCACTTTCTTCTGTTTGACTCCTTCCATCCTTATGTTCCAGAGTCCATCCTGAGCACACCACTTCCTCAGCTTAGCGTCAAAATAATAAGCAAAAAATGAGATTTCTGCTCGAACCTGATCTCCTTCCCTGCATGTGACGTCACCATCCAAGCACCTTAGTGGTGCCTCCTTTGCCACTTTGCCACTAGGTTGTTTGTGTCACAACCCTCCAATAAATTCTTTTAACCCCTAACTCTCCTAGCTCCCTCTTCCTAAGCACTAAAACAAAATTTTTGGCCATGACCCAGGCCTAACTCGAGGTCATGCCTAGACCCCAAAACATGCTAAACTAGCACAGTAAGCATATCGTCACATGCAAACACATGCAAAATGTAGAGACCCTGATTTAAGGATATTACAGTTCTACCCCCCTTAAAAATAATTTCAGCCTCAAAATTACATGGTCAGAAGAGTTGATGGTATTGCTGCCGCATCGCATCCTCTGATTCCCACGTGGCCTCCTCCGTACCATGCTTTCGCCATAATACTTTCACCAAGGGAACTGACTTCTGACGTAGAACCTTGACATCCCGATCCAAGATCTGTACCAGTTCCTCCTCGAAAGACAAGTCTGAGTTTACCTCTATCTCCGTAACTGACACAACATGCGATGGATCTGATCGATAGCGCCTAAGCATGGAAATATGAAAGACGTCGTGAATCTAACTTAACTCCGCTGGTAACTCGAGCTGATAAGCTACCAGTCCCACTCGCTTCAGTACCGTATACGGCCCGATAAACCTAGGGCTTAGCTTCCCTTTTTGCCCAAATCTTAACACTTTCTTCCATGGCAATACCTTCAGAAAGACCTTATCACCCACTGCATACTTTATATCCCTGCGCTTAAGATCGATGTAAGACTTTTCCCTGTCCGATGCTTCCTTAAGACGAGCCCGAATCACCTTAACCTTATCCTCTGTTTCTACTACCAACTCCGGACCCAACATCTGCTGTTCACCCAATTTTGTCCAACATGTAGGAGTACGACATTTCCGTCTATATAGTGCCTCATATGGTGCCATCTGAATACTTGATTGATAACTATTGTTATAAGTGAACTCTGCCAATGGTAGATACTCCTCCCAACTACCGCTAAAATCCAGAACACAGCCTCTTAGCATGTCTTCTAGAATCTGAATTACTCTCTCAGACTGTCCATCAGACTGCGGGTGAAAAGCCTTGCTAAAATCTAACCTCGTCCCTAATACCTAATGCAAGGCTTTCCAAAACCTTGACGTGAACCTGGGATCCCTATCCGAGATAATTGATACTGGCACTCCATGCAACCTTACTATCTCTGCCACATACAACTTGGCTAACTTCTGGAGCGAATAATCAACTCGAACTAGTATGAAATGAGCTGACTTAGTCAAACGGTCCACAATCACCCAGACTGAGTCCTTCTTGCTAGGCGTAAGGGGTAGCCCACTGACAAAGTCCATGGTAATCATTTCCCACTTCCACTGCGAAATCTTTACTGGCTGCAACAGTCCTGACGGTAACTAATGCTCAGCTTTAACTTGCTGGCATGTCAAACACTTGCCCACAAACTCGTTACTTCCCGTTTAAGACCTGGCCACCAGAACTGTTCCCTCAAATCACGATGCATCTTACTGCCTCCAGGATGCATAGCGTATGGGCTGCTATGAGCTTCCTGAAGGATCCGCTGTCTCAACTCAACGTCCTTTGGCATACATACTTTCCCCTGAAAACACAATACTCCATCACCACCTAAACTGTGACCCTCTGATTCACCATTCTGTACTTGCACCCTCCGAGCACTCAAAACCTCATCTACCAGCTGTTTCTCTCTAACCTAATCAATCCAAGTCGGCTTTACTTGCAATTTTGCCAATAGACTCCCATCGCCATGCAGACTAAGGTGAGCAAACATCGCTCACAAGTTCGCTACCACCTTACGGCTCAACGCATCAGCTACCACGTTAGCCTTACCCGGATGGTACTCAATCGAGCAGTCGTAGTCCTTCAACAACTCGATCCACCTTTGCTACCTCAAATTTAAATTCTTCTGAGTCAAGAGGTACTTCAGACTCTTGTGATCCGTGTAAACTATCGACTTTTCCCCATACAAATAGTGCCTCCAAATCTTCAAGGCAAAAACCACTGCAGCTAACTCCAAGTTATACGTCGGGTAGTTACCTTCATGAGGCCTCAACTGTCGAGATGCATAAGCGACCACCTTACCATCCTGTATCAGTACACATCCTAAGCCAGTATGCGATGCATCACAATAGACCGTGAATTCCTTTCCTGCCTCAGGCTAAAACAAAATCGGAGCTTCAGTCAGAATCTTTTTCAACTTGTCAAAACTTTCTTATTGTTTCTCAAACCACACAAACGGAACCTCTTTTCTCAACAACTTAGTTAATGGCGCTGCAATCAAAGAAAAACCCTCTACGAACCTTCTGTAGTATCCTGCCAAACCTAGAAAACTTCGAACCTCTACAACCAACTTAGGTGGCTTCCAATCCAACACTGCTTCGATCTTACGAGGATCCACCCTAATCCCCTCAGGTGATACCACATGACCCAAGAAAGTTACTTCCTTAAGCCAGAACTCGTACTTACTAAACTTGGCGAACAACTACTTCTCCCTCAGAACCTATAGAACCACCCGAAGATGCGCGTCATGTTCTTCCTCAGATTTCGAGCACACCAAGATGTCGTCTATAAACACTATGACGAATTGATCCAAGTACGGCTGAAACACCCGATTCATCATGTCCATGAATGCTGCAGGCGTATTAGTCAACCCGAATGGCATCACTAGAAACTCGTAATGCCCATACTGAGTACGAAACGCTGTCTTATGAATATTTGCCTCCTTCACTTTGAGTTGATGATACCCTGACCTAAGATCTATTTTAGAGAAAATTGATGCACCCTTAAGTTGATCAAACAAGTCGTCTATCCTGGGCAACAGATACTTATTCTTTATCGTCAACTTATTCAGCTGGCGGTAGTCTATACACATCCATATTGTACCATCTTTCTTCTTAACAAAGAGCACAAGCGCTCCCCAAGGAGATATACTCGGTCGGATGAAACCCCTGTCCAACAATTCCTAAATCCACGCCTTTAACTCCACCAATCCCTTTGGCGCCATCCTATATGGGGCAGTAGACACTGGCGCGGTTTGTGGCAGCAGCTCTATACCGAACTCAACTTCACAATCTGGAAGCACACCCAAAGTTCCTCCGAAAATACATCAGCAAATTCCCTCACGGTTTGAACACTCTCCACAGTTGTATCCTTGGCTTCCACAGCACAGGCATGCACCATAAATGCCTCACAACCTTTCCTAACCATTTTCTCCACTTCCAGTGCAGAGACCACATTGGATAGGTAATCTCTCCTATTGCCTATCATCACCATCTCCCCACCTTCCATTGTCCTCAACACCATGCGCTTAGTCACGCAATCCAAGCTGGCGTGGTACTTCACCAGCCAATCCATCCCGAGAATCAGATCAAACTCCCCAAATGGCAGTTCCATCAAATTAACCAAAAACACGACTCCTTGAAGTTCTAGGGTACATCCCTATATAGTTTATTTACTACCATAGAGTGACCTAGTGTGCTTATCACTGTCATCTTCCTAGAAGTAACCTCAAAGTCTAAGTTCATGGTTTCCACTATACTCTTTGGTCAGCATCTGAAAAGGCCGATCCCACATCTATTAAAGTATTATAAGGTAGTCTAAAAATTAAGAACGTACCAGTTAGGACGTCCAGTGCGTCGCCCTCCTCTCGACGCCTCGCTGCGTAGACCAATCTAGGCTGCCTCACCTTTGTACTAGCTGCACCTCTGCCCAGTGCTCCACGACCTCTACCAGAGCCATTACCTCCCCAGGCACACCACGCCCCACTGTGGGTCACCGACCATCCCTCCCGACACAGTACGATTCTGATCCCCAGATTGCAACCTAGCTGACCTCTGTGGACAATCCCTCACTCGATGCCCAATCGACCCACACCTAAAGCATCCTCTGTTTCCAGTCCAACACTCCCCCGTGTGAGACTTTTCACACCAAGCACATCGTGGCGGCCATTGAGTATTAGCAGCAACAGGCCTAGCAGCTTGATTCGGCCCACTATATTTACCCCGTTTCTGCTGATTCTCGATAGACCCAGATGATCTAGAATTTTTTTTATTCCAACCCTTGTCCTGATTCCGCCTCACAGACTGTTTCACTTCCTCAGCCACTTTAGCCTTTTTCACTAAGACCGCAAACTCTCTTTCTTGCTGTGGGGCAATTAACATCCGCAGCTCGTCTCTCAGCCCATCCTTAAATCTAACACAGCACTCATGCTCTGTGCCCACAATATCACGTGCATAGCGACTCAGCTGAAGAAATTCTGCCTCATATTCCGATACAGTCTTATTACCTTAGACCAAGTTCAGGAATGCCTTGCGCTGCGCATCAATGTAGCTAGCCCCTATGTATTTCCTTTGATAGGCTGCCCTAAAGAATTCCCAAGTAAGGTCATTCGCCATTGCTCCGTCCCTAACTGTGAGCCACCACTGATATGACCCATCTCGCAGCAGAGATACTACCTCCTTTAGCTTCTCCTCAATCGAGAAGTCTAGATCATCCATAATACATTCTATTGCCTCCAACCAATATTCCACCATACTGGGAGCCACGCCTGATATACCTCTGAACACCTCGGCACCATTAGATCGGAGTTGTTCGGACACAAATTTTTGAACCCCTACTCTGACGCCTACACTAGTAACCTTCTCTAACATCCGCAGCATTGCCTGCGACACTGCGTCATCACCAGTCCGGTCCTGATGTTCCGCGCCCACAGCTGATGGTGGTGGTACCCCATTTTTTGACCCATGTCCAGACCCTATCGGTTCTGAGACCGTCATCCTACCCTACCTCATCCACGAGTGTTACGCCCACATCCACATGCACTCATGTCTACCGATACGATACGAGCTGACTAAAAGTTTTATGCATTAGAGTTTTATTCCACTGTCTATTAAGGCAAAATTTTATGAGAAGTTTAATAAGGGATTGTTTCGCGACTACATCCATCTTATAATAGTCTAAGTCTCTAGAGTAGTTCCTACTACTATTTAATCATGCCAATATCATCATATTCATAACATCATAAACAATAGTTTAGGGTACTTACCTGGGCGGATCGGTGTCGGAGACTCGGTGCCATGCTCCTACCACTATACTTTCTCCCAAAAACCATTTCATAATCCATTTTAAAACATTTTCGGGCCTCGAGCCCACAGTCGAGCTGTTGAACGTAGGCTCTGATACCAAAATTGTAACACCCCAAACCCGGTCAACACACCACGGTCGAATCTGGCATGTTACGGGGTGAAAACGTTTGAATAAAACAAGTTTTCCAGTTTATTTTTATTGAAAACTCTTTTATCGTTTTAAGGTTTAGTAAACCCTATACAAAGTGATGTTGAAAACATTTTTCTGTTGCTTTAGAATCCAGAGAACTCATGCTTGAAAATCCATTTGTTGTTACTCGTTTTTAGGAATCATACGATAATTATTAAAATCGAGTGAGATGAGCATAGTCGAGTAAAAAAAACCATTTGTGTTTGAAGTTATTTGAGAAATTAAATTTGATAATCACTTAGGTTAATGTGTTATCATCTTGTGTAGCTTATTACCCGATAGTAAGGTTTGAAAACCCGAAAGAGATATAATTTTGAAAATGTTGCTCCTTACCGGTTATTTAAGCAAGTCAATTTATTAAGAACATGTATAATCTAATCAAAATAAAAGCAAGTAATTAAAACCCAAAATAATACTTAGCGGCCTTATTACAAAACCAAAACCAAATTTAAGTAAATAAATAAAACTGAAATAGTAATCTAAAGTCAAAACCCGAAACTAGCATGCATGACCACCTCGAGTCCTCCCTGGCTCTAGATCCGCGATCTATGCCTCATCTGCAAAATATATGGGAAGGGGTGAGTCACTGAGACTCAGTGTATAAATCCCCAACCCGATAGTGCAACACTTACGCAAATCATCAGTAAAACATGCAAATCATGCAACCCCATAACCTAACCATCCAATCTCCTTTATCTACCCCGTGTGGTCAAAACCACTGGTGGTCAAAACCACTGGTGACCGAAGCCACAAATATATATATCGGTGTGGTCAAAACCACTGATGACAATCCTGTAATTAATCATGTGGGGCCAACCCACTGTGGTACCAAACCACTGGGACGAGTCACAATATCCATATGTGGTCAAAACCACTAGTGATCGTAGTCACAAATATCATCAATGTGGTCAAAACCACTTGTGGTCAAAACCACTGGGACTTAGTCACAAATTATAATATCAAAGACGGGGCCAACCCGTCGTGTGGTCAAAACCACTAGTGACAGTCCAAATAATTCTTCCCCCTCCTCTCAACAATCTCGCCATCATGTCCATATCAATCGTGGCTTAATAACATATGATGATGCAAATAACACATGGCATAGCATTAAACAATGACATGATAGCATATAACGAGATCTGTAATCAAGGGACTTACCTAGAGTCCACACCCATGCCCACAAGGCATAACCACCGGTTTTAATGGCTATTACAGTAACACAATAAACATATCATACTAACGAAGTGTGTAAGCGTTACACACCTGACTATTCGTAGATCTAAGCGAAATCCCAAAACTATGCAAAACTAACGAGATCTTGAAACGTTGCCTTCGCCCTTCCTACAATCGGCCAACACTTTGTTAGTAACCAAAAGCCTATTCGGCTCCACTAAAAATCCCAAAGATATATCGCATGAAGGTAGCACCTTACCTTAATACCGATTTGGTTTCCAACCAAATCCTGAAGCTATGTGATGAACCTTCCTTGCAATCGGCCAAGCACTAATACACACAAACGATTAGCCTTCAGCTTTTGAATGAATAAGAAACAGATCTACACGCTAGAACCCTTACCTAGATCGGCCACCAAATCCCAAAGATCTACCGAATCAGGTTGTACTCCTCCCTACAATCGGCCAAGTACCGCTATCATTGGCATAAGCCTTCGTTATTAAACACAACAAGAAATATCGAAATCGTAAAACACTTACCCCCTTACCTTACTGACAGATTCGGCCACCAATATAGAATAAGAAGAGTTTAAGTTTGGATCTATAACAAATGGGGAGATAGAAGAGAAGCCACTTACCAAGAGATTCGGCTATGACTCAAAAGGAAAGAGATAGATTCAGCACTTCAATAGAGACTAGATCACGTGAGAAGAGAAAGAAATAAGGCCAAGGATATTCGGCCAAACACTTGAAAGAAGAGAAGAAGAAGAGAACTCACAAGGTTTTGGCTTTTGAAGATGGAAGAGATAGAGAAGAAAATAGACCCAAGATTCGACAAAGAAGAGAAAACGCAACTCAAAAAAGGGTTAAGGAGTTTCGGCTAACCAAAGAATAAAGAGATAGAAGAAAAAAAGGAATGGGGATATGGTTTTCGGCTAGCAATGTTTGAACCAAAGAAGAGAAGATGATAGATATATGGTTTCAGCTTTATCAAGGAAATGGCAAGGGTGGTTCAGCCAAGCACCAAGAATGTCGAAAAGAGAAAACCAAAATGAGAAGGACAGCAAGAGGGGTTTCAGCTTATGCCTCTAACTCAAGAGAAAAAGAAAATGACTCTCCCCACTTGCCAAAATATTCCTTAAAACCACCATAGACATTCGGCACACCCCCTTCCCAAGTACCAAAACCGATCACTCCTCCTCTTCACAGTCCAACTTTCGGCCAACACTAACTCTCCCTTAGTCGATTCCTCAAAATCCTCCTGACCCCTCATTCAAATGAGTTTGAAAGATTCAAATGAGTTTGAAAGGTTCAAACTCCTAAATTTCCTCACCTTCATCTATTTAACTCCTTCCATCCTTATCTTCCAGAGTCCATCCTAAGCACACCACTTCCTCAGCTTGGCGTCAAAATAATAAGCAAAAAATGAGATTTCTGCTGCTCGAACTTGATCTCCTTCCCTGCATGTGATGTCACCATCCAAGCACCTTAGTGGCGTCTCTTTTGCCACTTTGCCACTAGGTTGTTTGTGTCACAACCCTCCAATAAATTCTTTTAACCCCTAACTCTCCTAGCTCCCTTTTCCTAAGCACTAAAATAAAATTTTTGGCCATGACCCAGGCCTAACCCGAGGTCATGCCTAGACCCCAAAACATGCTAAACTAGCACAGCAAGCATATCGTCACATGCAAAATGCAGAGACCCTGATTTAAGGATATTACATGGTATCTATGGAAATTCTTTTGATTTCTAGGTGAAAATGGTGAATTTTTTGGTAAAACGACCAAATTGCAAAGAAAGCAAAACTTTCCTTTTTCTCTTCTCTTCTCTTCTAACATGAAATGCATGGAAAGATGATAGAAATTCTTCATCTTTCCTTCCTTATATACTAAATAAATAATAAAATATCTCATTAAAATATTAATAAAATAATATTTATCTAATTAAATAATTATAAAATATCATCAACATCATCATTACTTTCTAGATTTCTCTTTCTTCAAATTGACCATTTTGCCCTTTGTGATCTTTTAAAATTCTATCCTTGAGTAACTACATAATTTAGTAAAATTACAATTTAGTCCCTCATAATTCTTTACCTATTCAATTTGGTCCTAATTCATCCATTTTCCTTAGTTTCTAGATCATTCCACCCTTAAAATATTTGTACTATTGGTCCTTCAACTTTTTCATATTTACACTTTAACCCCTTAAGTTTTAAGTATTTACTCTTAGGTAACAAAACTTTTCTCACTTTTACGATTTAGTCCTTTCTTGAATTAATATATCATAATATACTTCCCAATGTTGTCATAACTCCAAAATTTCCCTTTTTGTCACTTTATTTCCTTATTTTACTATATCAAAGATAATATCTTACTGTAAAAATTTTCAGGGTATTACACAACCAGCCTCTACACACCATCTCTGTCTAGCACTACACTCCATGTGGGGATTAAATCAACCCACCCATCCCTACAATCCAAATAGTATCGAATGTGGCACAAAATAGTAATTTGCAGCGGTGCTTCCAGTATATTAGGCTTAAAAGCCTTTCAGTACATTTCCTCCAAATATAATCAACCCAACCCAATGTAATGCAACATACAATGAGATGTCATGCCATCATAGGTCTATCAGATACACATAAGGTTCAGTATACATGCTTATATACATAGCATGCTCAGTACATAATTCACATAATCGATTTCACACAAATAGGGGTCTAAGTAGTGTTTACTGAACCTACAGAAGGTTCACAGTCGACTTGGATGACCTGTGCATCCTTAACAACATTTCAGTAAAAAAGGGGCTCACACGCCCATGTGGCCTTCCTATGTGGGCCCACACTACACAAATCCACACGGCCTCGCCCAAAATCCCACACATCCATGTGGACTCACATGCTAGTGTGGCCCACACGGCCCAAATGAGTCTAGCCCGTGTGTCGCACATGGCCTACGTAGCCATCTCATGGCCATGTCTTGTGCACACGGCCTGGCCTCGTCGATCACATGCCTGTGTTATGCCACACAACCTACCACATGGGCGACCACACGTCCTTGTGGCCTCGACAGTGAGGTTTTTAGCTTTCATTGAAACCTTATTTTTTTTGTACAATCGAGTACACACTTGTATAGTTTTTGTTGCTTACACGCTTCCAAGCACTCTAGTACTTATAGTTAACTAATATTTCATTCAATTAATCGTTTAACCAATTGAACTAAACTAATCCTGAAACGAGATAAACATCTTTCGAACAACGAAACCATTACCTTCTATCGAATAACAGGAATTTTATGCCCTTAAAACGTCGATGAACGATAATCAGCCCTTCGATAAGCCCCTAATCACCAAATGGATCCTTATTAACACTTGTCCAAATCACAATTAAAGTTTAATAAAAAAATAAGACTTACCGAAAGAGCGACGAGGACGTTGGGTAGGAAGGAAGTAAAAGAGAGGTCAAAATAGGAAAAATAGCAGCATGGGAAAGGAAGAAAAATGTAGCTCAGTAAATGGGAAGGTAGAAATCGACAACAAGGGAGAAAAGGTGAAGAAAATGGGAGAGAGTTTTTGAGAAAGAAAAAGAACTAAATTTTTGGAAAAAGGAAAAACTACCGGATATTCCCTAATTCCTTAAATCACTACACTACTTCCCACTACATCCAACTACTCAGCTTTTTAATCCAATACAAACTCTTTAGACATGCAAGCAAAAATAATCCTCTTGCCCAGATTCAAACATAAGACCTCCTTCACACCAACACTCCACTCAACCACCAAACCAATAGGCCCATTCTGTTAACTATTTATCAACTTTTACTTAAAAGTCTTCTAATCCAAGATGGGGCTTTATTTAAAAAAAAAACCAAAATTTTCACAAGTCATGGCTCAAACTTGAGACCTCCCACATACACCCAGAGCACTTAACCATTGAAGCAGATAAGTATTTATGTCACACACACAAAAACAAAAATAGATATTTTAGGGCGTTACAATTCTACCCCCTAAAAGAAAATTTCATCCTCGAAATTTACCTGGTCAGAACAGATAAGGATACTGCTGACAAATCGCATCTTCAGGCTCCTACATAGCCTCCTCAGTGCTATGGTTACACTATAGAACCTTAACCAGTGGAATAGATTTCCTCCTCAGAAACTTCACGTCATGATCTAGAATCTGAACCAACTCCTCCTCAAATTTCAAGTTCGGCCTAACCTCAATCTCCTCAACAGGAACAACGCGAGTGGGATTAGAACGGTAGTGCCTCAACATCGGGACATGGAATGTCACATCCTGAATTTGTGGGGTGTTGTATTTGAGGTGATGTGATGTGTTGTTGTACTTAATATGCTAGTTAGAGTGTTTTAGGGGTCCAGAATGTGCTCGGAGTTGGGCCGAGACCTTAGAAAAAATTTATTATTGGGCACTCCAGTGGAGAGCCAGTAGGGTTAGGACTTAAAAGATATAATTTGTGCTTTAAGACACAAAATGGGCTCGTAGCCCAATAGAAGGTGGCGTCACATAAGGGTTATAAGGTGGCGTGAAGAAGTCTAAGGTTTGAGTCACATGTTAACCATTCATTTTAATTAATTTTGGCATTAGTATGGAGCAGTAGTGGAGTTCAGCTTGAATGCTTGAAATTAGGGAACAGAATGAGGCGGATAATATGAATAATGTGGGTGATAATGTGGCAAATAAAGGAGGGAAGAGGTGGTGTTGTCTAGGCCACTTGTGGAGGTGTGATCAGATAAAGAGAAGGGAGAAAGGTTAGGAGTTATCTAGGGAGCAAGGAGGTGGCCAAATTTCCAACTCTTTGAGGGAGGAGGGAATCAATTTTGATGTGGCTAAGGGGTGCCAAAATTTCCCTATTGATAGGATGAGTTTTGAGGTTTCAGAATGGGCATTTTCAGCTTTTGTGTAGTAGTGCTAAAATTGTGTTTAGGTGAGGGGAATATCTAATCATTTTCGGCATTTGGGTCTTTATTCTCCCATTCTCTTTTCTCATTATTCTGCTAAAGCTGAACCTACCTCTAGTTTACCGAAATCTTCTTTTCTTTACCGTTTCTATTGTTCCTTTTTCCTTCCATTCTACTCCTCTCTTCTCAATCGTTTCTTTCTAAAAAAACACCAAAACCCTTAATTTCAATTCTCTTCTCCATTCTTTTCCTAAAAGCCGAATGTTCATTGTTCTTTTCCTTTCTTCTTTGTCGATTTCTTCATTAAGTCAAATCTCTATAGATCCCTTTGCACCATCTTTCTTTTGATTTTCACTAAAGTTGAAACCTGTTGGAGTAGTCGAATCTGATTAGTGTTAAGGTAAGTGCCGATTTCTTCTTTTTCTTTTCTCTTTCAATCTTGGGGGACAAAGTCGAATGGCTACTTGGCTTGTTGAGGCTATCATTTGGTCTAACACTTTTTATTTTCTTGCGTTTTCTTTTGGGGTGACATTTCGAGAATCGAAGTAAAACAAATCATCTAGATCCCAAAAGCCAGAAATCATTAGTTTTCTAATCTCCATCTCCTTCGGGATTTCAAGTAAAGGGTTCTCTTTAGATTTTCATTAGGTTCGATTATCGTGTTTGAGATCTTAACCCTATGTTATGGATTAACAACCATATGTTATGATGGTAGCAACTGATAAGGTATTTTGATGGAATCAAATATCGATCAGGCGAAGGAGAGGGTTGGGCCCGTAAACCCAAACCTTAAGTTCAAGAAGCGTTCAGTGTCTGCCGCCAAAGATTGGCCACCGAGTTGTGGACCGACTTCAGAACAAAGTCGTAGGCAATTAGCAGTCGTAACGGCTATTGATAGTGTCGACATAGAAAGTATCATTTTGTCGGTAATCAAGTGTGTAGATCTTTATCACATTAGTTTTTCTGTATTATACATGATATGGGCTGAAAAGGCGGAAAAGGCTGTGTGGATAGTCGAGTAACCTGTAAGGGTTAGGCTAGGGATGCCAGGTACGTAAACATAGCAAATTCTCTATATGTAGATGTATGTGATAACCTGTTATCTTGTAGATGGTATATTGTTCTCATTTTTGCATGTATGTATGCATGGAATGGGGTTGATATGATGAAGGGGAAAAGTATGCTCAATAGGTCACTTAGTGATCGATGGCTCTGCCACATTTGATTATAAGGTCACATGGTGATCGGTGGTACTGCCACATTTGATTTTAAGGTCACATAGTGATCGGCATCATAACTGACAACACGACTGTCAAGATAGTGTGTAGTGGTTGGTGGGTTGATTGTAGAAATCCCCGCGGTGTGATGGCTGGTTAGGGTTGGCGTGTAGAGTATGGAATTTTATGTTGGGTTGGGTCATTCAGCATGTACCTATTCTGTTGCCATTTTGTGTGGGCTAGGCCCAGAATGTGTTTATGGGCCTCAGGCCACTTATGTGATCCAGGGATTTACACACTGAGTCTTAGTGACTCACCCTTTATTTTCTTAACCTTTCAGGTGAGCAGTAGATCGTGGATATGGGAGCCGAGGCGGACTCGAGGGGCCATAAAATCTTTTATTTAAGTGAATTTATTTCTGGTTTCCCTTTGTTTTATTTTTATTTTTTTTGGGTTTATTTTCGTTAGCATGTAATAAGGCCTCTTAGCTTAAATTTTCGGTTTACCGTTGTTCATGTTCATGGATTATAAACTTATATTTTCAAAGACTTAATTATAAAGAGAAATGAAAATGGGCTTTTCAAACACATTCAACGTAAAAGTTAAGGTTTCCTTCAAAATTCCACATTTAATGACTATCTGGTTAACATGAACTGAGTTTTCTAAAGCCAACAAACAAAGTTTTCAACATAACGTGCTACCAAAAAGTTATTTTTTTTTCAAATCCATGCTTTCTTTAAAGTAAACAGAGAACTTGAATTTTAACATTCAACCCGTAGCATGCGAGATCTGGTCGTAGCGTTTGGGCCGGGTTTGGGGTGTTACATTTTGGTATCAGAGCCTGATTGCATGACTCAGGCTGTGAAGTGGGTCCAGTAGTGTTGTATAGATTGATGTGAATTTAAGAAAAATGCTTTGGGTTGAGATATGACCTTCGAGTCTACCGGCATCTGATCCACGCAGGTAAGTATTCTAACTCTTAATAAGGTATGTATGTTGGGTTTGATGGGCTTTATGGGGACGTAGATAAGTATGCTGGGATTTATGGACCTTAGGCCTAGTTTGAATAACTCTTAAATTTCATAAGACTTTCCAATAATTAAACATGTCCGTAAACAAGTTGTTGGGTTAGAGTGTGGCAACGGGCATACGCATGTCTAGGATTGGATCTAGGGAGAGCTTGGTACTTAAGCGGCCCTAGTGGCCCACCTCCTCTTTTCTGGAATCCTACCTGGTGTGTAGTGTCTGTTCACTTTAACCGCGAGGACTTGTTGATGGGCCAAAGTTCATTGCTAAAACCCAAAAGGGACCAAATACCCTATTTTTGTAAAATTACTAATATACCCCTTATTTTGTGAAAATTATCGAAAAACCCTTGGTTTGTGAAAATTATCGAAATACCCCTGGTTTGCAAAACTACCAAAATACCCCTACTTTACAAAAATACCAAAATACCCCTATTTTGTAAAATTACCAAGATACCCTATTTTGTGAGATTACGAAAAATACCCTGTAGGATAAAATTACAAAAATTCCCCTGGGTAGTGAAATGATGAAAATACCCTTGTGTGACGAAGGTGAGTTTTGGATGTTACTCGTATGTTTGACGCATTTATGTGATACTCTACTTGGGATGCATATGGATGTTGAATTTATGTGGTTCCTAGAACTAGGAGATACAGACTTGAGACTGAACCTTGTAGATATAATTTCGAATTCGAAAGAACTACTATTGAAACCACTTTCCATAAGATTACTTATTATTAATTAGTGAAAGAAATTATTAATCCATAAAACTTCTAATCAGATAAAAGCGAATCGGTAGTATGAGTACAAGGGGACGAGGACGTCTTGCGCGTGGCGTGGTAGGGGCGGGATGGCCGTGTCGAAACCAGATGAGATCCGCCATGGGTCGAGATGAGATGCCGCCCACTCGGTCAGAGAAACAAAATTTTAGGACGAGACGACCGAAGATGATGCAGTATCTCAGGCGATGTTATGGGTTTTAGAGAGAGTTACTGGGGCAGGCATAGGTATGGGAGCTCAGAAATCTGTGTCAGAGCGACTTAGAGCCAATGGGGCAGAAATGTTTAGGGGAATTTCTTGTATAGCCTCGAGTACAGCTGAGTATTGGTTGGAGGCGGTTGAGCGCATAATGGATGATCTTGATTTCACGGAAGAAGAAAAATTGAAAGGGGTTGTATCTCTCCTGCGAAACGATGCGTATCAATGGTGGCTTACGGTTAAGGATGGTTCAGTGGCTGACCGTATCACCTAGGATTTCTTCAGAACGGCGTTTCAAAGTAAATACATCGGGTCGAGTTATGTGGATGCGTAGCATAGAGCATTTCTAAATCTGGTTCAGGGAAGTAGGTAGGTGGCTACGTATGAGGCAGAATTCTTACGCCTTAGCCGTTATGCCCAAGGGATAGTGGTCACAGACCATGAACATTGTGTTTGATCTAAAGACGGTCTGAGGGATGATCTGCGTGTATTGATAGCCCCTCAGTGGGAGAGGGAATTTGTTGTTCTTGTGAAAATAGCTAAGATAGCTGAAGAGGTCAAGCAGACGGAAAAATTGAATTGGGATAGAGATAGGGGTGGAAGTAAGAGGAATTTTGAATCGTCAGGGGCAGCTGGGCGTACTCAGAAAAGACCTAGGTCAGATGGGCCGAGTTGGGGTGAGCGACCTGCTTCTGCTAGCCAGACACAGAGGTGTGCTCGATATGGTAAATTCTATTCAGGTAAGTGTTGGTCGAGCAATGGGAAGTGTTTCAGGTATGGATCTACGGACCATCAGATTAGAGACTGTCCACAGACACGGGGTGGGGTAGGGTCCGCAGGTTAGTGGAATGCTCAGCTGGGTAGAGGAGGTCAGCAACCGTAGAGAGGTCGTGGTCTAGTCGGGGGTGGTAACAGTTTCGGTCGGGGCCATGGAGCACCAGGCCTAGGGGTAGGAAACACTGAGGAGAGACAGTCAGGGTTAGTCTATGCTGCCAGACGTCGAGAGAAGACCGACGCACTGGATGTCATAACCGGTGCATTTTTAATTTTTGGTTGCCTTACACTGCATTGATTGATATTGGGTCGATGCATTCATATGTTGCTAGTAGGGTGTCTGAAACTTTAAGCATAGATTCTGAGATTTCCTCTAGGGAGATGACTATAATTAGCCCGTTAGGACACTCTATGGTGGTAAATAAGCTTTATCGGGAGGTACCTTTAGAAGTTCAGGAAATAGTTTTCCTAACTGATCTGATGGAATTACTGGTTGAGGAGTTTGATTTAATCTTAGGCATGGACTGGCTGGTGAGGTATCAAGCTAATGTAGATTGTACAGCCAAGTGTATAGTGTTAAAAACTCCGGAGGGTGGCGAAGTGTTGGTGATGGGTGAAAGGGGGAACTATTTGTCAAATGTGGTGACTGCCCTTAGAGCAGAAAGGATGGTGAGGAAAGGATGCGAGGCAATTCTAATGTTTGTTCGGGCTTTGGAAGCCAAGGAACTAACTGTCGGGGATGTTAGGACGGTGAAGGAATTTCTTGATGTTTTCCCAAAAGAGCTTCCGGGATTACCTCCGGACCGTGAAGTGGAGTTTGGTATTGATCTTTTTGGGAACAATACAAGATTCATCGCCCGTATAGAATGGTGCCGAAGGAATTGGTGGAGTTAAAAGCGCAGATACAAGAGTTGCTGGATAGAGGGTTTATTCGACCAAGTGTGTCGCCTTGGGGAGCACCGGTGTTATTCTTTAAGAAGAAAGATGGATCAATGCATATGTGCATTGACTATCACTAGTTGAATAAGTTCACAATTAAGAACAAATACCCGTTGTCGAAGATCGATGACTTGTTTGATCAGTTGAAGGGGCTTCAGTCTTTTCAAAGATAGATCTGAGGTCAAGGTACCATCAGCTTAGGGTCAAGGAGGTGGATATTCATAAGACGACTTTTAGGACTCGCTATGGTCACTACGAATTCATGGTGATGCCATTTGGATTGACCAATGCGCCAGCAGTGTTTATGGACATGATGAACCGAGTGTTCCAACCCTACTTGGATCGGTTTGTCGTGGTATTTATAGATGACATCCTAGTTTATTCAAGATCAGAGGAAGAGCATGATTCACACCTTCGAGTGGTTTTGCAGATTCTGAGGGAGAAGCAGCTGTATGCCAATTTTAATAAGTGCAAATTTTGGCTAAGGGAAGTTACTCTTCTAGGCCACGTTGTGTCGACAGAAGGGATTAAGGTTGACCCTCAAAAAATTGAAGCGGTGTTGGATTGGAAGCTGCCTAAGTCTCAGAAAGCGTAAATCCGAGTTTTCTTGGTGCGGCGGGTATTATAGAAGGTTTGTTGAAGGATTTTCGTTGATTGCGGCACCGTTGACTAAGTTGCTGCGAAAAGGGGTTTTGTTTGTTTGGTCTGATAAGCAGCAAGAAAGTTTCAAGAGGTTAAAAAGGATATTGATTGAGGCTCCAGTGTTGATATAGTCGGAAGCCGAAAAGGAGTTTGTGATTTACTATGATGCTTCACACACGGGGCTAGGATGCGTATTGATGCAAGGTGGAAAGGTTGTTGCATATGCATCTCGGCAGTTAAGACCACACGAATCAAATTATCCCACCTATGATTTGGAATTGGCGGCAGTGGTTTTTGCTTTGAAGATCTAGAGACATTATCTGTACGGGAGAAATCTATCATTTATACCGATCATAAGAGCTTAAAATACCTTTTGACCCAGAAAGAGTTGAATCTAAGGCAAAGGAGGTGGATTGAGTTGTTAAAGGATTATGACTACTCGATCAGTATCATCCGGGTAAAGCTAATGTGGCGGCGGATGCTCTAAGTCGTAGAGTAATCTCTGACTTGAGAGCAATGTTTGCTCACCTCAGTTTATACGATGATGGGAGTTTAATAGCTGAAGTTCACGTGAAACCCTCTTGGGTCGGTTAGGTTAAAGAGAAGCAGAAGACAAATGAGTTGCTAAAGGAGAAGTTTCAGGTAGGATCAAGTGATGGATCAACGGAATTTGGTGTGAATGAAAAAGGGCTATTATGTTTTCGAGGAAGAATTTGCATGCCAAAAGATCCTGAGTTGAGGCGTACGTTTTTACTAGAAGCACATGGCAGTCCATACGCTATGCGCCCTGAAGGGAGTAAGATGTACCGGGATTTGAGAGAACAGTTTTGGTGGCCGGGCCTGAAGCGAGAGGTGATCGAATTTGTGAGTAAGTGTTTGACCTGTCAGCAGGTAAAGGCAGAGCATCAGTTACCATCAGGGTTGTTGCAGCTGGTGAAGATTCCACAGTGGAAATGGGAAAGAATCATAATGGACTTTGTTAGTGGGCTACCTCTCACGCCTACTAAGAAAGATTTAGTTTGGGTGATTGTTGACTGCTTGACGAAGTCTGCTCATTTCATACCTATACGTGGTGATTACTCTCTACAGAAATGGGCTAGGTTATATATAGCGGAAGTAGTGAGGCTACATGGAGTACCAGTATCAATCATATTGGACAGGGACCCGAGGTTCACGTCGCGATTTTGAAAGGCGTTGCATCAGGCGTTGGGTATGAAATTAGATTTTAGTACAGTGTTTCATCCTCAAACTGATGGCCAGTCTGAGTGGCTAATTCAGATACTAGAGGACATGTTGAGAGGTTGTGTCATTAATTTCAGGGGTAGTTGGGAAGAGTTTTTACCATTGGCGGAGTTTGCTTACAACAACAGCTACCAGTCTAGTATTCGGATGGCGCCCTATAAAGAATTGTACGGGTGGAGGTGTCGTACACCTACATGCTAGACAGAGTTAGGGGAACATCGAATTTTGGGGCCTGAATTGGTTACCGAGACAGAGGAGAAGGTTGAGTTAATTCAGGCTCAATTAAAGGAAGCATCGGACAGACAAAAGTCCTATGCTGATTTGAAGTGTAAGGACATAGAGTTTACAGTAGGTGATAGGGTGTTCTTAAAGGTGTCGCCGTGGAAGAAAGTACTAATGTAACACCCCAAACTCGGCCCAAACACTACAACCGGATCTAGTATGTCACCAAGAAAAATTCTATCGAAACATGTCGCATTTTCAAAAAAGCCCAAAAATGTTTTATATAGAATATGCTTAAGTAAAGTAAAATCCAAACTTAAATACATGCCTTTTTAATTAAAATAAAAAGCTTAAACGACTTAACGTAATAGAAGCCCATAATAAAACATAATAGCCCATGGCCTTATTACAACGAGATTTGGAGTCCATTAATTAAAAATATAAAATAAAACTTGAGTCTCTTTTGCCAAATCTACATATTCTTACTCATGGCCACCTTATGCTCCTCCCCATCCCTATCCAAATCACTAGGTATCACCGAAATGTTAATTAAAGGGTGAGTCGCGAGACTCAAGAGTGCAACCCTCATGCACCACTAGAGTTTGGGCCTTAGGCCCATTAAACAAAATAAGTAGTGTAATAATCATAATAAAATTAATAGCAATTAATATGCAAGGCCCAACCTGCTTGCTTAGGTTTCCATCCGCTACACACCCCTGCACCAACCGCTCACACCATTGGGGATTTCTACAATTGACCCACACCACTACACACCATGATGGCGGTCATCTTTGCTCATCCACGATGATGGCCAAGCCCTTATAACATATAATGGCGAAGCTCAGATAACATTTAATGGTCAAGCTCGTGATATAGCAGATTCACGGTATTAGCCGCTACTCATATAACGTATAACTTCCTCCTTTCATCAACCCAACCCATGCAATCACATACAAGCATTTTACTTATAACATTTAAACAGATTATTTACTAACCTGGGGATCTGCTTTTACCCTCATTGGGCTTGCATCAATAAACCGAGATTTCGACATTTATCAAAACATAAAAAAAAACACATGAACATACAATAATAGGCAGATCTAGATGGTGGGGAGGTATTACACACCTGATTACCGCAAAAATCTATTATCCCTAACATAGAGCCTTATTTGTCGAATCCCGAAAATCCCTAAGAAAACGTCACCTTCCTACCTTCAACTTTTCCACCAAAATCGGCACATGAGACTTTTAATGAGACAGATTTGGCTACTAAAAGCAGAGAGGGAAAATCGACAGGCCATAAATAAGTGTTTCGGGTTAGATTTGAATGAAAAGGAAGAGCGAAATCGCATAGAATAAAATCTCGAAACTTACCAAATTACTAAGGAGTATGTGGCTTATGGTGCACCTTCGGGAAAACAGAGATCTCACTTGTAGATTCGGCTATGGGAGATAAGGGTATGAACAAAGGAATTTGGCTCTTGGAAAAAAAAAGAGAAACTGTAGAGAAGGCTTGGAAATTTTGGCGAGAGAATGAGAGAAGAATAGGGTTTCGTATCACGAAATTGAAGAATACTACTCCCTATTTATAGAGAAATTTCGGCATACCCACACACACAGAGTTGGAATTTTGGCCAACTCTCCCCTCTTCTGATAGCCTTCATCTCATCTGATAACTCAATCCTTATCTTACCTTTAAGAGCGCCCACCTTAAATCCAACTCCTCCTTATTAATTATTAGCTTTTTAACAGTTAAAATAAAAGGAATAACTCCTAAAAGGTAGCCTAATTACCGTCCACCGCCTTCTCATTTAAGTGCCAAATTTGACCCATATTTTAGGGCCCAAACGGCCACACAAGGGCCCAAATTCCTCCCCCTTATGGCACCACCTTATGCCCACTTAATGCACTTTAATTCTTTGGGCCACAAGCCCAGCTTGTCACTTAATTAACCATCTTCTTAAATTATAAGCTAACATCATTTATTAACCACCTAACCCGATTTTTTAAAAGCCCAAAATATCACTTAAACTACTCAGAACATTAATTTAAACTCTAATCCATATATTTAATCAAAAAGTCAGCCCAACCTTTACAATCCCAACTTATCATATTAGACTATCATATAAATGAGTAGGCCCACTTTGAGGATGTTACAACTATGGTTTGGACGGAAAGGTAAATTAAGTCCCAGATTTATCAAACCTTATTGGGTGTTGAAACGAGTGATACCGGTAGCCTATCAGCTTGAGCTACCTTCAGAGTTAAGTCAGATTCACAATGTATTTCATGTCTCTATGTTAAGATGCTATCGTTCGGATCCATCTCATGTAGTGCCTGTGGAAGAAATTGAAGTAAGACCTGACCTATCCTTTAAAGAGGAACCAGTGGAAATCTTAGATCATGATGTCAAGGTATTGTGTAGGAAGGCGGTTCCGTTGGTTAAGGTTCTATGGCAGAATCACGGCTCTGAGGAGGCTACGTGGGAACCAGAGGAAGCAATGCAACAACAGTACCCGCATCTATTCTGACCAGGTAATTTCGAGGTTAAAATTTCGTTAAGGGGGTAGAACTGTCACATCCTAAATTTGTGGGGCGTTGCATTTGAGGTGATGTGATGTGTTGTTGTGCTTAATATACTAGTTAGAGTGTTTTAAGGGTCCAGAATGGGCTCGGAGTTGGGCCGAGGCCTTAGTAAAAATTTATTGTTGGGCACTCCAGTGGAGAGCCAGCAGGGTTAGGACTTAAAAGATATAATTTCTGCTTTAAGACACAAAATGGGCTCGTAGCCTAGTGGAAGTTGGCGTCACATAAGGGTTATAAGGTGGCGTGAAGAGGTCAAAGGTTTGAGTCGCATGTTACCCATTCATTTTAATTATTTTTGGCATTAGCAGGGAGCAGTAGTGGAGTTCGGCTTGAATGCTTGAAATTAAGGAACTGAATGATGTGGATAATGCGGATAATGTGGGTGATAATGTGGCAGATAAAGGGGGAAGAGGTGGTGTTATCTAGGCCACTTGTGGAGGTGTGATTAGATAAAGATAAGGGAGAAACATTAGGAGTTATCTAGGGAGCAAGGAGGTGGCCGAATTTCCAACTCTTTAGGGAGGAGGGGATCAGTTTTGATGTCGCTAAGGGGTGCCGAAATTTCCCTGTTGATAGGATGAGTTTTGAGGTTTCAGAATGGGCATTTTTGGCTTTTGTGTAGTAGTTCCGAAATTGTGTTTAGGTGAGGAGAATATCTCTACATTTTTGGCATTTGGGTCTTTATTCTCCCATTCTCTTTTCTCATTATTTTGCTAAAGTCGAACCTACCTCTAGTCTGCCGAAATTTTCTTTTCTTTACTATTTCTATTGTTCCTATTTCCTTCCATTCTACTCCTCTCTTCTCAATCATTTCTTTCTCAAAAAAAAACTGAAACCCTTAATTTAAATTCTCTTCTCCATTCTTTTCCTAAAAGTCGAATGTTCATTATTCTTTTCTTTTCTTCTTTGTCGATTTCTTCATTAAGTCGAATCTCTAGAGATCCCTTTGCACCATTTTTCTTTTGATTTTTGCTAAAGCCAAAACCTATTGGAGTAGCCGAATCTGATTGGTGTTAAGTTAAGTGTTGATTTCTTCTGTTTCTTTTCTATTTCAGTCTTGGGGGCCAAAGCCGAATGCTACTTGGCTTGTTGAGGCTATCATTTGGTCTAACACTTTCTATCTTCTTGCATTTTCTTTTGGGGCGACATTTTGGGAATCGAAGTAAAATGGATCATCTAGATCCCAAAAGTCGAAAATCATTAGTTTTCCAAACTCTATCTCCTTCGGGATTTCAAGGTAAAGGGTTCTCTTTAGATTTTCGTTAGGTTCGATTATTATGTTTGAGATCTTAACCCTATGTTATGGATTAACAACCATATGTTATGATGGTAGCAATTGATAAGGTCTTTTGATGGAATCAAATATCGATCAGGCAAAGGAGAGGGTTGGGCCCATAAACCCAAACCCTAAGTTCAAGAAGCGTTGATTATACGCCACGAGATTGGCCACTGTGTTGTGGACCGACTTAGAACAAAGTCGTGGCGCTTAGCGATCGAGGCGGCTATTGAAAGTGTCGAAATAGAAAGTATCATTTTGTCAATAATCAGGTGTGTAGATCTTTATCACATTAGTTTTTCTGTATTATACATGATATGGGCTGAAAAGTTGAAAAAGGCTATGTGGACAGTCAAGTAACCCGTAAGGGTTAGGCTAGGGATGCCAGGTATGTAAACATAGCAAATTCTCTATGTGTAGATGTATGTGATAACCTATTATCTTGTAGATGGTATATTGTTCTCATTTTTGCATGTATGTAAGCATGGAATGGGGTTGATATGATGAAGGGGAAGAGCATGCTCAATAGGTCACTTAGTGATCGGTGGCTCTGCCACATTTGATTATAAGGTCACATGGTGATCGGTGGCTCTGCCACATTTGATTTTGAGGTCACATAGTGATCGGCATTATAACTGACAGCACGACTGTCAAGATGGCGTGTAGTGGTTGGTGGGTTGATTGTAGAAATCCCCGCAGTGATGGCTGGTAAGGGTTGGCGTGTAGAGGATGGAATTTTAGGTTGGGTTGGGTCATTCAACATGTACCTGTTCTGTTACCATTTTGTGTGGGCCAGGGCCCAGATTGTGTTTATGGGCCTCAAGCCACTTATGTGATCCAGGGATTTGCACATTGAGTCTTGGTGACTCACCCTTTATTTTCTTAACCTTTCAAGTGAGTAGTAGATCGTGGATATGGGAGTCGAGGTGGACTTGAGGGGCCATAAAGTCTTTTATTTAAGTGAATTTATTTCTGGTTTCCCTTTATTTTATTTTTATTAGTTTTTTCTTGGTTTATTTTTGTTAGCATGTAATAAGGCCTCTTAGCTTAAATTTTCGGTTTACCGTTGTTCATGTTCATGGATTATAAACTTATATTTTCAAAGACTTAATTATAAATAGAAATGAAAATGGGCTTTTCAAACACATTCAACTCAAAAGCTAAGTTTTCCTTCAAAATTCCACATTTAATGACTATCTGGTTAACACGAACTGAGTTTTCCAGAGCCAACAGGCAAAGTTTTCAACATAACGTGCTACCGAAAAGTTATTTTTTTAAAAAATCCATGCTTTCTTTAAAGTAAATAGAGAACTTGAACTTTAACATTCAACCCATAGCATGCCAGATCTGGTCGTAGCGTTTGGGCCTGGTTTGGGGTGTTACATGGAACATGTTATGAATGCGATCCAACTCCGGAGGTAGCTCTAACTGATAAGAAATTAGTCCCACTCGCTTCAGAATATGGTAAGGTCCAATAAACTTAGGACTCAACTTGCCCTTACGACCAAACCTCAGTACTTTCTTTCATGGCGGGACCTTGAGAAAAACGAAGTCTCCCACAGAATACTCGATTTCACGCCTCTTCAAATCCACATAATATTTCTATCTGTCAAAAGTCATTTTCAAACAATCTTAAATCAAACAAACCTTATCCTCTACCTCAGAAACCAACTCAGGACCCAGAACACGTCGCTCGCCTAACTCAGTCCAACATAAAGGAGTGCGACACTTACGACCATACAGTGCCTCGTAAGTTGCCATCTAGATGCTGGACTGGTAACTATTATTATAGGCAAACTTCGCTAACGACAGATAATCCTCCCAACTGCCTCAAAAATCAATAACACAGCTCCTCAACATATCCTCTAGTATCTGAATCACCCTCTCAGACTGACCATCGGTCTGAGGATGGAACACAGTATTGATGTCTAACCTTAAACCCAGAGCCTCATGCAACTTTCTCCAAAATCGAGACATGAGACAAGGATCCCTATCGGAGATAATTGAAAACGGTACCCCATGTAGTCTCACTATCTCAAAAATATAAAGCTTCACCAACTTCTGCAGAGAATAATCAGTACAAACCGATATAAAGTGAGCGGACTTGGTCAATTGATCCACGATGACCCATACTGAATCCTTCTTACTGGGTCTTAGAGGCAACCCACTAACGAAATCCATAGTTAAATGCTCCCATTTCCATAGAGGAATCTTAACCTGCTATAGCAAACCCAAAGGTAACTTATGCTCAGCCTTAACCTATAGTACGTCAGACATCTCGTCACAAAATCAGTAACCTCCCGTTTCAACCCTGGCCACCAATATAACTCACAAAGTTCTTGGTACATATTATTTCTTCCAGGGTGCATAGCATAAGCGCTACTATGCGCCTCTCTCAGTATAGATTGCCTTAAATCAGTATTATTCGGCACATAGATTCTCCTACGGAAGCAGAGTACCCAATCATTATTCAATCCAAAATCCATAGTGCTTCCACTCTTAACCTGTTGGAACCAAAAGCCCAAAAACTCGTCCTCCAACTGCTTACCCTTAATTTTCTCAATCCATGTTAGTTTAACTGACTACTATCATCAAATAAACTAAGGCAAGCAAACATTGCCCTCAGATCAATCATAGCCCTACGGCTCAAAACATCGGCCACTACATTGGCCTTGCCAGGATGGTACTCAATGGTGCAGTCGTAGTCCTTAAGCAGCACGATCCATCTACACTGCCTATGATTCAGCTCCTTCTGAGCAAGGAGATACTTGAGGCTTTTGTGATTAATGTAGATGATACACTTCTCACCATACAGATAATGCCTCCATATTTTCTGTACAAATACAATGGCGGCCAACTCCAGGTCATGCGTCGAATAATTTGCCTCATGTGTCTTAAGCTGACGAGACGCATATGATACCACCTTACCATCATGCATCAACACACGTCCCAAACTAAAATGTGATGCATCACTATAAACCGTGAACTCCTTTCCAGGTTTAGGCTGTATCAGAACAAGAGCCTGAGTCAGAACAGTCTTGAGCTTCTCGAAGCTCTCTTGCTACGCTTCAGTCCAGACAAATTGTACAGCCTTACGTAGCAGCTTAGTTAAGAGTGCTGCAATCAATGAGAAGCCTTCCACAAACCGCCAGTAATATCTTACCAAACCTAGAAAACTACAGATCTCAGACATATTCTTAGGTTGCTTCCAATCCAATACAGCCTCAGTCTTTCGAGGAATAACTCGAATCCCCTCAGTAGGAACCACATGACTCAAAAATGTTACCTCACGTAGCTAGAACTCGCACTTTCTAAACTTAACGTAGAGCTGATTATCCTTGAAAGTTTGTAGAGCAACCTAAGGTGCTCATCATGCTCATCCTTAGTCCTCGAGTAAACCAGTATATCATCGATGAACACCACCACAAACTGATCTAGATAAGCCTGAAATACTCTGTTAATTAGATCCAGGAAAGTTGTCGGTGCATTAGTCAGTCCAAATGGCAATACTAGGAACTTGTAGTGACCATAATGAGTCCTAAATGCCGTCTTATGTTCTTCAGCCTTCTTGACCCTCAACTGATGATACCTAGATCGGAGATCAATATTAAAGAACACCGAAGCTCCTCAAAACTGGTCAAACAGATCATCCATCCTCGGTAGGGGGTACTTATTCTTAATGGTCAACTTGTCCAGTTGTCAGTAGTCGAAACACATTCACATGGATCCATCATTCATCTTCACAAATAGTACTGATGCTTCCCACGGAAACACACTAGGGCAGATGAACCTATAATCCAATAACTCCTGAATCGGAACATTTAGCTCCACAAGCTCCTTCGGTGCCATTCGATAGGGAGTGATGGCCTGTACTAGGTAGGAGCTTAATACCAAACTCCATTTCACGATCCAGAGGTAAACCAAGTAGCTCCTCAAGAAAGACGTCCTTAAAACCATTTACCGTTCTATTGTTCTTCACAAAGGAATCCCCAGAATCTAAAGCACTTACTATGTAATACCCCTTACCCGTATTCGACACCGAAATAGGGAACGAGGCGTTATCGGACATAAGCTCAAGCAATCATACAAAATTAAGACTTAAATTTCCTTCCAAATTAAAACCTTTCACACACATTCATAACGTCCCTTATATGAGCTTATGATGCCCAAAATGAGCTTCAGGAGTGGTTCAGGATTAAACTGAGATCTTAGGAAGATTTTATGAAACTCAAAAAATTTTTGAGATTTTAGGGGCACACACCCGTGTGGCATGTCACATGCCCGTCTGCTTAGGCCGTGTCGATTTTAGGGTGTATTCTATTTATGACGTTAGCAACAAATGTTTGCCACACGACCATGTCCCAACGCTTTGTCCCTCACACGCTCGAGACAAACGGCCTTGTCTCAGCCCGTATGGCCAATTCTGGACATTCTGTTTTGCTAAATTAAGGTGAAGGGGACACACAGCCGAATCACACACCCATGAGGGCAGATCGTGTGTCACACATAGCCTAGACACACGCCTGTGTGTCTACCTGTATGGACAATTACAAGGCTATTTTATAAGCCATTTTGTCACCCTCACTTGTTCACCTTCAAGCAACATCACATGGCAAATTTTATGGCATACAAATGCCTTCAGACCGAACCAAACATAATCAAGCAATAACATATCATTTACATATTCACTTCCATCACATATCAAGCAAATATAAACCACATCACAAGGCTTTGGCATATGCACATGAATAAAAAATAAACATGAGCCATCATTCATGGCTATATACAAATTTGACCATAACCAGAATAGGTCAACACACATGACCGCATTAACAATGACATAATTAACTAAAAGTCCCTATACATGCCATAAACTTAAAATACTTGCATTCACTTATACCCAAATGATGACATGATAGTGTGATAGCATCTCCGACGATATCCAACTCGAGCTAGCTAAATTAACCTATAAGAGATAGGAAAAGAAGAGGAGTAAGCAATAGAGCCTAGTAAGTTCATATGACAATAACAAACAACTATTAACATTCATTTACTTTACCCATCCATAAGAGTACTATTATTACAATTTGCATTAAATCTCAAGTTTACCACTTATTCATTCATAGTGGTTACTCTTTTAACTTATAAACACCATTTACATGCCATGGCATTAACCTAACCACCATAGTCTCCCCATTATAACATATCACATTCTTTAACAAGTTATTTCCATCCTCTTAATCACATGCACATTAATTATGAGTAATCATAATTTCAACATAAAGTTTAATCACCTTTCACTTATCTAAGCTCATATCTTACTATATTCTCAAAATGACTTTATCCAGCAATTATGCATGCCCTTCCTTTTTCTCATATCCAATGAAACACAATTTAAATAAATCCACAGTACTATACCACAATTCAATTAGGCTCATAAACCTATCACCTGATTATTATCAAATCTTATAATGTATCCATTCATCTTAAGTGTAGATCAATAATCATAAGATTATTGATATTTCTCAAGCATAGCTTACTTGAATACATTCATACCGAATGTCCATCATACACTGAGCTCATTACTCATGAGTTGTTGTATATACTTGTACCATTTCGTAACATAACCATTTACTTTCTCATCTTTGGCATACCGTAAAAGTAACATATTTTAACCCCAAATTTAGAATGCTTTTGGATGACTTAGCCCTTGATTTATGTAAAAAGGTGCTCTTAATCCTTTCTTTTCATGTTTTATACTTAGGAAAACACTCGAGGACGAAAGGAACAAGAAATGGGCTTAAAACAGGCCAATTTGGGCCAAAGTGGAAATCAACACGGCATAGACTTCAAGCCACACGACCGTGCCTCGACAATTAACTAAGACACAGCCATGCCACTATTTACACGGCCGTGCCCCAATTGATAGAATCGAGACACAACCTAAAGATTATTTACACAGGCGTGTACCATGGTCGTGCTCCTACCGCGAGAGAGAGAAATTTCACTCGAATTTGGATACTTTGAGGTGAAGAAACACATTCCAAAGCCTATTCAAACATTGAGTAGGAAGTATACTTGAATTGGGACACTTAGAGGCCAAGTAAAGCATTCCAAAAGTCTATATAAACACCCTAAGTGTAACCTAAAAAAGGAGGGTAGAGCGGAGGTCGAGACATTCAGAATTCGGCAGAAGCCGAAACTTTTGTGGGAATCACTCGAAGATAGCCAGTTGATCCATCTCAAGAAGCTAAAATTCTACTCAAGACGATGGATCTCTCCTTTAATTCCTTCAAGGGGTTTTAGGGATTTCTTATGTTTTGTTTTATCTTTTCTCTTGAGATGTTTTCTTTATTTGTTATGAACTAAACCCTTCAGATACCTGAAGGGGATGAAACCTAGATGAACCTTATTATTGTTTTCTGAATTACATGTTAAATACTTGATTTGTTCTCAATTATGTGTGCTTAATTCTTGTGTTAATGTTTCTAGGATATTAATTCAAGTCAGATGTTCTTAGGTGGAGGAGGAATAGACCCTACCTAAGAATAGATCTAGCATAATTAAGCGGAGTCGTTCGCGCGCCTAGAGATAGGACGAGATTTTGCCGAATTAGGATGAAACCTAATATGGGAGTCCATAGTTCGATTTACTGCTTTTCTAGGGTGTTATTAAGTGAGAAAGAGATTTCTGTTAATTAACCTAGGGTTAGATGTTATTCGCCTTGAGAGAGGGTTTAATATACGTTAGGGAGTCTTACGGATCAAGTCAAGTGAATAAATCGTATGGTTCAGTGTTAGATAATAAGTGAAGTCTAGGTGGATTCTTCCTAATGGTATCATCGCAATCAACTGAGTTTCTCTTCAAGTTATTTCCCAATTCATTCTTTTTGTCTTTGCATCTTAGTTTAGTAATTAATTAGTTAATCAACCAAATCATTTAATATTTAGGCTAAATAATAGAAAGAAAGTGAGTATTAGTTCTTTTAGTTCCTTTGGGTTCGATAATTCGGTCTTGCCTAAGCTATACTACTGTTCGATAGGTACACTTGCCTTAATTCGTTGTCAGAGTTAGCTTCCAGGTTCGATCATTCTCTTTATAAATTTTAAAACTCGACAATTTTATAACGATCAAGTTTTTGGCGCCATTGCCGGGGAACTAAAATATTAAGAAAACTCTATTTTTATTACTTTAACCATTATTTTATCTTTGTTTTTGTAATTGATTTTATTTTATTTTTCTAATTTTCCTTCTTTTCCCAGTAGGTACCTCTAGTTTATGACTAGAAGAAACACGATAGGACCTCTAGTATACAGTAGTGATATCGAAGCGACCGCTCGTAGGAATCGCAAAGAAATCAGGCAAGCCTTAAATTACCAAGAAGAACAACAACAATACAGATCCAATCCGACTGAAAGGATGGATGAGAATAATCCACCACGAGATTTGGCAGTAAAAATGCTTCGCGTACTATGTATGATTATGCTAAACCCAATTTAACATGAGCAGAATCTAGTATTATTAGGCCTGCTATAGCTGCTAATAATTTTGAATTAAAGCCTAACACAATACAAATGATTCAACAATTTGTTCAATTTGATGGTTTGCAGGATGAAGACCTGAATAATCATATAGCTAATTTTTTAGAGTTCTGTGATACTTTCAAAATAAATGGCGTTTCTAATGGTTCTATTCGTCTTCGGTCATTGCCCTTTTCATTAAAGAATAAAGATAAACAGTGGTTAAACTCGCTACCACGAGGGTTAATCACTACATGGGACCAAATGATCAAAAATTTTTATTAAAATATTTCCCACCGGCCAAAACGGCCAAATTACAGAATGATATCTCTTCTTTTGTGTAGATAGATTTAGAGACATTATACGATGCATGGGATAGATACAAGGATCTCTTAAGAAGGTGTCCACACCATGGTTTACCCTTGTGGCTACAAGTCCAAACTTTTTATAACGGTGTGAATCCTTCAACGAGGCAACTAATTAATTCAGCCGCTGGTGGAACTCTGAATAACAAAACTCTTGAAGCAGCTATGAATTTATTGAAGAGATGTCGCTGAATAATTTTCAATGGCAAGTTACAAGGATAAAACTGACAAGATCGACCGGAGTTTTCAGCATCGATGCAGTAACCATGTTATCGAATCAGGTAAAGATGATGAATAAAAAGCTTGATAGTTTGTGTTCTTAGTAGGTACATCCAGTAATGCAGTACGACACAAGTGGAATTGTGGCGAATCCTGAGTACCCACCCTACCAACCAAGCACAGAAAGCGAACAGATAAACTATATAGGTAATAATCTCCAACCCAATAATAATAATCCTTATAGTAATACTTACAATCTAGGTTGGAGGAACCACCCAAACTTTTCATGGGGAGGTCAAGGAAGTCAAGGAAATCAAAGACAACAACCTCCCCAAAATTTCCAAAATCAGCCATATCTGCAAGAGAAGAAGCCAAACCTCGAAGAGATGTTAACAAAATTCATGGCAAGCACAGAAAATTGTCTCCAAGATACTGAGAAAACACTTAGAAGTCAAGAAACATCGGCTGAAGAGACCAAGAATCGAATCGGGGAACTTACTAAGTCAGTAGGGGAAGTCACTCAAACAGTCGGACAACTTGTAAAATTAATGTCCGAATGACTGCAAGGGCGTCTACCAAGCAACACCGAGATCAACCCAAAGGAGCAAATCCATGTAATATCCTAGATTATGGCTTATGCATAATTGCTTAATTGAATGTGATAGCATGCCTTTGTGTGTTAAGAATGTGTTGTATAAATTTTGTGAACTTTAGGAAATAGGAGAGTGCTTTAGAAATTATCAGATTTTAAGTTTAAAAGAGGAAGCTAGGCAGATGAGGACTTAAGAGAAATTGTATGTGAAATATAACACAAAAATGGGCTTGGTACAATGGCTTGGAGGCGCCACTTAGGGCCTTGGTAGGTGACGCCATGGGCTATGAGGAAGGGATCAGGTTCGAGCCACAAGGGAAGCAAAATAATAGTTTTATTTTGCAGCAGAGATAAGCAGCAATGGACGGCACTAAGGCTATATTTTAGGAGTTTAACCCTTTTATTTTAAGAGATAAATGGTGATAAATTAATTAGGAAAAGGGATAAATGATGGATTATTCTTATTAATTTTAAATGAAGAGATAAAGAGAAAAGCAAGGATTTGATAGTGTTGGCGAATAGGGATTCTTGGGGTAGTAATTTGAAGAGAAAAGGGAAAAGAGAGGCCAATCTTCATTCTTCCTTTTTCTTTTGCTCTTCTGTCGAAATTCTCTAGCAAAATTTCTCTCTTCTCTTTTATTTTTCCAAAACCGAATACTCCTTACTCAAATTCCACCATTGTCGATTCTCTCTAAGTCCCATACACCTTTCTTCTCTTTCTTTTCCTTGTTAAAGCCGAATCTCACATGTTGGTGGCCATAGCCGAATGCTCTCCTATCCTCTAGGAGCCGAATTTCTCTACTTCAAGGAAGGACATTTGAATAAATTGGTAAGGAATATCACTTAGGTCAATTTACTTTCTTTATTTCTTCTCTCGAATGTTGAAATCAAAATCTAATCTCTCCTAATCTTGTTGGCCGAAACTTGAAAGGTGAATTTTAGGATTTTCCATTATAGCCGATTTTTAGGGAGATCATCCGGGATTTCAGATCTAAAGTATTTCGGCATCTTCATAAGCCAAGTGACAAGTTTTAGGATTTGGAATCGCAAGGTAATGAGGTGTAAATATTCGGCCATATTGAATATTATGTTAACCGATCTGACTATGGTTATTTAGGGGCAGTTGACAGTGGTATACAAGGATTTCGGGATTTCAGATCGCTGGGTAAGTACATATATACAATCGGCTAAGGCTATAGTAATGTTATGAAATTGTTTCGTATGTTTCTCATAAGTCAGAACTAACTAGTTCAGTGATCTAGTGTCTAATCAATTGCAAGAAGAGGTATCACAAAGTTCTGGGATTTGATTAGTAGTCAAATCGATAACAAGGAACTAAGATCTAGGGCATTAGATCGGGATTCTTCAGGATTTCAGTGAATTCGCTAAATATATCAGGTGTGTACCCCACACTAAGCCTTAATTAATTTACGGTTATGTTTATTTAAATATGTACTATGAACATGTTAAGATGTGGCTAAAAGTACCATCCAATGGTACGAAATACTCAGGTACGTTTACCCACTCCTATTATGAGTATGATAAGATTCGTTATGGCACATATGTCAATAGTGATAAGAATGTGAAATAAAGCATGAAATTGCATGATATGTTTGACATGGGGCATATGGGTGATATGAAAAGGGGAAGTGAATTGGTGGTTTTATACCCCAATATCTGAATGTGGTGACTTATGTCACAATATCTAAAAGTGGTGACTTATGTCACAATATCTGAATGTGGTAACTTATGTCACAATATATGAATGTGGTGACTTATGTCACGAATATATATCTGGTGGCTATGCCACAAATTTTATAAGGGCGATGAGCATGTCGACTGCAGCGACTGCCTTCGATGGTGTGTAGCGGATGGAGGGTTGACTTAGTAGTCCCCACGATGTGATGGTTGGTACGGGTGATGTGTAGCAGATGGTTATTTAGGCTTGGGTTCGGGTTTGCATCATTGATTATTTACATGTTACTATGTATGATTTGACATGCCTGAATTAATTAAGTTCTGTGTTGGTTGTACACATTGAGTCTGTTTGTCTCACCCCTTGTGGGACTATTTTTCAGGTGACACTCAGTAATGGACCGGGTCGGCAGGAGCTCAATGGTGGCTATGCAAAGCTCAGAGACTGTTTTATTTTTATTAGCTCTATTCATATTAAGTTTTGAATTATTTCGGGTTTTTATTTGATGTAATAAGGCCAAAGTATTAAAATTGTTTATGCATGCTTTCAATTTACTTAGTATGATACGATTACTATCCAATTAAAGTTAAAAGTCAATTTTTCTTAAATATTCGAATTAAATGTTTTCACACCTAATCAACACGGGCTCTTAAATTTGAGCCCAACCCAAAGCAACTACTTTCAAAAACACACAAGTTTTTAGCAAAGTTTCAAACAAGATTCGAATGGATTTTCTTAGAAGCATGCCACTCGGTTAGGGCTTGTGGGCCGGGTTTGGGGTGTTTCAATTCAAGTCATAACAGCTCAGAAAAATGTAAGTTTAGATGAACCCATCTCAACAAGCGAAAACAAGGACGAAGAAGGCAAAATTGAGGTAACACAAGAAAAGCAAAAACTGATAATCAAATAGTACCAACCCCACATACCTTACCCCGAAGCAATAAACAGAGATGATACAGAGGAACAGTTCGGTAAGTTTCTTAAACTCTTAAAGAAATTACATATTAACTTATCACTTCTTGAAGCTCTTTTTTCATATGCCAGATTCGAGAAAATTTTTAGAACAACTCTTGACGAACAAGCGTAAGATAGACGAGGAGCCACATGTGGAATTAAACGCAGTATGCTCAGCAATGTTACATAATAGACTACCACAGAAGTAAAAAGATCCAGGGAGTTTTACTATCCCTTGTTTAATTGGTTGTTTAAGTGTTTATAACGTGTTAGCTGATTTAGGGGCAAGCATTAATGTCATTCCTTATACATTGTTTAAACAACTAGGTTTAGGGAAGCCCAAACAAACTAGGATGAGTATTCAATTAGCTGATAAAATTATTAAAATTCTTAGGGGTATTATCGAAGATGTTCTTGTAAAAATTGACAAACTCGTTTTCCCAATAGATTTTGTTATCTTAGACATGGATAAAGATAATTCAATCCCCTTAATTTTAGGAAGACCCTTCCTAGCAACTGCCAGAACTAAAATTAATGTTACCATAGGAGAACTCATTCTTCGTGTAGGTGATGAATCAGTTAGTCTTCAAGCTCTTAACTCGACCAGGACTACAATTAATGAAGGTAAGAAAGTCAATTTAGTTGATGATCAATTTTAGCAATCATCATTGCAGGAAACACCACAAGGATACGAATCTGAGCTGAAGCACAGACCTAGTGCCAACAAAGAAGAATTATATAAGGAACGAAGCTTTAGGGTTGACAAACTAAAAGCATGGAAGACACAATTCAGAGAGGAACAGGAACCACACGAAGTAAAACCTAAGGAACCCCCAGAAGAGCTCATAGGAACATCAAACCACTTCAAAATAGGAGATAAGGTATGGATGAACAAAGCAGATCCACGAACAACTGAAGGAATCCTTCTTGAGGTACGAAATATCTTCCCATACGAAACAGTTGAGGTAAGCAATCCAACAGTTAGCATTTTTAAGGTAAATGCTTCTCCACTTAAACTTTATCAAGAAAATAGAACTGTAAGCATGAGGAAAGATATTCAAACCTTTAAACCTCCCTGATTTTTCAAATCCAAGGAAAGTCTAGCTTAAGACTATAAACGAGCACTTCTCGGGAGGCAACCCGAACACTACCATAATACATCTTCACATTTTTCTTTCAATTTCTTTTCCTTTCTGATAATTTAGTTTTAAATTAACACAAAATTATAGATTTCAAAGCCACATGGCCTTGCACACAGCCACGGCCGTGGCCGTGTGGACCACAAGAATCCCCATACTAACATAGCAGAGGCAATATGAATCAAATCCCACCTAATTCTCAATGTCACGGATCCAACCACTCTCCCACAGGCACTGGTAAAGTGGCACGGCCGTGCTCTACGACTGTGTGAAGCTACTGGCTTACTTAACACGAGAAAGACACGCCCATACTACTCAACCGTGCCAAGACACTGCCTTTTCAAGAACGGGCGTGGAATCTGGAAAATGGACGTTGGTGAACCAACACACCTAGACACACGGCCGTGCGATGCGGCCGTGTAATTCAACATTCCCTCGGTCCACGGGTTTGGGAACATACCAGAATCAAGCCTCTATTTAAACACCAACCTCCCCCTTCCCCATTCTTTTATTTTCCACCTCTTCTCTTCCTTCTTCTTCTCAGATTTGTTCTTCATCACAAGTCTCTCCAGCCCTTGAGCCACACCAAAACTATGCCAAAGAAGCGTAAGAGGCCAACCACAGTCTCCTCAAAGGAGATCGATTCACATGAGTTCATGCCGGAAGCTTTAACTATTCGACAAGCCAAGGGTCTTTGAGACCATTTAGTTTTTATTTTTCTTTTCTCTTTTGTTTTAATTTCCTTATCTTTACTTCTCTTCTACTTAATTTAGTTTATTTTATTTTAGTTCCTTGGTTTTAGGTTCTAAAGGCTACTTGGGAATCACGCCACCTTCACCACCACCAACACCTCCACAGCCTTAGAAGTCACACCCACCTCGCAAACCATCTGGCAATAAGGACTCTTTAGTCCATTAGTCTTTTCTTTTAATTTTAGTTTTTTACTTAGTCTCCTTCTATTTATTTTCTTTATTTTTAATTATATCATTAGTATATTTTTAATGTTTCTTTAGATTTCCTGGCTACATCTTTACAGGCTCCCCAATTTCTTTATCTAGTACAAAGATTGTCGGTAGCCACCCCACCAGGCCCATAGAACACTCCACCACCACTCCTCCAAGCCCCATCTTCTACCACGACCACTGCCAACTCCCGGAGTCATCCAAAATTCAGGAAGTGTTACTTCTCCCCTTCTCTTTTGATTACATTATTAGTTATCCATCTTTGTATATTGAGGGCAATGTACATCTTAAGTGTGGGGGGTAAAAGTAACTAACTTTTGCATTATTCCAAAATCCTGAATTTTAGTCTTGTTCCTAAGTAATTTTCTCATATTAATAATTAAGGTGAAATTTCTGATGATTTACGATTTATATTGATATGTTTTTGAGTAAGTCATTGATAATTATGCATTGATGATTTATACTTTAAGATACTAGAGAATCAAGCATGATAAGTCTATTTTTCAAGAATAAAAAATTTCCTAAGTTATTAAACTGAATTTGAATGTTACCTTGAAGTTTGAAATTTATAGGGATTGATGTCAAATACCCATAATTTTTGTGAGATTTTGAGCCTTATAGAGCATATATTCTTTTTTTATGCTCACTTTATTGATTATGAGTATGTCAACACTAAATTGTTATTATAGAACTTGCCTTGATTATACATGTCGAGACCACATTATTGGTTTGATATACTGAGATGATAAAGGCACCCAGGTTTTAACCCATTCACTCCACTAAAAAGCCTACCTTCACAAATTAACCCTTAGTGAACCCATTTGATCCTAACAACCCTTTTTATTGATTCACCTGCTAATATTAACCCAAAACCCTTTGTATTTGTTATCACCATTCCTTTGACTACCCTTCTATCGAGAATCAATTTGGTCAGTTCCCTAATTACTTTATTTCAGTTGATATAGTTATTTCTTATATTATGTATTTATTTGATTTGTTCTTAAAAAAAATCAAAGTATATTCAGTATTAGTAGTATAAAAAGTGAGCTTGTAAATTTAAATTTCAACTATCAAAGAAAAAACTCGTAGTATTATTAGTTTCAAAGTTTTAATTGATGTAATCATTTATTTTCCAGTTCATTATTTTAAGTTAGGTAACTTGCAAATTCAATCTCGATTTTAAACCTTTTAATTTAGCCTTTATCCACACCTTTAACCTAAGCCCCGTTACAACCCTGATAAAGACCTTTTGATTTGTGTATCATCTCATATTACAGTGGTGGAGATTTGATTTTCAGGCAAGCCTATGGGATTAACTTTTCAGGTTCTATTTATGAGTGCTTATTCTTGAACCTTAAACACTTCGAGTACTTTGAGTGAACCTTTAGTGAGGATGTCAATCATTTCCAGTTTTGAATTAAAGGTAATTATTTAGATAAGGGGAGACACCTATGTTTTCGTGCTACAAACATATGACTTAGAATTGTTTGAATCTTTAGGAGTCTTTGAGTTAAATTATCCATGTATAAATTATCTATGAATTATGATGAGGCATTATTTATAGGAGTTATGAATTATGGAAAGTTCGTTTTAATTGTAAGTTGAGAATTTTGCTTGAGGACAAACAAAAGCTTAAGTGTGGGGGTGTTTGATAAACCGTAAAAGTAACATATTTAAACCCCATATTTAGCATGCTTTTGGATGATTTAGCCCTTGATTTATGTAAAAAGGTGCTCTTAATCCTTTCTTTTCATGTTTTATACTCAAGAAAGCATCCGAGGACGAAAAGAACAAGAAACATGCTTAAAACGGGCCAATTTGGGCCAAAGTGGAAATCGGCACGGCCTGGACTTCAAGCCACACGACTGTGCCTAGAAAATTAACAAAGACACGACCATGCCATGATTTACACGGCCGTGCCCCAATCGACAGAATCGAGACACGGCCTGAAGACGATTTATACGGGCGTGTACCATGGCCGTGCCTTACCATGGAAGAGAGTAATTTCACTCGAATTTGGATACTTTGAGTTGAATAAACACATTCCAAAGCCTATTCAAACACCGAGTAGGAAGTATACTTGAATTGGGACACTTAGAGGCCAAGTAAAGCATTCCAAAAGTCTATATAAACACCCTAAGTGTAACCTAAAAAAGGAAGGTGGAGTGGAGGCCGAGACATTCGAAGTTTGGCAAAAGTCGAAACTTTTGTGGGAATCACTCGAAGATACCCAGTTGATTCATCTCAAGAAGTCAAAATTCTACTCAAGACGGCGGATCTCTCCTTCAATTCCTTTAGGGGGTTTTAGGGATTTCTTATGTTTTGTTTTATCTTTTCTCTTGAGATTTGTTCTTTATTTGTTATGAACTAAACCCTTCAAATACCTAAAGAGGATGAAACCTAGATGAACCTTATTATTGTTTTCTAAATTATATGATAAATACTTGATTTGTTCTTAATTATGTGTGCTTAATTCTTGTGTTAATGTTTCTGGGATATTAATTCAAGTTAGATGTTCGTAGCCCTCAAAATGGCGTCGTATGGATCACTTATATAAGCCAAAATTAACCCCCCAAAATTCATTTTAAACACCCTTAAGAAAAAAATCAAAAATAGAAGCCCCGAAGGCTCTCTACCCCACTATCGGAGGCCAGAATCAGGCCCAGGCTCCAGTGACGGACCGTCGCACGTGCACCCCACGCGCCTCCGCAAGCGTTACCACGTACTGCAGTTGAAAGCTAGAAGTTTCCATTTTTTAACGCCGATCAAAATGGTAAACTCTTGTTCTTTATTTTAAGTAGTATATATATATGCTAAAAATATTGCATGAATCAAAAAAAAAGAACGAAGAGGAAAAAAAACCTCTGCTTTGGTTTTTTATTATCTTTTTTTGTGTATTCTCTGTATATCTCTCTATGTGTATCTATTGTATCTTGTGTATTCCCTTATTTTTTACAGATCTGTTTTGGGGTTTATATAACCCTGAAAATAATGAAAAAAAGAAAATATACAGATTTTGCCATTTTTGCTTCTTTTCTTTTCCTTTTTTGCAGGTCACTGGCGAGGAATCTGGCATTGTAGTGTTGTCTGCACTGATCACGGTGCGAGGAGAGGTTGGTGTCGAGGTCTACTGGCACGCGTCTTGGCATTTTGTGGTGCATCGGCAAGATGATGAGAGATTCATTGGGCTCGAGGATGCGTGCTAACTCCTGCGGCACCTAGGGTTTTAGAAACCCTAGGCTACTGAAATTTTTTGGGCCCCTTTGGGCCGTGTAAATTTTGGGTTAGGGTTACTGGGGGTGTTTTACAATTTGGGCTAGGGTGTATTCGAGTAATGGGTATTAGTCTTAAGTTGTAATTGGGCTAATCGGGTTTAGGTATTTTTATTGGTTTTGGGCTTTGTAAAAGGACTATAAAAATATTGGTTTTTTATTTATTTTTATTATTTATTTTTTTGGTTTTTTTTTGAAAGATATGGGCTAGGGCAAAATGGGCCAATTATAGCTGCCCCTCTTTGCTCATTGTCGTGTAACGAGAATAGAGCAAAGACTATAAAAGGACCAATTTTGCCCGATCTTTCCGAGTCTTGATTTCTTGGTCCTCGTCTTCTCCAAATGGCTTCCAACCCAACTGTAACTTCAGGTGTATTGGAATACAAGTTTGACGACTTCAATTTGCTTCACTGCAACTTCAAGAATGCCAGATCTACTATCTTCCATCTGCTTCATGTCTTCAATCTGCTCCATTACCAATACATGGAGATAAGACTTGTAATTTTTAGTCTGTTCCACTACTGCTTAGAGGGTAAGGCTGGTGGTTTGAATCTGCTCCCCTGCTACCTTGGGAAGATAAGATTTGTCATCTTTGATCTGCCCCACTGCTATCTCGAGGAGACAAGATCTACCATTTTAATCAGATCCTTTGCTACATCAGGAAGATAAGACTATAATCTTCAACCTGCTCCCTTGCCACCTTAGGAAGATAAGGCTAGTGGCTAAAATCTGCTCATTTGCTACATCAGAAAGATTAACCAAATTTGATTTGCCCCATTGCTATCTCGAGGAGACAAAATCTACACTTTTTAATCTGCTCCCTTGCTACATCAAGAAGATAAGGCTAGTGGCTAAAATCTGCTCCCTTGCTACATTAGGAAGATAAGATTTGCCAAATTCGATCTTCTCCGCTACCACTTACGGAGATAAGATCTACTGAAACACCCCAAACCTGTCCCATAAGCCCTGACCGGATCTGGCATGCTTCTAGAGAAAAACCATTCAAAACTTATTTGGACTTTGCCAAAAACTTGTGTGTTTTTGAAGAACCATTGATTTGGGTTGGG
Organism: Gossypium rotundifolium; assembly: GCA_025506655.1. Lineage (NCBI taxonomy): Eukaryota > Viridiplantae > Streptophyta > Magnoliopsida > Malvales > Malvaceae > Gossypium > Gossypium rotundifolium. The sequence continues at coordinate 11,902,949 of CP106727.1, forward strand.
TTCAAAATTAAAAACGGTGTTTATTAGGTGTCAAAACATTTAATATTTATATTTAAGAAAAATTAACTTTAACTTTATATTGATAAGAATCGTATCACACTAAAATAATTAAATGCATGCATAAACAGTTTAATACTTATGGCCTTATTACATCAAAACAAAACACGAAATAATTCAAAATACTTAAGTATGGAAAATTCTAAATAAAACAAATTATGAGCTGAGCATGGCCACCATTGAGCTCATGCCGACCCAGTCCATTACTGTGTGCCACCTGAAAAATAATCTCACAACGGGGTGAGTCAAACAGACTCAGTGTGTACAGCCAACACTGAGTCTAACGATTTAGGCATGACAGTTCATACATATACATATAGCAATTAAATAATATGATGCAATCCCGAACCCAAACCTAGAAAACCATTCGCTGCACATCACCCTTACCAACCATCACACCGTGGGGACTACTAAGTCAACCCTCTATCCGCTACACATCATCGAAGGCAGTCACTGCAGACGACTTGCTCATCGCCCTTATAAAATCGTGGCATAGCCATCAGATAATATTTTGTGACATAGGTCACCACATTCAGATTTCGTGACATAAGTCACCACATTCGGATATTGTGGTATAAAACCACCAGATCACTTCCCCATAATATATCACCCATATGCCCCATGTCATACAAATCATGCGATAACATGCCTTATTCTTTATTTCACATTCTTATCAGAATTCTCATATGTGCCATAACAGATATTCATGCTATCATAACTACAGCAGTAGTAAGTTATGTACCTGAGTACTTTGTACCATTGCATGGTACTCTTAGCCACATCTTACATATTCGTATTATCACATTTATTAAAACATAACCATAAATCTATTAAGGCTTAGTGTAGGGTACACACCTGATTTACTTAGTGAATTCACAGAAATCCCGAAAGTCCCAATCTAATCCTCTAAATCTCAAGTTCCTACATTCGGCCAACACTAACCATTTTAGTTAAAGGCCATTCGGCCATATACCCAAATCCCGAAGGATTTATCACAACTTAAATCTTACCTTGCTGGCAATTTGATTACTAACCAAATCCCGGAATGTCATGATACTCCTTCCTTCCAATCGGCCAATGCTAGATCACTTGACTTGGTTAGTTTCGGCTTTTGAATAAATACGAAATAGATCTGAAACACCAATTATGGCCTTGGTCGAATGTACATAATCACTTACCTTATGAATCTTAAATCCCAAAAATATATCCTTGGTTGTGGTTTTTGTTGAAATCCCTATAGACACATGTTAGATCAATTCCTAACTTTTAATCACAACAAATGGCCCTTGGCCGAATACCACATATTACTTACCTTGATCACACAAATCCTAAAGGTTGCCTTCTTGAAATCGGCTACTATGGAAATCCCAAAAGAATCTAACTCAATCGAATCTCTTTGCTTGAAATAGAAAGATTCGGCTCCTGATTGAATGATCAAATCGACTTCACAAGAGTAGAGCAGTATTCGGCTATGACCACAAATAGGGAATTCGGCTTTTAATGTTATAATCAAATCAGCTATAGCTGATCTATCATCGGCTTTGATGTCAGAGAGAATCGTGAGATGAAGAAGAAGTAAGCTAACAGAATTTGGTAATGGTGAAGATTGGTAGAGAGGTTTTAGTCTTGCTAAAGATGAGAGGGTACGTTTCGGTTTCGAGGGAGTGAGTGAAAGAGAAATAAGATGTGAAAGAAGAAAGGAAAAGATGCACAAATGGTTCCAAACTTTCGGCTTTTGGTCAAGAGAGAAAAAGGGTGAAAATTTCGACTCTACTAGAGAAAGAAAGAAGAACCAAAGGAACCTCTAAACCTCCTTTAGAAATTCTTGCTATGACCAAATTGATCACCAAAGAATCCCTTGGCCGGCCAACTCTTCCTCTCTCCATTCAATCCCCCTTTTCACTCTACCTTAGCCGAATCTTAGAGTTTTTAACTTGATCTCACTTTCACTTTGAAGTGTCCTGTGCAATCCCACTTCCTCTCCTCCTGGTAGCAAAATAAAAGCTCCCTTTTTTGCTTCCCTTGTGATTCGAACCTAGGCCCTTCCCCTTTTCCTTGTGGCGTCACTTGCTAAGGCCCTAAGTGGCGCCTCCAAGCCACTTAATCAAGCCCATCTTTGTGTCATATTTCCCCCACTAATTTTCTTAAGGCCTCTTAAGCTTAGCTCCTTCTTTGAAACTTAGAATTAAATAATTTTTAAGGCATTTTCCTACACACTAAGGTTCATAAAATTCATAAGACACATTCATAATACACATACGCATTCTAGCATATGCAATTAACCAAAAATGCACAAGTCCTAATTCCCGGATATTACAGTTCTACCCCCTTAAAATAATTTCGACCTCGAAATTACCTGGCTAGAATAGGTGAAGGTATTGCTGTCGCATTGCTTCTTCCGGCTCCCACGAAGCTTCTTTCGATCTATGATTTTGCCATAATACTTTGACTAAAGGAACTGATTTCCTTCGTAGCACTTTCACATCCCGTTTCAAGATCTGAATCGGCTCTTTCTCGTAGGACAAATCTAGCCTTAATTCCACCTCTTCAACTGGTACCACATGAGATGGATCCGATCGATAACGACGTAGCATAGAAACGTGGAATACTTCATGCATCTGCTTCAACTCTGAAGGCAACTCTAACTGGTATGCCACTGGTCCAACTCACTTCAATACCTGATAAGGTCCTATAAACCTGGGACTTAGCTTCCCTTTGCGACCAAATCTCATCACCTTCTTCCAAGGCGACACTTTAAGAAACACTTGATCTCCCACAGCAAATTCTATTTCCTTCCGTTTGAGATCTGCATACGAATTCTGTCTATCAGATGCTTCCTTCAACCTAGCTCGAATTACCTTAACCTTCTCCTCGGATTCTGCCATAATTTCTGGACCCAAAATCTGACGTTCTCCCAATTCCGTCCAACATGTAGGAGTGCGACACTTTCATCCATACAGTGCTTCATATGGTGCCATTCGAATACTTGCCTGATAGTTGTTATTGTACGCGAATTCTACTAGAGGCAAATATTCTTCCCAACTTCCTTTGAAGTCTATCACACAGCCCCTCAACATATCTTCCAACACTTGTATTACTCGCTCAGACTGACCGTCCGACTGCAGATGAAAAGCCGTACTGAAGTCCAATCTGGTGCCTAACGCCTGATGTAGAGCTCTCCAAAATCGAGATGTGAACCTTGGATCCCTGTCTGAGATAATCGACATCGGCACTCCGTGCAGCCTTACAATTTCCGTAACATACATCTTTGCTAACCTCTGGAGAGAATAGTCAACCCGCACGAGAATGAAATGTACGGACTTTGTCAATTGATCCACTATCACCCATACTGAGTCCTTCTTAGTAGGCGTAAGGAGAAGCCCACTAACGAAGTCCATGGTAATTCTCTCCCACTTCCACTGCGGAATCTGTATTGGCTGAAGCAACTCTGACGGAACTTGATGTTTAGCCTTAACTTGCTGACACGTTAAGCACTTCCCTACAAATTCGGTAACTTCCCGCTTAAGACCAGGCCACCAAAATTGTTCCCTTCGGTGTCTGTACAACTTATTGCCTTTGGGATGCATATCATAAGGGCTACTATGCGATTCCTGAAGATTTCTCTGCCTAAGTTCTTTATTCTTCGGCATACAGACCTTACCCTTGAAGCACAATACTCCCTTGTCATTAATACCATAACCCTCTAACTCTCTATTCTGCACTTGCCGTAACTTAGCACCTAGATCCTCATCCATTAACTGACTTTTCTTCACCTCGATCAACCATGTCGATTTGACTTGCAACTCTGCCAGCAGACTTCCATCGTCATACAAGCTCAGATGTGCAAACATCGCCCTTAGATCTGACACCACTTTCCGACTTAGGGTATCCGCCACTACATTTACCTTGCCTGGATGATACTCTATGGAACAATCGCAGTCCTTCAATAACTCCACCTCCCTTCTCTGTCTTAGGTTCAGCTCTTTCTGAGTCAGCAGATACTTCAGGCTCTTGTGGTCCGTGTAAATCACTGACCTTTCTCCACAAAGATAATGCCTCCATACGTTAAGAGCAAAGACCATTGCCTCCAACTCCATATCATGTGTCGGGTAGTTAACCTCGTGTGGCCTTAGTTGTCAAGATGCATAAGCAACTACCTTCCCGTCTTGCATAAGGACACCTACCAATCCTGTATGGGAAGCATCACAGTACACTACAAAATCCTTCCCCGCCTCAGTCAATCAAACCGAGCTTCACCAAGACTCTCTTAAGCTTCTCGAAGCTCTCCTGTTGCTTATCAGTCCATATAAAAGGTACCTCCTTCCTTAGTAACTTTGTCAAAGGTGCGGCTATTGATGAGAACCCTTCCACAAACCTTCGATAATAGCCTGCTAATCCTAAGAAACTCCGAACTTCCGCCATAGACTTAGGTGGCTTCCAATCCAAAACTGCCTCAATCTTCCGAGGATCCACCCTTATTCCTTCAGCAGATACCACATATCCTAAAAATGTAACCTCCTTAAGCCAAAATTCACACTTGTTGAATTTGGCATAGAGCTTCTTTTCCCTTAACACTTGCAACACAACTCGGAGGTGCTCATCATGTTCTTCCTCAGACTTCGAATACACCAATATGTCGTCTATGAACACAACAATGAACCGGTCCAGATAGGGTTGGAAAACCCGGTTCATCATGTCCATGAATGCGGCTAGGGCGTTTGTCAATCCGAACAGCATTACCAAGAACTCATAATGCCCGCATTTTGTCCGAAAAGTCGCCTTATGGATATCGCCTCCTTCACCTTAAGTCGATGATATCCGCACCTTAGATCTATCTTTGAGAATACCGCGGCCCCCTTAAGCTGATCAAACAAGTCATCTATCCTTGGCAACGGGTACTTGTTCTTGATGGTCAGCTTATTCAACTGACGATAATCTATGCACATGCGCATAATTCCATCCTTCTTCTTCACAAACAAGACCGGTGCTCCCCATGGAGACACACTGGGTTGGATAAACCCACGGTTTAGTAGCTCTTGCATCTGAGCCTTGAGCTCAACCAACTCCTTTGGTGCCATTCTGTACGGGGCAATTGACACAGGAGCTGTACCTGACAGCAAGTCAATTCCGAACTCCACCTCCCGATCTGGGGTATTCCTAGTAATTCCTCTAAAAAGACATCCACAAATTCTCTTGTGGTTCTAACTCCATTAACTCCCTCTTCTTTTGTATCCAACGCACTAACAAAAGCCAAAAATGCCTTGTACCCTTTCCGAACCATCTTATCAGCCTTTAATGCCAAAACTACGTTAGACAAGTAGTTCCTTCTTTCTCCTATAATAATTACCGCCTTATCCCCCGGCGTTCTTAACTCCATTCGCTTAGCTGCACAATCCAATACAGCCCGATGTTCCACTAGCCAGTCCATACCAAGTATGAGATCGAATTCTTCGAAGGGTAGTTCCATTAAGTCGGTGAAAAATTCCACTCCCTGAATCTCTAGAGGTACTTTTCAAAATATCTTATTCACCACTACAGTTTGACCTAATGAGCTTACTACAGCCATCTCCCTACTAGAAAGTTAAGAGGCTATTCCTAGAGTTTCAACTACTCTACATGCAACATAAGAGTGGGTAGAGCCAACATCAATCAAAGCAAAATAAGGCTTGCCAAATATAAGGAACGTACCGGTTATGACGTCCTGTGCATCTCCGTCCTCCCTCCGACGAACTGCATAAATCAAACCCGACTGCCTGGCCTCCGTGTTACTAACACCTTAGCCTGGTGTTCCCCATCTTTTACCAGCATCGTTACCTCTGCCAGCCGAACCACGACCCTGCGATGGCTGTTATCCTCCTCTCCTATCCTGATTAGGACCTTGGCTTACTGGTCGACCCCCTTCTGTTCTCGTAGGACAATACTTAATCATGTGGTCCTTGGGCCCACACTTAAAGCATCCTCCCGTCTTTTTCCAACACTCCCCAAGTGCATCTTTCCACACTAGGCACAAGTACGATACTGCCCTCCAGTAGCAGCTTGCTGACCTCGCGGCCCATCAACTCTAGGCCTCTTTTGCTCATTCCTTGAAGACCCTGATGATCCAAAGCCTCTCTTTTGCCTATTCTGATCCATTTTCTGCCTCATAGAGTCCTTAATTCCTTCGTCTTCCTTAGCCTTCTCTACCAATACGGTAAACTCCCGCTCTTGCTGCGAGCTATCAACAACCTCAGATCATCCCTCAGTCCATCTTCAAACCGGACACACCGCTCATGCTCCGTCGACACAATGCCTCGAGCATAATGGCTTAGCCTTAGAAATTTAGCCTCGTACTCCGCTACAGAATTATTCCCTTGAACCAGCCTTAGAAATGCCTTCCTCTGCACATCCACATAACTAGTTCCAATGTACTTCTTCTAATATGCCGCCTTAAAATATTCCCAAGTAAGATCGTGTAATATCCCAGACAATAGCTTATGCATAATTACTTAATTGAATGTGAAAGCATGCCTTTGTGTGTATAAATGTGTTCTATGAACCCTAGTGTGTAGGTGAACGCCTTAGAAATTATTTAATTTTTAAGTCTAAAAAAAAGGAGTTAAGCCTGATAGGCCTTAAGAAAATAAATGGGGGAAATAAGACACACAAATGGGCTTGGTTAAGTGGCTCGGAGGCGCCACTTAAGGCCTCTGGGAATTACGCCACAAGCAGGTGTAGATGAGCCAAGGTTTGAGTCACAAGGGAAGCAAATAAAGCTTTAAAATTTTGCGACAAAAGAAGTAGAGATGGACGGCATAGGGAGACTGAGGAAGGAGTTTAAGATGAGGTCAAATTCTTTTGGAAATTTCGGCTAAGGTAGGAGAATAAGTGTTGGCCGGCCAAGGGACTCTCTAGGCTTGGTAATTACGGCAAGAGGGGGAAAAGTAAGGCCATTATTCTTTTCTCTTTTGAAGCCTCTGCCGAATTTTCTAGCCACTCTTCTCTTTCTCTCTTATTTTGTCAAAAGCCGAAAGCAAGTTCCTCTTAAGCCATTGCCGAATTCTCTCTAAGTCTCATACACCCTTCTCTTTTTCTTTTGGTTCTTCAAAAGCCAGATCTTAAAGTACTCTAGCCGATTCCTTCATAACTTCAAAAGCCGAAATCCATTGAATAATATCCAGCCATAGCTAAATCTCTCTATGGATTCAACAAAGAGCAATCGATTTCTGTCATAAGGGATTCTTTCGGGATTCAATTCTTTCGAGGTAAGCCAAGGTAATATTCGGCCATAGGCCACTTTTCATAAGTTTAAGGTTGTAGCCGATTCTAACATGAGATTTAATAGGGATTTCGACATCACTTGGAGCAAGGACTGATTTTGGGATTTAGTTAACAAGGTAAGGAAGTGTGACTTTTGGCCTAAGGCCATATTTTGGTTTTAGTGATTAATCGAATCTAACTATCGACATTTAGGGGCAGTCGACAGTGGTATACAAGGATTTTGGGATTTCAAATCGCAATGTAAGCCCTTATGTACAATCGGCCAAAACCTATTTAGGAACTTAAATCTATTTCGTACTTTGTTTAAAAGTCGAAACTAACTTGTGAAGTGATCTAGTGCTTGGTCGATTACAAGAAGGAACATAGCAAAGTTTCGGGATTTGATCATTAATCCAATCGCCACAAGGTAAGTTTTGGTTTCAATAGTCCTTCGGGATTTAATTAATTAGCCGAATAGGTTTTGCTAATATGTCCAATAATGGTCGAATATAGGAACTAAGATCTAAGGCGTTAGATCGGGTTTTTGGGATTTTCAATAAAGCGATAAATATATCAGGTGTGTACCCCACACTAAGCTTCAAATTAATTTACGGTTATGCTTTAATTAATATGTTACATGAATATGTTAAGATGTGGCTATGAGTACCATGCAATGGTACAAAGTGCTAAGGTACATTTACCCACTCATACTATGAGTATGATAAGATTCGTTATGGCACATATGTCAATAGTGATAAGAATGTGAAATAAAGCATGAAATTGCATGATATGTTTGACATGGGGCATATGGGTGATATGAAAAGGGGAAGTGAATTGGTGGTTTTATACCCCAATATCTGAATGTGGTGACTTATGTCACAATATATGAAAGTGGTGACTTATGTCACAATATCCGAATGAGGTGACTTATGTCACAATATATGAATGTGGTGACTTATGTCACGAATATTTATCCTGTGGCTATGCCATGAATTTTATAAGGGCGATGAGCATGTCGACTGCAGCGACTGCCTTCGATGGTGTGTAGCGGATGGAGGGTTGACTTAGTAGTCCCCACGGTGTGATGGTTGGTACGGGTGATGTGTAGCAGATGGTTATCTAGGCTTGGGTTCGGGACTGCATCATAATTATATATGTTATTATGTATGATTTGACATGCCTAAATTTAATTGAGTTTAGTGTTGGTTGTACACATTGAGTCTGTTTGACTCACCCCTTGTGGGACTATTTTTCAGGTGACACTCAGTAATGGATCGGGTCGGCAGGAGCTCAGGGGTGGCCATGCAAAGCTCAGAGACTGTTTTATTTTTGTTAGCTCTTTTCATATTAAGTTTTGAATTATTTCGGGTTTTTATTTGATGTAATAAGGCCAAAGTGTTAAATTGTTTATGCATGCTTTCAAATTACTTAGTATGATACGATTATTATCCAATTAAAGTTAAAAGTTAATTTTTCTTAAGTATAAATATCAAATGTTTTGACACCTAATCAACATGGGTTTTAAAACTTTGAGCCCAACCCAAATCAACTGATTTTAAAAACACACAAGTTTTTAGCAAAGTTCCAAACAAGATTCGAATGGATTTTCTTAGAAGCATGCCAGATCCGGTCAAAGCTTGTGGGCCGGGTTTGGGGTGTTTCAAATTAGTATCAGAGCCCAGTTCAAAACTCGGCCTTGAGGGCTTTTAGGGCCCAAAACATTTTCTATCTTTTGAAAATGGACTTTTCTAAGAAATAAGCAGGTTTTTCTAGCATGGCACCTAAGTCTCCGGCCCGAAGTCCACCAGGTAAGTACCCTATCCATTGTGTAAATTATTGTATGATTTGTAGAAGTGTAGAAATGGAACGTAGATTAGTATGATAAGTACTTGAACTATAGGACTAGTTTACCCCAACATGAGAATTACATAAAACTTTAATACACAACTAAACAAACCTGTGTCTAAGTCACCGAGTTAAGGTGTGGCAACCGTTGTGCGCATGTCTAGAATTGGTTTCAGTGGGAGCTTGGTATTTAAGCAGCCCTAGTGACTCACCTCCTAACCACTTGAATCCTACCTGGTGCGTAGTGATGGTTCACCCTAACCAAGAGGACTGAGCCACAGGCTAAACCCAATAACTAAAACCCGAAAGGGACTAGCCATATTCTTTATAAAAACCCTAAGTCTTTAAATCACCAAATACCCCTTCAAGGTTCAAGAAAACTATTTTGAAACATTTTCCAAAATATTCCCAAATTACTAAAATGCCTTTGGTTCATAAAATTCCCATACTACCCACAATTTTTAACAAAATTTTCTTACTTTACAAATATCCAAAAACCCTATTTTACAAAATATTAAGATACCCTGATTTGTAAAATGACCAAATTACCCCTAATATGTGTAAATGACTAAAATACCCTCAGTAAGGAAAATCACCGAAGTGCCCTCAAATTAGAAATCTTTAAAAATACCCTTGTTTTGAAAAGTCACCAGGAACCATATTTTACGAAAAATTAACGAAATGACCTTGGCATGTAAAATTACAAAAATACCCCCAGTGAATAAAATTACCATTTTACCCTTGAAATTTTTCCAGCAAGTATTTTACTTTTGAAAAATATCAACAATATCTATTTTGCAACATTTTCAAATACTCAAATTTGAAAAAAAATATTATCAAAATACCCCTATAAGACAAAATTACGAAAATACCCCTGGGTAGTGGGAAACAACAAACAACGACAACTACAACATTTCTCTGTAATGAACGCAAGTTCATGTGTGTGACTAAATGAATGATTGGAGACTATATGTGTATGAATCGAAAGAACTACTTAAAACCATTGAACATAAAACTGTTCGTGATAAATCAGTGGAACAAAAACTAATCTATAAAATTCTTTAATCAGATAAACGCAAAGCGAAAGTATGAATTCTAGGGGACGTGGCCGTAACGTGCGTGGCTGTAACACCCCAAACCCAGCCTATGCGTCATGACCGGATCTGGTATGCTACGGGTTGAATCTTGAAAACTTTACTCTGAAGAGTTTTGGAAGAACTTAGTTTGTTATAGCCAACTAATCAATTAAATGTGAAATTTTAAAAATAACTTTAATATTTGCATTGAATGAGTTTGAAAATCCCATTTATCATTTCAATTTATATTTAAGACTTTGAAAAGAAAACATAAGTTTGTAAAAATCCAACATAAAGGAAATAATTCGAAACCTAAGTTATGGAGGCCTTATTGCAAAAAAATATTCCCAAAAATTAAAACTTAAATGAAAACAAAACCAAAAAAAATGTCTATGTAGATAATAGTCTTAATGGCCCCTCGAGTCCGCCTCGGCTCCCATCTCCATGATCTACTATTCATCTGGAAGAGTAGAGAAAAATAAAAGGGTGAGTCACAAAGACTCAGTGTGCAAATCCCGAAATCACATAAAAGTCTTGGGCCCACAAACACATTATGGGCCTTGGCCCATACACAAAAGTAACAAAATATGCAACATGGCCCATCCCAAACCTATGAGTCCATCCTCTACACACACCTGCACCAACCATCACACCGTGGATTTCTACAATCAACCTCCATCTCACATACACACCATATCGACAAATTGTCTTTCATCATAAAGACCGATCACTATGTGACCTATGTGGTGAAGCCACCGATCGCTATGCGACCTTAATAATATATCGACAACAGATCGCTCATTATAAAGACCGATCACTATGTGACCTATGTAGCAAAGCCACCGATCGCCTCGCGACCGCTCCCCTCCGTAAATCAATCAATCCTATCCCATGCATACATGCAAGAATCAGAACATTAAACTATCTAAACAGATCATATATTTTTACAAACTTCGATACACCTATGATTACGTACCTGGCATCCCTTGCCTACCCTTTCTAGGTAATACGACTGTTCATACAGCCTCATTTTCTGGCTTTTAGCCCATAACATACATATAATTCAGATTAACTAGTGTGATAGAGATCTACACACCCTTTTTCAGCTTTTAGCCCATAACATACATATAATATAACAAAGCTTATGTGTCAAGAATCTACACACCTGATTACCGATAAAACGAGGCTTTCTATATCGACGCTATCCTTAGTTGACACAACTGCTATCTGCCTAAGGTGTTGTTCAGAAGCTAGTCCACAACCAATTGGCCAATCTCAAACAGCAGATACTGCTCATTTCTTAAACTTAGGGATTCTTTCTTTTGCCTGATCCATATTTAATTCCATCATAAATCCTTATCATAGTTACTATAATAATATTTAATCGTTAATCCTCCTTATAAAGTTAAAATCTTGTATATAATGATGAAATCTAATAGAAATCTAGGAAAATCTTCTTACCTTAAAAATCTTAAAATTGGAGACTTATGAATTTCGGCTTTTAGATCTAGTCAACTAGGCTTCCTTCAAATCGACTTTTCTACCATCATAAACCATTAAACTATTAGCTTTGCTTTTTCCTTTTCAAAATCAGAATAGATTATGAGAACTAATCAAAATCTACTCTTACCTTAATTTAGAGATTCTACTAGTACTAGAGAGAGAATTCGACAATGTCAATGGAGGATTTAAATGTTTGAAAGTGTAGAACAATTTCTCAAATAGGATGAATAAAAGAAAAACGATGGATGCTTCATCTTTTAGAGAAATCAAAGACAAGGGAAAAGAAAGTGGGGAAAAGTTTCTTTTTAAAGAAATAGAGAAAGAAATTTGGAGAAAAGAAGTTAGGAATTTCAGCACAAAAGGAGAGGATTTAATGTCGAAACAAGGAGATAACCCTCTATTTATAGGAAATTGGTAACCCTTTTCCATGTAGTAGCTGGTTTCTTTACTCCTCTCAAGGATGGATTCTTGGCCATCACTCTTTTGTAGATAAATTCTAACTTTTCTCCTTTATCTTAATCTACTAGCTCATCTAAAAGAGACTTAATTATCTCTAACTCCTCCATCCTTTATCAACATATTATCCACATATTTTAATCATTAAAATCCCTAAATCTTAGCCTTTATCTGCTTATTATCCACATAAAATAAATTCCTAAATAATAGCCTTTATCTGCTTATTATCCACATATTTTAAACATTAAAACCCCTAAATTTTAGCCTTGTTGCCATCCACTCCACCTAATCCTAATGCCCAAAATTTAGCTAACTTAAATTAAAAGAATTGGGCTCCATGAAACTTAAATTTGGGCCCCTTACTCCCTTGTGTGGCGTCACCTCCTAAGATTGGGCCACAAGCCCACTTTGGTATTTTAAACATAGATACCACCTTTTAAACCATATAATGCCCAAACAGATAATTTTAATCAAGGCATCTGCCTAAGCCTGAGCCCAATTTGGACCCCTAACACTTAAATTAACTCATTCCACATATTCACCCATTAAACGCATAGGCCCAAAAATTTAGGATGTTACAGTTCTACCCTTCTTAAAGAAATTTTTCCCTTGAAATTTCCAACTAACTAGTAATCATTCTACCTGAGTCTCACCACTATGCTTTCGCTGCGCACTCTAATTCTAAAGCCAAAATAAACACTTAGTATACTATGGTAGGTACGAACCATTATTCGCATCTGAAGCGTCTTCGTCCCCTTGTACTCATTCTACCGATTCGCGTTTATATGATTAGAAATTTTATGAATTATTAGTTTTCTTCCACTTTTTTTTAGCCACGAACAATCTTATGAATGATAGCTTTAAGAGTAATTATTTCGAATTCGCATTCACCATACAGTCTCAAGTTCATATCCTCTAAGAAACCCATATATTCAATCATGAACTAATGTTCATTACAGAAAAGTGTTGTTGTTGTTGTGGTTGTTGTTTTCACTACCCAAGGGTATTTTCGTAATTTTATCCTACAGTGGTATTTTCATAAAAAATTTTTGAAATGAGGTTCCTTGATGATTTTATAAAATAAGGGTATTTTGGTAATTCTGCATTCCCGAGGGTATTTTGGTAATTTTGGAAATTGAGGGTATTTTGGTAATTTTGGAATTCGGGGCATTTCGAAAATTTTGAAATCTGAGGGTATTTCGGTAATTTTGAAATTCAAGGGCATTTCAATAATTTTTAAAATTTAGGGGTATTTAGATAATTTTGAAATTCTGGGGTATTTCGGTAATTTTCTTCATAGTTGCTGACATTTTCAAATCAAATGTATTTTTTTCTGGAAGTGTACAAAACTTAGAGGTTTTGTTTGCAAAATAGGTGGTTGGTCCCTTTCGGTTTTAATTATGGGTTCAAATTTGAACAAGTCCTTATAGCTAGAGTGAATAGAACTCACGCACTGTAAGATTCCAAAGAAAGAGGAGGTGAGTCACTAGGACTGCTTAAATACCAAGCTCTCCCTGAATCTACTCCTAGACATGCATATGCCTGTTACCACACCTTAGTCTTACGACTCATTTACAGGTTTTGTTTAGTGAAATTAAGTCTTATGGAATTGAAGAGTTGTTTGTCTAAGCCTAGAGTCCATCAAGTTCTAACCTAGATAGTCTATGTCCCATAAAGCTCATTAATCCCACATTTATATCACAATCGGGAGTTCAGAATACTTACCTGGGTGGATCGAGTGCCGGTAGACTCGAAGGCCATGTCTTCAAACCAAAATCTTTTTCTTAAATTTATTTTTTTTTAAAACACTTCTAGGCCCATTTCACAAGTTTCGAACTGGCTCGATATAAAAATGTAACACCCCAAACCCAAATTATGCGCCATGACCGGATCTGGTATGCTACGGGTTGAATCTTGAAAACTTTACTCTGAAGAGTTTTGGAAGAACTTAGTTTATTATAGCCAAATAATCAATTAAATGTGAAATTTTAAAAAAAACTTTAATATTTGCGTTGACTGAGTTTGAAAAGCCCATTTATCATTTCAATTTATATTTAAGACTTTGAAAAGAAAACATAAGTTTGTAAAAACCCAACATAAAGGAAATAATTCGAAACCTAAGTTATGGAGGCCTTATTACAAAAAAATATTCCCAAAAATTAAAACTTAAATGAAAACAAAACCAAAAAAAATGTCTATGTAGATAATAGTCTTAATGGCCCCTCGAGTCCGCCTCGGCTCCCATCTCCACGATCTACTGTTCATCTGGAAGAGTAGAGAAAAATAAAAGGGTGAGTCACAAAGACTCAGTGTGCAAATCCCAAAATCACATAAAAGCCTTGGGCCCACAAACACATTATGGGCCTTGGCCCATACACAAGGGTAACAAAATATGCAACATGGCCCATCCCAAACCTATGAGTCCACCCTCTACACACCCCCATACCAACCATCACACCGTGGGGATTTCTACAATCAACCCTCTATCCGCTACACACCATATCGACAGCTGTGCTGCCTGTCACAATGATCGATCACTATGTGACCTATATGGCGAAGCCAGTGATTGCTATGCGACCTTAATAATATATCGACAGCTGTGCTGCCTGTCATAAAGACCGATCACTATGTGACCTATATGGCAAAGCCACCGATCGCCTCGCGACCGCCTCCCTTTCAGAATCAATCAATCCCATCCCATGCATACATGCAAGAATCGTAACATTAAACTATCTAAACAGATCACATATTTTTATATACTTGATACACATAGAGAAGTTTTTATGATTACGCACTGCATCCCTTACCTACCCTCTTCGGGTAATACGATCGCTCATACAAATTTTATTTTCCGCTTTTAGCCCATAACATACATATAATTCAGATTAACTAGTGTGATAGAGATCTACACACCCTTTTCCAAATTTTTAGCCCATAACATACATATAATATAACAAAGCTTATATGTCAAGAATCTACACACTGATTCTGGATAAAACGAGGCTTTCTATATCGACGCTATCCTTAGTCCACACAACCGCTATCCGCCTAAGGTGTTGTTCGTGCGGTCCACAACCAATTGGCTAATCTCAACAAACAGACATCGCTTCTTTCTTAAACTTAGGATTCTTTCTTTTGCCTAATCCATATTTAATTCCATCATAAATCCTTATCATAGTTACTATAATAATAATTAATCGTTAATCCTCCTTATAAAGTTAAAATCTTGTATATAATAATGAAATCTAATAGAAATCTAGGAAAATCTTCTTACCTTAAAAATCCTGAAATTGGAGACTTATGAATTTCGGCTTTTAGACCTAGTCGACTAGGCTTCCTTCAAATCCCGACTTGCCTCCCATCATAAACCATTAAACTATTAGCTTTCGGCTTTTACCTTTTCAAAAATCGGGAATAGATTATGAGAACTAATCAAAAATCTACTCTTACCTTAACTTAGGAGATTCGGCTAGTATTAGAGAGAGAATTCGACAATGTCAATAGAGGATTTAAATGCCAGAAGTGTAGAACAATTTCTCAAATAGGATGAATAAAAGAAAAAGCGATGGATGCTTCGGCTTTTTAGAGAAATCAGCACAAGGGAAAAGAAAGTAGGGAAAAGTTTCGGCTTTTAAAGAAATAGAGAAAGAAATTTAGAGAAAAGAAGCTAGGGAATTTTGGCACAAAAGGGAGAGGATTTAATGTCAGAAACAAGGAGATAGCCCCCTCTATTTATAGGAAATTTGGCAACCCTTTGCCATGTAGTAGTTGGTTTCTTTACTCCTCTCAGTGATGGATTCTTGGCCATCACTCTCTTTGTAGATAAATTCCTATCTTTTCTCCTTTATCTTAATCTACTAGCTCATCTAAAAGAGACTTAATTATCTCTAACTCCTCCATCCTTTATCAGCATATTATCCACATATTTTAATCTTAAAATCCCTAAATCTTAGCCTTTATCTGTTTATTATCCACATAAAATAAATTCCTAAATAATAGCCTTTATCTGCTTATTATCCACATATTTTAAACATTAAAGCCCCTAAATTTTAGCCTTGTTGCCATCCACTCCACCTAATCCTAATGCCCAAAATTTAGCTAACTTAAATTAAAAGAATTGGGCTCCATGAAACTTAAATTTGGGCCCCTTACTCCCTTGTGTGGCGTCACCTCCTAAGATTGGGCCACAAGCCCACTTTGGTATTTTAAACATAGATACCACCTTTTAAACCCTATAATGCCCAAACAAATAATTTTAATCAAGGCATCTGCCTAAGCCTGAACCCAATTTGGACCCTTAACACTTAAATTAACCCATTCCACATATTCACCCATTAAACGCATAGGCCCAAAAATTTAGGATGTTACAGTGGCCGTGGTAGAGGTCGAATGACTGTGTCAAAACCCGTTAGATCGAGTCAAGGATTTGAGAATGAAATGCCACCACCACCCCCAGCCGTTGATGTGGAATATCAGGATCAGATGGGGGATGACGCAGTGTCACAGGCGATGCTGTGGATTTTGGAAAGGGTGGCTGGAACAGGTGGAGGCATGGAAGCTCAGAAGTCGGTGCCTAAGCGACTCCAAGCCAACAGAGCTAAAGTGTTTCGTGGTGTATCAGGTGTAGCACCCAATACCGCTGAGTATTGGTTGGAGGTGACTGAGCGGATTATGGATGAGCTCGATCTAACTGACGAGGAAAAGCTGAAAGGATTGGTGTCGCTTCTCCGCAATGAGTCATATCAATGGTGGCTCAAGGTGCGGGATGGTGCTACAGCTGAGGAACTCACGTGGGATTATGCTAAGGTAGCATACCAGAAGAAATATGTTAGCACTCATTATATTGATGCATAGAGAAAGGCTTTTTTGGGGCTGGTTCAAGGGAACAAGTCCGTAGCTGAGTACGAGGCTGAGTTCCTAAGGCTGAGTCGTTATGCTCGAGGCATAGTGTCAACTGAGCATGAGCAATGTGTCCGGTTTGAAGACAGACTAAGAGATGACCTAAGGTTATTAATAGCCCCATAACAGGAGCGGGAATTTACTGTGTTAGTGGAGAAGGCTAAGGTAGCCGAGGGTATCAAGGATTCTGTAAGGCAGAACACTGATCGGAATAGGCAGAAAATAGGTTTTGGATCATCAAGGCCATCTAGGAATGAGCAAAAGAGGCCTAGAGTTCATGGGCCGCGAGGTCAGCCAGCTACTTTCGGAGGGTAGTATCGTGCTTGTGATCAGTGTGGGAAAAAGCACTTGGGTGAGTGTTGGAAAAAGACGGGAGGATGTTTTAAGTGTGAGTCCAAGGACCACATGATTAAGGATTGCCCGATATGAACTGAAGGGGGACGACTGAAAGGTCAAAGTTCTAACCAGGCCAAAAGAGGAGGACAGCAGCTACCGCGAGGTCGTGGGTTGACTGGTAGAGGTAACAGTGCTGGTAGAGGACGAGGAACACCGGGCCAAGGTGTTGGTAACACGGAGGCCTGACAACTGGGTTTAGTTTATGCGGTTCACCGAAGAGAAGACGGAGACGCGCTGGACGTCATAACTGGTACGTTCCTTATTTATGGCAAACCTTATGTTGCTTTGATTAATGTGGGCTCGACCCATTCCTATATTGCATGTAGAGTAGTTGAAACTCTAGAAATAGCCTCTGAACTTTCTAGTAGGGAAATGACTGTAGTAAGCCCACTAGGTCAAAGTGTAGTGGTGAATAAGACATTTCAGAGAGTACCTTTGGAACTTCAAGGAGTGGTATTTCTTGCCGACTTAATGGAATTACCCTTTGGGGAATTTGATCTGATACTTGGCATGGATTGGCTAGTATAGCGTAGGGCTGTATTGGATTGTGCAGCCAAACGAATGGAGTTAAGGACCCCAGAGGATGGAGTGATAGTTATGATAGGAGAAAGAATGAACTACTTATCTAACGTAGTTTCTGCTTTGAAAGCTGATAAGATGGTTCGAAAGGGGTGTAAGGCATTTTTGGCCTTCGTTAGTGCTTTGAATATGATCGAAGGGGGAGTTAGTGGAGTTAGAACCGTAAGGGAGTTTGTGGATGTCTTTTCAGAGGAATTACCCAGAATACCCCTAGACAGGGAGGTGGAGTTTGGAATTGATTTACTGTCGGGTACAGCTCCTGTGTCCATTGCCCCGTACAGAATGGCACCAAAGGAATTGGTTGAGCTCAAGGCTCAAATCCAAGAATTACTAGACCGTGGGTTCATCCGACCCAGTGTGTCTCCATAGGGAGAACCGGTCTTATTTGTGAAGAAGAAGGACGGAACTATGCATATGTGCATAGATTATCGTCAGTTGAATAAGCTGACCATCAAGAACAAGTACCCATTGCCAAGGATAGACGACTTGGTCGATCAGCTTAAAGGGGCTGCAGTATTCTCAAAGATTGATCTAAGGTCTGGATATCATCAGTTTAAGGTGAAGGCGGCTGATATCCATAAGACAGCTTTTCGAACAAGGTACGGGCATTATAAGTTCCTAGTAATGCCGTTCGGTTTGACAAATGTCCCAGCTGCATTTATGGACATGATGAACCGGGTTTTCCAACCCTATCTGGATCGATTCGTTGTCGTGTTCATAGATGATATCTTGGTGTACTCGAAGTCTAAAGAAGAACACGATGAGCACCTCTGAGTTGTGTTGCAAATGTTGAGGGAGAAGAAGCTTTACGCCAAATTCAACAAGTGTGAATTTTGGCTTAAGGAGGTTACATTTTTAGGACATGTGGTATCCGCTGAAGGAATAAGGGTGGATCCTCGGAAGATTGAGGCAATTATGGATTGAAAACCACCTAAGTTGGTGGCAGAAGTTCGGAGTTTCTTAGGATTGGCAGGCTATTATAGACGGTTTGTGGAAGGGTTCTCGTCAATAGCCGCGCCTCTGACAAAGTTGTTGAGAAAGGAAGTACCTTTCATATGGACTGATAAGCAACAGGAGAGCTTTGAAAAGCTTAAGAAGGTCTTGACTGAAGCTCCGATTTTGATTCAACCGGAAGCGGGGAAAGATTTTGTAGTGTACTGTGATGCTTCCCATAAAGGATTGGGAGGTGTCCTTATGCAAGATGGGAAAGTAGTCGCTTATGCGTCTCGACAACCGAGGCCACACGAGGTTAACTACCCAACACATGACTTGGAATTGGCGATAGTGGTCTTTGCCCTTAAGGTGTGGAGGCATTATCTTTATGGAGAAAAGTCGGTGATCTACACAGACCATAAAAGCCTTAAGTATCTACTGACTCAGAAGGAGTTGAATCTGAGACAGTGAAGGTGGGTGGAATTATTGAAGGATTATGATTGTTCAATAGAGTATCACCCGGGCAAGGCAAATGTAGTGGCAGATGCCCTAAGTCGAAAGGTAGTGACGGATCTGAGGGTGATGTTTGCACATCTGAGCCTGTATGACGATGGAAGTCTGCTGGCAGAGCTGCAAGTTAAGCCAACGTGGTTGAATGAAGTGAAAGAGGGACAGTTGGTGGATGAGGATCTAAGTGTTAAGTTGCGACAAGTGCAGAATGGAGAGTTGGAAAATTATGGTGTTAATGATGAGGGAGTACTGTGCTTCAAGGGTAAGGTCTGTATGCCGAAGAACGAGGAACTTAGGCAAAGGATTCTCCAGGAATCGCATAGTAGCCCTTATGCTATGCATTCCGGAGGTAGTAAAATGTACAGAGATTTAAGGGAATAATTTTGGTGGCCTAATCTTAAGTGGGAAGTGACCGAATTTGTAGGGAAGTGTTTGAAGTGTCAGTAAGTTAAAGTTGAACATTCCACACCCTACCACGAGAATGGACCTGATCCGTATGTTCCTCAAAGTAACCTTGCTCAAACTCATTTGAATACCTTGAAAACTGTGTGTTTTGGAAGTCAAATTGTTGTGGGTTGGGCTCGAATTGAAAACAAATTTATTTTATAGCAAAAACCCATTTGTTTTAGGTGACAAAATATTTTAACTTATTTTAAAATTAAATGGGCTTATTCTTTATAAAGCCCTAAATTCATAACATAGTTATTAAAGCGTAAATAAAACATCCACGATGGCCTTATTACATAAAATGAAACCCAAAATAAAATTGTACAAGATTTAAAGTAAAATAAAGATTCAAATTAAATTAAACTTCAAGTTTAACATGGCCACCACAAGTTCTCGCCAGTCCTGGCCCATTACCGCTCATCACCAAACATATTCCCACAATGGGTGAGTCGATAGACTCAATGTGTAACCAACACCAAAACATAATAGAAATAGGCACACCATACATATCATATTCATATAAGAATTCAAGATAATGATGCAAACCCAACCCAAACCTATATGCCATCCGCTACACTCCACCCGCACCAACCTCGCACACCGTGGGGACTACTAAGTCAACCCTCCATCCACTACACACCATCGAAGGCGGCAATCAGAGTCGACGTGCTCATCGTCCACTTATAATATTGTGGCATAGCCACCACTTTCGATAATGTAACCGGGTTACCACATTCACTTAATGTGACCAAGTCACCATATTCACTTAGTGAGACCAAGTCATCACGCTTCACTTAGTGAGACCGAAGTCATCACGATTCACTTAGTGAGACCAAGTCATCACATTCACTTAGTGAGACCAAAGTCATCACATTCACTTCCCCTTTCCCAATTAACCCGAATGCCCCAAATTATACATATCATGCATATCATATTTTATTTCACTTTCACATCACTTTTCACATGTTAAATATAACATATTTCAAATCCTAGTAGGAGTAGGAAAACGTATTCGAGTACTTTGTACCATAATATGGTACTTTAGCCACATTCTTTCACTTTCACATTAATCATATATATCATATTTAAGCCATAGATCTATTAAGATTAGTGGGTACACACCTGATTTGTTTAGCGATTCCTTGAGATTCTGAAAAGCTAGATCTAATGTTTAGATCCTTAGTCCCTACATTTGATTCATCATTTATTACTTAGCATAAATTCTATTTGGCTATGATATCCAAATCCTAGTAGGATTTGTAAAAAGACTTACCTTTGATGCCGATTTGATGTTTATTCAAATCCCGAAAACTTGGTTTTCCTTCACCTAATATTCGGCCAACCCTAAATCTCAACATAGATTAGTTTTCGACTTTTTAATAATTAAAGATCTAATCTAGGTAATCACACAAGCCTTGGTCGAATACCTTTAGGTGCTTACCTTATGGATTTTAAATCCCGAAAACTTCACCTTCCTCTTCCTTGAAATCGGCCAAATCCTAGATCTCTAATCGGTTAGTTTTGATTAATTTGATCTAAAAACTAAGATTTGGCCTTGGCGAATGTATAAACTCACTTACCTTGGAGTTCTCAAATCCTCAAATTGATCTTTATTCTAGATTCTCTCCAAATCACATGTTAAATTTGATCTACCATTCAATTATGAAAGAGACCTTTTTGGCCAAATGTATATAGATGTACTTACCTCATTTTCAAATCCCGGATGATCCCTTATACTATTCGACTATGGCACTATTATGGATCACAAAGTTTCGGCTTTTGTGAAGGGATAGTAGAAGAAAAGAAAAAGAAAAGAAAGGAAAAGAGATGGAGAGAGTTTTGACGAGAGAATTGACTAAAGGAAGAAGAAAAGATTGGGGCTTATTTGGCTAGGGAATTTCAGCAAGAGGTTTTCTTGAAAAGAAAAGAATGAAGAATGGCTCTTAATGTTCCCTTTTTAACCGAAACTATTAGCCTTAGAGTCCCTCAAACGGCCAACTCTTCCTATGTGATAAATTTTAATGTTATCACATATTAAATTCCATCAAATCTCCTAATTAGTTAAAATTCCAAAGGAATAAAACTCTTCCTTCTAGATCCCTTGTGTCGTCTAACTCTCTACTCATGGAGGCAAAATAAAACTTTTTTTTTGCTTCCTAGGTGACTCAACTCGTGCCCAACACCCCTTGCATGTGGGCCATTTCACGAGGCCTTAGGTGGCATCTTCAGCCACTTTTCCAAGTCCGCTTGTGGGTCTAATTCCACGTATTTTATATTTTAGGTCACCTGCCCTAAGTTCCCTTTGAACTTTTTAATTGACATTTCGGGGTCATTTTAAGTTTCCAAAATTTTTTGCGGATCAGAATTTGACATTTCCTAGGTTTCCAAAATGTTTAGTTTCTCTTTAGCATAGTTTCCAAAATGTTTACTTTTCTCTTTTGGCTTAGTTTCCAAAATGTTCACTTTCCTAATTTACTTAGGTTTCTAAAATGTTCACTTTCCTAATTTGCTTAGGTTTCCAAAAATGGTCATTTTTCCTACTTTCAACGTAACATTTCCATATTTCTCAGGTTTCCAAAATCATTCCAAATTTATTCCAAAACACATAAAACATGTCTTTTCGTACAATTAGGCCAAAATGCATAGGCCCTTTTTAGGATGTTACAGTTCTACCCCCCTTAAAATAATTTCATTCTCGAAATTTCCTAACTAAATAATTGAGGGTATTGCTGTCTCATTGCCTCCTCTGGCTCCCACGAAGTTTCCTCCGATCCATGATTGCGCCATAACACTTTGACTAGAGGAACCGATCCTCCGTAGTACTTTTACGCCACGTTCTAGAATCAATCGGCTCTTCCTCGTAGGTTAAGTCCGCCTTAGCTCTACTTCTTCCATGGGTACTATGTGAGAGGGATCCGTCGGTAGAGACGTAGCATGGATACATGGAACACGCGTGCATTTGCTACAACTCGTGGCAAGTCTAGCTGGTATGCCACTGGTCCCACTCGCTTTAGTACCTGATAGGGCCCTATAAACCTTGGGCTTAACTTCCCTTTCCGACCAAACCTCATCGCCTTCTTCTATGGTGAGACTTTTAGAAACACTTGGTCTCCCACTTCAAACTCTATTTCCTTTCGCTTGAGGTCGGAATAAGACTTCTGCCTATCCGAGGCTTCCTTTAACCGTGCTCAAATTATCTCAACCTTCTCTTCTGTCTCTGCCACTATTTCTAGTCCTAAAACTCGACGTTCTCCTAACTCAGTCCAACAAGTAGGAGTGTGACACTTTCGTCCGTACAATGCTTCATATGGTGCCATTCGAATGCTAGCCTGATAACTGTTGTTGTAGACGAACTCTGCTAAAGGCAAGTAATCCTCCCAACTTCTTCGAAAATCCATCACACATCCTCTCAACATATCCTCCAACACTTAGTATTACTCGCTCAGATCGCCTGTCTGATTGTGGATGAAAGGTCAGAGTGAAATCCAACTTGGTGCCTAAAGCTTGATGAAGTGCCCTCCAAAATCGAGAAGTGAATCTTGGGTCTCGTCTAAATAATTGACACCGGCACTCCGTAGCCTCACAATTTCGCCACATATAGCTTGGCTAACTTTTGAAGGAATAATCTATTCTTCTTGGATGAAATGTGCGGACTTAGTCGACGGTCCACTATTACCCATACCGAGTCCTTCTTAGTAGGCGTAAGGGAAGCCCACTAACGAAGTCCATGGTAATTCTTTCCCACTTCCATCATGGAATCTGGATTGGTCAAGCAATCCCGATGGAACTCGATGTTCAAATTTAACTTCATCGACAAGTCAAACATCTTCCCACTAATTCTCAGAACTTCTCGCTTAAGATCGTGCCACCAAAATTGCTCCCTTAAATCTCTCAGACAACTTAATGCCTCCGGATGCATAGCATAAGGGCTACTATGCACTTCCAAGAATCCTCTGCCTTAACTCCTTGTCCTTTGGCATGCGACTTTCCTTTGTAGCACAATACTCCTTCATCATTAACCTCATAGTCCTCTAACTCCCTGCTCGTGCTTTTTGTAACTTAACACTTAAATCCTCATCAACCAACTCGTCCTCTTTCACCTCCTTCAACCATGTTGGCTTGACTTGTAACTCACCAATGTGCTTCCATCCTCATACAAGCTTAAATGGGCGAACATTGCTCTTAGGTCCGACATAACCTTCCTACTTAAGGCATCTCGCTACTACATTCACCTTTCCGGATGATATTCAATCGAATACCATAGTCTTTCAAGAATTCTACCCACCTTCGTTGCCTCAAGTTTAACTCTTTCGAGTTAACGTGTACTTGAGACTCTTGTGGTCATGTAGACCATCGACCTTTCTCCATAAAGATAGTGCCTCCACACCTTGAGAGCGAAGACCATCGCTACTAATTCCAAGTCATGTGTTGGGTAGTTCACCTCATGCGCCTTAATCGCCGAGACGCTGTAGCGACTACTTTTCCATCTTGCATAAGAACACATCCTAACCCCGTATGTGAAGGCCACAAGACACCACAAACTCTTTTCCGCCTCAGTCAATTAACACCGAGCTCCGTTAATACCTTCTTAAGTTTTTCAAAACTCTCCTGTTGCTTATCCGTCCATACAAAGGGTACTTCCTTCCTCAACAATCTTGTTAATGGCGCGACTATCGACGAGAATCCTTCCACGAACCTTCTATAATAGCCTACTAATCCTAAGAAACTACGAATCTCCACCACCGACTTAGGTGGTTTCCAATCCAACACAGCTTCAATTTTCTTAGGATCCACCCTTATTCCCTCGGCATACACTACGTGTCCTAAGAAAGCAACTTCCCTAAGCCAAAATTCACACTTGCTAAATTTGGCATAAAGCTTCTTCTCCCTCAATACTTGCAACACAATCCGGAGATGCTCATCATGCTCCTCTTCAGACTTAGAGTATACCAAAATATCGTCGATGAACACTACTACGAACCTATCCAAGTAAGGTTGAAACACTCGGTTTATCATATCCATGAATGCGGCTGAGGCGTTTTTCAACCCAAACGGCATTACCACAAACTCAAAATGGTTGTACCTTGTTCTGAAAGCTGTCTTATAGATATCCACCTCCTTTACTTTTAACTGGTGATATCCTGACCTTAAGTCGATCTTTGAGAACACTGCCGCTCCCTTCAACTGGTCGAACAAGTCATCAATCCTAGGCAAGGGATACTTGTTCTTGATGGTCACTTATTCAATTGATTTATAGTCTATGCACATACGCATAGTTCCGTCCTTCTTCTTTACAAACAGGACCGGTGCTCCCCACGGAGACACACTGGGCCGAATAAATCCATGATCCAACAATTCTTGGATTTGAGCCTTGAGCTCCACTAACTCCTTTGGCGCCATTTGGTATGGAGCGATTGACACAGGTGCTGTTCCCGGTAGCAAGTCTATTCCAAATTCAACTTCTCTATCTGGGGGTATTCCTGGTAATTCCTCCAGAAACACATCCTCAAAGTCCCTTACCATTCTAACTCCTTTGACACCTTCCTCCTTTCCATCCAATGCACTTACAAAGGCTAAGAACACCTCGCACCCTTTACGAACCATCCTTTCACCTTTTAAGCAATCAAACTACATTAGTCAAGTAGTTTCTTCTTTCTCCTATCATAATGACCACCTCATTCTCAGGGGTCCTTAGTTCCATTTGTTTAGTCGCACAATCCAACACGGCTCGGTGTTCTACCAACCAATCCATACCAAGTATGAGGTCAAATTCCCCGAAGGGTAATTCCATTAGGTCAGCCCGAAAGCTCACTCCCTGAATTTCTAGAGATATATTCCGAAAGATCTTATTTACCACTATAGTTTGGCCTAATGGGCTTACTACCGTCATCTCCTTATCAGAAAGTTCAGAGTCTAGGCCTAGTGTTTCAACTACACAACAGGCAACATAAGAATGGGTCGAGCCCACATCAATTAAAGCATAATAGGGTTTACCATGAATGAGAAACGTACCAGTTATGACGTTCGGTGCGTCTTCATCCTCCCTACGGTGAACCGCATAAACCAAACCCGACTGTCTTGCCTCAGTATTAGCGGCATCTCTGGCACGTCCTCTGCCAGCACCATTACCTCTGTTATT
This sequence comes from Gossypium rotundifolium, assembly GCA_025506655.1. Lineage (NCBI taxonomy): Eukaryota > Viridiplantae > Streptophyta > Magnoliopsida > Malvales > Malvaceae > Gossypium > Gossypium rotundifolium. Next base: position 11,929,025 of record CP106727.1, read on the forward strand.
CGAACCTCGACCTCATTGAGGTCAGCTTCCTCCCTACCTACCGATTAACATTCCGAGTTCGGTCATCGTCATCTGATATCTTTGGATAGTCCTTGAGCATATGGTCCTTGGACCCACACTTAAGACATGCTCCTGTCTTTTTCCAACACTCATTTGAATGCTTCTTTCCACAATGCTCACAAGGACGATATTGCCCTCTGGTACCAACTTGCTGACCCTTTGACCCCTCAGTTCTGGGCCTTTTCTGCACATTTCTCGACGATCCATAACCCCTCTTGGGTCTATTCCTATCAGTATTCTGCCTAGTAAAGTCCTTGATTCCCTCAGCTACCTTAGCCTTTTCAACCAACGCGGAGAACTCCCGTTCCTGATGTGGAGCTATCAATAATCTTAGGTCATCCCTTAATCCGTCCTCAAAATGGACATAGCGTTTATGTTCAGTTGCGACTACTCCTCGAGCATATCGACTTAACCTCAGAAATTCAGCCCCATATGTTGCTACCGACTTGTTCCCTTGAACTAGTCCTAGAAAAGCTTTCCTCTGCTCATCAATATATCGTGTGCTGACATACTTTTTCTGATATGCCTCCTTAGCATACTCCCAAGTCAGATCCTCAGCCGTGGCACCAACCCGGACAGTTAACCACCATTGGTACGCATCATCACGTAACAGTGCCACCATCCCTTTCAACTTTTCTTTAGGGGTCAGGTCGAGCTCATCCATAATACGCTTAGTTGCTTCCAACCAATACTCAGCTGTATTGGGTGCCACACCGGACACTCCACGAAACACCTCAGCCCTGTTGGCTCGGAGTCGCTCAGGTACAAATTTTCAAACTCCCGTATTTCCACCCGCGCCAGCCACCATTTCCAAAACTCACAACATTGCCTGTGACACAGCATCATCCCCTGTCTGAGCTTGCTGCTCGACATTAACAGCTGGGGGTGGTGGTGGCGGTGGTAATTCATTGTCAGACCCTTGACCCGATCTAACGGGTTCTGACACAGTTATTCTTCCTCTACCGCGTCCTTGACGACCGCGTCCTCTAGAACTCATTTCTAACATCAAGATCGATTAAAAGTTTTTATAAATTAGTACTTTTGTTTCACTTTATTACTCATGAAGAAATTTTATGAAAAGAATTTTAGAGTGGTTCTTTCAGATTCATACATGCATACGCCTTTTCATTCATTCATACATCCATCAAACAATTATGAACCTTAGTTCATTGAGAGAAACGTTGTAGTTTTTCATTTGTTGTTGTTTTACCACTACCCGGGGGTATTTTCGTAATTTGTCCTACAAGGGTATTTTCGTAATTTGTCAAAATAAGGTTCCTTGGTGTTTTTGTCACAAAGTATTTTTGGAAATTTTAAAGTTCCAGGGGTATTTTGGAGAATTTTTGAAATCTGAGGGTATTTCAGAAATTTTTGGACCTTGGGGGTATTTTGGTATTTTTTTCACAAATCGGGGTAAATTGTAAAATTTTAATAAATCAGGGATATTTCAGAAGTTGCAAAATTTTGAGGGTTCTTTTTGAGAAATTTATTTTCCAAAATGATGAAGTTGAGAAAATTTTGAAAATTAGGGTCATTTTGGTAATTTTAGTAAGTTAGGGGCAATTTTGTAATTTTTTTCAAAAAATCAAGGTATTTTTCTGATAGTTTGCAAATTAGGGTTTTTGAACATTTATGAAATAATGAAATTTTGGCAAAACTGTTGAGTAGTTGGGCATTTTATAAACTAAGGGCATTTTTGTAATTTTACCGATAGGGGTATTTTTGTAAATCAAATTTTTTTTTGAAAATTTGTGTAATAATTTTCGTGAATTAAAGAGAGAACAAATGATTTTAAGAATTTTTAATATTAGGGTTCCAAAAAAAAATGGCTAGTTCCTTTCGGGTTTTAGTTATTGGGTTTAGCCTATGACCGAGCCTCCTTAGTCGTATGAACCAAAGCTACGCACTGTGCGGATTCGAGTGGAGAGAAGGTGAGTCACGCGGATCGCTTAAGTACCAAGCTCCCATCAAACCATTCCTAGACATGCGTCTGGGTTGCCACACCCACTAAGTCCTTTGGGTTAGGGTGAACCGAAGCTACGCACCAGGTGGGGTTCCTGTGAAGAGGAGGTGAGTCACTTGGACTGCTTAAATACCAAGCTCTTCAGGATCCACTCCTAGACATGCGTACCATGGTTGCCACACCCTAACTTGATTGACTTAGCCAGAGGTTTGTTTAGTATATTAAGTCTTATGTATTTGTGTTTGAGTAGACTAATCTTAGGGTTCAAGTTCCTATCATGCTATTCTACGTTTCATTCCTTTTCTACCCTTCTATAATTCACATAATCACACAGATAGATAGAGGTACTTACCTGGTGGACTGCGGGTCAGAGACTTAGGTGCCATGCCATCAAACCTTTCTACTTTCAGAAATGTTTTAATAAAACTCATTTGGGCTTGTTTTGAAAACATTTTGGGCCTTAGGCCACAGGCCGAGAGTTTAAAACTGGGCTCTGATACCAAACTGAAACACCCCACACTCGGCCCACGAGAATGGACCGGATCTGGTATGTTCCTCAAAGTAACCCGGTTCAAACTCATTTGAATACCTTGAAAACTGTGTGTTTTGGAAGTCAGTTTGTTGTGGGTTGGGCTCGAATTGAAAACAAATTTATTTTATATCAAAAACCCATTTGTTTTAGGTGACAAAATATTTTAACTTATTTTAAAATTAAATGGGCTTATTCTTTATAAAGCCCTAAATTCATAACATAGTAATTAAAGCAGAAATAAAAACTGTCACGATGGCCTTATTACATAAAATGAAACCCAAAATAAAATTGTACAGTACTTAAAGTAAAATAAAGATTCAAATTAAATTAAACTTCAAGTTGAACATGGCCACCACAAGTTCTCGCCATTCCGGTCCATTATTGCTCAACACCTGAAACATATTCCCACAACGGGTGAGTCGATAGACTCAATGTGTAACCAACACCAAAACATAATAGAAATAGGCACACCATACATATCATATCCATATAAGAATTCAAGATAATGATGCAAACCCAACCCAAACCTATATGCCATCCGCTACACTCCACCCGCATTAACACACACAGTGGGGACTCTTGAGTCAACCCTCCATCCACTACACACCATCAAGGCGATCATCGCAATGACGTGCTCATCGCCCACTTATAATATTGTGGCATAGCCACCACTTTCAGATAATGTAACCAAAGTTACCACATTCACTTAATGTGACCGAAGTCACCATATTCACTTAGTGAGACCGAAGTCATCACGTTTCACTTAGTGAGACCGAAGTCATCACGATTCACTTAGTGAGACCGAAGTCATCACATTCACTTCCCCTTTCTCAATTAACCCGAATGCCCCAAATTATACATATCATGCATATCATATTTTATTTCACTTTCACATCACTTTTCACATGTTAAATATAACATATTTCGAAATCCTAGTAGGAGTAGGAAAACGTACCTGAGTACTTTGTACCATAATATGGTACTTTAGCCACATTCTTTCACTTTCACATTAATCATATATATCATATTTAAGCCATAGATCTATTAAGATTATTGTGGAGTACACACTTGATTTGTTTAGCGATTCCTTGAGATTTCGAAAAGCTAGATCTAATGTTTAGATCCTTAGTCCCTACATTTGATTCGTCATTTATTACTTAGCATAAATTCTATTTGGCTATGATATCCAAATCCTAGTAGGATTTGTAAAAATACTTACCTTTGATGCCGATTTGATGTTTATTCAAATCCCGAAAACTTGGTTTTCCTTCACCTAATATTCGGCCAACCCTAAATCTCAACATAGATTAGTTTTCAGCTTTTTAATAATTAAAGATCTAATCTAGGTAATCACACAAGCCTTGGCCGAATACCTTTAGGTGCTTACCTTATGGATTTTAAATCCCGAAAACTTCACCTTCCTCTTCCTTGAAATCGGCCAAATCCTAGATCTCTGAATCGGTTAGTTTTTGATTAATTTGATCTAAATAACTAAGATTTGTCCTTGGCCGAATGTATAAACTCACTTACCTTGGAGTTCTCAAATCCTGAAATTGATCTTTATTTTAGATTCCTGCCTAAATCACATGTTAAATTTGATCTACCATTCAATTATGAAAGAGACCTTTTTGGCCGAATGTACATAGATGTACTTACCTCATTTTCAAATCCCGGATAATCCCTTATACTATTCGGCTATGGCACTATTATGGATCACAAAGTTTCAGCTTTTGTGAAGGGATAGTAGAAGAAAAGAAAAAGAAAAGAAAGGAAAAGAGATGGAGAGAGTTTTGACAGAGAGAATTCGGCTAAAGGAAGAAGAAAAGATTGGGGCTTATTTGGCTAGGGAATTTCGGCAAGAGGTTCTCTTGAAAAGAAAAGAATGAAGAATGGCTCTTAATGTTCCCTCTTTAGCCGAAACTATTAGCCTTAGAGTCCCTCAAACGGCCAACTCTTCCTATGTGATAAATTTTAATTTTATCACATATTAAATTCCATCAAATCTCCTAATTAGTCAAAATTCCAAAGGAATAAAACTCTTCCTTCTAGATCCCTTGTGCCGTCCAACTCTGCTCATGGAGGCAAAATAAAACTTCTTTTATTTGCTTCCTAGGTGACTCGAACTCGTGCCCAACACCCCGACATGTGGGCCATTTCACGAGGCCTTAGGTGGCATCTTGAGCCACTTTTCCAAGTCCGCTTGTGGGTCTAATTCCACGTATTTTATATTTTAGGGTCACCGGCCCTAAGTTCCCTTTAAACTTTTAAATTGACATTTCGGGTCATTTTAAGTTTCCAAAATTTTCAGCGGATCAGAATTTGACATTTCCTAGGTTTCCAAAATGTTTAGTTTCCTTTTTAGCATAGTTTCCAAAATGTTTACTTTCCTCTTTGGCTTAGTTTCCAAAATGTTCACTTTCCTAATTTACTTAGGTTTCCAAAATGTTCACTTTCCTAATTTGCTTAGGTTTCCAAAAATGGTCATTTTTCCTACTTTCAATGTAACATTTCCATATATTCTCAGGTTTCCAAAATCATTCCAAATTTATTCCAAAACACATAAAACATGTCTTTTCGTACAATTAGGCCAAAATGCATAGGCCCTTTTTAGGATGTTACAGGGCTGAACACCAAGTTCCGTCAGGATTGCTTTAGCTAATACAGATTCCCCAATGGAAGTGGGAGAGGATTACCATGGACTTCGTTAGTGGGCTTCCCCTTACGCCTACTAAGAAGGACTCGGTATGGGTGATAGTGGATCGGCTGACCAAGTCTGTGCATTTTATTCCAGTGCGGGTTGACTACTCCCTACAAAAGTTAGCAAGGTTGTATGTAGCTGAGATTGTGAGGTTGCATGGAGTGCCGATGTCAATTATCTCGGATAGGGATCCGAGATTCACGTCTCGATTTTGGAAAGCACTACATCAAGCTTTGGGTACTAGATTGGACTTTAGTACGGCCTTTCATCCACAGTCAGACGGTCAGTCTGAACGAGTGATCCAAGTACTAGAGGATATGCTGAGAGGCTGTGTGACAGACTTCAGAGGAAGTTGGGAAGACTATTTGCCTCTAGCAGAATTTGCGTACAATAACAGCCATCAGGCGAGTATACGGATGGCACCGTATGAAGCCTTGTATGGATGGAAGTGCCGTACTCCTATATGTTGGACGGAGTTGGGAGAACGATAGATTTTGGGTCTAGAAATTGTGGCAGAATCTGAGGAAAAGGTTAAGATAATTCGGGCACGATTGAAAGAAGCATCTGATAGGCAAAAGTCGTACGCGGATCTTAAACGGAAGGAGATTAAATTTGATGTGAGAGATCAAGTGTTCCTTAAAGTTTCACCTTGGAATAAGGTGATGAGATTTGGTAGAAAAGGGAAGCTAAGTCCAAGGTTCATAGGACTCTATCGGGTATTGAAGTGAATCAGACCAGTGGCATACCAATTAGAGTTTCCTCCGGAATTGAAGCAGATGCACGACGTATTCCATGTTTCCATGCTACATCGATACTGATCGGATCCATCTCACGTAGTTTCAGTAGAGGAGGTGGAGCTAAGGCCAGACCTATCCTACGAAGAGGAGCCGATTCAGATCTTGGAGTGAGAAGTGAAAGTGTTACGGAGGAAGTCAGTACCTTTAGTCAAAGTGTTATGGCGAAATCATGGATCGGAGGAAGCTTCTTGGGAGCCAGAAGAAGTAATGCGACAGCAATACCACTACCTATTCTAGCTAGGTAATTTTGAGGAAGAAATTATTTTAAGGGGGTAGAACTGTAATATCCCGAAAATGGCTTATGCATAATTGCTTAATTGAATGTGAAAGCATGCCTTTGTGTGTATAAATGTGTTCTATGAACCCTAGTGTGTAGGTGAACACCTTAGAAATTATTTAATTTTTAAGTCTAAAAAAAAAAAAGAGAGTTAAGCCTGATAGGCCTTAAGAAAATAAATGGGGGAAATAAGACACACACAAATAGGCTTGGTTAAGTGGCTCGGAGGTGCCACTTAAGGCCTCTAGGAATGACGCCACAAGCAGGTGTAGATGGGCCAAGGTTCGAGTCACAAGGGAAGGAAATAAAGCTTTAAAATTTTGCGGCAAAAGAAGTAGAGATGGACAGCATAGGGAGACTGAGGAAGGAGTTTAAGATGAGGTCAAATTCTTTTGGAAATTTCGGCTAAGGTAGGAGAATAAGTGTTGGCCGGCCAAGGGACTCTCTAGGCTTAGTAATTTCGGCAAGAGGGGGAAAAGTAAGGCCATTATTTTTTCCTTTTGAAGCCTCTATCGAACTCTCAAGCCACTCTTCTCTTTCTCTCTTATTTTGTCAAAAGCCGAAAGCAAGTTCCTCCTAAGCCATTGCCGAATTCTCTCTAAGCCTCATACACCCTTCTCTTTTTCTTTTGGTTCTTCAAAAGCCGAATCTCAAGGTACTCTAGCCGATTCCTTCATAACTTTAAAAGCTGAAATCCATTAAATAATATCTAGCCATAGCCGAATCTCTCTGTGGATTCAACAAAGAGCAATCGATTTCTGTCATAAGGGATTCTTTTGGGATTCGATTCTTTCAAGGTAAGCCAAGGTAATATTCGGCCATAGGCCACTTTTCATAAGTTTAATGTTGTAGCCGATTCTAACATGAGATTTAATAGGGATTTCGACATCACTTGGAGCAAGGACTGATTTCGGGATTTAGTTAACAAGGTAAGGAAGTGTGACTTCCGGCCTAAGGCCATATTTTGGTTTTAGTGATTAACCGAATCTAACTATAGGCATTTAGGGGCAGTCGACAGTGGTATACAAAGATTTTGGGATTTCAAATCGCAAGGTAAGCCCTTATGTACAATCGGCCAAGTCCTATTTAGGAACTTAAATCTATTTCGTACTTTGTTTAAAAGACGAAACTAACCTGTGAAGTGATCTAGTGCTTGGCCAATTACAAGAAGGAACATAGCAAAGTTTCGGGATTTGATCATTAATCCAATCGGCCACAAGGTAAGTTTTGGTTTCAATAGTCCTTCAGGATTTAATTAATTAGCCAAATAGGTTTTTCTAATATGTCCAATAATGGCCGAATATAGGAACTAAGATCTAAGGCGTTAGATCGGGTTTTTGGGATTTTTAATAAAGCGATAAATATATCAGGTGCGTACCCCACACTAAGCTTCAAATTAATTTACGGTTATGCTTTAATTAATATGTTACATGAATATGTTAAGATGTGGCTATGAATACCATGCAATGGTACAAAGTGCTAAGGTACGTTTACCCATTCCTACTATGAGTATGATAAGATTCGTTATGGCACATATGTCAATAGTGATAAGAATGTGAAATAAAGTATGAAATTGCATGATATGTTTGACATGGGGCATATGGGTGATATGAAAAGGGGAAGTGAATTGGTGGTTTTATACCCCAATATCTGAATGTGGTGACTTATGTCACAATATATGAAAGTGGTGACTTATGTCACAATATCCGAATGTGGTGATTTATGTCACAATATATGAATCTGGTGACTTATGTCACGAATATTTATCCGGTGGCTATGCCACAAATTTTATAAGGGCGATGAGCACGTCGACTGTAGCGACTACCTTCGATGGTGTGTAGCGGATGGAGGGTTGACTTAGTAGTCCCCATGGTGTGATGGTTGGTACGGGTGATGTGTAGCGGATGGTTATCTAGGCTTGGGTTCAGGACTGCATCATAATTATATATGTTATTATGTATGATTTGACATGCCTAAATTTAATTAAGTTTAGTGTTGGTTGTACACATTGAGTCTGTTTGACTCACCCCTTATGGGACTATTTTTCAGGTGACACTCAGTAATGGATCGGGTTGGCAAGAGCTCAGGGGTGGCCATGCAAAGCTCAGAGACTGTTTTATTTTTGTTAGCTCTATTCATATTAAGTTTTGAATTATTTCGGGTTTTTATTTGATGTAATAAGGCCAAAGTGTTAAATTGTTTATGCATGCTTTCAAATTACTTAGTATGATACGATTATTATCCAATTAAAGTTAAAAGTCATTTTTTCTTAAGTATAAATATCAAATGTTTTGACACCTAATCAACACGGGGTTTAAAACTTTGAGCCCAACCCAAATCAACTGATTTCAAAAACACACAAGTTAAGTTCCAAACAAGATTCGAATGGATTTTCTTAGAAGCATGCCAGATCCGGTCAGGGCTTGTGGGCTGGGTTTGGGGTGTTTCAGATCGTCTGCGGCAGCACCATCCCGCACTGTGAGCCACCATTGATATGACTCATCACGGAGTAGCGACACTACCCCTTTCAGTTTTTCCTCGGCAGTCAGGTCTAAGTCGTCCATAATTCGTTCCATCGCCTCTAGCCAATACTCAGTCGTATTGGGTGCCACACCAGATACTCCACGAAAAAAATCAGCTCCATTAGCTCGAAGTTGTTCAGGTACCGACATTCGAGCTCCCATGCCTCCACCTGTTCCAGCCACCCTTTCCAAAACTCGCAGCATCGCCTGTGATACTGCATCTTCCCCCGTCTAATCCTGATATTCCACATCAACGGCTGGTGGTGGTGGCATTTCATTTTTGGACCCTTGTCCTGGCCTGACGGGCTCCGACACGGTCATTCGGCCTCTACCACGGCCTCGCACATTACGGCCACGTCCCCTAGAATTCATGCTTTCGAATCGCGTTTATCTGATTAAAGAATTTTATGTATTAGTTTTGTTCCACTGATTTATCACGAACAGTCTTATGTTCAACAGTTCTAGGGAGTAGTTCTTTCGATTTCATGCAAATACAGTCTCAATTCATTCATTCCATCACATTCATGAACTTGCGTTCATTACAGAAAAATGTTGTAGTTGTCATTATTTGTTGTTTTCCACTACCCATGGGTATTTTCGTAATTTTATCCTATAGGGGTATTTTGGTAATTTTCCAAATTAGGATATTTGAAAATTTCATAAAGTAAAATTTTTTGGTAAAATAATCGAGGTCAATTTGAAAATCTTAATGAATCAAAGCACTCTGAAATTTTCAAAGCTTGAGGGTATTTTGAAAATTTTCCCTAATCAGGGGTACGGTAAAAATTTTGAGATTCGGGGTTATTTTGGTAATTTTGTAAATCAGGGGTAATTTTGTAAATTTTCCAAATCAGGGTATCTGGATATTTTGCAAAATAGGATTTTTGGATAATTTTGTAAAGTAAGAATATCTTAGTAAAAATCGAGGGCAATATGGTAATTTATAAATCAAGGGCATTTTAGTAATTTACAAACCAGAGCATTTTAGTAATTTTTACAAAATGTGGTTCCAGGTGATTTTAACGAAATAAAGGTGTTTTGAAAATTTTTAATTCGAGGGTACTTTGGTAACTTTCCATTCTGAGGGTACTTTGGTCATTTGTACAGGTTAAGGGTAATTCGGTCAATTTGCAAATCAGGGATATTTTGGTCATTCATTTTTTTTAATCAAGGGTGCTTTGAAAATTTTTCTATAATTATGGTTCAACTTTAGGATTTCTCAAAACAGGGTTACAGTCCTTTTCGGGTTTTAATTATTGGGTTTTAGCCTGTGGCTGAGTCCTCTTGGTTAAGGTGAACCGTCACTACGCACCAGGTAGGATTCGAGTGGAGAGGAGGTGAGTCACTAGGACTACTTAAATACCAAGCTCCCACCGAAACCAATCCTAGATATGCGCACAACGGTTGCCACACCTTTAACTCGGTGACTCAGACACAAGTTTGTTTGGTTGACTTTAAGTTTTATGTAACTTGGTGTTGAAGTAGACTAATCCTAGGGTTTAATAATTCCTAGCCCGCCAATCTACGTCCCTATATATTCCCACATACAAATCACATAAGAGTTAGGAGTACTTACCTGGTGGACTTCGGGCCGGAGACTCAGGTGCCATGCTAGAAAACTTGCTCATTTATTAGAAAAATTCAATTTCAAAAGAAAGAAAACGTTTTGGGCTCAAAAAGCCCTCAAGGTCGAGTTTTGAATCGGGCTCTGATACCAAGCTGAAACACCCCAAACCTGGCCCATAAGCCCTGACCGGATCTGGCATGCTTCTAGAGAAAAACCATTCAAAACTTATTTGGACTTTTCCAAAAACTTGTGTGTTTTTGAAGAACCATTGATTTGGGTTGGGTTCAAAATTAAAAACGGTGTTGATTAGGTGTCAAAACATTTAATATTTATATTTAAGAAAAATTAACTTTAACTTTATATTGATAAGAATCGTATCATACTAAAATAATTAAATGCATGCATAAACAGTTTAATACTTATGGCCTTATTACATCAAAACAAAACCCGAAATAATTCAAAATACTTAAGTACGGAAAATTCTAAATAAAACAAATTCTGAGCTGAGCATGGCCACCATTGAGCTCCTGCTGACCCGGTCCATTACTGTGTGTCACCTGAAAAATAATCCCACAACGGGGTGAGTCAAACAGACTCAGTGTGTATAGCCAACACTAAGTCCCAACGATTTAGGCATGACAGTTCATACATATACATATAGCAATTAAATAATATGATGCAATCTCGAACCCAAACCTAGATAACCATCCGCTACACATCACCAGTACCAACCATCACACCGTGGGGACTACTAAGTCAACCCTCTATCCGCTACACATCATCGAAGGTAGTCGCTGCAGATGACTTGCTCATCGCCCTTATAAAATCGTGGCATAGCCACCAGATAATATTTTGTGACATACGTCACCACATTCAGATTTCATGACATAAGTCACCACATTCGGATATTGTGGTATAAAATCACCAGATCACTTCCCCTTAATATATCACCCATATGCCCCATGTCATACAAATCATGCGATAACATGCCTTATTCTTTATTTCACATTCTTATCAGAATTCTCATATGTGCCATAACAGATATTCATGCTATCATAACTACAGCAGTAGTAAGTTACGTACCTGAGTACTTTGTACCATTGCATGGTACTCTTAGCCACATCTTACATATTCATATTATCACATTTATTAAAACATAACCATAAATCTATTAAGGCTTAGTGTGGGGTACACACCTGATTTACTTAGTGAATTCACAGAAATCCCGAAAGTCCCGATCTAATCCTCTAGATCTCAAGTTCCTACATTCGACCAACACTAACCATTTTAGTTAAAGGCCATTCGACCATATACCCAAATCCCGAAGGACTTATCACAACGTAAATCTTACCTTGCTGGTGATTTGATTACTAACCAAATCCCGGAATGTCATGATACTCCTTCCTTCCAATCGGCCAATGCTAGATCACTTGACTTGGTTAGTTTCAGCTTTTGAATAAATACGAAATAGATCTGAAACACCAATTATGGCCTTGGCTGAATGTACATAATCACTTACCTTATGAATCTTAAATCCCGAAAATATATCCTTGGTTGTGGTTTTTGTCGAAATCCCTATAGACACATGTTAGATCAATTCCTAACTTTTAATCACAACAAATGGCCCTTGGCCGAATACCACATATTACTTACCTTGATCACACAAATCCCGAAGGCTGCCTTCTTGAAATCGGCTACTATGGAAATCCTGAAAGAATCCAACTCAATCGAATCTCTTTGCTTGAAATAGAAAGATTCGGCTCTTGATTGAATGATCAAATCAGCTTCACAAGAGTAGAGGAGTATTCGGCTATGACCACAAATAGGGAATTCGACTTTTAATGTTATGATCAAATCGGCTATAACCTGAACTATCTTCGGCTTTGATGTCAGAGAGAATCGTGAGATGAAGAAGAAGTAGGCTAATAGAATTCGGTAATGGTGAAGATTGGTAGAGAGGTTTCAGTCTTGCTAAAGATGAAAGGGTACGTTTCGATTTCTAGGGAGTGAGTGAAAGAGAAATAAGATGTGAAAGAAGAAAGGAAAAGATGCACAAATGGTTCCAAACTTTCAGCTTTTGGTCAAGAGAGAAAAAGGGTGAAAATTTTAGTACTCTACTAAAGAAAGAAAGAAGAACCGAAAAGAACCTCTAAACCTCCCTTTAGAAATTCGGCTATGACTGAAATTGATCACCAAAGAATCCCTTGGCCGGCCAACACTTCCTCTCTCCATTCAATCCCCCTTTTCACTCTACCTCAGCCGAATCTTAGAGTTTTTAACTTGATCTACACTTCATCTTTGAAGTGTCCCTGTGCCGTCCACTTCCTCTCCTCCTTGTAGCAAAATAAAAGCTCCCTTTTTTGCTTCCCTTATGATTCAAACCTAGGCCCTTCCCCTTTTCCTTGTGGCGTCACTTGCTAAGGCCCTAAGTGGCGCCTCCAAGCCACTTAATCAAGCACATCTCTGTGTCATATTTCCCCCACTAATTTTCTTAAGGCCTCTTAAGCTTAGCTCCTTCTTTGAAACTTAGAATTAAATAATTTTTAAGGCATTTACCTACACACTAAGGTTCACAAAATTCATAGGACACATTCATAATACACATAGGCATGCTAGCATATGTAATTAAGCAAAAATGCACAAGCCCTAATTCCCGGATATTACATCTACAATCTTCAGTCTGTCCCACTACTATCTCGAGAGGACAAAATTTGAACTTTCCAATTTGCATTCTTACTATCTCAAGAAGATTTCAATCTTTAGCCTACTCCACTACCATCTCGGGGGAACAAAATTTGAACTTTCCAATTTGCTTCCTTACTATCTCAGAAAGACTTCAATCTCCAGTCTGCTCCACTACCATCTCAAAGGAACAAAATCTGAACTTTTCAATTTGCTTTCTTACTATCTCAGAAGACTTCAATCTCCAGTTTGCTCCACTACCATCTCGAGGGAACAAAATCTAAACTTTTCAATTTGCTTCCTTACTATCTTAAGAAGACTTCAATCTTTAGTCTGCTCTACTACCATCTCGAGTGAACAAAATCTGAACTTTCTAATTTGCTTCCTTACTATCTTAGAAAGATTTCAATCCCCAGTCTGCTCCACTACCATCTCGAGGGAACAAAATTTAAACTTTTCAATTTGCTTCCTTGCTATCTCAGGAAGACTTCAATCTTCAGTTTGCTCTACTACCATCTTGAGGGAGTGATCGTGTCAAACAGTCGAGTTTTAATATTTATAAAAGAATGATCGAACTTGTAGACTAACTATGAAAATGATAGAGGCAAGTGCACCTATCGAACAGTAGTATAGTTTAGGAAAGAATATCTTATCGAACCCAAGGGAACCTAAAAGTACTACTACTCACTTTCTTTCTATTATTTAGCCTGAAATATGGAGTGATTGGTTTATTAAACTAATGAAAAACTAAAACTAAATTCAAAGACAAAAGAATGAATGGAAGAAAGACTTTAGGAAAATTCAGTTGATGAAGACGATACCCTCAGGAAGAATCCACCTATGACTTCACTTATTATTTATTCCCCAAACCATATGATTTCTTTACTTAGCTTGATCCGTGAGACTCCCTAACCTATATTAAACCCTCTCTCGAGGCGAATAACGTCTAACCTCAGGTTAATTAATGGAACTCTCGTTCTCTTATAATAACCCCCTAAGGAAGCGGTAAATCGATCAATGGATTCCCATATTAGGTTTCACCCTAATCTGACAAAATCTCGTAACCCTATCTCTAGGCACCCGATCAACTCCGCTCAATTATGTTAGATCTACTCTTAGGTAGGGTTTATTCCTCCTCCACCTAAGCACATCAGATTAAATTAAGCAATATAATTAAGAACAAACTAAGTGCTTATCATATAATTTAGAAATCAAATAACAAAATCCATCATAGGTTTCATCCCCTTCATGTATCTGAAGGGTTTAGTTCATAACTAAATAAGAAAATATCTCAAGAGAAAAGATAAAACAAAACATAAGAAATCCCTAAAACCCCCTGAAGGAATTGAAGGAGAGATCCTCCGTCTTGAATAGAGTTTCGGCTTCTTGAGATGGATCAACTGGCTATCTTCAAGTGATTCCCTCAAAGATGAAAGCTTCGGCAAAAGCCTCTGCCAAAAATTGTCGTTTCGGATTCTGCCGAACTCCCCCTTTTAGTTGCTACCTTGGGTGTTTATATAAGCTTTGAGATGCTTTACTTAGCTCCTAAGTATCCTAATTCAAGCAGAATTCCTCCTATGATGTTTAAGTAGACTTAGGAATGTGTTACTTTGCCTCCAAGCATCCAAAACTGAGTGAAATTACGTTTTCCCGCGGTAAGGGCATGCCCATGGCACACGCCTATGTAAATCGTCTTCAGGCCGTGTCTCGATTTTGTCGATTAGGGCACGGCTGTGTGAATCATGGCATGGTCGTGTGAACTAATTTGACGAGGCACAGCTGTGCGGCTTGAAGTCCAAGCCGTGTTGATTTCTTGGGTTGGCCCAATTTGGTCCGTTTTAAGCCCGTTTTACGTCCTTTTTATCCTTAGGTGCTTTCTTGAGTGTAAGACATGAAAAGAAAGGATTAAGAGCACCTTTTTACATAAACCAGGGATAAATCATCCAAAAGCATACTAAATGTGGGATTAAAATATGTTACTTTTACTGTTTATCAGGGAGATAAGACTGATGGCTTAAATCTACTCCGCTGTTTTATGGAGATAAAATTCATCGTTCGATCTTGTTCCACTACTGCTTATGGAGACAAGATTTGCCATTCGATCTTGTTCCACTATTGCTGAGGGTGACAAGATCTACAATCTTCGACCTATTCCCCTACTGGTCAGGGAGATAGGAGTGGTAAATTCACCGATGTTGCAACACCGTTCTCTGGGGGACATGTCCTGTAGACTCGAATGTAGTATGGAAGACATTTGCATAAATGAAAAATGTCATGAGAATGATCCCTTTTTTAAATGTAGAATGATTAGGATACAATGATCAGAATGAATCAAATGCTCCTAACTAAATGATATTAGGGATGATATTCGCATGAATGCCAAATGTCATGAGAATGATCTCTTTTTTTTGTACAATGATTAGGACACCATGATCGAAATGAATCAAATGCTCCTAATTGGAAGTGTATGAATGATATTTACATAAATGCATGAGAATGATCCCTTTTTCTAATGTTTGGGTTGTCACTGATTATAGTTCATCTATCACTAATGCATTACCATGCTTTCTCGTTCAGCTGGTATCGTTGATACAAAAACCAAAGAAACGATCAGATTCTGCTCAGCAAGCTTGCCTCGTTGTAATTTAAGAGTCCTTTCCACTATACCTTTTAAGACATAAAGTTTGCACCTCCCATTGCAACTTTAGGAGAATAACATTTGGTCTCTGGGTATCATCTTCAATCAAGTTGATCTGTTACACCATTCCCCGGGTGTAATGACCCGATGTATGTGCCTGGAATTTGCATGAAAGCAGGGTATCATTTTTCTTTTCCCGAGAATGATCCCCTTTTAAACTTGGATTACCCAATAAAAATCTGAAGAGATAATCATCTTTTAATATTTCCAACCCTTAGGCTTGGTGAGTTCTAAACAATAGTCCTATTTTAAATTTTCATATTATTTAGAAGCTTACCGAGTAATATGCGAAACTTCTTTTATGAAAGTATTGATAGTCCATTAATCGTTATTTCAATATAAAATGCTTGAAAAATATCATAATAATAGACATGAAAGAAATTAATCAAGAGCATGACTCGAAACAAATAAGTTAATCAAAGATAACCAAAGCAATGAAAGAAAATTGATTGAGGTGCATCTTGAAAAGAATAAAGTAAGCAAAGATAGCCAAGGCTATAGAAGAAAATTGATTGGGTTGTATCTTTGAAAAGAAAAAAAGTAATCAAAAATAGAAAATTAAAAATGGGTAAGATAGAAGCTAGGTGCCCCAGATATCGCAACCTGAACTTCTCTGTACAAACTTTTTGAGGACCATTTTGAGCTCAATACGTGTTTAGAGGATTTGGAGTACTTTGTCAATGCCCCAAGACGTAGCATACTTCCTTATTGTTAATTCAAGCATAGCAAGACTATCACATGCCCTATATTTGATCAAATTTTGGGCCGCCTTTTTTCGGGTTTTTGGCTCAAAACCCTTTTGGTCTCAAACCGCCCTTTGTGGGTTTTCGCCTTGGCCTCTCCATTTTCTTTTTTTATTATTTTTTGAATAAATTTGAGCTCAAGGCACCCTTTACGGGTTTTCCCTTTGGCCTTCCCCTTTTGGGTAAAATACTTCTTGACTAAACCTGAATCCACTAGATTATGCAAGTCTTTGGCATCCATCTCGGTCAATATCAATACTTCTTCAGAGCAGGCCTTCTTTACAACATAAAGTAATTCTCAGTTTGGCATCTCCTTTTCTCTGAAATCCTTTTGTAAAAGAAAGATCAGGTTCCCCTCGTGGAATTCTCTAGGATAAACCTCTTTGTTGTAAGCTTGCATCATCTGACCGTGATGGATAACTTTTAACCATTTTCTTCAATTAGGTTCAATTGGAAAAAATGCTTCCATTCCATAAACCAATGGGTAAGATGTTGCCCCGGCAAAAGTCCTAGCCCACGTTGGATAATCATAGAGAGTAAATGATAGCTTCTTATGCCAATCTTTACAAGTCTTGGTTATCCTTCCTAAATCCTTATTTTGTTTTGTTTTTCTTCTTTTTGGCTGCCTTTGTTGCTCTATGATATGGCGTCTGATCTTTGAACAGACTACAAACTTTTGACTTTTGTCCCTTTTTGGCATTCTTTGTCGGCGCCTTTTTTTTTGAGAATTTGATGACTATCGACTTTGTAACATTGGCATATGAAGCTACTTCCACCCTCTTAGTGAAGTAAACGATGACCACAATGATGAATCGAGATTGGCTAAAAGCTTTTGACGAGATTGGCCCCATCACATTCATGCCCCACATATAGAAAAGTCGGTGAAGAAAATAGAAGAGTCACATAAATCTCGTTTTCTTCAATTCAGTATTTGCGGTATAACTAATGCAATCCCTTTCCATGTAGATCAACAGTGCCCGATCCTCATGTTTAGCCCATGTCTTAGTAGCCTAGGCATGTCCTGATATGATCCTGCGAAAAAATCTTTGAATTCTCGAAAATAACTCAATGATATCTTGCCTTATTTTTGTGATGAGCTGGGTTTCGATCTTCACCCCTTTCCTAGGCTCATAATATCTACTAACCCTTTGTAAAGTAAGGTCTATTTTTCATCTTGTTCTACCGTTATTAACAAATTAGAAGATAAATTACAGTCCCTGTCATCTTTAAAGTCCTGAGATCCCTCTAGATTCATATCTTACTCGAAAGGAGACTCTGAGTTAGTAACAGCATTGCTCACATCGTTGATATCTGGAGACCTATTGTAGGTTTGGAAGAAGATTCCAAACAATAAATGATTCAAAGAATAACCATTTTTATGGTCATAAATGGAGAATGAAAGAATACTTGAAAGAAATAAAAGAATGTTTAATATGAAATGTAAAGAATGAAAAAAAATATTTGCTTAAAAAATGCATTTTATTGAAATAAAAATTTTGGACATAAGCCTATTTCACAAAAGGATTCTTACTATCTCTAGGCTTAAGGCAATAAGCACGTTTTGTATATTACTCTATATCAGCTCTAAAAATACAGGGATCTCTTCCATAATCCCATTATTCAAAGCACTTCCAAGTATGCAAGGGCTTGGAAACTTTTATTCCCTAATTCCCTCTTCAGATATGTCATTATTGTTCAGATTCCCAATATCAGATGTTGCACTAAAGCCCTGAACTCGATGCATTATTGAATCTCATAGATCTCACCCATTCACCTAGATGGTTGGGTGAAAGATTTTCTGCCCCAGAGGGATAATAAAATTTTACAATACCCAATCTAAAGAATCTTTCAATTATCTTTTTAAAAGTGATGCAGTTCTCGATTGAATGTCCTGTGATTCCCCCATGGCATTCACATTGGCCATTTACGTTGTACCATTTAGGGTATATGGGGCCGTATTAGCTCTATATAAAAAGAGGATATGACATGTGCGTCAAATAGTATTTGGTCCAACTCCCTATATGTGATTCGAATGTGTGTGAACTGAGGTTTCTCTGAGTTCAGTCTTGAATTGGGTTCTTGCCTTGGGGAGACCTGATGGCTGATAATTGCCGTCCTTGGTTGGCTTACTGTGATCGGCTCTAAATGGCCCTTATTATACCTTCTCGTACTATTCGCTTTCTTTTTCTTTTTCTTGGGGGCTTTTAAAGTACACTCTCCTTTTTCTTTTGTTTCTGCCAGTACAACCGGTTTGGCTCAATCATCATCCGGGTTAATACCTGAACCCATCGGGAAGTTTAATACGGTCGAAGTATCAGTCTGACATTGGGGTCCAATAATGACGGGTACCCTATGCGAATGCACGTCTGGTTGAGTTAGGACACCTATTGGGGAATAAACGATGTCTTTGTCATCATCCAAACTGTTGTCCACTGAGCCACTCCTTTTTTCAAGTCTTTCGGCTAGTAACTGACTTAACTGACCAATCACATTCTTTTGGAATTCTAACATTTGATACCGCATATCTTGTTCAATTTTGGTTAATTGCCCCTACATCTGTATTTGTATTTGCTCTATTCTCTCCAATCTTTGTTTCATGTTTTCCAGGTTAACTGTAACATCCTAAAAATTTGAGTATCAATATGTTGCTTGTCTTTGGTGTTAGCTCGGGGATGATTTTATTGTGTTCTTAATATAGTCTTGAGAAGGCTCGGGTTTACTTGGAATTAGAATAAATTTTAGTAAAGAGTACTTTACTGTAGAGGAATCAGGTGACCTTGAAGTTTAAGTTAATTAAGTGATAAAAGATGGCATAAGATGAGTAATTGGCAAAGTGGTGATGGCTCCATAAGTTGGACTTGAGGGGAGAGGTTCGAATCTCCTAGCATGCAAATTGGGAGCTTTTATTTTTCCTTTTTCCTAGCAAGTGTCGGCCAAGCATCATTCATGGATAAGATGGACTAAATTTTTATGGTAATGAGATTTAAGGTTATGGCAAGCATGAATTAGGGATAGAATTGCTTAATTTTGGGGATAGGATTTCTCAAACTTTTGGAAAATGGAGGATTGCAAGGCTTGAATCAAGGTTGATATTTTGGAAACTTTTTCATGGCCATTTTAACCATGAATATGGACAGCATTATGGACAAAAGGGGGGAGCCGAAATTTGGTGGTTAGCTTGGGGTAGGATGGTAGCTTGTTAGAATTCTTTAGGTCATTTTTGTTTTGTTTGAAGACACTTTTTCTCCATTCATCTTTTCCTTCCCTTGGCCGAATGCATTGGTGTAGAAGAAAACAACATTTACTTTATTTCTTTTGGTCATCTTTTTGACCATTTGGTCATTTTTGCTAATCATTCTAGTGTCTTTCTCCTAGTGCCGAAACTACCAACACAAAAAACCATTCTTTTTCCTTCTCCTTTCCCACTTCTGAATGCATTTTTGCTCTAAATTCATCTCTTTCCTCATTCTCTTTTCTTCTCTTTGAAAACTGAATTATAACACCTTCTTCCCATTCTCTCTTCTTCTTCATTTTTTTTTATCATTCAAACACTTTCTTCATTATTTTTCTCTCATGGTCGAATGGTATTAATACCATTTTCTCCAATTTTCCTTCAAAGTCGAATCTCCTATTCATCTATATTGTCTTATTGGTTATTTTTTCAACCCTCATTTAAGCAATATTGTGATAGTGGAGGGCCGAAACTCAAGTGTTAGTGAGCGTCGTGAATCATTGGAATCGATTTAAGGTGTTAAGGTAAGGGTTTATTAAGGACTCTCATATTACTCGTCATATTGATATAGATGGATTATTAATCGATTTCGTTTTAGGGGACGTTATCACTCGATTTTCATATTGTGGAACAAGGATATTTGTGGTAAGCCAATCTCACCCTTAAAACCGTTAGTCATAATTTTGATATATTATTTAGTTAGACTAATGATCTTTTGTCAATGGAGACAATCAAGATAGGGATGAAAAGGGCGGTAAATAGTGTTCGGAAGAGGGGTGGTTCCGCTATTCCCTCTAAGCTTAAGCGAAGGGCTGTTTCGAGAATCTGAGATTTTCCACCGGGTTGTGGACCCTCATCCGAGGAGAACCAGTTGTTTGAAGTCGTTTGTACTCCCGAACCTTTGTTTGTTCGTGGATTTTCATTGGGTAACGAACCAACAATCGGGGAGAAACCGCAAATAGAAGTGGTTCAAAATTCTGAAGGTAAAAGTCTAGATCGTTATTTCTAATATTCAATTTGTAAATAAATAACAGTGTTCTAATTTATCGTGATACGTTTAGGTATCGACGAGCGAGAAAGTCTAGTTCTCACGGTAACCAGGTGTGTAACTTCACACTTATCTCGGGTTAGATACTATGCCATAAGTATTGGGATAAAATTGTAAAGATGGCAAAATCGGAGAATGCGTAATAATTAACATTTTTGTGTAAATGCATGAAAACAGTTAAGCCATGAAATTTACAAAAACGCCCTCAATAAGTTAATTGGTAAATAGTAAATTTTATGCCTCATGTGATAAATGCGCCAAAAAACTGCTAGATCAATAAATGGGCCGAAAAACTGCTAGATCGATAAATGGGCTGAAAAACTGCTAGATCGATATATGGGCCAAAGTTTGCTAGATCATTAAATGGGCTAAAATGCTATTTTGTCTTATGGGCCAAAATTAAAATTTGAATTTTTGGAAACACATGTATTATGGGCTTTTGTTAAATTATCATATATATATATATATATATATATATATATTGTTATGCATACATGATTGCATGGGTTGGGATAATTGACGAAGAGAAGAAAGGCCTGTTGCCAAACATCTAGTTCGGTGGCTCTGTCACAAATATATTTTAAATGGCTTAATGCCTCTAGTTCGGTGACTTTGTCACAATCTAGTTCGGTGGTGCACCACAATATTATTTAAAATGGCTTTATGCCTACGATTGGTGTGTTGGCGAGGTGGGTTGACTTGATCCCCACAGGTGTGTTGGTTAGTACTGGTGGTGTGTAGCGGATGGAAATTAGGTTTGGTTGGGAATTTCATTTTACATGCATTTTATTTATTATATTGTTAAATCCGTAAATGGGATCAATCCCAAAATAATGTCTTGATGATCTGGCCCAATGAATGTGGTAAGTGAGTTATACACTGAGTTCTAAATAACTCACTCTGTTTAATTATCCATCTCAGGTAATGGCAATTGACGAAGGCTTGGGCCGAGAATGACTTCGTGGAGGCCATACTTCGAACATGGGTTCTATAAACTATGAACTTTTATTAAGTATTTTTATTTAATTACTATTTTGGGTATGATGTAAAAAGGCCTTTATTAATATTTTATAGATTATTATGTGTGGATGGATTTAATTTTGTTTTAGACACTTAATATGGGCTGATGTTAATTTAATAATGTTTCCTTAAATATTTTGTTTTAAAACATATGAGATTCTTTAAATATTCTTGTTTTCAAAATTCTTTTTGAACTTTTAAAGAAAAAACTGCTTAAAGGTTTTTGACAATTAAATACTAAATGATAAGATTTCAAACTAGTATTTCTTTATCCATCGATTTTGAATCAAATTCTTGATTTTTACTAAACTTCACTTTCAAAAGGTTTTGTAGAACTGTTTTACCTAAATCATTAGAGAATTAAATGGATGTTCGATCTGTGTGACAAACCAAATCTCATCTAAACGCATAGACCTGGTTTAGGGTGTTACATTAACTGAAATAATTTCACCTAATTAGGGTCCTTCTATGAATTTTAATGCATATGAGGTAATGCAATGCAGATGCATGGAATGAATGCAATAGAAAGAGAGACATTGATTCTGAATTCAATTCCATTAGAAAAGATTTTCTAGAAAGAAATAAACGGATTACATATGCGGCCTTGCCCTCATATTCCAAGCAAAAACATCAATTCCCTTCTTTGCAAAGGTAAAATATTGCAAACTTCTGATAGATGCCTCCTCTAGCTCCTTTTTGCTTGGGACGTGACTCTTATCCTCACAATGCTTGTTAGCCTCTTCAAGAAAACCGAAACGTAGTGATCCTCAAATAGGCTTTGTCAGCTTGAATCCTTGGGCAATAAAATCTTGTATTCCTTTACGGACTATCAGTCTTCTCTCATTGTGTTTACTTGGACCATTTTCAAACAACCGTATTATAATCCACTTTATCAAGAAATCCATTTTCTCATGACAAACTCTTCTATTTAGCAATCAAATTTGAATCAACACCTCATTTCTATGATGTGAATGCAATGCAATCAAAACAAAAGAGAACAAGTTAGTAAAAGAGAAATAAATAACAAAATAGCGTACCTATTTGGGTGACCAGTAGGGTTCAATATAACTCTATCTAGGGTTGGCTCTTAAAGATCACTATATGTGGCTTAGTTCTAAAGGGTGGGTACCTGAACCAGCAGATTCCTCAATCCTAACCCATTATAGGCTCACATGGATCTAGTTTAGTTCAGGGGATACATTTCCCTATGTCCATGCGGAGGTGAAAACCTCACGAAGACATAGGTACGGATGTATCCCGAAAGCCGTCCACTAGCCCATGCGGAGGTGAAAACCTCACAAATGCATAGTTTCTTACTCCCACTTGAAAGGGTGTGACCACAACGGTCATACAATGCAATGCAAAGATATTTTAAAAAAAAATTAGAACCACATGCAATAAAAAGGATCATAGTTTTTTCAAATAAATTTGGACAAAAGGACAGGAAATAATCAATTTTACGGCTTGACTCTCTTATGTCCTCAGCAGAGTCGCCAAGTTGTCGAAACCATTTTTAAGTTTTTCTAAAAAAATGGTGATCGGGTTTAAAAATGAAAATGGAGTCGCCACCAATCCCTTTTTGCTTAGGTGTGATCAGATCACCTTATAAAACATTTTATTTCAAAATATTGATTTTAGCCTACGAAATTCAAGAAAACGGGTTCGAGAGTCAGTTACGTACGAGGAAGGATTAGCACCCTCATAATGCCCAAAATTGGTACTGAATTGATTAGTTATTGTCCTAATGTCGAAAATTCGAAAAGATTTGAAAACATGATTTCTTTAAAAACTTGAACAATTTGAATTGGAACTTTAGATTCGTTTGTTCTGAAAGAATACAAACATCACATCCAGAACGTTAGGACGTGATGTTTTAAACCTTCGTAGCCAACATCATCTCATGATTTACAAAATTCATTAAAAGGATATTTAGTTATTTAGTCAAACGAAAAATCGAAACCCAGCACGTTAGGGCACTATTTTTCGAATTTCTAAACACAAAACATTGCCTTATTTTCTGAAATCCTTATCTCGAGATAACAAAACGTCATATCCAGTGAGTTAGGACACGACAATTTTGAATTCTCAAGAATAAATTTTTAGGCTTTGATTTTAAGAAGAGAACAATGGTTTCTTTAGATTCGACGAGAAAAATCGAAACGCAGTAAGTTAGGGTAAGATTTCTTTCGAACCTTAGAACGCAGAGTATTCGCTTGTTTTAAAACAAAAATTTTAATGGATCGGATGAAATGGAATATGATCTAGCGGTAAGACATAAAATGAATTATGATAGTGATATGTGCAATAGAACAATAATAACAAAAATGATACTAAAATATAATGATAATATCAAATAACATAAACTTGCAAGTGTATAAATACATAAAAAATAAATAAGCGAATAAATAAATACATGATAAGGTAATAATAATGAGGACAAACAAAATAAAATGAAACAAATAAAGTAGTGGAGGAAAACAAATGAAATAACAAAGAATATTCTAGTAAAAATTAAATTTAAAATTGAGAATAAGAAAATAAATACATGAATAAAGAAACTTTGAATGAAATGGTTTTAAAAAAAATAGTAATATTAAAATAATAGTAATAAAACGATAATACTAACGATAATAGTGCAAAAACAGTAATAATAATAATAATAACAATAGGAGTTAATAATAATATGTATATATGGTTATAATAAAAATATAAATAAATAAGATAATAATGATGTTAATAAAAATAAGATAAAAAATAGTAGTGGTAATGCTAAAATAATAGTAAAACAATAATAATGATAATACTAACAATAATAAGAATTTAAAAATAAAATTAATAATGAAATAAAAACAAAAGAAATAAAAAAGAGGACAAAATTGAACTAAAAATAAAAATTTGGGGCGAATCAGAAAAGAAATAAAAGGAAAAAGGACCTATTTAAAAGCGAGAATATCATGGAAGGACTAAGAGGGAAAATATTCCCTCCTCTCAAAACGACGCCGTTTATTTAAAGGATTAAATAGAAATAAAATCAAAATTACACGGTAAAATTACAAGCAAAAACAAAGAAAGAATTAAATTGAAAATAGCCAAAAAGGAAGAAGGGTTAAAAGCACAAATAACCCATTTCTCAAAAACACGCGGATCCTTGTAGTGGGTCGGGTCAGCGTGCGGGTTTAAGGAGGAAACGACGTCATTTTTGGCTCTAAAGGCAGCCCTCAAAACGACACCGTATGGATCAATTATATAAGCCAAAATTAACCCCCAAAAATTCATTTTAAA
Source organism: Gossypium rotundifolium (assembly GCA_025506655.1). Taxonomy (NCBI): domain Eukaryota; kingdom Viridiplantae; phylum Streptophyta; class Magnoliopsida; order Malvales; family Malvaceae; genus Gossypium; species Gossypium rotundifolium. The sequence continues at coordinate 11,954,146 of CP106727.1, forward strand.
CACCCTTAAAAAAAATCAAAACCAGAAGCCCCGAAGGCTCTCTCCCCCACTGCCAGAGGCCAGAATCCGGTCCAGGCTCCAGTGACGGACCGTCGCGCGTGCACCCCATGCGTCTCTGCAAGCTCCGCCATGTACGGCGGCCGAAAGCCAGTTTCCGATTTTTAACGTCGATCAAAATGGTAAACTCTTGTTCTTTATTTTAAGTAGTATATATATATGCTGAAAATATTGCATGAATCGAAAAAAGAACGAATAGGAAAAAAAAAGCCTCTACTTTGGTTTTTTATTATCTTTTTTTTGTGTATTTTCTATATATCTCTCTATGTGTATCTATTGTATCTTGTGCATTTCCCCCTTTTTTTATAGATTTGTTTTGGGGTTTATATAACCCTGAAAATAATGAAAAAAAGAAATATATAGATTCTGCCATTTTTGCTGCTTTTCTTTTCCTTTTTTATAGGTCACTGGTGAGGAATCTGGTATTGGAGCACTGTCTGCGCTGATCACGGAATGAGGAGAGGCTGTGCTTGCTGACATTTGTGGCATAACTGGCAGCTTGACCGAGGGGCTGCTGGGGCGCGAGAGTGCGTGCTAACTCCTGCGGCACCCAGGGTTTCAAAAACCCTAGGCTATTGAAGTTTTTTAGGCCCCTTTGGGCAGTGTAAATTTTTGGCTAGGGTTACTGAGGGTGTTTTGTAATTTGGGACAGGGTGTATTCGGGTAATGGGTATTAGTCGTAGGTTGTAATTGGGCTAATCGGGTTTAGGTTTATTATTGGTTTTGGGCTTTGTAAAAGGACTGTAAAAACATTGGTTATTTATTATTTATTTTTTTGGTTTTTTTAATGATATGGGCCAGAGAAAAATGGGCCGATTACAGGGATTTTTAACTTCATATGATGTTGCTTTTAGTTACAACCTGCTAGTCCATTAAACTTGGGTTTTTTAAAATAATAACTACTGTTTTCAAAATGTCACGTTTCCGCAACTAGTTGAATTAATTTTCTCAACAAACAAGGTTTTAATAAAAATAAAGTTTGATTGAAGTGGTTAAGAAAATGACTTTGAGTAAATCTTGTTTTGATACCAAGCAACAAAAACTGGGATTTTAAATGGTAGAAAGTTTTGAATTGTAGAAGGGTTTTCAATGATTGTATATTTTTCAAACAACACTCTGATGTGACACGTTGGATCCGGTCATAACGTCTAGGCTAAGTTTAGGGTGTTACATTTAATGGTATCAAAGCCAAGTTACAAAATTCGACTGTCGAATGGGTTTTGAAAATTTTTCCTTAACTGTTAAAATTTTGGTTGAAAAGTGTGGCGCACTGAGTCTCTGACACCAAATTCGTAAGTTTCTTGACACTGTACTCTGTTATATACTGAAATGACTGTATTGAGAAAGTACTAGGATAGTAGTAGTATACTGAAACTCCTTAGTTATAGAAACTAAGACTATAGGAGACTGAAACTGTAGTAAATTCGATCTGCGAGAACAACCCTAATTACTGCTTTTCATAAAATATCTGTTAGTAATTATGAGAACTATAAGCTGAGTCATAAAACTCTTTAATCAGATAAATACGCTACACTGATATGAGCACAAGAGGTCACGGAAGGGGTACACGTGGTCCTGGTAGAGGCCGTGGTGCTAGGGCTGGATCGTCAGCGTCAGGACACATGCCTGACAGGGAAGCACCAGCCTCACCAATGACTGAGACGGGGTCTTATGACCGAGCTGGTGGGGATGATGCCCTGTCTCAAGCGATGTTATGTGTTATGGAAAGGGTTGTTGGAGCAAGTACTGGGCCAGTGGGCTGAGGGTTAATCTCTAAACGACTCCAGTTGAATGGGGCGAAAATTTTCAGGGGTGTTTCTGGTGTGGCTCCGAATGTAGCAAAATATTGGTTAGAGGCTGTAGAGCAAATCATAGATGACCTTGACTACACGGTGGAGAAAAAATTGAAAGAAGTAGTGTCCTTACTGCGAGATGAGGCATATCAATGGTGGCTTGCCATGAGGGAAGGTACGCAGGCTGACCGGGTGGCATGGGACCTCTTCAAGGCGGACTTCCAAGGGAAATATGTTAGGGCAAGTTATGTAGATGCCCGGAGGAAGGAATTTTTGAATCTGGTTCAGGAAAATAAGTCTGTAGCAGAGTATGAGGCAGAGTTTCTACGGTTGAGCTGGTATGCTCGAGGCATAGTCGCTATTGAGTATGAGTGCTGCATGCGATTCGAGGATGGTCTCTAGGATAAGTTGCGGGTAGTGATAGCCCCAAAGAGGGAAAGGGACTTTGCTGCCCTGATTGAAAAGCCAAAGATTGCTTAGGATGTGAAACGCTTAGAGCGTCAGAATCGTGAGTAGGATAGGGGCAGAAGTAAGAGGAATTTTGGGCCCTCAAGATCTTCTAGTGGGCCTAAGAAGAGGCCTAAGTTCAATGGCCTAGTCCAAGCTAGGGGTCCTGCTATTGCTGTCAGACCGCAGCCTTGCGCTATGTGTGGGTTATTTCACCAGGGTGAGTGCTAGAGAAAAACTAGAGCATGTTTTAGATATGGTTCTCAAGATCATAGGATTAATGATTGTACTTAGAGGCCTGGTCAGATGCAAGCTGCGGGTCAGGGTTATGTTCAGTCAGGTAGAGGTGGTCAGCAGCCATTGAAAGGCTGTGGTCTAGATAGAGAGGGAAATGGTTTAGGATGAGGTCGTGGAACACCGGGATGAGGTGCTGGTAACACAGAGGCGAGACAGCCAGCGTTGGTGTATGCTACTTGGCACCGAGAGGATGGCGATGCACCTGACGTCGTAACTGGTAAATTCTTCATTGATAATGTACCATATACCGCTTTAATTGATATTGGGTCTATGCACTCGTATGTTGCATGTACTGTGTCTGGAACTTTGGGCATATAGTTCAAACTTACTGATAGAGAAATGTCAGTGATTAGTCCATTGGGAAAGTCAGTTAGAGTGAATAAACTGTTTAGAGATGTGCCCCTAGAGGTTCAAGGGGTTGTTTTTTCAGCGAATTTGAGGGAACTGTCGTTTGGAGAATTCGATCTCATTTTGGGCATGGACGGGTTGGTGAAACACCGTGCGAATTTGGATTGCACTACTAAGCGTATGGTATTAAATTCTTCAGGAGCTGAGAAGGTGGTCGTGATAGGGGAGTGAAGGGATTATTTATCCAATGTGGTCTCAGAATAAGGTCTAAGAAACTGGTTAGCAAAGGTTGAGAAGCGTTCCTAGCGTATGTCAGCGTATTTGAGGTTAGAGGTCTGTCTATTGAGAATGTCAGAACTGTAAAGGAGTTTTTGGATGTATACCCTGAAGAGCTTCCAGGGTTGCCTCCTGATCGTGAGGTCGATTTCAGCATTGAACTCCTACCGGGAACGACTCTGATGTCCATCGCCCCTTATAGAATAGGGCCGAATGATCTGGTAGAATTAAAGGCTCAGATCTAAGAGCTACTAGATTGAGGATTCATTCGACCAAGTGTGTCTCCATAGGGAGCACCGGTATTGTTCGTGAAGAAGAAGGATAGGTCAATGCGCATGTGTATCGATTATCGTCAATTGAATAAACTAACGATTAAGAACAAGTACCCATTCCCAAAGATTGACGATCTATTTGACCAGCTACGAGGAGCTTCGATTTTCTCTAAGATAGATATTAGATTAGGATGCCATCAGTTAAGGGTTAAGGAGGCATATGTGTACAAGACAGCATTCAGGACTCGTTATAGACACTATGAGTTTCTGGTCATGCCGTTTAGGTTAACGAATGCACCAGCTGATTTCATGGATATGTTGAATCTGGTTTTCCAACCCTTTTTGGACCGATTCGTAGTGGTGTTTATAGATGATATTCTGGTGTATTCAAGAACCGAGGAGGAGCATGATTCACATCTCCAGGTTGTTTTGCAAATATTGAAAGAAAGGTAGCTTTATGCCAAATTCAGTAAGTGTGAGTTTTGGCTGCGAGAGGTGACATTTTTAGGTCATGTCGTGTCTGCCGAGGGGATTATGGTTGATCCTCAGAAAGTTGAGGCCGTATTAGATTGGAAGCCACCGAAGTCAGTATCTGAGATTTAAAGTTTTTTGGGTCTGGCCGGGTATTACAGACAGTTCGTTGAAGGGTTTTCACTAATTGCTACACCCTTAACCAAGTTACTGCGTAAAGGAGTACCGTTTGTTTGGACTGATAAACAGCAGGAGAGTTTTGAGAAACTAAAGAAGATTCTTACTGAAGCCTCGGTATTAACACAGCCAGAGGCTAAAAAGGAATTCATTATCTTCTATGATGTGTCGCACACGGGTTTGGGCTGTGTCCTGATACAGGAGAGTAAGGTGGTGGCTTATACGTCTCGTCAGCTTAGGCCGTACGAGATGAATTACCACACTCATGACTTAGAACTAGCTGCGGTGGTGTTCGCACTAAATATTTGGAGACATTACTTGTATGGGGAGAAGTCGATCATCTATACTCACCATAAATGTCTCAAGTAGCTCCTTACTCAGAAAGAGTTGAACCTTAGGCAATGAAGATGGATAGAGTTACTTAAGAATTATGATTTCTCGATTGAGTACCATCTGAGAAAAGCTAACGTGGCAGTGGATGCACTGAGTCGTAGGGTGGTATCTGATCTAAGAGCGATGTTTGCTTGTCTCAGCTTGTTTGAGGATGGTAGTCTATTAGCTGATCTTCAGGTGAAACTGACTTGGATTGATCAAATTAAAGAGAAGCAGTTGCTGGATGAGTCGTTGGTACCACATTTCCAACTGGTGAAATCGAGAAGAAAGTAAAATTGATCCAGGGTAGGTTAAAAGAAGCATCTGATAGGCAGAAGTCGTACGCTGATTTAGAGCATAAAGAGATTGAGTATACAGTGGGAGATTATGTTTTCTTAAAGGTCTCACCATGGAAGAATATCCTGAGATTTGGGCAGAAGGGCAAGCTGACCCCTATGTTCATCGGACACTACCGGATATTAAAGCGTGTGGGACCAGTCACCTATCAGCTGGAACTGCCTTCTGAGTTAAATCGTATACATAATGTGTTCTACATTTCTATGATGAGGCGATACCGTTCTGATCCTTCCCATATAGTGCCGGTGGAGGAGATCGAGGTGAGACCAGATCTAACCTTCGAGGAAAAATCGATGCAAATACTGGATTGTGATGTTAAAGTGTTAAGAAGGAAAACTGTCCAGTTAGTCAAGGAGCTTTGGCATAATCACGGTTCAAAGGAAGCCACGTGGGAGACTGAGGAGGCAATGTGATAGCAATACCCTCACCTCTTCTAATCAAGTAAATTTCAAGGCTGAAATTTCTTTAAGGGGGTAGAGTTGTAACGTCCCAAAAAGTAGGGGTCATAATTTTTGCTTAATTTCATGTTATGCTTGCTCAGCTAGCTATTTAAGCGTATTTAAGGGTTCCAAGGAGGCCTGGGTTCAAGTCTAAACCTTGGAAAAATTTTAGTTTTTGACCCTAAAGTGAAGAGGGTTGTCAGCTGTAGGACTTAACTATATCTGTATGCATCTAGGAGTCACAAGATGAGCATGTGGCTTAGTGGTGTGGTGTCAATAGGAGAACAAGGAAGGGGGTTCAAATCCCACAGATTGTAATTAGGGACTTTTATTTTGTGGCTTCTGAGTGGAATAAGTAGAGTTTGGATCAAACTCTACACGGATGGTTGAGGACTTGGTCAAATAATTCAAACGGAAGGTGGGGAGCTATTTTAGGAGACTTTGGTGGAGAAAATCAAGGGATGGATGTGAGAGGGAGCATTGGCCGAATGTGGGGAAGTTGAATAGGAAATTTCAGCTAAGGGTGATCATTTGGAGGGAGTGCATATTTGGTTTTGTGTTAGTGTGAGAGTGTCGAATTTTCTTTGGTTTCTTTCAAGGGATATTTGCATTTTGGGATTTTCTTTAGCATTTCGGGTATTTTCTTTCTTATTTCACTTTGTCAAATTCTCAGTTTCTCTAATTCTTCTCGCTCTGTAGTTCTAGTCTTCCTTCTTTCCTTCTCTTTTGATACTTGGCGAATTGGTAGGCCTCCTTTCTTTTACTTTCTCTTTTTCTTTTTATCTTTACCTTGCTGCCAAATCCTTTTCCTCCTTCAGTTCTTCTTTGGCCGAATGTAACATTTTCTTTTCCTCTTATTTTCTCCTCTCTTTGCATAGCTAAATTCGAAACACTTAACCTTGACTCCTTTTTGTATAGGCCGAATCTAGTAGGGCCTAAGCATATACTCCTCTTCATTCTTTCAGTTTCTGAATCTCTGCAGTTGCTTGGTAAGTGTGTCTATAACCGAAAGTGGGGTTGCTATTCTTCTCCTATGCTTGATTTGGGTTCTTTGGGCCGAAAGCCTGCTTCTCTGGTTTCCATAGAGTAGCATTTCTAATTTTCTCTTTTTCGTTGATTAATACTAGGGACTCATTTTCCTTAACCTCAGAATAGGGTCAATTACCTTTACGTTGGGGGAGATCGTGTCTCGTAGTACGTAAGCTAGTTTAGTAATGTATTTCAATATTTTGGGTTACCAAAGGTTGAGACTAACTAAGGGTTCAATTGTTATCATAGGTGCCTTCAAAAGTTTCTCAAGCCATAACTCATAACAAGTGTGTAATCCTACACCTCAGTTGTTATGTTAATGCGATGATCTGTGAATCAGCTAAAAGTCGAAATACCGAAAAGCCAGAATATCGACATCTGAGATTACACGAGTGTGCGAGCACTCGTAGAGATAAACTGAGCCACAAGAGTTGGCGATGGACTATTGGGAGTGTCACGAACTCTCTCGTGGGACTGAGGTTGTAATAGGCCTTGTTGAGCCGAAGTGGGCTAAGTGGGCCCAATGGGCTAATGGGCCCATAAGGGCAAAATCTATGGTAAGTGTCGGATGATAGATGCGGCTGCGAAGTCCGTAGAACCATGACCGGAAATGGGATGAAGGGGCCACACGAGCATGTGGGCCAGCTTGGGCCGAGATTGGGCTTTAGGCCTAATTACACCGTTTTGACTAGAAAGGGGACCTGTATCGTTCGAGGCGACAGTAGGCCTCTGGAAAGATCGTTAGATGACTAAATTATCGAAATACCCTCTAAGTGTAAATTACTAAAATACCCTCGAAGGGTAAATTCCTGAATTACCCTTGATGGGGAAATTACTGAAATACCCTCTATGGGTGAAATTACTGAACTACCCTCGATGGGTAAAATTATTGGAATACCCCTGAGGGGTGAATTACTCTTTTAACCCCAACTGCTTGAATGACTGTTATACCCTTATTGGTAGAATCATTGTTGTATGAGTATTAATTGTATGACTGATTTTGATTGTGATGCACTGCATACATGAATTAATTATGACATGACATACTGCATTAGGTTGGGTTATGGATTTTGGAGGAAGCACTGTACTGGTGGCTCTGCCACGTTATACTGATTTAGTGGCTTTTGCCACGTATACTGATTCTGGTGGCTCAGCTACGTATATTGTTATTAGCAACTCGACTGCGTTCTTGGTGTGTATGACTGGGTGGGTCGACTTGGTCCCCACATGGTGTGTATGGGTTGGTACGGGTGGTGTGATGGTAGGATTGGGTTGGGTTGGGTTACATGTCTATTTTGCATATTGTAGGGCTTAGGCCCAGACTGTAACTGAATAGGGCTTAGGCCCAGACTGTTATCAAATGGGCTTGGGCTGAGACTGTGACTATATTAGGGGATTACACACTGAGTTCTCGTAACTCACCATTTTATTTGACTGTGCAGGTAATCCCCAGCCATAGAGGCTTTAGAGCTACGAGGGACTAGAAGGTGGCCACACGTCCGACATGTTTCAAAGATAAACTTAGCGACTTTATTTTAGTTTTTTTATTTAATTTATTGGGTTAATAATTTTTGTAATAGGGCTATTTGGATTTTTAACTTTCATATGGTGTTACTTTTAATTACAACCTGCTAGTCCGTTAAACTTGGGTTTTTTAAAATAATAACTACTGTTTTCAAAATGTCACGTTTCCGCAGCTGGTTGAATTAATCTTCCGCAAAAAAAAAAAGGTTTTAATAAAAATAAAGTTTGATTGAAGTGGTTAAGAAAATGATTTTGAGCAAATCTTGTTTTGATACCAAGCAACAAAAACCGGGATTTTAAATGGTAAAAAGTTTTAAATTGTAGAAGGGTTTTCAATGATCACAAAGTTTTCAAACACCACTCTGATGTGACACGTTGGATCCGGTTATAATGTCTAAGCCGGGTTTGGGTTGTTACATTAATGCGCCGTACCAATGAACAAACTTGTCCCCCACTTGAGCAGTGCCTTGCTACTATCACTCTCGAGAATTACCTGACTTTACTCCAAACTATAGTTGTTCATGGCTGGGTTGCGCCAACCTGAAAAATGAGAGGGTTTGTCCAAAACATTCGTTTGAAAAATTGGCTTGGAAAAAAAAAGATTCGTTTAGATAATGAGATTGGCCTCAAGTAAGGTTTTTCGCCCAGACCCAACCCGACCCAAATTTTCAAAAACAAAAACCCTGTTATTTTTCCATGTTTTATTGTTGTTTTCCCACTATTTTACTACCATTTCACTACTATGTTACTACTATTGTAACACCCCAAACCCAGCCTAGATGTTATGGCCAAATCTAGCAATGCCACATGATAGGGTGCTTGAAAACCGTGTCGTCTCGATAAAACCATTATCTGTTTAAATACTTTTCTTTATCTCTTGTTAGCTTCAAACTCATGTTACTCATTTAATCGGTGGTTTCAAAACGTTATTCATTGCGGAAGCTTTTAAAACAGTTTAACTAATCGTGTATTTCTTGATAAAACATTAGTTTCTTTTGAAAACCAAGGTTTACTATGACTAGCAATTCAAAATCCATAAATTAAAAAAAAAAAACCCAAAACCAAACAAAAGTCCAAAATTCCAATTTACAACCCAAAAGTTTAACAAATAAAAATAATATAGAAATAAAAACAAGAATCATATTTAAATGTAACACCCTTAACCCGTATCCATCTCCAGAATGAGTTACGAGGTATTACTGGGCGAGACACAAATTTCGATTAATCATATGAATATACTTGCCCATATATATATAAACCAATCAAACGCAATCATATATAACTAAATTAAATACTATACTAATCATATCATAATTCTTTTCAAGCATATAACCAGTTATAAAGTCCATAAACAATAGTATTGCATATCTAATTACCACATAACATGTGCATATACTAATTAACCAACTCCATTCAGCATTTGAATGTTACTACATGTGATACCCAATTACCCATTAAAACATATAAAATCTACTATTCATATGGTCATAACTGAATGCATCATGAGTAATGATGTACTTTCATAGTATGCTTACGCATTAATGCACAATGCTCAAATCTATTTAGCAAAATTCACATATAAACATTTTTCATCAAATAGCAAAAGTTACTATTCATTTGGTCATTGAAATTGCATTAGCCAAATATGCACATTCTTAAAATCACTTTACTAAAACAAGTTATCAATTACCAAAAACCAAGCATACATATATCCTCAATTTCCAAGAAACTGAAATATGCCAAACACCTTAAGAATATATACCATGTTCAAAATAAGCATAAATCCTTTAGTAATTTCCAAAATAACTTTAATCATGAGTAATCATCATAATCATTTCCACAACTCCTATTAGCCGAGCATATTAACCGAATAAGAACTATGATACATATATTTGCATAAACCTTGCTTAACCAAAACTAAGACATACCAAATTCAATACACATATATTCTTTCACAAAACCAAAATACATTAATGCATTATAATGACTTCTAAACCGGTTCTTCATGAGCATAAGTATGAGTCCAAATCATGAACATCTCACAATTTATCAACCATATTTATTCCACCACATAACCGAATATCAAATGCACATAACATTTTCCATTATAAATCGATCCACCTATGAACATATTAATTTACAAGCCAATGTAAAATAGCTATGACAAATATCATACACTTATAGTTAAACATGAATCAAACATATCATATCTTCCATTATCATACACATCAAAAGTTAATCCAAATTCAATACCAATTGCCGAATACATCCAACCATATTATCGAACACATCTCTTATAATTAACATAGTCGAATCATCAAGACCAAACATATCAACATTTAACCAATGGCATATAAAACCAAGCTCAATACACTCATATATATACTATGACCGAACTTACACAACCATTAGCAAATATATCCAACACATCACACATAATTACCAAGACCTAATTGGCATAACTTAGACATTAAATTTAGCCATTTTCACATGGCTTCATAATTACAACTTTAAAATTTACCAAAGCATATACTAGCCTATACATGCCATAGGTTAAAAATTTAACTTATAGAGGTATCGAAAAATAGTCGATAGTGTGATAGACTTTGCTGACGATCCTCGAGCCTGTTGCTAGTCTCCAAGATCAATAAGACAAAGAACAAATATTCCCACACAGTAAGCTATTATAGCTTAGTAATTCATAAGCAAATAACCAATCTAATGACATCATTAATTCAATAAAATGAAACAAAATCATGCTATCATATTTATAAATACATTTTCAATCGTATAAAAATCATATCTAATGTATAACTATACATAAATTATATCATTTACGAATACACATTAATTCATTAACATGATCCAAATTTCATATTCAACCTCACAAATACATTATTTAATCGAATAATTATTATCACATATGCATACTTATAGATCACACTTCATTGCACCTATTTTCACTTTCAAATGTCATATAACCGATTGCACCTAAAGCCTTTGGTACAAATATAAATTTTCACACCTCAATTGATCATTCATGTAACATTAAACCAAATATAATCATTCACATAAATACACATTTTGTTTCATCTTTTTCATTCATAACTTATTCCATACTCCAAATAACTAACTTACCTTAATTCATATAAGCATTTAGCTAACACATACCTAGACCTTTTTATTTCGTTTTCACATTCGGTCTTAATTTCACATAGCCCGTTGAATCTCTTAAACATCATCAAAAGCACACTATTTCAAATCAATATCAATAAGTTTTACTATTTAATTCTTACTCATGAATCACTACCTTTTTTTCTACCACTTTTCAAACTCATACAAACAGGTCAACAACCACATAGGTTTCGTACATACCTATACCTCATCGAACTTATCTATTACATTTCCCGCGTCACCGTATTGATCAATACGTTATATCATACAATAATCTTTTATATTCAATGAACTCACACACTTAGTGCAAAATGGGTAACCGAAGCTATATATAGATATCGCACACACAATGCCAAATGAATAGCCAAAGCTATATATAGATATCGTACACACAGTGCCAAATGAATAGCCAAAGCTATATATAGATATCGCACACACAGTCCCAAATGAATCGCCGTAGCTATATATAGATATCGCCCACACAATGCAAAATGAATAGCCAAAACTATATATATATATCACACACTTAGTGCCAATTATTTACTTGTAGCTATTTACTTTTGTACACTTAGTACCACAATTTACTGAATTATCATTGAGCTTATTTGTACTTCACAATTACATTTCAACTCATTTCATAAAATATAAACTTTGCTAAAATAGTACGTATTACATACAAACTTACTTTGCTCATCACATACTGAAATCACATATCAATCAAATTGAATTCATAAATAATTCCTCCAAGTTTATAACCTTTCGACAATCACATTTATATAATCATAAATTCAATTCAGCATTTAAAGTTTACATATATTGAAATTTAACATCTATTTGCTTATAAACTTACCTCGGATAACGAATATCGGAACGGAATGATTATTCAACGACTTTGGTTTTCCTCCGATCCAAATTTGATTTCTTTAATTCTTAATCTAAAAATATTCAAATTAAATTCATTTAAACATAATTCCATTCAATTTAGTCCAAAACACATAAATTGGTAAATTACCATTTTGCCTCTAATATTTCACACTTTTTACAAATTAGTCCTATACATAAATATGCAAAATACACCAAATTTTCCATATACCAATTCATATCCAAATATTCATGTATATTATACAAGCCCATATTTTCAATTATTTCACATTTCTAACCATAAAATTCTATCTTTTTCAATTTAATCCCTAATTCACATTTTTTTTGTCAAAAATCACTTTATAAAACTTGTATATCTTTAAACAACCATCAATAATCTTGCAAGAAATATCAAAATAAACATGTATTCAACAATGGCACTTTTCAAAAACATCACCAATTTTAGAAATTGAGTGCGGGCTAGCTATATCGAGCTACAACGAGCTCAAAAACATAGAAATCATTAAAAACCGAGTAAAAATCGTACCTTAATTAGAATTAAAGCCTGGCCAAAAGTTAAAGCCAACAATGGCTGTCTAAGTCTTCAAATTAGGCTGGTGAAAAAGGAATGAAAAAGATGACACTTTGTTTCTTTTATTTATTATTTGTTTTGTCATTATTAACTAACTTACAAAAATAACCTTTATACAACTTATTTATTACACCAAATGTCAAGCCATCATATTCCACTATCTCTTTTAATGGTCCAATTACCAATTAAGTACCTTTCCTTTAATGTTCTCTAGCTATTTGGCATTTTTAGCTAATAGAACACAAGTTTTACGCTTTATGCGATTTAGTCCTTTTTACCGAATTAACCACTCAAACTGTAAAATTTCTTTACAAAATTTTCACACGAACATTCTATCATACTATAATATTTATAAAATAATAAAATAAATATTTTGAATTGGTTAAGTGGTCCCGAAAGCACCCATTCCGATCAGACTCAAAAATGGGCTGTTACATTAAATCCATAACAGTCTAAAACCTTAGTCACCGTCGAGTCCTCCGCCGCACCGATCTGTCTAGATCTGGGGATTACCTGTGTACATTTAAACAAAAGGGTGAGTTTTCGTAAACTCAGTATGTAATCCCACAGAAAACAAACAATAGCAAATCACAGTGAACAGTTACAACAGTCTTGGGCCTAAGCCCTTTTCAATATCAGTTGTAGTTTGGGCCTTAGCCCATCTCAGTATCAGTATCAGTCATGTAGTTTTTCGTAACAAAGTCCTATCCAACCAGCCTCTACGCACCATCTTCGTCCAACCCTACACTCCATGTGGGGATTAAATCAACCCACCCATCCCTACACTCCAAATAGTACCGAATGCGGCACGAAACAGTAATTTGCAGCAGTGCTGCCAGTATATGAGGCTTAAGAGCCTTTTAATACACTTCCTCCAAATATAATCAACCCAACCCAATGCAATGCAACATACAATGAGATGTCATGCCATCACAAGCCTATCAAATACACATACGGTTCATTATACATGTTTATATACATAACATGCTCAGTACATAATTCACATAATCGATTTCACACAAATAGGGGTCTAAGTAGTCCTTACCGACCCTACGAAAGGTTTACAATCGACTTGGGTGACCCGTGAAACCTTAACAACATTTCAGTAAAAATGGGCTGACATGCCCATGTAGCCTTCCTGTGTGGGCCTACACGCCTTGTGGCCCACATGGCCTAAATTTACCTTGGCCGTGTGGATCTCACGACCTCGCCCAAAATCTCACATGCCCGTGTGGACCCACACGCCCGTATAGCCCACACGGCCTAAATCAGTCTAGCCTATGTGTCTCACACGGCCTACCTGGCCATCACACGGCCGTGTCATGTGTGCACTGCCTAGCCTCATCAATCACACGCCCGTGTTATGCCAAATAGGTGACTACAGGCCCGTGTGATGTCGACAGTGAGGTTTTTAACTTTTACCAAAACTTCGTTTTCTATGCAATCGAGTACACACTTGTATCGTTTTTTATGCCTACACGCTTCCGAGCACTCCAGTACCTATAATTAACCAATATTTCACTCAATTAATCGCTTAACCAATTGAACTAAACTAATCACGAAACGAGATAAACATATTTAGAACAACAAAGTCGTCACCTTTTATCGAATAACAAGAATTTCATGCCCTTAGAACATCGATGAACAATAATCAACCCTTCGGTAAGCCCCTAATCACCAAACGAATCCTTATTAACACTTGTCCAAATCAAAATTAAATTTTAATAAAAAACTAGACTTACTGTAACATCCTGAATAGGGCCTATGCATTTCCAGTTAAATTGTATGAAATGACAAGTTTCAAGTACTATGAATAAATTTTTGATACTTTTGGAAACCTAGAAATGCATGAAAATGGAAATGAAAAAGGAAATGGAAATGGAAATAGACATTTTTGGAAACTTAGACATTTTTGGAAACTTAGACATTTTTGGAAACTTAGACATTTTGGAAACCTGAACATTTTGGAAACCTGAACATTTTGGAAACCTAAACATTTTGGAAACCTGAACATTTTGGAAACCTAAACATTTTGGAAACACGAACATTTTGGAAACCTAAATATTTTGGAAACACATACATTTTGGAAACACGAAGATGTAAGGAAAATGGCAAGTTCTGAGCAGCCAAAAAATTTTAGGAAACTTAGAAATAAGGCCGGAATGACAAATTTTAAAGCCCAAAATAGGAAATAAGGGCAAGAGGGCCTTAAAAGAAAAAGTTGGTGAATTTTGACATACAATCGAGCTTGGAAAAATGGCCTAAAGTGTCACTTAGGGTTTATGGGAATGTCCTGAGTTCGAGTCACTTGGAAAGCAATTATTGAAGGTTTAATTTTGCTTCCCGAGGCTAGGGGTGGACGGCACTTGGTTGCTAAAAAGGAGAGAGTTTTATTTTTATTAAAACTTGTCAAATTAAAGTGATAAATAAAGGATTTATTCTACTAAGATAAATGAGGAATTAAAGGATGGATTAAAGACTTTTTAATTTAATTAAGTGATAATTAATGGAGATTAAATTATCACTTGGGAGAGTAGTGGCCAAGTTTTGGACTCTTGGTCTAGCAATTTCAGTTAAAAGAGGAAAAGTGAGACTTTTCTCTCATTCACTCTCTTTGCCGAAATTTTGCTCTCTCTCTCCCCCTCTCTTTGTCGAAATTTCCCCTAAGCAAGGACTCCATCTTTTCTTTTCCTTCCCTTTGCCATTGCCTAGTCAAAACCTTTCTCTTCCAATCTCGATTAAATCTCCATAGCGGGATCTCGGAACTCAAGACAAGGAAACAAGTGATTAAAGACATCAAGGTAAGGATTAGCCATTCAATTTTCTTTCTTTCTTTTCTAGTTGTTAAAAGTAAAAGGCCTAATCCCCATTCTTTTTATCATAGCCGAATATACAAGGGATCTCAAGTTTCCACAACTACCGAATACAAAGATCAAGGATTTTAGGTAAAGACACTTGATTCTTGTTCCTTTAAATCGTTTAATCAAGGTTTAAGATAATAACCTCTCTTATGTCTATGGCCGAATGTCAAAAGAGGAGTTTTCGGGATTTCAGATTCAAGGAAATTAAGGTAAGACATATTCGGCCAAAGGCCAATTACAACTATTTAAAGTTAGATCGGATCTAACATATGAATTTTAGGGATTTGACGGATATTCAAGACAAAAAGGAACTTTCGGATTTGGAATCTATAAGGTAAGTCTCTAAAATATTCGCCAATGGTTGTGAGATTATCTAGATCAATTCCTTAATTTTGAAAAGCCAAAAACTAACCCATATTGAAATATAAGGTTGGTAGAATATCAAGTAGAGGAAAAACCAAACTTTGGATTTGTATAAACACCAAATCGGCGGAGGTGAGTTTCTTTTTACAAATCCTACTAGGATTTGGTTTTGTTTAAGCCAAAAAGGGTTTATTAATGTGTTTTAATTGGTGGGCCGAATATAGGAATTAATAGATCTAAAATTACATCGGGATTTTCGAGATCTCAAGGAATCAATTAAGCGAAACAGGTGTGTACCCTTACTATCCTTCAATATTTTATGGCTAAATATTTTAGTATATGATATGAATAATAATGTGAATGTGGCTATGTACCACAAATGTGGCAAAAAGTACCTGTGCGTTTCCTACTTGATAGGATTGTGAAAATGTTATTTTATAACATGCGAATATATGTATCTGAACATGAAATTAAGTTATGCATAATATATGAATTTTTGGGGCATTCGGGTTTTATGTGAAAGGGGGAGAACAGGTGTTGACTTCGGTCTCACCAACGAAGGTGTTGACTTCGGTCTCACCAACGAAATATGTTGACTACGGTCACATTGCAAAATTTTGGTAACTTCGTTACAATAGTGTCTAAAGACACAACGTATAAATTTGATTATAGTGTCTAATGACACAACGATATGGGCGAATGCCTTTGATGGAGAGTAGCGGATGGAGGGTTGACTTAGTAGTCCCACGGTGTGCGCGGTTGGTGCGGGAGTGTAGTGGATGGCTAATTAGGATTGGGTTTGGGTTGCATCATAATTTCATTATTATATGGACTTGATGATTTGAACATGAATGCCTGATTTATTGAATGATAGTATTGTGTGCACATTGAGTCTGTTGACTCACCCCATTGTGGGAATTATTTTTCAAGTGATGAGCGTTGTGAATGGGCTAGGTGGACCATGAGGTGGCCATGCTACATGCGAAAAATTTCATTTAGTCTGGACCTAAATTTTATTTTAGTTACTTTTATTCTATTTTGGGTTTTACTTGATGTAATAAGACCTTAAGGCCCAGTGGATTACTCATTATGTTTGCTTACTGTTAAGTTTCAAGCTAAGAACTATATTGGATGTATTTAATTAAATGGGCTTACAAGATTAAATAAATGGGTTTCCAATCTAAGCCCAGCTCAAAATAATAGTTTTTTTTTAAAAATTTGCAACTTTCTCTAAGTATCGAAAATGATTTTGAAATCGGTTTACTTTAGGAACATACGAGATCCTGTTCGGGCTCGTGGTAGGGTGTGGGTGTTCGATTTAGTATCGATGGTGGCATTGTTCTGTGACGAAGCGTATTAGTGGTGGTTAATCGCTTAGTGATGGTACCACGGTGAAAATTTGACACAGGAGTTTGTTAAAGAGGCCTTTCGGAAGAAGTATGTGGGAACCGGTATCTGAGATGAGCAGAGGAAGGCTTTTCTAGGGTTAGTACAAGGGAGTAAGTCCGTCGTAGAATATGAGGCGGAATTTCTGAGGTTGAGCCGCTATGCTCGAGGGTAGTGGCAACCGAGCATGAACGCCGTGTCTGCTTTTGAGGACGGGCCGAGAGATGATTTAAGATCATTAATAGCACCGCATCGAGCGGAATTCTCTTTTTTGGTAGAAAAGGCCAAGGTGGCGAGGGATTAAGGATGCTACTAAGCAGACCGTGGATAAGAATAAGGTCAAAAGAGGGTTTGGGTCATCAGAAAAGGGTTACAAGAGGCCTCGGGTTGACGGGCCACGAAATCAACAAGTTTGATAAAGTGGCGATTCGTCCTTGTGAGTATTGTGGAAAGAGGCATCTAGGGGAGTGTTGGAAAAAGATAGGAGCATGTCTTAGGTGTGGGTCCAAGGACCATATGTTTAAGGACTGTCCCAAACAATCAGACGAGAGCCGACCGGTAGTTCGAATGCTAGCCGACCAGAGAGGCGGACAAAGACCTCAGCGAGGTCGTGGTTCGAGTAACCGCAGTGGTAGTGAGTGCAGGCGCAGAGGCCGTGGAACATGGGCCGAGGTAATGCTAATCTTGATGCAAGACAACCGGGTTTGGTTTATGCGATTCGTAGAAGGAAGATGGAGACAGCGGGATGTTATAACCCAGACGCTCTTTATTTTGACAAACCCTACTTTGCTTTGATTGATGTGGGCTCGACCCATTCCTATGTTGCAAGTAGTGTAGTAAAACACTAGGCCTAGACTCGAACTCTCGATAGGCGATGGTATGTAGTAAGCCCATTAGGCCAAACTATAGTGGTAGACAAGATCTTTCGAATGTACCCTAGAGATTCGTGGAGTGAACTTTCGGCGGACTTAATGGAGTTACCCTTCTGAGAGTTTGAGCTTATACTTGGAATGGATTGGTTAGTAGAACACCGAGCCGTGTTGGATTGTGCTTGACTAAGCGTATGGAACTAAGAACCCCGAAAGATGAAGTGGTAATAATGATCGGAGGAAGGACGGAACTATGCGTATGTGCATAGACTACCGTCAGTTAAATAAGCTGACCATTAAGAACAAGTATCCCTTGCCAAGGATCGATGACTTGTTCGATCAATGAAAGGAGCCGCAGATGTTTTCAAAGATCGATTCTGGTCGAGGATACCATCATTTGAAGGTGAAGGAGGCTGATATCCATAAGACCGCTTTTAGGACAAGATATGGTCACTTCGAGTTTGTGGTGTACTGTGATGCTTCGCATACGGGGTTAGGCTGTGTGTTAATGCAAGATGGCAAAGTGGTTGCTTATGCGTCTCGGCAGCTAAGGCCTCATGAGCTTAACTACCCAACTCATGATTTAGAGCTAGCAGCGGTGGGTTTCGCCCTTAAGGTTTGGAGGCACTACCTTTATGGAGAAAGGTCAGTTATCTACACAGACCACAAGAGCCTTAAGTATTTATTAACTCAGAAGGAGTTGAACTTGAGGCAACGAAGGTGGGTGGAATTGCTGAAGGACTATGACTGTTCAATAGAGTATCATCCAGGCAAGGCGAATGTAGTAGCCGATGCCCTAAGTCGGAAGGTTGTATCAGATCTACGGGCTTTGTTCGCTCATATAAGTCTATATGATGATGGAAGCCTATTGGCAGAGTTGCAAGTCAGGCCCACATGGCTAAAGGAAGTGAAGAAGGGACAGTTGGCTGATAATGACTTAAGTACTAAGTTGCGACAAATGCAATGAAGGGGATTAGAGGATTATGACGTCAACAATGAAGGAGTATTGTGCTACAAGGGTAAAGTCTGTATGCCGAAGAATAAGGAGTTGAGACAAAGGGTTCTTCGGGAAGCGCATGGTAGCCCTTGTGCTATGCATCCCGAATGCATCAAGCTGTATAGAGATCTAAGGGAACAATTTTGGTGGTCTGACCTAAAGCGAGAAGTGACTGAATTTGTGGGGAAATGTTTGACATGTCAGCAAGTTAAGGCTGAACACCAAGTCCCCTCAGGATTGCTTCAACCAATCGAGATTCCCCAATGGAAGTGGGAGAGAATTACCATGGACTTCGTTAGTGGGCTTTCCCTTACGCCTACTAAGAGGGACTCGGTATGGGTGATAGTGGACCGTTTGACCAAGTCCGCACACTTTATCCCAGTCAGAATGGATTATTCCCTTCAGAAGTTGGCTAAGTTGTGTGTGACGGAAATTGTGAGATTACATGGAGTACCAATGTCGATCATCTCTGATAGAGACCCAAGGTTTACGTCTCAATTTTGGAAAGCACTTCATCAAGCTTTAGGCACTAAGCTAGACTTCACTACGGCTTTTCATCTACAATCCGACGGGCGATCTGAGCAGAGTTATACAAGTGTTGGAGGATATGTTGAGAGGTCATGTAATGGATTTTCGAGGAAGTTGGGAAGATTACTTGCCTTTAGTGAATTCACCTACAACAACAGACTATCAAGCCGACGTTCGGATGGCACCGCATGAAGCATTGTATGGAAGAAAGTGTAGAACACCTACTTGTTGGACCGAGTTAGGAGAACGCCGAGTTTTGGGTCGAGTTGGTGGCGTAAAAGAAGAAGGTTGAGTTAATTCTGACGCAGTTGAAGGAAGCCTCGATAGGCAAAAGTCATCTGTGAGACCTTAAGCGAAGGAAATAGAGTTTGAAGTGGGAGACCAAGTATTCTAAAAGTCTCACCTTGGAAGAAGGTAATGAGGTTTGGCCGCAAAGGGAAGCTAAGCCCAAGATTTATAGGGCCTTATCAAGTACTGAAGCGAGTTGGGCCAGTGGCATACCAATTAGAGTTGCCACTAGAATTGCAGCAGATGCATGACGTATTTCATGTGTCCATGTTACGTCGCTATCGATCAGATCCATCTCATGTGGTACCGGTTGAAGAAGTGGAACTAAGGCCAGACTTATCCTATGAGGAAGAACCGATTCGGATCTTGGAACGTGATGTGAAGGTACTACGAAAGAAGACAGCTCCTCTAGTCAAATTGCTATGGCGCAATCATGGAGCGGAAGAAGCTTCGTGGGAGCGGAAGAGGCGATGAGACAAAGAATACCCTCAACTATTTTAGTTAGGAAATTTCGGGACGAAATTTTGTTTAAGGGGTAGAAGCGTAACATCTGAATAGGGCCTATGCATTTCGATTAAATTGTATGAAATGACAAGTTTCAAGTACTATGAATAAATTTTGATACTTTTGGAAACCTAGAAATGCATGAAAATGGAAATGAAAATGGAAATGGAGATGGAAATAGACATTTTGGAAACTTAGACATTTTGGAAACTTAGACATTTTGGAAACCCGAACATTTTGGAAACCCGAATATTTTGGAAACCTAAACATTTTGGAAACACGAACATTTTGGAAACCTAAACATTTTGGAAACTGAACATTTTGGAAACACGAAGATGTAAGGAAAATGGCAAGTTCTGAGTCATGAAAATTTTAGGAAACTTAGAAATAAGGCCTAATGACAAATTTTAAAGCCCAAAATAGGAAATAAGGGCAAGAGGGCCTTAAAAGAAAAAGTTGGTGAATTTTGACATACAATCGAGCTTGGAAAAGTGGCACAAGTGTCACTTAGGGTTTATGGGAATGGCACGAGTTCGAGTCACTTGGAAAGCAATTATTGAAGGTTTAATTTTGCTTCCGAGGCTAGGGTGGGCGGCACTTGGTTGCTAAAAAGGAGAGAGTTTTATTTTATTAAAACTTGTCAAATTAAAGTGATAAATAAAGGATTTATTCTACTAAGATAAATGAGGAATTAAAGGATGGATTAAAGACTTTTAATTTAATTAAGTGATAATTAATGGAGATTAAATTATCACTTGAGAGAGTAGTGGCCAAGTTTTGGACTCTTGGTCTAGCAATTTCAGTTAAAAGAGGAAAAGTGAGACTTTTCTCTCATTCACTCTCTTTGCCAAATTTTCCTCTCTCTCCCCTCTCTTTGCCAAAATTTCCCTAAGCAAGGACTCCATCTTTTCTTTTCCTTCCCTTTGCCATTGCCTAGTCAAAACCTTTCTCTTCCAATCTCGGTTAAATCTCCATAGCGGATCTCAAGAACTCAAGACAAGGAAACAAGTGATTAAAGACATCAAGGTAAGGATTAGCCATTCAATTTTCTTTCTTTCTTTTCTAGTTGCTTAGAAAGTAAAGGCCTAATCCCCATTCTTTTTGATCTTGGCGAATATACAAGGGATCTCAAGTTTCCACAACTACTGAATACAAAGATCAAGGATTTTAGGTAAAGACACTTGATTCTTGTTCCTTTAAATCGTTTAATCAAGGTTTAAGATAATAACCTCTCTTATGTCTATGGACGAATGTCAAAGGAGGAGTTTTCGGGATTTCAGATTTGAGGAAATTAAGGTAAGACATATTTGGCCAAAGGCCAATGACAACTATTTAAAGTTAGATCAGATCTAACATATGAATTTTAGGGATTTCGACAGATATTCAAGACAAAAAGGGAACTTTCGGGATTTGGAATCTATAAGGTAAGTCTCTAAAATATTCGGCCAATGGTTGTGAGATTATCTAGATCAATTCCTTAATTTTTGAAAAGCCGAAAAACTAACCCATATTGAAATATAAGGTTGGTCGAATATCAAGTAGAGGAAAAACCAAACTTTCGGGATTTGTATAAACACCAAATCGGCAGAGGTGAGTTTCTTTTTACAAATCCTACTAGGATTTGGTTTTGTTTAAGCCAAAAAGGGTTTATTAATGTGTTTTAATTGGTGGGCCGAATATAGGAATTAATAGATCTAAAATTAGATCGGGATTCTCGAGATCCCAAGGAATCAATTAAGCGAAACAGGTGTGTACCCTTACTATCCTTCAATATTTTATGGCTAAATATTTTAGTATATGATATGAATAATAATGTGAATGTGGCTATGTACCACAAATGTGGCAAAAGTACCAGTGCGTTTCCTACTTCGATAGGATTGTGAAAATGTTATTTTATAACATGCGAATATATGTATCTGAACATGAAATTAAGTTATGCATAATATATGAATTTTTGGGGCATTCGGGTTTTATGTGAAAGGGGGAGAACAAGTGTTGACTTCGGTCTCACCAACGAAGGTGTTGACTTGGTCTCACCAACTAAATATGTTGACTACGGTCACATTGCGAAATTTTGGTAACCGGTTACAATAGTGTCTAAAGACACAACGTATAAATTTGATTATAGTGTCTAATGACACAACGATATGGGCGAATGCCTTTGATGGAGAGTAGCGGATGGAGGGTTGACTTAGTAGTCCCACGGTGTGCGAGGTTAGTGCGGGGAGTGTAGTGGATGGCTAATTAGGATTGGGTTTGGGTTGCATCATAATTTCATTATTATATGGACTTGATGATTTGAACATGAATGCCCGATTTATTGAATGATAGTATTGTGTGCACATTGAGTCTTGACTCACCCCATTGTGGGAATTATTTTTCGGTGATGAGCAAAGTGATTTGACCGGGCGGTGGACCATGAGGTGGCCATGCTACATGCGAAAAATTTCATTTAGTCTGGACTTAAATTTTATTTTTAGTTACTTTTATTCTATTTTGGGTTTTACTTGATGTAATAAGGCCTTAAGGCCCAGTGGATTACTCTTTATGTTTGCTTACTGTTAAGTTTCAAGCTAAGAACTATATTGGATGTATTTAATTAAATGGGCTTACAAGATTAAATAAATGGGTTTCCAATCTAAGCCCAGCTCAAAATAATAGTTTTTTTAAAAATTTACAACTTTCTCTAAGTATCGAAAATGATTTTGAAATCGGTTTACTTTAGGAACATACAAGATCCGGTTCAGGCTCGTGGGCCGGGTGTGGGGTGTTTCACTTACTGAAAGAGCGACAAGGACGTTGCGTAAGAAAGAAGTAAAAGAGAGGGCAAAATAAGAAAAATAGCAGGAAGGGAAAAAAATAGGCGGCTCAGCAAATGGGAAGGCAAAAATCGGCAGCAAGGGGGAAAAGGTGAAGAAAACGACAGAGAGTTTTTGAGAAAGAAGAAGAATCGATTTTTTAGAAAAATGAAAAACTACCAGATATTCCCTAATTCCCTAAATCACTCCAGTACTCTCCACTACATCCAACTACTCAGCTTTTTGATCCAACACAAACTCTTCTAGACGAGCAAGCAAAAATAATGCTCTTGCCCAGACTCGAACACAAGACCTCCTTCACACTAACACTCCACTCAACCACCAGACCAGTAGGTCCATTCTGTTAATTATTTACCAACTTTTACTTAAAAGCCTTCTAACCCAAGATGGGGCTTTATTTTTAAAATAACCAAAATTTGCCTAAGTCATGGCTCAAACTTGGGACCACCCACACACACCCAGAGCACTTAACCATTGAAGCAGACAAGTATTTATGTCACACACACACAAAAACAAAAATAGATATTTTGGGGCGTTACAATTCTACCCCCAAAAAGAAAATTTCATCCTCGAAATTTACCTGGTCAGAATAGATGAGGATACTGCTGACGCATCGCATCCTCAATCTCCCACGTAGCCTCCTCAGTGCTATGGTTACACCATAGAACCTTAACCAGTGGAATAGATTTTTTCCTCAGAACCTTTACATCACGATCCACAATCTGAACCGGCTCCTCCTCAAAGGTCAAGTCTGGCCTAACCTCAATCTCCTCAATAGGAACAATGTGAGTGGGATCAGAACGGTAGTGCCTCAATATCGTGACATGGAATACATCATGAATGCAATCCAACTCCGGAGGTAGCTCCAACTGATAGGCAACCGGTCCCACTTACTTCAGAATACGGTAAGGTCCAATAAACCTAAGGCTCAATTTGCCCTTACGACTACACATCAGTACTTTGTTCCATGGCGAGACCTTGAGAAAAATGAAGTCTCCCATAGAATTCTCGATCTCACACCTCTTTAAATTCACATAGGATTTATGTCTTTCAAAAGCTGCTTTCAAACGATCCAGAATCAATCTAACGTTATCCTCTGTCTTAGAAACCAACTTAGGACCTAGAGCATGTCGCTCGCCCAACTTAGTCCAACATAAAGGAGTGAACACTTACGACCATATAGTGCCTCGTAAGGTGCCATTTGGATGTTGGACTGGTAAATATTATTATAGGCAAACTCCGCTAACGGCAGATAATCCTCCCAACTGCCTCAAAAATCAATAACACAGCTCCTCAACATATCCTCCAGTATTTGAATCACCCTATCAGACTGACCATTGATCTGAGGATGGAATGCAGTACTGAAGTCTAACCTTGAACCCAGAGCCTCATGCAATTTTTTCCTAAATCGAGACATGAAATGAGGATCCCTATCAGAGATAATTGAAATCAGTACCCCATGCAGTCTCACTATCTCAGAAATATAAAGCTTCGCTAGCTTCTGCAGAGAATTATCAGTACGAATCGATATAATGTGAGCAGAATCGGCCAATCGATCCACGATGACCCATACTGAATCCTTCTTAGAGGGTGTTAGAGTCAACCCACTAACGAAATCTATAGTTACACGCTCCCACTTCTATAGAGGAATCTTAACCGGCTGCAACAAACCCAAAGGTAACTGATGCTCAGCGTTAACCTGCTAGCACGTTAGATATCTTGCCACAAAATCAATAACCTCCCATTTTAACCCTGGCCACCAATATAACTCACGAAGATCTCAAAACATCTTATTTCACCCAGGATACATAGCATAAGTGCTACTATGCGCCTCTCTCAGTATAGATTGCCTCAAATCAGTATTACTTGGCACACAGATTCTCTCAAGTACCCCATCACTATTTAGTCTTAAATCTGTACTGCTACCACTCTTAACCTATCGAAACTAAAGACCCAAAAACTCGTTCTCCAACTGCTTACCCTTAATCTGCTCAATCACTGTCGGTTTAACCTAAAGCTCAGCTAACAAACTACCATCATCAAATAAACTAAGGCAAGCAAACATCGCCTTTAGATCAGTCATAGCCCTACGGCTCAAAGCATTGACCACTACATTGGCCTTGCCAGGATGGTACTCAATGGTGCAGTCATAGTCCTTAAGCAACCCGATCCATCTATGCTGCCTAAGATTCAGCTCCTTCTGAGTAAGGAGATGCTTGAGGCTTTTGTGGTCAGTGTAGATGATACACTTCTCACAGTACAGATAATGCCTCTAGATTTTCAGTGCAAATACCACGGTGGCCAACTCCAAGTCATGCGTCAGATAATTTGTCTCATGTGTCTTAACCTGACCAGATGCATATGCTACCACCTTTCCATCCTGCATCAACATACATCCTAAACAACATGTGATGCATCACAATAAATCGTAAACTCTTTTCCAGGTTTAGGCTATATTAGAACAAGAGCCTGAGTCAGAACAGTCTTGAGCTTCTCGAAGCTCTCTCACTGCGCATCATTCCAGAAAAACAATCCTCCCTTACGTAGCAGTTTAATTAAGGGTGCTGCAATAAATGAGAAACCTTCCACAAACCCTCAGTAATATCTTGCCAAACCTAGAAAATCATGGATCTCAGACACATTCTTAGGCTGTTTCCAATCCAATACAGCCTCAATCTTTCGAGAATCAACTCGAATCCCCTCAGCAAAAACCACATGAACCAGAAATGTCACCTCACGTAGCCAAAACTCGCACTTGCTAAACTTAGCATAGAGTTGCTTCTCTCCTAAAGTCTGCAGAACAACCCTAAGGTGCTCGTCATGCTCTTCCTCAGTCCTCGATTAAACCAGTATATCATCGATGAACACCACCACAAACCGATCTAGATAAGGTAAAATACTCGGTTCATCAAATCCATGAAAGCTGTCGGTGCATTAGTCAGTCCAAATGGAATTACTAGGAACTCGTAGTGACCATAACGAGTCTTAAACATCATCTTATGTACTTCAGCCTTCTCGACCCTCAACTGATAATACCCAGATCAGAAGTCAATATTAGAGGACACCGAAGCTTCTCGAAACTGGTCAAACAGATCATCTATCCTTGGTAAGGGGTACTTATTCTTAATGGTCAACTTGTTCAGTTGCCGATAGTCAATACACATCTGCATAGATCCATCCTTCTTCTTCACAAATGATATCGGTGCTCTCCAGGGAGACACACTAAGGCGAATGAACCCACGATCTAATAACTCCTGAATCTGAGCCTTTAGCTCCACAATCTCCTTCGGTGCCACTCGTTAGGGAGCGATAGACACCAGACTTATACCAAGTAGGAGCTCAATACCAAACTCCACTTCACGATCCGGAGGTAAACCAGGTAGCTCTTCAGGAAAGACATTCTGGAAATCCTTTACCGCTCTGATGTCCTTAACAGAGGAATCCCTAGAATTTGAAACACTTATGTTATAACACCCCTTACCCGTATTCGACATTGAAACAGGGTACGAGGTGTTACCAAACATAAACCGAAGCAATCATACAAAATCGAGACTTAAATTTCCTTCAAATTAAAACCTTTCACACACATTCATAACGTCCCTTATATGAGCCTACGAGGCCCAAAATGAGCTTCGAGAGTGGTTCGGGACTAAACTGAGATCTTAGGAAGATTTTATGAAACTCAGAAAAATTTTGAGATTTTAGGGGCACACGCCTATATGGGACAATGGACACGCCCGTGTGAAATATCACATGCCCGTGTGCTTAGACCGTGTCGATTTTAGGGTGCATTCTGTTTATGACATCAACAAAAAATGGCAACCATACGACCAAGTCACACGCCCATGTCCCAAGGCCGTGTCCCTCACACGGCCGAGACACACGGTCGTGTCTCAGCCCGTGTCGCTAATTGTAGACATTCTATTTCGCTAAATTAAGGTGCAAGGGACACACGGATGGATCACACGCCCATGAGGGCAGACTGTGTGTATACACAGCCTAGATACACGCACGTGTGTCTACCCGTGTGGACAATTACAAGGCTATTTTATAAGCCATTTTGTCACCCTCACTTGTTCACCTTCAAGCAACATCACATAGCAAATTTTATGGCAAAGAAATGCCTTCAAACTAAACCAAACATAATCAAGCAATAACATATCATTTACATATTCACTTTCATAACATATCAAGCAAATATAAACCACATCACACGGCTTTGGCATATGCACATAAATAATCATATAATCAACATGAGCCATCATTCATGGCTATATAAAAATTTGACCATAACCATAATAGGTCAACACACATGACCACATTAACAATGACATAATTAACTAAAGATAAAGTCCCTATACATGCCATAAAATTAAAATACTTGCACTCACTTATACCCAAACGATGACTTGATAGTGTGATATCATCTCCGGCGATCTCCAACCCGAGCTAGCTAAATTAACCTATAAGATATAGAAAAGGAAGGGGAGTAAGCAATAGATCATAGTGAGTTCATATGCAAATAATAAACAACTATTAACATTCATTTACTTTACCCATCTATAAGAGTACCATTATTACAATTTGCATTAAATCTCAAGTTTGCCACTTATTCATTCATAGTGCATACTCTTTTAACTTAGAAACACCATTTACATGCCTTGGCATTAACCTAACAACCATAGTCTCTCCATTATGACATATCATATTATTTAATAGGTTATTTCTATCCTCTTAATCACATGCACATTAACTATGAGTAATCATAATTTCAACATATAGTTTAAACACCTTTCACTTGTCTAAGCTCGTATATTACTATATTCTCAAAATGACTTTATTTGGCAATTATGCAATTCCTTCCTTTTTTTGTCTTATAACCAATGAAACACAATTTAAATAAATACACCGTACTATACCACAATTCAATTAGGCTCATAAACATATCATCTGATCATTATCAAATCTTATCATGTATCCATTCATCTTAAGTGTAGATCAATAATCATAAGATTATCGATATTTCTCAAGCATAGCTTACTTGAATACATTCTTACAGAATGTCCATCATACACTGAGCTCATTACTCATGAGTTGTTGTACATACCTGTACCATTTCGTAACATAACCACTTGCTTTCTCATATTTGGCATACCCATTAAACACTTGGAATACTAATTGGACACACGAAAAGTATTTACACATAAGTGCCACATATGTAGATAAAGCTACCTCATATCTCATATCCCATAAATGCTCACTCTTGAGCTAATCACGGGCCTGCGCACACAAGCTGACAGTCAAGACGTAGCTACACGGGCTGCTCACAAAAGCTGACAAGTACCCGCAACACATGCCGGGCTACACAGCCATTGGTAGAACGTACCAAACCAGCGCTTGGATTCACATAAACACATATCACATATCTCATGAGCTCAACTCATATAGTTCCTAGTGACATGTCACTTGTATCCTAATCTATTCCTAAAGTTCAAACGAGATTTTTCATACTTATCGAAACTTGTCGATTGTGTCCATAGAATTAATAATTTATTTCACACATTAAAGAAGCATTTAAAATATTTAAAATACAAACAAAATAATGCATTATTCACATACAAACTTACCTCAATACCAAAAAGGAAAAAGGGACCTGATCATCAATTTCTCTCTTTTTCCCCCGTTCTGGGTACGAACCTCATTTTCTTTGATCTATAACATCACATTTAGTCTATTTATTATTAAAATTATTCATTGTGATTCAAAAATCATATTATGGAAAAATCATGTTTTTGCCCCTAAAGTTTCACATATTTACACTTTTACCCCTAGGATCGCAAAATGAAATGTGTTCAATTTCTTTGTAACCCAAGCCTATCGAATCATTTTCATGCTTATAGCAGCCCACATTTTCCATTAAAACACACTTTTATGACATTTTTATAACTTTTACAAATTAGTCCTTTTAGGCATTTTTACCGAAAATTACTTAGTAAAAGTTATTTCTCTAACCATAAACATGCGCAATCTACCATTAAACATCAAAATACACAAATTTATAACATGGTTCAAACTATATACCTTCATCATATCTCAAATAAATGGTAGAATTAGGTAGATCATGTTACAAGGATTTTAAAAACGTAAAAATCATTAAAAACGGGGCAAGAACGGACTTACTATGGAGCTTGGAAAGCTGGCCAAACCCTAGCCATGGCTTCTCTTCTAACAATCGGTTATGGCATGGAGAAATGAAGAAGATGACATCTTTTTCTTAAGTTATTTAGGCTTTATTTACCAAATTACTAAAATATCCTTAATGCCTTTCTTTCAAAATCCACCTAACCGTGACTATTTTTGTCCAAAAAATTATCCAATGGTATAATTACCATTTAAGGACCTCTAATTTAAAATTTCATGGCAATTAGACACCTTTAGCTTCTAGAACTCAAGTTTTGCACTTTGTATGATTTAGTCCTTTTGACTAAATTGAGTGCCCGGACGTTGAAATTTTCAAGCAAAATTTTCATGAAATCATTTTCTTATGTCGAATTTTGTGGTCTCGAAACCACTATTCTGACTAGGCCTAAAATTGGGCTATTACATACATAAGCCAAGAACGCCTCACATCCCTTGCGTACCAACTTTTTTGCCACCAGTGCAGAAATCACATTAGTTAAATAATTACGGCGCTCTCGAATCATGACTACCTCATCATCCTCTTTAGTCCTCAATACGACCCTCTTAGTCGTACAGTCCAAGCTAACATGACACTTGACCAACCAGTGCATCCTCAGAATTAAATTGAACTCCCCAAAGGGAAGCTCCATTAGATCAGCCAAAAAGATTTCTCCTTGAACCTTTAAAAGAACGTCTCTAAACAGCTTGTTAACCCTTATAGTTGCCCCAACGGACTCAGTATAGTAACCTCACTCGTAGTGCTCTCAACCAAGATCCCCAAATTTCTAGACACAGTACAGGTTATATAGGAGTGAATGGATCCTATATCTATCAATGTAGTATATGGTACATCAAAAATAAGAAACGTACATGTGATGACTTCCGGAGCATCTCTATCCTCTCAGCGATGAGCAGCATAAACTAGAGTCGGCTGCCTCACCTTAGTCTATCTGGTACCTCTGCCCGGTGCTCTCTACCCACGGCCCATACCATTACCACCTCTGGCTTGACCATAACGCCTCGGTGGCTGCTAAACTACCTTTGGTGGCTGTACAGTACCAGTACCCAAAGCTTGCCTCTGATCAGCCCTCAGCAGACACTCTCTAATGTGATGTTCCAATGACCCACATCTTAAGCATGCCCCAGTCCTCTTCCAACACTCGCCCTGATGGTGTCTACCACAATCAGTACATGGTTGCAATCCAGTAGCAACACTAGGGGGCGCAACTCTAATCGGCCCATCAACTCTAGCCTTTTTCCTAGGCCTATGCATCACACCGACGGCTCTGAATCCCTCTTATTCCTACCTCTCTCTCTATCTTAGTTTTGGAGCTTAGCGCGCTTAACCTTCTCAATGATATTCATCTTTTCAACCAGGGAAAAAAAATCTCGCTCCCTCTGCGGAGCTATCAAAACCCACAAGTTATTTCTGAGGCCATCTTCAAAGTGGAAACATCGCTCGTACTTAGATGCCACCATACCTCGCGCATAGCAGCTTAGTTTCAAAAACTCAGCCTCATACTCGGCCACTGATCGATCTCCCTGAGTTAAATTTAAAAACTCCCTCCTATGGGCATCCACGTACCTAGCTCCCATATATTTTCCCTAGAAGGCGATCTTAAAGAACTCCCAGGTCAATCATTCGGGCTGAGTGCCCTCCTTAACAGGAAGCCACTACTAATATGCCTCATCACGCAGTAGTGAGACTGCACCCTTTAATTTCTACTCTAGGGTTAGTCCATGATCCTTTCCGTGGCCTTAATCTAGTACTCAGCCACATTAGGGGCAACTCCAGTGACACCCCTTAATAACCCAGCCCTATTGGACCGGAGTTGTTCCGTAATCGACCCTCGCCCCCTAGATCCAGTATTGGGCCCAACGACCCTCTCCAAAATCCTGAGCATAGCTTGGGACAGTGCATCATCCCCAGCCTTGCGGTCTTGAGACCCAGTCTCAGTCGCAGGTGAAACCAGTATCTCACTAGTATCCAAGTTAGGCAGGTTGCCAGAAGATGAAGACCCAGCTCGAGCCCCTCTACGGCCTCAACCACGGCCTCTAGTACCCCGTCCATAGATACCTCGCGTGCTCATATATAATCGAATTATCTGTATTTAGAACTTTTATGAATCAGTTACAGTTCAATATTTATTAACAGATGTTTTATGTAGAACATTATCGGTAATTCAGAGTTTATTTTCGTATATTGTAGTTTCACTATAGTTTTCAGTATACAATAACTAAAGTGTTTTCAGTACAGTATACTACCTATAATAGTTTCAGAATATATTATCAATAATAGTTTTAGTTTAAAACAACTCACAGTTCAGGATACTTATAGGATCGACATCGGAGACTCGGTGTACCACCTATTCAGTAAAACATTTCAAATAATTTTGTAATCAATTCTCGAAAACCAAATTTTAAAACCCATATCCAAAGCCGAGTTTTGCAACCTGGCTCTGATACTACGAAATGTAACACTCCGAAACCCGACCTAGATATTATGGCCGAATCTAGCGATGTTACATGATAGGGTGCTTGAAAATTATACTGTCTCGATAAAACCATTATCCATTTAAATACTTTTCTTTATCTCTTGTTAGCTTCTAACTCGTGTTACTAATTTAGTCAGTGGTTTCAAAACGTTATTCGTAGTAGAAGCTTTTAAAACAGTTTAAGTAATCGTGTATTTCTTGATAAAACATTAGTTTCTTTTAAAAACCAAGGTTTCCTACGACTAGTAGTTCAAAATCCATAAATTAAAGAAAAACAAAAAAAAACCCAAAACCAAACAGAAGTCCAAAAGTCCAATTTAAAACCCAAAAGTTTAATAAATAAAAATAATATAGAAATAAAACCAAGAATCATATTTAAATCCATAACAGTCCAAAACTGTGGTCACCATTGAGTCCTCCGTCGCACCGACCCGTCTAGATTTGGGAATTACTAGTGCACATTTAAACAAAAGGGTGAGTTTTCGTAAACTCAGTATGTAATCCCACAGAAAACAAACAATAGCAAATCATAGTGCACAGTTACAATAGTCTTGGGCCTAAGCCCTTTTCAGTATTAGTAGCAATTTGGGCCTTAGCCCATCTCAGTATCAATATTAGTCATGTAGTTTTCCATAACAAAGTCCTACCCAACTAGCCTCTACACACCATCTCCGTCCAACCCTACACTCTATGTGGGGATTAAATCAACCACGCATCCCTACACTCCAAATAGCACCGAATACGGGATGAAATAGTAACTTGCAACGCTGCTGCCAGTATATTAGGCTTAAAAGCATTTCAATACACTTCCTCCAAATATAATCAACCCAACCCAATGCAATGCAACATACAATAAGATGTCATGCCATCACAGGTTTATCAGATAAACATACGGTTTAGTATACATCTTATATACATAAGATGCTCAGTACATAATTTACATAACTGATTTCACACAAATGGGGGTCTAAGTAGTGCTTACCGACCCTACGGAAGGTTCACAGTCGACTTGGTGACCTGTGCAACCTTAACAACATTTTAGTAAAAATGGGTTCACACACCTATGTAGCCTTCCTGTTGGGCCCACAGGCCCGTGTGGCCCACACGGCCCAAATTTGCCTTAGCCGTCTGGATCACACGGCATCGTCCAAAATCTCACATGCCCGTGTGGTTTGCCCGTAGAGACCTACACGCCCGTGTGGCCCACACAGCCCAAATCAGTTTAGCCCGTGCGCCTCACACGGCCTATCTGGCCATCACATGGTCGTGTCATGTGCATACAGTCTGGCCTCGTCGATCACACGCCCGTGTTATGCCACACGACCTACCAGACAGGCGATCACACGCTCGTGTGACGTTGATAGTGAGGTTTTTGGATTTCGTCGAAACCTCATTTTCTATGCAATCGAGTACACTCTTGTATCATTTTTTATACGTACACACTTTCGAGCACTCTGTTACCTACAATTAATCAATATTTCACTCAATTAATCGCTTAACCAACTGAACTAAATTAATCCCAAAACGTGATAAACATCTTTCGAACAATGAAACCATTACCTTCTATCGAATAATAGGAATTTCACGCCCTTAGAACGTCGATGAACGATAATCGGCCCTTCGATAAGCCCCTAATCACCAAACGAATCCTTATTAACACTTGTCCAAAACACAATTAAACTTTAATCAAAAACTAGACTTATCGAAAGAGCGATGAAGACGTTGCGCAGGAAGTAAAAGAGAAGTCAAAACAAGAAAAATAGCAGCAAGGGAAAGGAAGAAAAAGGTGGCTCAGCAAATGGGAAGGGAAAATCGGTAGCAAGGGGGAAAAGGTGAAGAAAACGACAGAGAGTTTTTCAGAAAGAATAAGAACCGAATTTTTAGAAAAAGGAAAAACTACTAGATATACACTAATCCCTTAAATCACTCCACTACTTCCCACTACATCCAACTACTTAGCTTTTTAATCCAACATAAACTGTTCTAGACGAGCAAGCAAAAATAATGCTCTTGCCCAGACTCAAACACAAAACCTCCTTCACACCAACACCCCACTCAACCACCAGACCAGTAGACCCATTCTGTTAATTATTTACCAACTTTTACTTAAAAGCCTTCTAACCCAAGATCAGGCTTTATTTAAAAAAAAAACCAAAATTTTCCCAAGTCATGGCTCAAACTTGGGACCTCCCACACAAAACCAAGCACTTAACCGTTGAAGCAGACAAGTATTTATGTCACACACGCACAAAAACAAAAATAGATATTTTGGGGTGTTACAGCTATTTTGCTGTTAATGTTTGGATATTGTATGACACATGTTTTATTGTTAATTTTGCTACTATTTTAGAGTCATTTGCTTGTTAAGTCGCACTTATCTTATTGTTATTTAAGTATAAAGACTTTTTTCTAACTCATTTCCAATTTGTTAGGAAACATTTATTTTAATATTTTTAATGTATTTGGTGTATTATATTTAAAAAAATTATATAAAAAAATAAAATTTAAAAAATAATATGAGTCAGGCCAGGCCAGACCACGCTTGAGTTTTAACATTTTTATCCTGACCAAACTTGGACAAAAAATCTAAGCTACATTTTAGGGATCCAGCCCGAAACAAAAATTTTGTTAGTCCCAGCCATGTACAACTCTCCTCCAAACCACTTCCAATCCATCAAACATCGCCCACAATTCCAAATGGAGAACCAATGTGATGCCAAAATCTTACTAAACCCAATAATCAAAAAATCTGTGATAAATATATAAACGTGAATGGTTGATTTCAAAATAACTTATGAATTTACATAAAGCACAAATATTGAATTTTAACAAATTAAAATAAGAGGATTTCTTTGTGGATTTCTATAAAGTCAAAAAAGACGGAGATTCATTTATTGTTTACAAAACAAAACAGGCACACATATATGAATATCAATATGATAATAATATCCCCTTTCTATTGTACAAATATTCACCCTTTTTTTACATCAAACAAAATATAAGTAAAGCATTAGCATTTACTTTACAATTTAGTGGGAAAGGTGTTAACGTCACAACTCAAGTCCTACTCTTTGAGAAGCTAACACAAATTACTTTCAACATATTAAACTTCTGGAGCATCGTAAAACACCAGATTCACTTGTCAATTCCTTAATAGATCCAACATCAACAACTTCGAAATTTTGTTCTTGGTTATAGTTAGGCTTAGCTCCACCTACACCTATTTGCTTACTAAAAGATGCTTAATTTTTAAATACATCCCCTACAGAATAAAATTCCCATAAACCTTTCTCTCCTTTTCTCCATGTTACCTATTTGTTCTCAACATCATTAGGAGCGATAAAAAAATTGGCTTCACTCTTGATGCTAGGGCTCATTCTACCACCAATGGCGTATTGTTCCCACCCTTCGTAGAAATTGTTCGCTACGTGTGCATATCCATGGTGAACTCTGCAATATAATTTAATATATAATAATTTTAGATAATTCATGTAAATATGCATTAAAAAACATGGAGCTCACCGATCAATAATTATTATTTACCTTGGCATTCTTTGGTTGCACTTAGGTCCGAAATGGTTGAAAATGATAGTGACCTTCATGTTTTTGTCTCTCAAATGACCATCGTCGTGTCTGAGGAGCATAATTTTGTCTTGGTTCCTGAACCAATTGTTCGACACGGTGATGTTGGTGGAACCGCGAGTGACATCGAGGAGGCCATCTTGACACTCATACAATGTGTTATGATCGATCCATACTTTCCTTACGGTGACCAGTCTTATAGCATCTCCATCCATTTGGCCTAAAGGGAACACCTTCGCGTTTGGACCCATCACAGTGCTAGGTGGTTGGGCCTTGCGATGGTGGATGCGAAGCCCATGCATGATTATATCGGTCGCTTGGTACACCAACAGGTACCCAGCGCCAGTTATGTGGACATCAACGCCACGAAAGTCGATGGTAGTGAAGCTGTTTAATAGAAGTGGTCTTTGGAGTGTGATGGTCATGCTATTTTTGAATGTGATCCATACTTTTCCTTTGATCATTGTGGTTCCATAACGAAGGGTCCCTGATTTAGGATTCAAAGGGTCATCGGAAGGATCAGTAACCTTGTATTTCACAGTGTCTTTACCAATGTTGTTGATCATTTTGCTGGCAAAACCGATGGAGCATTTGGCAAATTGTTGTCGTTGACTCCGCCAAAGAGGGTTCCCTCCCCGACATTTATCGATTACATTCATATTAGCCAAACTTGAACTAGGACTTGCTATTAGAATGACCATGAAAAGGTTCAATGTGAAGCAACATGATAATGTTGTAGCCATTGTTGTACTCGTTTTTTGAGTGGAAGATGGAAGAATAATAAGAGACTATTGATGGTTTTATATTGCAAAAAAATTACAAAATTTGAGAGTTAAAAATTTTGTTCATAATGTTACGAGGTGAATGTTATTGTTGTTTCAATCGAATGCAAATAGTTTCGGCTACTTTGTTAGTAACTAACTTGATTTTTTTTTTAGACAAAAAATTATTCATTTTGTAATACCCAATTTATGCCTGGGCCCAAATTTAACCACATTGATAAAAAAACCAAATAAAAAAAATAAATAATAAATCCAAACAGTCCATTAGCAGTCCAGATTTACAAAAAAAAAAAAAAATAAGCCCAAATAATAACAGGCCCAAATTTAAACCCTAGACCCAAATACCCCGAGGCCCAAATGGCCTAAAATCTTTAACACTTTCAGAAACCCTAGATATTTCTGGAACCTTCGTGTGCCACAACCTCCAGCTCTCCACACGCGCGCCTCCTCCATGTCACCCTAGTGGTTTCACCTGCAAACGAAGGAAGCAAACAACAAAAAGAGCCAGCAAATAGAAGTAACAGAAAGAAAATGTGATATTTTATTATTTTATTTTTGATTTACTGATTTATAAAACTGAAAGAAAAATCATTGTAAAGGGCTACATTTCTTTAAAAATAGATATCAATACAAAGAAACAAAAACAAATCAACAAAAGAAAAGGTTTTTTTTTTTTTTTATCTTTTAATTTTTTCTCGAATTTGTTCTTGTATTTTTTAAAGATTTCTTTTTTTTCATATACAAAGGTTCTAAATATATATACGTAAAAAAAGAAGAAGGAAAAACTTACATTTTTGAACTCAATTGCTTTGCTCACAACGGCAACGCGGTAGTGATCTCTTGTAGAAGTCTCATGGGACCTTTGGTCGAAAATCGCCCAGTAAGGGAGAAAAGAGAGATTTTCTCTCTTATATTTTTTTTGAAGAATGAGGGAGGAATGAAAATTTTTTAAAATTTTTTGGCTTATATATAGTAAGTAAAACGACTTCGTTTTACCTTGGAGGTTTTTGCACCAAAACGATGCCGTTTTATGCCGATCCGATCCGACACAACCCACCCGACCTAGGATCCGCGTGTTTTTAAGCAGAAGGGCTATTTGCACTTTCAGCCCTTCCGCATTTCTCCTATCCTATAATTTAATCCCTATTGTTAGGTTTCTTTCATTTTAATTTTACCCTAAATTTTGTTCTTATTTCAATTAGATCCCTAGTAAAACGTTGCGTTTTGGAGGGAAGGGATTAATTTCCCTTTTAGGCCCTCCTTGTTATTCGCATGTTTAATAAGGTCCCTTTCCTTTTATTTATTTTTTGATTTGCCCCAAACTTTTATTTTAAGTTTAATTTCGTCCATTTTTTATTCCTTTTTTTATTTTTGATATTTTATTATTAATTTTATTACTATTATTAATTTTAATTCTTATTATTATTAATATTATTATTAATTTTAGTATTACTACTATTATTTTTACTATTATAATTATTATTTTAATGTTACTACTATCATTTTACATTATTATTATTGCCTAATATTTCTATTATTATTAGTAATTACTATTATTATTACTATTATTATTAGTATTTTATTTTTGTTACTATCATTATTATCATTATTTTAAACGTTTACTTATTCATTTTTTAATTAATTTGCTTTTTATTCGTTTTTATTATTTATCTTATTTTTATTTTTACTCTTATCACTTCTTTTTGATTTCTTTATTTTAAACTTTTACATTTATTATTGCTATTTCATTGTTTATTTATGTATTCATATTTTGTTGTACATACTTTCAAATTTCTACTATTCATTATTACTAACTTATTTAATATTGATATTTATATTTTCATTGTCATCATCATTATTCTATTATACAAATTAACATTGTAATTCATTTTACATTTTATTGTAAAAGCATATCACATTTTATCCGATGTATCAAAATTTTGTTTTGAAATAAGAAAATATTTTGTGTTCTAAGATTTGAAAGAAATTGTACCCTAACTTACTAGGTTTTGATTTTTCTCATCGAGTTTAAAAATCCAATTACTTTTTTTAAAAAAATTAAAGCATAAGCTAAATAAAAACTTATTCTCGAGAATTCAAAAATGTTGTGTCATAACTCACTGGATGTGACATTTTGTTATCTCGAGAGAAAGATTTCTAAAAACAAAGGCAATATTCCGTATTTGGGAATTTTGAGAAATAGTATCCTAACTTACTGGGTTTCGATTTCTCATTTGACCCAAATAACCGAATATCCTTCTTAAATTTAAATATACGAGTTTTAAATGTCAAAAGACAAGCTTAGATTTGAGGATTCGAGATGTTGTATCCTAACTTACTAGGTATGATATTTTATTCCTTCAAGATAAGTTGGTCTTAGCCTCCAATTTAATTTATTCAAGTTTTAAATTAAAAAGGATCGTATTTTAAAATCTTTTCAAATTTTTGACATTAAGACATTAATCAATCAATTCGGTACCAATTTTGGGCGTTATGAGGGTGCTAATCCTTTCTCGTACGTAGCCGACTCCCAAACCGGTTTTCTCAAATTTTGTAGGCCAAAATCTTTGTTTTAATAAATCAAAATGTTTTAACGATCAATCTCAAGGTGACCTGATCACACCTCAAAAAAGATTGGTGGCGACTCCATTTTCATTTTTAAAGTCGATCCCATTTTTCAAGGAAATAAATGGTTTCGACAGCTTGGCGACTCCGCTAGGGACAATAAGAGAGTCGAGCCATAAAATTGATTTTTTTCTGTCCTGTTGTCAAAAATTGAAAATCTTATTTGAAAAATTACGATCCTATTATTGCATTCGTTCGTATTGTTATTTCATATGATTACTGTGGTTTGAGTGTCGCATCATATTGTACAAGGGTCGTTTGGTCTTACCTTTTAAGTGGGAGTGAGAAGCTATTCTTCGTGAGGTTTTCACCTCTGTGCAGGATAGTGGATCGCTTTCGGGATACATCCGTACCTATTTCTTCGTGATATTTTCATCTCCGTGCAGCCACAGGGAAAAGAATTCCCCTAAATTGAACTAAGTCCGTATGAGCCTATAACGGGTGAGGATCAAGGAATCTGCTGGTTCAGGTCCCTCAACTTTAGAACCCAAACCGTATATAAAAGACCCTATGAGCTCACCCGAGATAGTACCGCGATAAACCATTGTGGTCACCCGAATAAGTGCTCTACTTGTTTCTTTCTTGCTTACTTTTACCTTGTACTAATGTGTTTCATTTTGTTTTGGTTATGATTGCATTACATGTCATTTCATATTTGAAAGAGTGTCGATTCATGTTCAATTACTAAATTAGAGAGCTTGTCATGGAGAACGAATTTCTTGATAAAATGGAAGACAATCCGGCCTTCCATATATTTGTAATCCATTTCATGTAAAGAATTTTGTCCTCGGGTAAAGTTTTCTAAAGGAAATTGAATCAGAATCGATGTAACATCCCCAAACCCGGCCCATTCACTACGACCAAATCTGGTTATGTTAGAGAAAATATTTTTGACTTAGAATAAAATAGTAAAAATTTATTTGCTCTTGGAAACCATGTTCTTTTGAAATTATAGCCACATGTTTGATAATTCCATATTTGAATAAGTAAGTTATAAAAATATAACCATCTTCACATAATGTTTCAATTTAAACAAACCATAATAGAGTTAATAATAAAATGATACTAGAATAATAAAATAAATCCTTATTACAACCATCATTTAAATGAAATACTTAATACTTAATATAACCCAAAAACATCTCCTTCGGCATGGGCCACCATGTGTCCTCTCCGATCCCGGTCCATCTCATGAATCACCTGAAATGTTAGGAAAATAATTGGGTGAGTCCACGGACTCGATGCATAACCACAACACAAATTTCCCTGCGTATGGGCTTGGCCCATACCTACACAATCCTCAAAACAAACCATGCAAGGATGCACTTCAACCCAACCCATTATCCAACCGACGCCAACCTTAGCGAGACTCCTCGCCTAAGGTAGTGGATAAACCACCACCGATCACATCGTGATCCAAAACCTTACCTTGGCAACTCATCGACAAGGCCGTGGTGAGCCACCGATCAACTAAAATGATCTTAACGTCAATATCATCTTTACGGTGATGCACATAGCCATCAACCGCCGAGATGGGCACCTAGCCATCATCTCCCTTGAGGTAGCACACAGCAACCCTCAAGCGCTAATGTAGCCGGAGCTATCATTAGACCACGTACACCTTGTGTACACTTCCTCCTTCATCGAATCAAGCCTCACCTCATGCAAATATGTAGATGCTACATGTTAAGTCATCGTATCACATAAGTATATAAAAATATATATACATATATAAATACATCACAAATAATCTTACCATCACCAGTTCTCATCACTTAAGCCATTATAATCGACTTCCACACATAATACATATGTTTAATAGTTAGCAAGCAACCCGAGAAATAGTGCGATTGTTACGCACCTTCTAGCACCAACAATCAAAACCCGAAATGCTACTTAACGCCTCTGCAAAAGCTGACTAAACGAATCCCGAAAAGATCTCCTGCGCTAGGCTCTCCTCCCCTACAAACGGCCAAACTGACTGCTACAAACGTAGGCTTTCCCTAACAATGGTTGCAAATGGAAACCCAACGAGACCTATGCTAACATTCGGCCAAGGTGCTACTAAATAAAAGAAAAGGGACGCGGCACAAGGGAGAGGCGTAGATTCGGCTATTAAGAAAATCAAGGAAATGGGTATAATGGGTTCGGCCAAAGAGGTTTTGCAAAGAGGAGAGGAAAGTATGGGGTGTACTTTCAGTTTAGCAAAATGGAAGAAGAGGATGGATGGAAGAGTGGTGGTTCGCTAAAGGTCCAAAAGAAAAGAAAGAAAAGAATGGCAAATGAGGTTTCGATTAGGAGAGTGGGAGAACAATGGAGAAACTTTTGGCAAGAAATCAAGTGGGAAAAAACTAAAAGGTGAGCACCCTCCCCTATTTATAATATTACCAAGCTCTCCCCCCAAAGAAACCAAAAAAATTCGGCCACTACTCAAATCCCCTTCAAATCCCATATTTTCTTCCTACTTTTCCTCCCTAACACCCATTCAAAAAGTTTGAATGAGTCAAACCACCACCTAGCCAAATTTCAAAAGTAAAGACCAAGTCTTCTCCATCTTTTAAGTGCCCAAACCGAATCCAACATCTCCCCCTCTCTCATGACGCAAAAACAAACCCAAGATGCTACCTCCGCAGCTCGAACACTTGCCCCTTCCCTTGTACCTGAGACGTCACTTCTCCAAGCTCCTAGTGGCGTCTCCCTTGCCACTCCACCAGCCCATCTTTTGTGCCTTAATCCCACAAAAATTTCTCTTAAGACCACATCCGCCAAGTTCCCCTTTTAGCACTTAAAAATCTAAAATTTTCCAAAGTCCTCCCCTTTAATCCGAGCATTCCCAACACCTCTCAAACACATCTAAGCATACCCAAAACCT
This sequence comes from Gossypium rotundifolium, assembly GCA_025506655.1. Taxonomy (NCBI): domain Eukaryota; kingdom Viridiplantae; phylum Streptophyta; class Magnoliopsida; order Malvales; family Malvaceae; genus Gossypium; species Gossypium rotundifolium. Next base: position 11,995,784 of record CP106727.1, read on the forward strand.
ACTAGACCACGAATTATACCCAACCTGCATAGCCCCTAAATCAGGGTGTTACAATTCTACCCTCCTTAAAATAATTTCGTCCCCGAAATTACTTGTCTAGACTAACAGCTCAATTCCTCCCACTATACTATGATCACAAGACTCGATCTTAAAGAGCTATCATGCTTTTAGGCACAGTATCTAAGTTCATACTCAAAATTCCACATACTTTACGAGCAACAACGCAAACAGTCACCCAAGCGAACAAAATAACAGAGAATATCCCAAACATAAGATACTTACCCGCTGGCACATCATGCACATCATTATCCTCTCTCTGGCGGACTGCATAAACCAGACCTGGTTGTCTTGCTTCGGTGCCACCATTACCGCGGTCTACTGCTCCACGACCTCGGTCGAAACCATTTCCTCCCTGGTTCGGACCACGACCTCTCGCCGCTTGTTGACCACCTCTGCCTGGTTGCATATAACCTTGACCCACTATCCGAGTCCTATTCGGATCCTGGGGACAATCCTTAACTAGATGAGTTTTGGACTTGCATCTGAAGCATTCCCGAACTCGATTCCAGCACTCGCCAATATGATACCTTCCGCACTGCGCACACGGACGATCTGGATTTTCGACGGTCGGCTTAGCAATATGAACAGGAGTCTCGACCCTCGGTCTTTTCTAAAATCTCCCCAATGATTCTGGCGATCTAGAACTCCTCTTATCACGGTTCCTTTCTCTATTGTGCCTCTCAGCCTTCTTGACCTCCTCAGCTATTCGAGCTTTCTCCACTAAAACGGCAAAGTCTCTTTCCTGATGCGGAGCAATCACAACTCGCAGCTCATCCCGCAGACTATCTTCAAATCTGACACATCTCTCATAATCCGTTGCCACGATACCCCGAGCATACCGGCCCAAACATAGAAACTCAGCCTCGTACTCCGCTATTGACTTGCTACCTTGCACCAGATTAAGGAACGCCTTCCTCTGAGCATCCACATAGCTCGCTCCGACATATTTCCCTTCAAACTTGATCTTAAAGTAACCCCAGTCCACTCGATCCGCAGGGGTACTTTCCTTAACAGTGAGCCACCACTGGTAGGCTTCATCTCGCAGCAACGAAACAACACCCTTAAGCTTCTCCTCTGCAGTTAGGTCTAAGTCGTCCATAATCCTTTCTACCGCCTCAAGCCAAGATTACTACGCCACGCTTTGGAGCTACCCTGACACTCCTCACGAAGACCTCGGCTCCATTCGCCTAAGCCTTTCGAGCCTCGACTTTCGAGTCCTATTGCCCCATTGGCTCCACGCCACTCGTTCGAGCACTCGCAAGACCTGACTTGTGACAACTGCGTCGTCTCCTCCGATCGATCCTGTTTGCTCAACCTCAACGGTGGTGGCGGTGCATCGCTCTCTGACCCATGGCGTGACCCAACCGGTTCCGATACTCTGACATCCTGCCTCTACCACGTCCACGAGTATTGCGACCACGCCCCCTAGAACTTATATCTAGCGCCTCGATTTAGTCTGTTTAAAAAGTTTTATGCATTAGAAATTCTTGTTTCACTGTTTTATCCACGAGCAATTTTATGCAATGCAGTTTCCGAGAGTAGTTCTTTCGAGCTTTCAAGTTTCCTTCTCTACCCAATTCCGTCATTTTTCCTAAAGAGGGGTATTTCGGTAATAACTCAGGGTCAATTTTGAAAATAGTTTTTCCCAACTTAAAGATATTTCAAAAACAATCCCAGGGGTCATTTTGAAAATTTTGTTGTTTTTTTTTTAAACCAGAGGTACCGTAAAAATTCCAGAAATTAGGGTTATTTTAGTAGTTTTGGAAATCATGGGCTTTTTCATAAATTCTCCGAATCAGAATATCACAATATTTCACAAAATAGGGTTTCCTGATATTTGGTAAAGTAGGAATATTCCAGTAAAAGTTGAAAGAAATCTGAAAATTTATAAACCCAAGGGCATTTTGGTAATTTTATCAACCAGGGGTATTTTTGTAAATTTTACAAACCAGAGTATTTTAATATTTTGAAAACTCGAGATTCTGGTATTTTACAAGGTAAAAATCATTTTATCAATAGTTAAGGGTAGTATAGAAATTTTATAACACAGGGGCATTTTTGTAATTTTGCCACTAGGGCATTTTGGTAATTTTATAAATCGAGAAAACATCTTTCAAAATCTGATTTAGAGTTTTACAAACCAAAGGGGTAAAGTTGAAAATTTTAAAATAGAGGATTTCAAAACAATCAGGTCAAATCCCTTTCGGGTTTTAATAACTGGTTTAGCCTATGAACAAGTCCTCTTGGTTAAGGTGAACCGTAGCTACGCACCAGGTAGGATTCCTGCGAAGAGGAGGTGAGTCACGTGGACTGCTTAAGTACCAAACTCTTTCGGATCCAATCCTAGACATGCGTACCAAGGTTACCACACCTTAACTCGGCGACTTACTTCACAGGTTTGTTCAAGAGCTTTAAGTTTTATGCAAATGTTTGAGTAGTCTAATCCTAGGGTCCAATAGTCTTAATATTCTAATCTACGAGCCCAATCTAAGCCCATAATAAATCATACAAATAAAACACTTCAAAAGTCCGAAGCACTTACCTGGTGGACTTGGTAGAGACACAAGTGCCATGCCGAATAACTCGAAAACTTTTATAAAAGCCCACATTTCAAAAGCCCATTTAAAAAGCTGTTTGCCCAAAACCCTCAAAGCCGAGTTTTGAACCTGCTCGATATAAATCAGTAACATCCCCAAACCCGCCCATTCACTATGACCGGATCGATTATGTTAGAGAAAATATTTTGACTTAGAATAAAATAGTAAAAATTTATTTGCTCTTGGAAACCATGTTCTTTTGAAATTATAGCCACATGTTTGATAATTCCATATTTGAAAAAGTAAGTTATAAAAATATAACCATCTTCACATAATGTTTCAATTTAAACAAACCATAATAGAGTTAATAATAAAATGATACTAGAATAATAAAATAAATCCTTATTACAACCATCATTTAAATGAAATACTTAATACTTAATATAACCCAAAAACATCTCCTTCTAAGATGGGCCACCATGTGTCCTCTCCGATCCCTATCCATCTCATGAATCACACGAAATGTTAGGAAAATAATTGGGTGAGTCCACGACTCGATGCATAACCACAACACAAATTTCCCACACGTATGGGCTTGGCCCATACCTACACAATCCTCAAAACAAACCATGCAAGGATGCACTTCAACCCAACCCATTATCCAACCGTGACGCCAACCTTAGCGGACTCCTACCTAAGGTCGTGGATAACCACCACCGATCACATCGTGATCCAAAACCTACCACGCAACTCATCGCACAAGGTCAGTGGTGAGCCACCGATCAACTAAAATGATCTCAACGTCAATATCATCTTACGGTGATGCACATAGCCATCAACCGCCGAGATGGGCACCTAGCCATCATCTCCTTGAGGTAGCACACAAGAACCCTCAAGCGCTAATGTAGCCGGAGCTATCATTAGACCACGACACCTTGTGTACACTTCCTCCTTCATCGAATCAAGCCTCACCTCATGCAAATATGTAGATGCTACATGTTAAGTCATCGTATCACATAAGTATATAAAAATATATATACATATATAAATACATCACAAATAATCTTACCATCACCAGTTCTCATCACTTAAGCCATTATAATCGACTTCCACACATAATACATATGTTTAATAGTTACCAAGCAACCCGAGAAATAGTGTGATGATTACGCACCTTCTAGCACCAACAATCAAAACCCGAAATGCTACTTAATGCCTCTGCAAAAGCTGACTAAACGAATCCCGAAAAGATCTCCTGCGCTAGGCTCTCCTCCCCTACAAACGGCCAAACTGACTGCTACAAACGGAGGCTTTCCCTAACAATGGTTGCAAATGGAAACCCAACGAGACCTATGCTAACATTCGCCAAGGTGCTACTAAATAAAAGAAAAGGGACGCGCACAAGGGAGAGGCGAGATTGGCTATCAAGAAAATCAAGGAAATGGGTATAATGGGTTCGGCAAAGAGGTTTTGCAAAGAGGAGAGGAAAGTATGGGGTGTACCTTCGGTTTAGCAAAATGGAAGAAGAGGATGGATGGAAGAGTGGGTGGTTGGCTAAAGGTCCAAAAGAAAAGAAAGAAAAGAATGGCAAATGAGGTTTCGATTAGGAGAGTGGGAGAACAATGGAGAAACTTTGGCAAGAAATCAAGTGGGAAAAAACTAAAAGGTGAGCACCCTCCCCTATTTATAATATTTGGCCAAGCTCTCCCCCAAAGAAACCAAAAAATTCGCCACTACTCAAATCCCTTCAAATCCCATATTTTCTTCCTACTTTTCCTCCCTAACACCCATTCAAAAGTTTGAATGAGTCAAACCACCACCTAGCCAATTTCAAAAGTAAAGACCAAGTCTTCTCCATCTTTTAAGTGCCCAAACCGAATCCAACATCTCCCCTCTCTCATGACGCAAAAACAAACCCAAGATGCTACCTCCGCAGCTCGAACACTTGCCCCTTCCCTTGTACCTGAGACGTCACTTCTCCAAGCTCCTAGTGGCGTCTCCCTTGCCACTCCACCAGCCCATCTTTTGTTCCTTAATCCCACAAAAATTTCTCTTAAGACCACATCCGCCAAGTTCCCCTTTTAGCACTTAAAATCTAAAATTTTCCAAAGTCCTCCCCTTTAATCCGAGCATTCCCAACACCTCTCAAACACATCTAAGCATACCCAAAACCTACTAGACCACGAATTATACCCAACCTGCATAGCCCCTAAATCAGGGTGTTACAATCGACACCTTTTTGCATTCATTTCATGCATTGCATTACTTCATGTGCATTAGATTTCATGGGAAAACCCTGATTGGTTGAAATTATTTCAGCATTAACCTGGACACAAACAAAACCAAACATCTTTACGGTACCTGAACCAAGACGAAAGATATGGATCAAAGACTGGAAAGACTTGAACAACTCTTAAAGAAGATGCAAGATAAACTACAATTGCAAATGCAAGAGTAATTGGCTAAGATCCAGCAAGATATGATGGGCCAAATGAAGATATGATGGACCAAATGATGGAATCGCAAAGAAATATGATGTCTCAATTAACTCAACTATTGGCGGGAGGATTAGACTAAGGAAAGACCCCCAGGGTTAACACTGGAGAAGATAATGTGGAACCACTCTATCCTCCGGGTTTTACCCCAACACATCCTGAGGTGTACCCTCGAAGAACATCTGACACAATTAAACCTCAACAATTTCAAGAAGGTGTTTCGATGCTGATGAACTTACAAGCGGGATCAGGTTTTAACCCAGGGGATAACCTAATAATGTTGTTATCCCTAACCTTGATGAGGTAGCAAAAAAGGAAAGGGCAAGGACAGAACTGCCAAAGCAGTTAGAGGACCGATGCAAATGGCTGGAGGAAAAATTCAGAGCCATGGAAAATACCGATAGGCAACAGGGAATTGATGCTAAAGATCTAAGTTTGGTTCTAGATCTAGTGCTTCCCCACAAGTTCAAGATGCCAAAATTTGAAAAATACAATGGGACCGGTTGCCCCAAAGCTCACATAACCATGTTTTGCAAACGAATGACTGGATATATTATCAATGACCAACCGTTAATACATTGCTTTCAAGACAGTCTAGCGAGAGCAACATCCAAATGGTACAATCAATTGAGTCGTACTAAGATTGGTTCTTAGGGGGATTTAGCACAAGCATTCTTGAAGCAGTACAGTCATGTAACAGATATGACCCCTGATAGAATTACCTTGTAAAATATGGAAAAGAAATTGAGTGAGAGTTTTCGGCAATATGCACAAAGATGGAGGGAAGTTGCCATACAAGTACAGCTGTCGCTCCTAGAAAAAGAAACGACAATGCTCTTTATCAACACCTTGAAGGCCCCGTTCATCACACACATGATAGAAAATGCTACGAAAAGCTTTTCAGACATAGTGATGACCGACGAGATGATTGAGAATGTGATAAGGAGTGGAAAGATAGATGCCGGAGAGAGTAACAAAAGGTCAACCTCAAGGAAAAGGAAAATAAAATGAACAATACAAGCACATATAACAAGGGTTACTCAAATTCGATTATTGTAAATTAGTAAAAAACTGTGGCTACTGGTCAACAGGGTTCTAGCACAAGGTAAAACATTGAGAAGCTCCAATTTACTCCAATCCCAATGACATACAGGGAATTGTATCAAAGCCTATTTGATACACACGTGGTGTCCCCCTTTTACCTAAAACCATTACAACCCTTATATCCCAAATGGTATGATGCAAATGCTCAATGTGACTACCAAGCAGGAATTTCGTGGCAGTCAATAGAAAATTACACTACCTTTAAGAAATTTGTTGAAAGACTTATTAAAATAGGCATTGTAAAATTTGATGATGCACCAAGTGTCGAAAATTCGCTACCCAATCACACTGATGGTGGGGTAAACACGATAGATGGAAATGTGGAGAGAAGAATCAAGATTGATATCGCAGAAGTAAAAACTCCTTTGAAATAAGTCTGGATTGAGATGCTAAAAAGGGGGTTGAGCATTTCGAAGCCTGAAGGGAGTTGTGAAAACTCAAGGAACTATTGTGAGTTCCATCATAAAAAGGGGCACAAGATCTAAGAATGCGTAGAATTCAGAGCCTTAGTTCAAGGTTTGATGGACAATAAAGAGATAGAGTTCTGTGAGGAAGCCAAAGAAGAAAGAAGTATATGTGCGTCAGAATCAACAACGAAGGTCCCAAAAGTTAATCACCCTGTGGTCATCATTTCACGACCCAAAAATAACAAAGTTAGAGTACAGACGGCACCAAAGATCATAATTCAAAAACCGATGGTCTTCTCTTATCATGATAGTAAAAGGGTCTTCTAGATTTATGATTGTAATGTGACAACCTCGGGAAGGGAAAACTTAGCCAGCGCTTCAAAGGAGGATCAATATATAGGTTTTTATACGTGTAGTGGAAGGCGTTATGATTTGGCAAATGACCGAGCGAAACCCGCAAAAGAAAAGACCTTATTGGTGGAGCAAAAGAAAAAAAATGCAACCAAATCTAAGTCGCTTGTCAATAAGCCAGTAAAAGAGGAGGAGGTCAAAGAATTCTTGAAATTTTTAAAGCACAGCGAGTATAGCGTTGTGAAGCAGTTGCATAAACAACCAGCTCGCATTTCCATTTTAGCTTTACTCTTGAATTCAGAGGTACATTGAAGTGCATTAATGAAAGTGCTCAACGAGACGTATATGGCCAATGATATCTCCGTCAATAAAATGGATCGACTGGACAATAATATAAGTGCCGATAACTTTATCTTCTTCAACGATGATGAAATACCACCAAGGGGTATAGAATCCATCAAAGCTTTGTACATCACTACCAGATGCAAAGGATACACATTGCCTGAGGTCCTGATCGATAATAGATTGGCACTAAATGTATTGCCTCTATCCACAATTAACAGGTTACCTGTGGATAGCTCACATATGAAGGTATGCTAGAATATAGTGAGGGCGTTTGATGGCACAGAAAGAAGGGTCACGGGAAGAATTGACATACCTCTATTGATTGACCCAACTACTTATGAAGTGGACTTCCTAGTAATGAATATCAAGCCCTCCTACAATTACTTATTGGGAAGACCTTGGACACATTCGGTTGAGGCAGTACCTTCGTCGCTACATCAAAAGTTAAAGCTAGTATCAAAGGGTCGGCTGGTGACGATAAATACCAAAAAGGATACTATCACGGCTGTAACCAGTGATGTACCGTACTTGGAGACGAATGATGAGTCAGTTGAATGTTCTTTTAGGTCTTTGGTGTAATATTCGGGATTTATGGCCTATGCATTTTTGCTTAAGTATGTGTAAAAGCATGTCTATGTGTCCTGAATTGTGTGGCATGAATTTTGGAAACTTTGAAGTGTAGTAAATGCCTTAGAAATTATCCGATTTTTAATTTAAAATAGGAAGTTAAACCAAAAAGGCCTTAAGATAATAAGTAGAGGAAATAAGACACAAAAATGGGCTTGAGTAAGTGGCTTAAAGGCGCCACTTAAAGCATTTGTAAGTGACACCACAAGCAGGTGCAAATGGGCCATGGTTCGAGTCACAAGGGAGGCAAAATAAGAAGTTTTTATTTTGTTACAAGGAGGAGAGGAAGTGGACAGTACATGGACTCTGGAGGAAAGGAAGTGGACGGCACAGGGACACTACAAGATTTGGCTAAGAAAGAGTGAAATAGGGATTAGATAGTGAGAGGATGTAGTGCCCGAATAGAGGCTTCTAGGGGCTTGCATTATTTCAGCTTTGAAGTGTAGTAAGGGTGAGCCAAAAATTTATTCTCTTCTCATCCTTCTCATTTGTGCCAAAATTCCAAAGGAAATCAACTTGTGTTCCTTTTCTTTTCTTCTCTTTTTGCTACTCACTTTCATAGGCCGAATATTCAAAGTCACCCCAAAGCCGAAATCTTCTTCTTCCTATTTCTCCATTGACGCAACCTCTTCAAACCAAAACTCCTTATTGTCAAATCTCTCTGTACTTCTTCTTCTTCTTCTTTTCGCAATACTCCAAAAGCCGAATCTCCTATTTTGGTGGCCATAGCCGATTGAATCTATTCTTTTGAAATCGATTCCTTCATCAAAAGCCGAAACGTAAACACTTTCTTTCTTTTGTCAACACTTCTAGTTGGTGAAGCCAGTTGCATTTTGATTATTCTATTGGTAAGGATCTCTCTTGACCGAACTCTTGTTCTTTTCTTTTAGTCGAAAAAAATAGGTATCTAATCCCAATAATTCTCTATAGCCGAAACTTTGAAGGGTCTTTCGGGATTTGGTAGTTGTTAACTACAAGTAGAAGACCATTCGGGATTTCAGATCTAAAGTAAGCAAGGTATAAGATTAGGCCGAAGGCCATTTATTTGAATGATAGAATTGGATCTAACATGCACCCTGTAGGATTTCGACAACTTCAAAGCAAGTAATCACTTCCGGGATTTAAAATTGCAAGGTAAGTGAATCTGACATTTGGCCATAGGCTATATTTAAGGATTCCAATTTATTTCTTACTTTGTTTAAAAGCCGAAACTAATTAGTTCAGTGATTCAATGTCTAGCCGATTGCAAGAAAAGCATCACAAAGTTTTCGAGATTTAAGATTCGCTAGGTAAGTACCCATGACATTCGGCCAAGGCTTATTTAGTGTTTTAAGATCTATTTTGTATTTGTTTAAAAGCCGAAAACTAACCAAATCAAGTGACTTAGTGTTAGCCGATTGCAAGGAAGGAAAGACTACAAATTTCGGGATTTGATTAGTAGTGAAATCGGTAATAAGGTAAGATTTCAGTTTCGATAGTCCTTCGGGATTTAATTAATTAGCCAAATGGTTTTATGCTAAAGTGTTTAAGGTTGGCCGAATATAGGGATTAAGGGTCTAAAAGCATTAGATCGGGTTTTCGAGATTTCAATAAAGCGCTAAGTAAATCAGGTGTGTACCCCCACACTAAGCTTCAATTAATTTACGGTTATGCCTTAATATATGTGTTAATAAAAATATGTGTGAGGTGGCTAAAAGTACCATGCAATGGTACGAATGAAAGACTCAGGTACGTTTACCCACTCCTACTATGAGTATGATATGATCTATTATGGCACATATGTCAATAGTGATAAGAACGTGAAATACGGCACGATATTGCATGATTTGTTTGGCATGGGGCATATGGGTGATATGTAAAGGGGAAGTGAATTGGTGGTTTTATACCCCAATATCTGAATGTGGTGACTTATGTCACGTAATCTGAATGTGGTGACTTATGTCACAATATCTGAATGTGGTGACTTATGTCACAATATCTGAATGTGGTGACTTATGTCACGTAATCTGAATGTGGTGACTTATGTCACAAAATAATTATCTGGTGGCTATGCCACGAATTTTATAAGGGCGATGAGCACGTCGACTGCAGCGACTAACTTCGATGGTGTGTAGCGGATGGAGGGTTGACTTAGTAGTCCCCACGGTGTGATGGTTGGTACGGGTGGTGTGTAGCGGATGGTTATCTAGGCTTGGGTTCGAGTTTGCATCATGATTTATATATGTTTATCATGTATGATTTGACATGCCTGAATTAATTGAGTTTTGTGCTAGTTGTACACATTGAGTCTGTTTGACTCACCCCTTGTGGGATTATTTTTCAGGTGACACTCAGTAACGGACCGGGTCGGCAGGAGCTCAAGTGGTGGCCATGCACAACTCTGGATTTATTTATTTTATTTTGGATTTAAATTTGGATTTTGATTTGATGTAATAAGGCCTTGGTTTGAACTGTTTATGCATGCATATTCATTTATTTAAGTATGGCACGATTTTTATTAATTCAAAAATTAAAGTCTATTTTTCTTAAGTATAAATGTTAAATGTTTTGACACCTAATCAACACGGGTTTTAATTTTGAACCCAACCCAAATCATCTATTTCAAAGAAAAAAAACACGAAAAATTTTAGTAAAGTTTCAAATAAGATTCGAATGGTTTTTCCTAGAAGCATGCCAGATCCGGTCAGGGCTTGTGGGCCGGGTTTGGGGTGTTTCATTTAGGGCTTATGAATGCCACATTCATTATTGAGGGGAACAGGATTCCAGTACCCAAAATATCCAAGGCTACCAGGATGGGATTATAGTTGACGGTAGGAAAGGGAGCTCTACCAGGAAAAAGATTTGGAAGACATCTCCAGGGAAGAGTTGAGGCTCCAATGTTGAAGGACAAGAATGATCGCTTCGGCTTAGGATTTAAGCCAGATATGAGACAAAGAATAAAGGAGTTGGAAAAGAGGCAAGAAAGAAGAATGGCATGTGTGAATGGGAAGATATCAAATGGGAGCCAATTATATTCCCCCACATATCCAAAACTTTCATATTGGGAGGAATTATTCATCCCGAGAAAAAGACACCAAGGAAAGAAATTCTTGAAGAAATGTTGGGAAATGTTTACATCAATGCCATACATGAAGACACCACCGAAAAGAAGACCTTGTCAGATATCCACCCTTGTTAACCTGGGAATGTTTTGAATAACTGGACTGCAGAAGAAATTCCTGTAGTTTTTAGAGCTTACACAGAGTAATGTTCAAAACACACTTGTTGCTTTTAGCCTAGAAGCAATAAGCATTCCTTTGTGAAATAGGCTTATGTCTAAACATCATTATGAAATACATACTTGAGATCATTTTGAATAAATATCTTCTCGTTCTTTTGAATTCTTTCATTCTTTCTATCAATAGATTCTTTCATTCACTGGATCTTTTTCCAAATCATTTTTTCATCACATTCATAACCATATTAAGCAAATGATTATTCTCAAATTCATTCATTCTTTGCACATTCCTTTGTGCCTATAATAGGTCCCCGGATATCAACGACATGAGTAACGCTACTACGGAGTTAGAACCCCTTTTGAGCAAGACATGTGTTTAGAGGAATCCCAGGACTTTGAAGATGACATAGACTGTGGCTTATGTCCGAACTTGTTAAGAATGGTAAAACAAGAGGGAAAAAAAATTCTACCTCATGAAGAAACAGTAGAGATTGTGACTTTGGAAAAGGGAAAGGTAGTGGAAATTGAAACGTGCATAACTGAAGAAACGAAGTGAGACCTTGTAGAGTTACTTCAGGAATTCAAAGATATTTTCGCATGGTCATACCAAGATATGCCATGGTTAAGCACCGACGTTGTTGTACACTGCCTCCCTATAAAAGAGTATTACAAATCGGTTCAACAAAAGCTCCGGAGAATGAGGCCAGACATTGTACTGAAAATAAAAAGGGAAGTCAAAAAGTAATTTGATGCCGAATTCCTGCAAGAAGTCAAATACTTAGAATGGGTAGCCAACATTGTGCCTGTCCCTAAGAAAGATGGGAAGGTACGAATGTGTGTAGATTATAGAGACTTGAATAAGCCAGCCTGAAAGACAATTTCCCCTTACCTCACATTGATACGTTGGTGAACATTACGGTAGGTTATTCGTTGTTTTCCTTCATGGATGGCTTCTCGGGATACAATCAGATCAAAATGCATCCTAAAGACATGAAAAAGACTACCTTCATAACCTTGTAGGGTACATTTTGTTATAAAGTGATGCCATTTGGGTTGAAAAATACAGGTGCGACATATCATGGGCCATGGTGACCTTGTTCCATGATATGATGCACAAAGAAATCGAAGTTTATGTCGACGATATGATCGAAAAGTCCCGAATAGAAGTGGAACATATACAAGTTTTGAGGAAGTTTTTCTTGAGACTGGGGAAATTTCAGTTAAAGCTTAATCCAACAAAATGCACTTTTGGAGCTAGATCAGGAAAATTGTTAGGCTTCATAGTTAGCGAGAGGGGAATCGAGATCGACTCAAATAAGGTCTGAGCTATACAAGAATTGCCTCCACCGCGCACTCAAAAAGAAATCTGAGGTATCTTTGGGAAGGTTAAATTACATTGCTCGGTTTATTTCACAATTAACTGAGAAATGTGATCACATATTTCATCTTCTTAAGCCATACAATCCAGGTGTGTGAGATGATAAATGCCAGAAAGCTTTTGATAAGGTTGAACAGTACATGTCAAGTCCTCTAGTATTGTCACCTCCATGCCCAGATAGACCATTAATATTGTATTTGACAGTATTTTAGTAGCTCTATGGAATGTGTGCTGGGTTAACATGATGATTCAAGAGGAAGAGAAAAGGCGATATATTACCTCAGTAAAAAATTCATTGAGTGTGAAATGAGATATTCGCCAATTGACAAATTGTGTTGTGCCTTGATTTGGACAACCCATGATTGAAGCAATACATGTTGTACCACACAACATGGCTAATCTCGAAGTTGGATCCTCTAAAATATATGATGGAGTCAACTGCTTTGAATGGAAGGATGGCTAGACGACAAATTCTCCTTTCTGAATTCAACATAGTTTATGTGAGCCAAAAAGCCATGAAAGGAAGTGCAGTAGTAGATTTTCTGGCCAGCAAAGCTCTAGAAGAGTATGAGCCTCTGAACTTTGACTTCTCCGATGAAGAACTAATGTACGTGGTAGCTATTGAAGAAGACACTAAAAAATATCACCTTTGGAAATTGAACTTCGACAAAGTATCAAATGCTGTAGGTAATGGAATTGGGGTAGTCTTGGTATCCCCAAATAGAGATCATTATCCGTTCACATGCAAGTTGGATTTTGATTGTACAAATAACATGGCTGAATATGAAGCATGCAACATGAGACTCCTGGCAGCCATAGAACACAAAATTAGAACGTTGGAAGTATATGGAGATTCTGCACTTGTGATTTACCAACTGAAAGGTGAATGAGAGACACAAGACCCCAAATTGATCAATTATCGAAGGATAGTTTCGGGGTTAATTGAGGAGTGTGATGACATTACTTTTAATTATCTCCCACGAGATGAAAACCAGATGGCAGATACTTTGGCCACTCTGGCTTCCATGATCAAAGTAAGCAAACAAGAGGATGTAAAACCCATTCAAATGAGTATTTACGAGGCCCCAGCTCATTGTTACAATGTGGAGGAAGAAGAAAGAGATGATCATCCCTGGTACCACGATATATTACGATACGTGAGAAATCGTGAATACCCCAATCAAGCAACCGAGAACAAAAAGAGGATGTTGAGAAGACTAGCTTGTGACTATGTCTTAGACGAAGAGATCCTGTACAAAAGAAGAAAGGATTAGGTACTATTGAGATGTGTGGACACTGTTGAAGCTAAGAAAATCCTTGAAGAAGTCCACGAGGGTGTTTATGGAACGCATGCTAATGGTTTCATAATGGCTAGATAAATTATGAGATTCAGGTACTATTGGTCTACCATGAAAGGAGACTGCATCAATTATGCTAAGAGATGCCACAAATGCCAAATTTATAGAGACAAAATTTATGTACCTCCTTCGCCTTGGCATGTTATGACTTCCCCGTGGCCTTTCTTTATGTGGGGCATGGATGTCATCGGGCCGATCTTTCCAAAAGCTTCCAATGGGTATCGGTTCATCTTTGTAATCATCGACTATTTCACCAAGTGGGTAGAGGCTGCTTCATATGCTAGTGCTACTAAGTCGGCAGTCAGCAGATTCCTAAAAAATTTATATGTCGATATGGAATGCCTGAGAGGATCATATCTGATAATGCATTAAACTTGAACAATAGCACGATAGCGGAGGTCTGCAATCAGTTCAAAATTAGACATTATAATTCATCACCGTATCGTCCAAAAATGAATGGAGAAGTAGAAGCGGCCAATAAAAACATTAAGAAGATCATGGGGAAAATGGCTGAAACTTATAAAGATTGGCATAAGAAATTACTATTTACTCTTTATGCTTATCGAACATCAGTCAGGACCTCTACCGGGCCAACTACTTTCTCATTGGTCTATAGAATGGAGGCAGTCTTACCCGTTGAAGTTGAAATTTCTTCCCTTCGTGTCTTGTCAGAGCTGAAGTTAGACGAAGCAGAATGGATGCAGTCTCGATACGATCAGTTGAACTTTATTGAAGAAAAGAGGCTAAAGGCTATTCGTCATAGTCAGATGTACCAAAAATGAATTATGGGAGCTTATGACAAAAAGGTTTGCCCAAGAGAATTTCACGAGGGGGACCTGGTTTTGAAAAAGATCCTCCCCATACAAAATAATTTCAAAGGGAAATGGATGCCAAATTGGGAAGGACCTTATGTGGTAAAAAAGGCTTTCTCCAGAGGAGCAATGATTTTGGCCAAAAAGGAAGGGAAAAGCTTGTCCAATCCTGTAAATTCAGATTCAGTCAAGAAATATTATACTTGAAGAGGAAAAGAGGCCAAAGTGAAAACCCGCAAAGGGCGCTTTGAGACCTTTTTTAAAAAAAGGGGGGCAAAGTGAAAACCCGCAAAGGGCGCTTTGAGATTTTTTTAAAAAAAATGGAGAGGCCGAGGTGAAAACCCACAAAGGGCGCCTTGAGACCAAAAGGGTTTTGAGTCAAAAACCCAAAAAGGGCGGCTTAAATTGTGATCAAATTGTGATGGGGCATGCGGTGATCTCGCTTTACTTGAATTAAGAAGAAATGAGAGATGTTACGTCTTGGGGCATCAACAGAGTATTCTTAATCTTCTAAACACATTTTGAGCTTAAATTGGTCTTCATAAAGTCCGTATAGAGAAGCTTAGGTTGCAATATCTGGGGCACCTATCTTTTCCCCTCATTATTTTGTATTCTAGCAATGTTTGCTTTCTTTAATTAACCTATTCTTTTCAGATGTCGTTTCTGATAAATTTCATTTTTGTTCATCATTATGATCATTTTTAAGCATTTTTTATTGAAGTAATGATTAATGGACTAATAATACTTTTACAAAATGAGTTTTTCATATTACTCTAGAAACTTCTAAATAGTATGAGAACCTGAAACAAGACTATTATTTAGAACTCACCAAGATTAAGGGTTGGAAATATTTGAGAAGGAAACTCTAAACAGTGACCATTTCTTCTGACTTTCTGTCAAAAGTGTTGGTTGAACAAAAAGACAAGATATGATGTCAGTGATACAGCCTTGAAGAACAATGAGCAATGACAACCCTAAGCATTAAAAAGGGATCATTCTCATAACATTTTTCATTCATGCAAAACACATTTAGTTAGGAGCAATCGATCCATTCTGATCATTGCATCCTAATGCATTTAAAAAAAAAGATCATTCTCATTACATTCTGCATTCATGCAAATATCATCCATAACACATTTAATTAGGAGCATTCGACTCATCCTGATCATTGCATCCTAATAATTGTGGGGATCGTTCTCATGACATTCTGCATTCATGCAAATATCATCCATAACACATTTAGTTAGGAGCATTTGATTCATTCCGATCATTGGATCCTAAGCATTATGCATAAGCATAAGCCCATAAATAGATTTTACAGGTCATGTTCCCCAGAGGACGGTGTAATAGGATCGGTGAATCCACAAATCCCATACCCCTGAAGTCGCAGTGGGATGAATTAAAGTCATGATAGCAAATCTTATTTCCCTGGTGTTGTAGTGGAATAGATTAAAGCTATGGATTACGGCAGATCTTATCTTTTTGAAGTTGCAGTGAAGCAGATTGAAGCCACTAGCCTTATCTCCCTGAAGTTGCAGCGGAGCAGACTGAAGATAGCAAATTTTATTTCCTGAGCGTTGTAATGGAACAGATTAAAGCTACAAATTATGGCAGATCTTATCTTCTTGAAGCTGCAGTGAAGCAGATTGAAGCCACAGCCTTATCTCTCTGAAGTTGCAAAGGAGTAGACTGAAGATAGCAGATCTCATTTCCCTGATGTTACAGTGGAGTAGATTAAAGCTACAGATTACAGCAGATCTTATCTTCCTAAAGTTGCAGTGAAGCAGATTGAAGCCACCAACCTTATCTCTCTGAAGTTGCAGAGGAGCAGACTGAAGACAGTAAATCTCATTTCCATGACGTTGCAGTGGAGCAAATTAAAGCTACAGATTACGGCAGATCCTATCTTCCTGAAGTTGCAGTGAAGCAGATTAAAGCCACCAGCCTTATCTCCATGAAGTTATAGAGGAGCAGACTGAAAACAGCAAATCTCATTTCCCTGGCGCTGCTGTGAAACATATTAAGACTATAAATTACGGCGGATCTTATCTTCCTGAAGTTGCAGTGAAGCAGATTGAAGCCACCAGCCTTATCTCCCTGAAGTTACAGCGGAGCAGACTGGAGATAGCAAATCTTATTTCCCTAGTGTTGCAGCTGAACAAATTAGAGCTACAGACTATGGCAGATCTTATCTTCCTAAAGTTTCAGTGGAGCAGATTGAAGCCACAAGTCTTATTTCCTTGAAGTTGTAGTGGAAAAGCTACAAGTTATAAGTCCTATACCTCTGAAGTTGCAGTAGGTCGGATAAAATATAGCATGGTGAATCTTATCTCCCTGAATTCATAGTGGAGCGGATTGAAGCCATGATTCTTCTCTACCTGAAGTTGCAGTGGAGCAGACTGAAGATAGTAAATCTTATCTCCTTAAAGTTACGGAGGAGAAGATTGAAGCTACAAGTCTAGTCTCCTTGAATTGGATCGAAGCGCTAGTTCCTATGCCCTTGAAGATGCAGCGGGATGGAATGAAGCTACTCGAAGAAGAAAAGCACCGAAAGAAGTCAAGATCCGATGAGACCGGGCAAAATTGGCCCTTTTAAAGTCTTTGCTCCATTCTCTTTACACGAAAATGAGGAAAGAGGGACAGCTATAGGACCCAATTTATGTCCGGGCCCAAATTTAACCACATTGATAAAAAACCAAATAAAAAAACAATAAATAATAAATCCAAACAGTCCATTAGCAGTCTAGATTTACAAAAAAAAATAAGCCCAAATAATAACAGGCCCAAATTTAAACCCTAAACCCAATTACCCCGAAGCCCAAATGGCCCAAAATCTTTAACACTTTCAAAAACCCTAGAGGTTTCTGGAACCTTCGTGCGCCACAACCTCGAGCTCTCCACATGCGCGCCTCCTCCACATCACCCTGGTGGTTTCACCTGCAAACGAAGGAAGCAAACAGCAAAAAGAGCCAGCAAATAGAAGAAATAGAAAGAAAATGTGATATTTTATTATTTTATTTTTGATTTTTCGGTTTATAAATCCGAAAGAAAAATTGTTGTAAAGAGCTACATTTCTTTACAAATAGATATCAATACAAAGAAACAAAAAACAAATCAGCAAAAGAAAAGGTTTTTTTCATCTTTTATTTTTTCTCGAATCTATTCTTTATTTTTTAAAGCTTTCTTTTTTTTTTTCATATACAAAGGTTCTAAATATATATGTAAAAAAAAAAAAGGAAAAACTTACATTTTTCAACTCGATCACCGCTCACGACAAAGATCGACAATGACGATCGACGCCGAGTCTCGCCGAGTCCTCCCAACCTTTGGCCTAAACGCCTAGTAAGGGAGAAAAGAGAGAGTTTCTCTTTGAATTTGTTTTTGAAGCATGAGGGAGGAATGAATTTTTTTAAAAAAATTTTGACTCATATATAGCATGTAAAATGACGTCGTTTTATCCTAGGGGTTTTTGCACCAAAACGGCGCCGTTTTATGCCAATTCAATCCGACCCGACCCACTTGGCCTAGGATCCACGTGTTTTTAAGTGGAAAGGCTATTTGCGCTTTCAGCTCTTCCACATTTCTCCTATTCTATAATTTAATCCCTTTTGTCAGGTTTCTTTTATTTTAATTTTACCCTAAATTTTGTTCTAATTTCAATTAGATCCCCAGTAAAACGTTGCATTTTGGAGGTCAGGGATTAATTTCCCTTTTAGGCCTTCCTTGTTATTCTCGCGTTTAATAAGGTCCCTTTCCTTTTATTTATTTTCTGATTTGCGCCAAACTTTTATTTTAAGTTTAATTTCATCCAATTTTTATTTCTTTTGTGATTTTTGATATTTTATTATTAATTTTATTATTATTATTAAATTTAATTCTTATTATTGTTAATATTAATATTATTACTATTATTATTATTATTATTTTAGTATTACTACTATTATTTTTACTATTATAATTATTATTTTAATGGTACTACTATCATTTTACATTATTATTATTGTCTAATATTTCTATTATTATTAGTAAATACTATTATTATTAGTATTTTATTTTTGTTTCTATTATCATTATTATCATTATTTTTAAACGTTTACTTATTCATTTTTTAAATTAATTTTCTTTTTATTTGTTTTATTATTTATCTTATTTTTATTTTTACTCTTATCATTTCTTTTTATTTGTTTTATTTTAAACTTTTACATTTATTTTTGCTATTTCATTGTTTATTTATGTATTCATATTTTGTTGTACATACTTTTAAATTTTGACTATTCATTATTACTAACTTATTTATTATTGATATTTATTTTTCGTTGTCATCATCATTATTCATTATACAAATTAACATTGTAATTCATTTTACATTTTATTATAAAATCATATCACATTTTATCCGATATATCAAAATTTTGTTTTGAAATAAGAAAATATTACGTGTTCTAAGATTTGAAAGAAATCGTACCCTAACTTACTGGGTTTCGATTTTTCTCATCGAGTTTAAATATCCAACTACTTATTTTTAAAAAAATTAAAGCATAAGCTAAATAAAAAATTATTCTCGAGAATTAAAAAATGTTGTGTCCTAACCCACTGGATGTGACATTTTGTTATCTCGAGATAAGGATTTCCAAAAACAAAGGCAATATTCCGTAGTTGGGAATTTTGAGAAATAGTATCCTAACTTACTGGGTTTCGATTTCTCATTTGACCCAAATAACCGAATATCCGAATATCTTTCTTAAATTTAAATATACGAATTTTAAATGTCAAAAGACAAGCTTAGATTTGAGGATTCGAGATGTTGTATCCTAACTTACTGGGTATGATATTTTATTCCTTCAAGATAAGCGGGTCTTAGCTTCCAATTTAATTTATTCAAGTTTTAAAATAAAAAGGATCGTATTTTAAAATCTTTTCAAATTTTCGACATTAAGACATTAATCAATCAATTCGGTGCCAATTTTGGATGTTACGAGGGTGCTAATCCTTCCTCGTGCGTAACCGACTCCCGAACCATTTTTCTCAAATTTTGTAGGCCAAAATCATCGTTTTAACAAACCAAAATGTTTTAACGATCAATCTCAAGGTAACCCGATCACACCTCAAAAAAGATTGGTGGCGACTCCATTTTCTTTTTTAAAGTTGATCTCGTTTTTCAAGGAAAAAATGGTTTCGACACATTTTTTTATTTTTGGTGAATTTTTACTAGTGGTCATTGTACTATGCATAAGTTGCGTATTTAATTCGTATACTGAGTCTATTCTAATTTGGCCAATTAGGCCCTATGATTTTAGAATTTTAAAATTTCAATCATGAACCAAATGGTAGACGTTACATTCATTAAGTTATATTTTGCTATTTCTAAAATTGTTTGTGTCAAATAGATTATCACAAGTATAATGTCATTTCAATTTTTATTTTCACATAATACTCATAAACAAGTCACAAATGGTTTTAACAACTATTATTTGAATTAGGATTGAAATTTAAAAAATCAAAAGTGTAGAACTAAAATGATTAAATTGGATAATAAAGTCTAAACCTATAACTTACATATATTATGAGACAAATAACAAAAATTAGGCCTAATGGATTTAAATGTTACCGTTTGTGTCAAATTTTTCAAAATTCAAATTTACTTAATTAAAATATAAGGACTAAATTTATAATTTAAGCATAATATATGGAGTAATAACAAAATGATTTTTTATACAAAATGTTCTTTTCTTTATACTTACAAAGGAAAGGGTGTGTTTAGGGTTATTTGGTTACTCAAAGTAAAAAAAAAAAAAAAAAAAAAAAAAACATGTGACCAAGTTTGAGAGTTAGTTTCATTAAAATAAATTTTTTATTTCATAATTTAAAATTTAAAATTTAAAATTTAATTATTACAAATATTTGTATTTTCTACCCAAATTCACTAACTATCAAATATATTTATTTGAGTGTCTTGATGGTATGATTAAGTTCATAATAATTTCAATCTATGGGGTATGATTAAATGAATATATTGATGGTAAATTTTGACTAGAAAATCTTTGCATAGTTTATAAAATACATAAAAGATTACATAAATAAGAGTAAATTATATAAATAGTCATTCAATTATCAAAATTTTTATTTTTGGTACTAAAATAATTTATAACTTAAGTGTCCACATTATATAGTTTGATCAATTTGGTCACTCTCATCAAAATTGCAGATAGAAAACACATTTTTATTTTGTAAATTGTAATAATATTTAAAAATTCTCCGCACAAAAAAAAAAAAAACTAGCTTGGATTTATGTTAGCAATTTTAACAGAAGTGTCCAAATTAATTAAATTATGTGATGTGAGTGTCTAAATTGCAAATTTTTTAAGTCCACATCAACATTCTATGGCTGCATGATTAGTTTTGGACTTAATATAAATATCACTTGGTACTTGCCCAAGCTTAAGCTCCCATTGCCATTGTAACCAAAGGCATATCTGTCGGGATAGTTAGCGGATTTGGTCCCCAATATTTGACAATTTTCAAATTAGCCTCTTTATAAATTGAGAAATTATAAATGAATATATATAGTTAAATTGTACTTTAACCTTCAAAAAATGAAATTTTGTAACTCAATCCCTTAAAAATAAAAAAATTATAAATTAATATTTAATAAAATTGCACTTTAACCTCCCTAAAAATGAAAAAAAAATATTTAATCACTTTAGAAACAATGAAATTGTAAATAAATTTATAATAAATTTATATTTTGGATCTATGATTATAATTAAATTTCTAACTTATTAAATTTTTTTTTCGAATTTGCCATTGGTTGTGGCTGTACCTACATATTAATGTGTCGTACCAATGAACAAACATGTCCCCCTGAGTTGTTCATGGTTGGGTCAGGCCAACCCCAAAAATGAGAGGGTTTGTGCAAAAATATTAATTCGAAAAATGGGCTTGGGCAAAAAAACAACGGTTTAGAAAACGGGATAGGCCTCAAGTAAGGTTTTTGGCCCAGACCCAACCAACCTAAATTTTCAAAAAAAAAAAAATCTGCTGTTTTTCCATGTTTTACTGCTGTTTTCCCACTATTTTGCTATCATTTTACTACTATGTTGCTACTATTTTGTTATTAATATTTGGATATTGTATAACACTTGTTTTATTGTTAATTTTGCTACTATTTTTGAGTCATTTACTTGTTAAGTTACACTTATCTTAGTATTATTTAAGTATAAAGACTTTTTAAACACATTTACAATTTGTTAGAAAACATTGATTTTAATATTTTTAATGTATTTGGTGTATTATATTTTTAAATTTTTATATAAAAATAAAATTAAAAAAAATATGGGTTAGGCTAGACCAAGCCCAAGTTTTAACATTTTATTCGGCCAAACTTGGACAAAAATCTAAGCTAGTTTTTAAGGATCCACCAACCTAAAGTTTTGTTAGTCCCGCCATGTACAACTCTCCTCCAAACCACTTCCAATCCATCAAACACGCCCACAATTCCAAATGGAGAACCGATGTGATGCCAAAATCATGCTAAACCCAATAATCGAAAAATTAATAATAAATATATAAACTTGAATGGTTGATTTCAAAATAACTTATGAATTTACATAAATCACAATAATTGAATTTTAACAAATTAAAATAAGACGGAGATTCATTTATTATTTACAAAACAAAACATACACACATATATGAATATCAATATGATAATAATATCCCCTTTCTCTTGTACAAATATTCACCTTGTTTTTACATCAAACAAAATATAAGTAAAGCATTAGCATTTATTTTACAATTTAGTAGGAAGGTGTTAATGTCACAACTCGAGTCCTACACTTTTAGATGCCAACACAAATTACTTTCAACATATTAAACTTCTGGAGCATTGTAAAACACCAGATTCACTTGTTAATTACTTAACAAATCCAGCATCAACAACCTTAAAATTTTGTTCTTGGTTATAGTTAGGCTTAGCTCCACCTACACCTGTTTGCTTACTAAAAGATGCTCCATTTTTAAATACACCACCTACCGAATAAAATTTCGATAAACCATTCTCTCCTTTTCTACATGTTACCCCTTTGTTCCCAACATCATTCGGAGCGACGAAACAATTGGCCTCACTCTTGATGCTGCGGCTCATGCTACCACCGATGGCGTATTGCTCCTACCCTTGGTAGAAATTGTTCACTACGTGTGCATATCCATGGCGCACTCTACAATGTAATTTAATATATAACAATTTCAGATAATTCATGTGAATATGCATTAAAAAACATGGAGCTCACCAATCCATAATTATTATTTACCTTGGCATTCTTTGGTTGCACTTAGGTCCAAAATGGCTGAAAATAACAGTGACCTTCATATTTTTGTCTCTGAAATGACCATCGTCGTGTCCGAGGAGCATAACTTTGTCTTGGTTCCTAAACCAGTTGTTCGACACGGTGATGTTGGTGGAACCGCGAGTGACATCGAGAAGGCCGTCTTGGCACTCATACAATGTGTTATGATCGATCCACACTTTCCTTGCGGTGACCAATCTTATAACGTCCCCATCCATTTGGCCTAAAGGGATCACCTTCGCGTTTGGACCAATCACAGTGCTAGGTGGTTGGGCCTTTGCAATGGTGGATGCGAAGCCCATGGATGATTATATCGGTCGCTTGGTACACCAACAGGCACCCAGTGCCAATTATGTGGACATCGACGCCACAACCGTTGATGGTAGTGAAGCTGCTTAAAAGAAGTGGTCTTTGGAGTGTGATGGTCATGTTATTTTTGAATGTGATCCATACTTTTCCTTTGATCATTGTGGTTCCATAACGAAGGGTCCCTGACTTAGGACTCAAAGGGTCATCGGAAGGATCAGTAACCTTGTATTTCACCACGTCTTTATCAATGTTGTTGATCATTTTTCTAGCAAAAGCGACGGAGCATTTGGCCAATTGTTGTTGTTGACTCTGCCAAAGAGGGTTCCCTCTCCAACATTTATCGATTACATTCATATTATCCAAACTCGAACTAGGACTTGCCATTAGAATGACCATGAAAAGGGTCAATGTGAAGCAACATGATAATGTTGTAGCCATTGTTATACTCGTTTTTTGAGTGGAAGATGGAAGAATAATGAGGGATTATTGATGGATTTATACTGTAAAAAAAATAAAAAAAATTACCAAATTTGAGAGTTAAAAAATTTGTTCACAATGTTACAAGGTGAATGTTATTGTTGTTTTTATCGGATGCAAATAGTTTAGGCTACTTTGTTAGTAAATAACTTGTTTTTTTGTTGAGACAAAAAATTCTTCATTTGTTTATTTTTAGTGAGTTTTTACTAGTGGTCATTGTACTAAGCATAAGTTGTGTATTTAATTCCTATAATGAGTGTATTCTAACTTGGTCAATTAGGCTCTATTATTTTAGAATTTTAAAATTTCAAACATGGACCAAATGGTAGACATTAAATTTATTAAGTTATATTTTGCTATTTGTTATTTTTTACATAATACCCATAAACATGTCACAAATGGATTTAACAACTATCGTTTCGATTAGGATTGAAATTTAATTATTCAAAAAGTATAAAGACTAAAAATGATTAAATTGGATAATAAAGATTAAACCTATAACTTACATATATCATGAGACCAAGAACAAAATTATGCCTAATGGATTTAAATGTTACCGTCTGTGTCAAAAGTTTCAAAATTCAAATTGACTTAATTAAAATATAAGGACTAAATTTATAATTTAAGCATAGTATATGGAGTAATAACAAAATTGATTTTTTTACAAAATGTTATTTTCTTTGTACTTACAAAAGGAAAGAGTGTGTTTAGTGTTATTTCATTACTCGAGGTAAAAAAACATGGGGCCAAGTTTGAGAGTTAGTTTCATTAAAAATAAAATATTGATATTTCTTAATTTAAAATTTAATTATTACAATTATTTGTATTTTCTATCCAAATTTACTAATTACCAAATATATTTATTTGAGTGTCTTGATGGTATGATTAAGTTCATAATAATTTCAATCTATTGTGGTATGAATAAATGAATAAATTGATGGTAAATTTTGACTAGAAAATTTTTGCACGCTTTATAAAATACATAAAAGATTACATAAATAATGGTAAATTGCATAAATTGTCATTCAATTATTAAAATTTTTATTTTTGGTACTAAAATTGTTTACAATTTAAGCACACGCATTATATAGTTTGATCAATTTGGTCACTCCCATAAACATTGCAGACATAAAACACATGTGGAATTTTTATTTTTATTGTAAAATGTAATAATATTTAAAAATCTCTGGCATAAAAAAAACTAGCTTGGATTTATGTTCGCAATTTTAACAGGAGTGTTCAAATTAATTAAACTATATAATGTGAGTGTCTAAATTGCAATTTTTTTTTAAAGTCCACATTATATCTTCCATGATGTGCATGATCCATGCTAATTTAATATAAGTTAATAAATAGTAGTGGCGGTGAGATTAATATTATGGTTGCATGATTAGTTTTGGACTTAATATAGATTTCACTTGGTACCTGCTCAAGTTTAACCTCCCATTGCCATAGTAACCAAAGGCAAACTTGTCGGGATAGGTAGAGGATTTGGTCCCAATATTTGAAAATTTTCAATTTAGCCTCTTTATAAATCAAGAAATTATAAATTAATATATATAGTGAAATTGTACTTTAACCTTCAAAAAAAAATGAAAATTTTGTAAAACAATCCTCTTACAAATAAAAATTATAAATTAATATATAATAAAATTGCACTTTAACCTCCCTAAAAATGAAAAAAAAAGTTTTTTAATTACTTTAGAAACGATGAAATTATAAATTAATTCATAATAAACTTATATTTTGGATCTATGAAAAATTATAATTAAATTTCCAACTTGTTAAATTTTTTTTCGAATTTGCCATTGGTTATGGCTGTAACTACATATTAACACGCCGTACCAATGAACAAGCATGTCCCCCACTTAAGCAGCGCCTCACTACTATCACTCTCGAGAATTACTTGACTTTACTCCAAACTAGAGTTGTTTATGGTTGGGTTGGGCCAACCTGAAAAATGAGAGGGTTTGTGCAAAAAATTGGTTCAAAAAATGGGCTTGGGCAAAAAAAAAAAGACCCATTTGAAAAATGAGATAGGCCTCGAGTAAGGTTTTTGGCCCAGACCCAACCCGACCCAAATTTTCAAAAAAAAACTGCTATTTTTCCATGTTTTATTGTTGTTTTCCCACTATTTTGCTACCATTTCACTACTATATTACTACTATTTTGTTGTTAATGTTTGGATATTGTATGACACTTGTTTTATTGTTAATTTTGCTAGTATTTTAGAGTCATTTGCTTGTTAAGTTGCACTTATCTTAGTATTGGTTAAGTATAAAGACTTTTTTAACTCATTTTCCATTTGTTAGAAAACATTTTTTGTAATATTTTCAATGTATTTGGTGTATTATATTTTAAATTTTTTTAAATAAAAACCAAGCTTGAGTTTTAACATTTTTATCCAGACCAAATTTGGACATAAAAATCTAAGCTACTTTTTAGGGATCCAGCCAAAACCTAAAGTTTTGTTAGTCCGAGCCAAGTACAACTCTCCTCCAAACTACTTCCAATCCATCAAACACTGCCCACAATTTTAAATGGAGAACCACTGTGATGCCAAAATCTTGCTAAACCCAATAATCGAAAAATTAGTGATATATATATAAACGCGAATAGTTGATTTCAAAATAACTTATGAATTTACATAAAGCACGATAATTGAATTTTAACAAATTAAAATAAGAGTACTTCTTTGTGGATTTCT
Source organism: Gossypium rotundifolium (assembly GCA_025506655.1). Taxonomy (NCBI): domain Eukaryota; kingdom Viridiplantae; phylum Streptophyta; class Magnoliopsida; order Malvales; family Malvaceae; genus Gossypium; species Gossypium rotundifolium. Next base: position 12,022,313 of record CP106727.1, read on the forward strand.
ATAAAATATCCATTTATTATTTACAAAACAAAACAGACACACATATATGAATATTAATATGATAATAATATCCCCTTTCTCTTGTACAAATATTCACCCTGTTTTTTACATCAAACAAAAAATAAGTAAAGCTTTAGCATTTACTTTACAATTTAGTGGGAAGGGTGTTGACGTCACAACTCGAGTCCTACTCTTTGAGAAGCCAACTCAAATTACTTTCAACATATTAAACTTCTGGAGCATCGTAAAACACCAGATTCACTTGTCAATTCCTTAACAGATCCAGCATCGACAACTTTAAAATTTTGTTCTTAGTTATAGTTAGGCTTAGCTCCACCTACACCTGTTTGCTTACTAAAAGATGCTCCATTTTTAAATACATCCCCTGCTGAATAAAATTTCCATAAACCTTTCTCTCCTTTTCTCCATGTTACCTCTTTGTTCCCAACATCATTAGGAGCGATGAAAAAATTGGCTTCACTCTTGATGCTAGGGCTCATGCTACCACCAATGGCGTATTGTTCCCACCCTTGGTAGAAATTGTTCGCTACGTGTGCATATCCATGGCGAACTCTACAATATAATTTAATATATAATAATTTTAGATAGTTCATGTAAATATGCATTAAAAAACATGGAGCTCGTCGATCCATAATTATTATTTACCTTGGCATTCTTTGGTTGCACTTAGGTCCAAAATGGTTGAAAATGACAGTGACCTTCATGTTTTTGTCTCTGAAATGACCATCGTCGTGTCCAAGGAGCATAACTTTGTCTTGGTTCCTAAACCAGTTGTTCGACAAAGTGATGTTGGTGGAACCGCGAGTGACATCGAGAAGGCCGTCTTGGCACTCATACAATGTGTTATGATCGATCCACACTTTCCTTGTGGTGACCAATCTTATAGCGTCTCCATCCATTTGGCCTAAAGGGATCACCTTCGCATTTGGACCCATCACAGTGCTAGGTGGTTGGGCCTTGCAATGGTGGATGCGAAGCCCATGGATGATTATATCGGTCTCTTGGTACAATAACAAGCACCCAGCGCCAGTTATATGGACATCGACACCACGACCGTCGATGGTAGTGAAGCTGCTTAAAAGAAGTGGTCTTTGGAGTGTGATGGTCATGCTATTTTTGAATGTGATCCATACTTTTCCTTTGATCATTGTGGTTCCATAACGAAGGGTCCCTGATTTAGGATTCAAAAGGTCGTCAGAAGGATCAGTAACCTTGTATTTCACGACATCTTTACCAATGTTGTTGATCATTTTGCCAGAAAAATCGATGGAGCATTTGGCCAATTGTTGTCGTTGACTCTGCCAAAGACGGTTCCCTCTCCAACATTTATCGATTACATTCATATTAGCCAAACTCAAACTAGGACTTGCCATTAGAATGGCCATGAAAACAGCTAATGTGAAGCAACAAGATAATGTTGTAGCCATTGTTGTACTCTTTTCTTGAGTAGAAGATGGAAGAATAAGGAGAGATTGTTGATGGTTTTATACAGTAAAGAAATTGCTGAATTTGAGAGTTAAAAAATTTGTTCATAATGTTACGAGGTGAATGTTATTATTGTTTTTATCGGATGCAAATAGTTTGGGCTATTTTGTTAGTAACTAACTTCTTTTTTGTTGAGACAAAAAATTGTTCATTTGTTTATTTTTAGTGAATTTTTACTAGTGGTCATTGTACTATGCATAAGTTACGTATTTAATTCGTATATGAGTATATTCTAGTTTGGTCAATTAAGTCATGTGGTTTTAGAATTTTGAAATTTCAATCACGAACCAAATGGTAGACGTTACATTTATTATTAAGTTATATTTTGCTATTTCTAAAATTGTATGTGACAAATAGATTATCACAAGTATAATGTCATGTCAATTTGTTATTTTCATACAATACTCATAAACATGTCACAAATGGATTTAATGACTACGCTTTGAATCGATTGAAATTTAAATATTCAAAAGTAAAGAGACTAAAAATGATTAAATTGATAATAAAGACTATTTTATATTTTACCCTTTATGATAAAGAATAAAGAAGTTGAGCTTCAACAAATCGAATTTATCAATTCAACCAATTAAATTAAAAATCGATATATAACTCAATCCGACATGTAATACAAGCTAAAAATTTGAATCTAAGTTTATTTTTAAGTTCTATAATGATTTTTGAACATATAACTGATGTTGTTGGTGATTCTTTACCATAGCAAGATGAAGATTTAGATTCAAACATCGACAAGTCGATGCTCATGTTATCAACACTCATCCTTGATTACAAGAGGCAAATCAGTTACTGTAAAGCCAGAGCTTCATGTGTATAATGCTACTAATATTCCTTTTGATCCTGCAAATGTTCATGTAGCCTTGAGGTATCTACAATGGTAGCAAGCCATACATGCTGAGTTAGATGCCTTGCAAAAGAATAAATCCTGGGATTTAATTCCTTACTAGAAAATCAAAAAGTTGTTGGTTGTCGATGGTTGTTTAAAGTTGAGAAAAAGGCTAATGGCACTGTTGTTCGCTATAAAGTTCAACTGGTGGCCAAGGAATATGCATAGAAAGCTGGATTTGACTATCATGATACATACAGTCCCATGGCAGAGACATGCACTGTTCACTCTCTCATTGCTTTAACTTTTAATCATCAATGGCAGCTGAGGCAAGGAGATGTTAACAATGCCTTTTTTCTTAGAACAATGGCAACAACTTAGCATGCACAATGCATGTGACTTGCCTATGATTTTATGTGAAAAAACAAAACAAGAGAAAGAAACCAGGAACTTAAGTAAAAGAACTTGAACACACAAAGGTTAATGGCTTAACTTGATAACCATTTCATTGAATGAAAATATATACATGAAATACAAAGAGAAGTTGAAAGTTACCTAATGTCTTAACTATTCCCACTAATATCAACTAATACAACTTGAATTACAAGCAAAAGACTAGCTGATATTTCAGACATTACATCAATTTCATATCATAAACTAATCCTACCAACTTAGTTAAACAAGTCACAATGAAACTAAACTAAGTTGCAATGTAACAAAATCAACAAAATGGAATAGCTTCCATCGATCCATGCTTGCTTGATGTTGAGCTCCTGTTACTGCTGGTTCAGTGTTGCATTGCAGGCAAATTCTTAACACTCCTCCTTGGACTGTATGCAATAAATACCAATTAAGCTTCTCAAAGACTCAAATCGTGATGTACCAAGTGGCTTGGTCAGAATGTCTGCCAATTGGTCTTGTGAGCTGCAATGAACAAGGCTGATTTCCATAGATTCTTCAGCCTCTCGAACAAAATGAAGTTTAATCTTAAAATGCTTTATTTTGGCATGAAATACCGGATTATTGGCTATGGCGACTGCTGATTGATTGTCAACAAGAATTTCAGTAGGACCAAGTTGTTCTTGATTTAAATGTTTCAGCAACTTTCTAAGCCATATGGCTTGATTCATTGCTGCTGCTACAGTAATGTACTCGACTTCAGCTGTGGACTGAGCAACAGTTTGTTGCTTCTTCGAGCACCAGTAAACCATGCTTGAACCAAGACTAAAGAAGTAGCCTGAGGTGCTTTTTATGTCTTCAGCAGATCTAGCCCAGTCACTGTCTGAGTATCCAACCAATTAAAGCTCATTTTCTTTCTTGAACTTGAATACATAGTTTAATGTTCCCTTGATGTATCTAAGCACCCTCTTAGCAGCTTTGAAATGCATCATATTGCAACAATGCATAAACCTTGAAAGCAAACTAACAGCATGCATAAGATCAGGTCTGATTACTGTCAAGTAAAGCAAACAACCAACTAAGCTCCTGTACTGTCTTTCATCAATTCTTTCATGATCTCCTATGCTTGTTAGCTTTTCTCCTAAAGCCATAGGTGTGCTTACTGACTTGCAATTCTCCATGTTGAATCTACTGAGTATTTTCAAAGCAAAAGCATGTTGGCTAATGAAAATACCTTGATCAGCTTGATTTACTTCCATGCTAAGGAAGTAAGTCATGAGTCCCAAGTCTGTCATTTCAAACACATGTTGCATTTGTGTTTTGAACTCATGAATCAAGTCCTCCTTGCTTCCAGTTACCAGCAAGTCATCCACATAGATTGAGACTATCAGCAAGGTCTCCTTGTTGGACTTCTTCATATAGAGTGTTGGCTCACTCAAACTTTTCTCAAATCCCAGCTTGGACAGATGGTTATCAATCCTGTTATACCATGCTCGAGGTGCCTGTTTCAAGCCATAAAGTGCCTTCATCAGCTTGTAAACCTTGTCCTTATTTCCTAGGACTTTGAATCCATCAGGCTGCTTGATGTAGATCTCCTCTTCAAGGAAGCCATTCAAGAAGGCTGACTTGACATCCAGCTAGTAAATTTTCCACTATTTTTGAGTAACCAAGGCAAACAAGAGTTTGATGCTGTCCAATCTTGCTACTGGAGCAAAAGTATCCATGAAATCAATGCCATATTGCTGGCTATACCCTTTCACCATAGGCCTTGCCTTGTGTTTGTTCAATGAGCCATCAGCTTTGAATTTGGCTCGAAAAATACACTTGACACCAATTACTTTCTTCTGGACAGGTCTATCTACCAAGTCCCAAGCCTGATTCTTGTGAATCATGTCAAGCTCAGTTTCCATAGCTTTCTTTCATTTCTTATCTTTGACAGCTTCTTCAAAGCTTGAAGGCTCAACTATGGCCACATTGCACCTTTGATAGATGTCAACCATGGTCCTGGTACCTCTCACATGTAAGTCATCCACATTTGCATTACTAGACTCATGTTTAGCTTGTTCTAAACTGGTATCGATCAAATCTTCCTCAAACTGTATTGCATTTGAACCATTCCAACTCCAAGTCCTTGCTTCATCAAATTTAACATCCTTACTTACTAGAAATTTTTTAGTTGAAGGATCATAGAGCCTATAGCCCTTATTGGTGCTGCTATAGCCTACAAATATAACTGGAGTTGACCTCTTCTCAAGTTTGGTTCTTCTTTTAGCAGGTACATGCACATAGCACACACATCCAAACACTCTCAAGTAAGAAACTGATGGCTTGTGTTCATGCCAGGCATCAAATGGAGTCTTATCCTTCACAGCATATGTTGGAAGTCGGTTGAGCAAGTACACTGAGGTGTTGACAGCCTCAGCCCAAAAAATGCTTGGCAACTTGCTTTCAAACAGCAAACATCTGGCCATGTTCATTATAGTTCTATTCTTTCTCTACACACTCCATTTTGTTGAGGAGTGTATACTGTGGTTAGTTGATGATAGATCCCAGCCAGCTCACACAACTTCTGAAACCTTTCAGACAAGTACTCAGTCCCATTATCTATCCTCAATGCCTTGATCTTGTAATTTGCTTGATTTTCTACCTGAGCTTTGAATTTGCTGAAGGCCTCGAACACATCAGACTTCTGTTTCAAGAAATAGACCCAACAAAATCTGGTTAAGTCATCAATAAAAAGTACAAAGTACTTACAGCCATTGAGTGAATGGGTCTTCATTGGACCATAGATGTCAGAATGCACTAGCTCAAGCCTCTCTCGGGCTCTCCATGCCTTATTGACTGAAAAAGGCTATCTGGCCTGTTTACCAAGCTGACAAGCTTCATAGACAACATCAATGGCTTTAATCTTGGTCATGTCCTTAGCCAAGTTCTGTTTGTGCAGCAAATCCAATTACCTAAAGTTGGCATGGCCTAATCTTCTATGCCACATGCCAGAACTATCAGCTAAGCTTGTGTAAGCCTTTTTCTCAAGCTAACTTAGATCAAACATGAAACACTTGTCTGCCATAGGTACTCTAATAATTTCCTGGGCATAACAATCTTGAATAATGCAAGAGTCATTCTTGAAAACTAGAGAATAACCTTTCTGAACCAACTGGCCAACACTGAGTAAGTTTTGGTCTATGTTAGGCACATAGAGGACATTTGAAATCAACTTGTTACCTGAACCTGTGTTGATCACAACATCACCTCTGCCTTTAGCCTTAATCAAGCTCCCATTGCCAATCTTGATCCTTGAGGTGATGGTTCTGTCAAGCTCCTTGAGCAAGCCTTCATCAGCTGCCATATGGGGTGAGCAACCACTGTCCACAAGCCAACTGCACTTAGCTTTGCTTCTGGTTGCAAAGCATGAGGCAGTAAAAACATGCTCCTCTTGAGCTGGAAGATCTTCAGTAGGCTTTGCTTGACCTTGCTGTTCAGTTTGTGGTTTGTCTTTGTTCCTACACACCTTCTCATGGTGGCCAAACTTCTTGCAACGCTTGCACTAAACATCTGGCCTGTTCCAGCAGTGCTTCTCCAAGTGATTAATCTTCTTGTAATGTATGTAAGGTGGAAACGTCTTTCTTCATATATCTTTCCTTGAACTTTCCCTTCTGTCAGTCCAAGGCTTCTTTGGTCTCTGACTTTAGCTCGAGCCATCTTTGGCTTTTGCTTGGAAAGCTCCCTTAGGATTCTCTTCCTATCTATTGGCCCTTCTTTGCTCTAGTGCATAGAGGGAGTTCACCAACTCAGACAAGGTAATGGTTGTGAGGTCCCTCGAGTCCTCCAATGAGGAGATCTTTGACTCAAACCTCTCAGGAAGAGTAGTGATCACCTTCTCAACAACCCTACTGTTAGTGAAGTCTTCTCCTAGGAGCCTTATGTTGTTCACTGTTGCCATTATTCTATCAGAGTACTGCTTGATAGTCTCTGATTCCTTCATCTTCAAGTTCTCAAACTCTCTCCTACGGTTGATCACCTGTTATTGCCTTGTCTTGTCTGAGCCCATAAACTCTTCCTTCAGCCTTTCCCATTCTTGCTTAGGTGAATCACAGGCCATGATTTGAGTGAAAATAACATCAGACACTCCATTCTGCAGGCAGGCCATAGCCTTGTGCTTCTTGGCTCGCTCCTCACTGTGCTGCCTGATCTGAGCAATGGTGGGATTGGCTCTTAATGGAGGTGGCTCAACATCACTCTCTACTGCACTCCACAAGTCTTATGCTAGTAGATGTGTCTTCATTTTTACAGACCAAATGTGATAATTTTCACCAGTGAACACAGGTGGTGGAGGTGTTGTGTAGCTCATTTTTTAGCAACAACACAATAGATCAGCAACAATGAGGTTTCTTCCTTCTTAAGCTTTGTTTTCACCAAAAAATAGCAACAAGAGAGGTCCTTAAAGAAGACTGGCTCTGATACCAATTGTTAGAATAATAGCAGCAACTTAGCATGCACAATGCATGTGACTTGCCTATGATTTTATGTGAAAAAAAAAACAAGAGAAAGAAACCAGAAACTTAAGTAAAAGAACTTGGACACACAAAGGTTAATGGCTTAACTTGATAACCATTTCATTGAAAATAAAATATATACACGAAATACAAAGAGAAGTTGAAAGTTACCTAATGTCTTAACTATTCCCACTAATATCAACTAATACAACTTGAATTACAAGCAAAAGACTAGCTGATATTTCAGCCATTACGTCAATTTCATATCATAAACTAATCCTACCAACTTAGTTAAACAAGTCACAATGAAACTAAACTAAGTTGCAATGTAACAAAATCAACAAAATGAAACAGCTTCCATCGATCCATGCTTGCTTGATGTTGAGCTGCTGTTACTGCTGGTTCAGTGTTGCATTGCAGGCCAATTTTTAACATTCTTGAACGGGGAGCTTCTTGAGGAAGTATATATTACCCAACCTCCTAGATTTGAGCAATATGATGATACCAGCAACTCTCTAATGTGTAGATTGAAAAAAGCTCTCTATGAGCATAAACAAGCTGGTGTTTACTACTTACAGAATGACCCTTCTTTGTTCATTCAAGATATAATGATGCTTGCATATTTTGTTTAGTATATGTCGATGACATTATACTGATTGGAGATTGTTTTCACACTATTGATGAAGTTATAAGGATTTGAATCAGGAGTTTTCATTGAAAAACTTAGGAGAATTGAATTATTTCTTGGGCATCGAGGTTCATAGATAAGTCACTACTCTTGACTTGTCACAAAAGAAGTATATCACCGAGCTCTTGCAAAAATCGAGCCAAAAGTTCCTAGTCTGTTTCCACTCCAATAATCACATCTCCCACCTTGTCTACTTGGATGGTCAACCTTTATCTGTGACAAGGTTGTGAAGTAAAATGTATTATTGGTGGTCTACAATATGTATGTTTGACCGCACCGGATATTAAATTTGCCGTGAATAAAATCAACAAGACATGCAAGCTCCAATTGATAAGCATTGGTAGGCGGTGAAGTGAGTCTTGAGAAATTTACAAGGGACATTGTCTCATGGTCTTCTATTTACACTGCCACGCAACTTACCCTAACAACCTTTGTTGAGTCCGATTGGGGTAGTTCTATTAAGGATCGGAGATCTACTTTAGGGTTTTGCATTTATTTGGGTGGAAACCTTGTTGGTTGGTCCTCCAAGAATTAACATCTGGTTGCTCGCTCCCTTCGATGTTAAGTATGGCAACATTGCAAATTCATTCTTCGACATTGCGTGGTTTGTTTCCTCATTGTCCGAGCTTAGAGAACCATGAATTGGAACACCAACCATCTGGTGTGAACTACAAAAATAGTATTATGCATTCTTGAATGAAACTTGTTATGCTACTTGTTATCACTGGCCCAAAATCCAAATGGATTTGGGCCGGATTCTATCGAGCTCGCATGATAATAGGTGTTTGCAGGATGGGTATCTATATTTTCCTATGAAGCCACACATGAGATCGTGCATGGGACCACATAAATACGTATTAAGTCTAGAGTAGGATACATGTTGACATGCATGAGGCCTATCTAATATATCATATCAATAAACAATACCTATATCATATAAAAAGATAAACCTCGTCATCTTAGAGGAAAAAAAATTCTCAACAAACTTTTAATTATTAAAATAATTAATTACAAACATGTTTTTGGCATAAACTTCAATCACAAAATATATTAAATCCATTGTTATTTTTACTACCTTAAACAAACACAAATTTATGCACAATAAAATTAAATATTTGGTGAAATTCTTTAAAATACTTTTAAAGTTATAACCATTTTATATATAAAAAATCAATTAAGGTAAACTATGTAAATAGTCACTGTTGTTTGCCTCAAGTTATATTTTAGTCACTTATATTTGAAATGTTATGTTTTGGTCACTTATATTATCATTTTGTTACGAAATAGTCACTCTACCATTAAGCTTCGTTACCTCCCTAACGACAATCCTACTTGGCAGTTCGAATGGGTTTTAAATCCCAACATGGATGTCCAATTGGGATGAGAATAATTTTTTCAGTCAAAATAGAAAATAAAACTAAAAGAAAAAGAAGACGACCGGTTTTTTTTTTTCCAGTTCAAGGTGTAATTAATTTAAAAATTTTTAATAATTAAATTTATTTAATTAAAAACCCGTTCTTGTCTCAGTAAAACATCCAAGTTACCATTTAAAACTCATTTGGGCTGCCGCATAGGATTGTTGTTAGAGAGGTAACGAAGCTTAACGGCAAAATGATCACTTCATAACAAAATGATAACATAACATTTTCAAACATAAATGACTAAAATGTAATATGAGACAAACAAAAATGACTATTTTTATAGTTTACCCAGTTAATTAAATTATATAAAATCAAAATTTTCCATAAATTGGATTTCTTGAAGGTACCAAAATATAACTTGGGTTATATTTAAATTTAATAAAAAAATTTAACATATATTTAAATCCATAAATAATTATGATTATAAACCAAAATGGTCTTGTGATCTTTAGAGGCCTAGACCAAACAAGCCCTTGTTATTTTGGTTTGGGCCAAGACCAAACAAGGCCTTGTTTTATGTTCCATGAAAATCTGCTAAAAACCTTTTCTTTTCTTTTTTTTTTCAGACAACAAACAAACAAACAAAAGATCTGTAATTTTTTTCAAAATAAAGAACAATTTGGGTAAAATACCCAAATATACTAAAAAATAACAAAATTTATAAAAAAGGGCCGATTTTAAGAAAATTTACGGAAAAGGTCCATTTTCCCTCAAAACGCATCTACGTCAGCGCGTTTTGAGGAGATAAACCAAGAAAGCGTCGTTGGGGACGTGCTTTTGCCACATAAGCAAAGCGCGCTGACGAAGACGCGTTTTGTACTGATGTGGCAAAAGCGCATCCCCAAAGGCATTTTTCCCTCTTTCCCGTCTTGACTTTTTAGCTGTTTTTAGCATTAGGGTATAAAATTTTAAGGTTTCTAGGCTAGGGTTTATGATTTTTTAGGGTTAATTAGGGTCGTTAGATTTAGAATTTTTAGGGGAAATTTAATTAGGGTTAATTAGGCTATAAAAATATATTTAGGGTTTTGGGAAAAATATATTATAAAAAAATTATTTGAATTTTTTGACAATTGTATTTGGCAAAATAATTTTGAGAAGACGTTTCTGAACAAACAGTGGCCAAAACGCTTCAAGCAGGATGCACTGTCAGCAGGGGTACTGAAAAGAGCTCCCACATGGACACTCTTTTGCTACAGTAGTCTCCGAAAAAATAATTTTGAGAAGACGTTTCTGAGCAAACAGTGCCCAAAACGCTTCAAGCAGGATGCACTGTCAGTCGGGTTACTGAAAAGAGCTCCCACGTGGACGCTCGTTTGCTACAGTAGTCTATAGCAATCCTTAGACTATAAATTAGCCAAATTTCATTCTCAGGTTGCATAACAGAAATTGAGGCAAAAGAAAAATAGAAACTGAAAATGAGTGAATTTATTAATGTCGTTATTTACTATTATGGTGAGGTTTGTGACACCAAAAATAGTGTTATTTTTTTATCGGAGAACACAGCGCGACTGAGTTTTAATCAGAACATAGATTTGTTAGAACTTTGCAAAAGAATTAGGTGTAAAATCTTCGGAACAACGCCAATGAAATTTCAGTATAGATTTTGTGCTTTTGTTGATCCGGTGAGATATGAATCATTCGACATCAAAGGTCCTAGAAGCTTGGAGGCAATGGTGGAGACTCATCTTGCCAGTGGATCACCCTATCTTAAGGTATATGTACAATTTTCATCGCCAAGTGATCTTCCTTCGACCTCAACATCTACTTCTGTTCGAGGGGAATACATGACCCCATGCCGACACTCTGTTAGTGGGAGGCAGAACACGGAAGTGCCCGTGTTTGGTGGTATTATGGAAAACATAACCCCGCATGACACTCGGTTGGTGGATGGGACATGCATATCCTTCCTTCGACGTCTGATGATAGAAATACGTATTGGGGAACGTCATCAACTTCTAGTGGTTGGCAATCCACATATGATTGGGAACGTAAAGAAAGATGTTTAAGGAGGGATAATGTACTCCCCACGACATCCACCGGCGAGGGGCCCTCGTTCGTTGCATATTATGGTGGATCGGATGATGAGTCAGATATGGATCCACCTCAAGAGCCCGGGCCCGATGGTGCAGAAGTTGGATTATTTTCTGAACCGGAGCCTGTTCCAATAGTACCTGAAGATGTTGAGGGCAGTTCAGATGAAGAAGAAGAAGATCCGCTATTTAGGGCGTACTCGCCTCCAGCCCACATGCATAATGTCGATCTATCCCAAGACGATGCATTGGAGTTTCCTAAACTACCACACCGGACACGTGACCAAACAACTTCATCGTTGGATTTGGTCAAATTAGAAGTTGGTAACGAGTTTTCCAACAAGGATGCTTTTCTTGCTACATTGAAACAATACAGCATCAAGAATAGGGTTAACTACATCGTGGTTAAATCTAAGCTAGATAAGTACGAGGCGAAGTGTGCTGTGAAAGACGGTACGTGTTCATGGAAAATCATGGCCTCGTTGAGGAAAAGGACAGGCTTGTGGGAGATCAAAAAGTACAAAAGTCCACATACATGTCTTGCCGGTACAGTATCACGATGTGTTCAATGTTTTTGAATAATACTAATATTATGTAATGTTGCATTATTTAACATACTTCGTTGACAGGTGTTACACAAGATCACTCGAAGATGGATTCATACATGTTGGCTGACTTAATAATGCCGACAGTGAAGGCCAAACCCAAGACTACAGTGCCAGCCTTAATTGGCAACATTCGTAGCCAATTGGGGTACACGCCCTCTTACAGGAGGGCTTGGATAGCCAAGCAGAAGGCGTTGGAAAAGTTGCATGGTCAGTGGGACGCTTCATATAATGAAGTGTGGCAGTGGTGTCAGGTGCTGGAGAGATATGTCCCAACAGCATAATAGACCTTGAAACGAAACCGTTGTACTACGACGATTGTTTTCTCCATGGATGCGCAGTGTTCAAGCGTCTTTTCTGGACATTTAAGCAATGCCAAGATGCATTTATATATTGCAAGCCATTGGTACAAATTGACGGTACCTTTATGTATGGCAGATATACGTATCGGCTATTTCTAGCTGTGGCACAGGACGGTAGTGGGAGAATCCTCCCGATTACATTTGCAATAACACCGGGAGAGTCAACTGATGGCTGGGATTTCTTCCTATCTAGGCTAAGGAGGGATGTCTGCCCTCAACCTGATATATGCGTTATATCAGATCAGGGCCCTAGAATACTAGCCGCAATAGAGCGCCATCGATATTGCCTAAGGCATGTTGCATCCAACTACTACGGGTAATATCGATCTAAAAGTTAGTGACGACAAGTGACTGATATGGGTATATAATATCTATTAATATAATTTCGTTTGTAATATTCAATTTATTCTCAATTGAAGAGTGGTATGTAATATTTGCTATCAATGTATATTGGTAGGGTACGAGATCAATAAGGACTGTTTTCAAGAGATGTTGGTAAGTTTGTGATCAGATAACGAAGAAGGCGCAAACTACCTTTGCAATATTCCTGTCGAACAGTGGACACAAGCATACAACGGTGACCTACGATATGGTCATATGACCTTAAACCTGGCAGAATGCATAAATTTTGTTCTAAAAGGTACGCGTCATTTGCCGATAACATTGATTGTGCGAGAGGCATATTTTCGTTTAGCTACACTATTTTAGAAGCGAGCAGTGAGTTATAAAGGCCAAATGCAGGGAGGCCATGTATGGAGCGCGAAGGTCCTACGAGAAATTAACAGGGGGAAGGCACGGGCCAACACCATCACACAGTGTGTCACGATCGCGACAACCTATGGTTTTGTGTGACGGAGTTTGACAGACCGAACCAAGGTATTGTTGGCGGGCAATATCGTGTGCACTTGAGGAATAGGACCTGCAACTGATGCACTTCGTTACCCATGCGCTCATGTACTTGCGGCTTGTTAGAATCTCCGTCTTGATCCCATGAGCTATGTCGATGAAGTGTATAAAATAGAAAACATGTACAATGTGTGGAGACAAGTATTCCCACCAGTTCCAGATGAACTTAAGTGGCCGTCGATATCGCTTGCACCGTATAAGCTGTTGCCGGATAGACAACTGAAGCGCAAACCAAAAGGTCGACCTTGCTCAACTAGAATACGCAACAATATGGATATCCAAGAAACGTCCAACCAACGTAGGTTGTGCGGATGGTGTAGGAACCCAGGCCATACATCTCGCTCGTGTCCAAATCAGAATAGTTGACAGTCTGTTTAACTTTTTCTGTCTCTTGGTGTCAATGTAAATTCTATTTATTTGTTGATGAAAAAGGTGAACTTTTGTAGAAGGACTAATTTGGAAAAAAAAAACCTTTAAGTTACAATAAATTTACAAAGGTTGGACTTTTATTTTAAATTTAAATTTCAAAAAAAAAAATTAAACAAATTCTATTTTATTAAAGATATTAAAATTAAATTACAAAACATATAAGCAACTATTATTTTATTAAATATATTAAAACTAAATTACAAAAAATAAAAATAAAAAACTTCTTATTTTATTAAATATATTAAAGCCAAATTACAAAAAATAAAAATAAAAAATTCTTATTTATTAAATATATTAAAACTAAATTACAAAAATAAAAATATATTAAAAAATTAAAAAGGGTTTTTTGTAAATATTAAAGGACTATTTTAAAATTTCGGAGAAAGTTTCAAGGACTTAAAGAGAAATTTGAGAGGAATTTGAGAGAAGAAAGAGTAAGGACTAAAGTGTAAAAGAAATAAAAGGGTTGGGGGTTTTTATAGATTTAATTTTTGACTGGTAAAATCGCTCCCTTGGGGATCTTGCTTTTGCCACATCACTCAAAGCGTCCTGTCGGTAGCGCTTTGCTGATGTGGCACAAAGCGCCATCCCTGTCTGCCGCTTTCTGGTTTATCTCCTCAAAAGCACCGACGTGGGCGCTTTTGAGGGAAATGGCCTTTTTTCGTAAATTTTCTTAAAACTGGCCCTTTTCCGTAAATTTTGTTATTTTTTGGTATATTTGGGTATTTTGCCCGAACAATTTTCCTTTTTTGCACAAACAGATTTACATTTATAATTATAATAATTCATAGTTATTTGTAAGAAAAAAATGGCTTCCTCTAGTCCTCGTACAGTTTAAGAGATCTTCAAAGACTACAACGCTCGACACTTCGCTCTTGTTCGTGCTCTCACTTACGGTATTCTTTTTCTCTCTTTTTCTGTAAACCCTAATTTCCATTTTGGGTTTTATTAATTTGTTTATGGTTTTCCATGCGGATTGGATCGGATGTAGATGATTTCTACTGCAATGCGATCCAGTCGATTTAGGTATTTTAATTTCTTTTTTTTTCCGGTTTTTCTATTTATGTTTGGTTGTCGAGAAAGTTGACTAGAAAATTGAGATGGAATTTTTTTTTTTTTGCTTGTGGTGCGTTCAATTTTTGTAACACCCCAAACCCGGCCTATAAGTTTCGACCGGATCTGGTATGCTACGGGTTGTACATTGAAAACTTTTGCTAAGGGTTGGTTCGAAAATCTTAAGTTAATTTGAATAAATAAATATCATATATATATATAAAACCTCATATTCTTATCATTTTGAATAATTAAACCCTTGACAAAATTTCATGAATTTCAAATATTAAAATTACTGAGATGAATATAACTATGGGGCCTTATTACATCATTATTTCCCAAAATAAAATAAAACTTTATGAAAACCGAAATAGTCTATAAAATAAAACTCGATGGCCCTCGAGTCCGTCTCGACTCCGTGTCCACGATCTCTTGCATCTAAAAGAGTAGAGAAAATGAAAGCATGAGTCACCAAGACTCAGTGTATAAATCCCGAGCACACTGACCTGAGGCCCACAATCACATTATGGGCCTTGGCCCATACATGGAGGCAACAATCATAAATACATGATAAACAATTAATAATGAATAGCCCAAACCATCCTAGAATTCCATCCTCTACACACCAACCCGTACCAACCATCACACCTTGGGGATTTCTACAATCAACCCTCCATCTGCTACACACTATAACGATAGCTGTACTGCTTATTTCTGTTAATCAGAAATCATTAAACGTGGCATAGCCACCTATTACTATGTGACCTAACATTTATATTTGTGGATTTCTACCACCGGTCACCATGTGACCCATGTTTATATTCGTGGGATTTCTACCACCGGTCACCATGTGAGCCATTATGCACTTCCCCTTCATTATTATATTCCTACCCCATGCATACATACATAAAGAAAACATCATACAGACTTTCATATATTTTGATATACATAGAGATTTCTATGATTGCGTACCTGGCATCCTTGCCTAACCCTTTTAGGGTTTTATTCGACTGTCTACACAGCCACTTTCTGGCTTTTTAGCCCATAACACATAAAGAACAGTTAAAGAGTGTGTGTTAGAGATCTACACACCTGGTTACTGTTAGGATGACACTTTCTATGTCGACACTCTCAGAAGTCGATACGACTGCTACTTGCCTAAGGTGTTGTTCAGAAGCCGGTCCACAACCCGGTGGCCAATCTCGAACCGCTGACACCGCGCGTTTCTTAAACATAGGGATTGGGTTTTCAGATCTAGTCCCCTCATTTGCCGGATCCACATTTGATTCCATTACAAGTCCTTGTCAGAACTACTATATTGAGATAAGGTTGTTAAACCATAACATATGGTTAGGATTACAGGTATGATAGTGAATCCAATAGAAATATAAAGAAATCCCTTACCTTGAAATCCCGGAATCAGAGACTAGCAATTTTTGGCTCTTAGATCTAAACGAACAAATTTCCTTCAAATCCCAGAAGGCCACCCAAACGCCAAAAAGAAAGGAAATATTAGCCTCAATTGACAGTCTTAACAACATAGTGGCCATTCAGCCTTGTCTCTTAAAAACCAGAAGAGAAAAAGAATGGATCAGAGGAAATCAACACCTACCTTTACAGAGCATTCGACAACCCTAGCAAATCTCAGTTTTATGGAGAAATCGGCACCTAGCCTATTAGAAGAGAAGAAAATCGGCAACTCTTAAGACATTTCGGCTTATGGAGAAGTTGGCTAAAAAGGAAAAGAATAAAGAAGAGATTTTGACTTTTATAGGAATCAAAAGAAAAGTTTTGCAGAGATGGAATAGGGTTTCGGCTTTTAGCAAGAAAGTTAACAGAAATAGCAGAGGGAGAGACTGATAATTTCGGCACAAAGAATGAATAAAAGAGTAGGGTTCAAATGCCGAAATTGATGAGCTATCCCCTATTTATAGAAATTTCGACACTTACCTAACAAAACCGAAAGTGCCCTTCCTGATAACTAAGAATAAAACAAATAAAAAGGGAAAAATCGGCACCCCCTATGGCAATTAGAAACCAATTTCTTTACTCCTCTAGGTGATGGAATTTTGGCCAACTCTGCTCTCAGCAGATAACTCCTAACTTTTTTCCTTTATCTAAATCTCTTCACACCTTCAAAAGACTCCTAGATAACACCACCTCTTTCTTCTATTATCAGTATAATATTATCATTAAATCCCTCCTAAAAATAAGCCCTAATGCCGTCCATTCCTCCTTGCTCTTTTAAGTGCTGAAATTGGCCTAAAGACAGGGGCTCCTTGCGGCCAAACTTAGGCCTCTTTCAACTGCTAGTGATGCCACCCTCTAGCTCCTTTGCAGCGTCACTTAATATTGGGCCACTAGCCCACTTTGGTGTTTTAAACACAGATGCTACCCTTTTAACCCTATAGTGCCCAAACAAAATAATTTAACCAAGGCCTCTGCCTAAGCCTGAGCCCAATTTGGACCCTTAACAGTTAAAGTAACACTTTAAACATATCCACACACTAAATGCATAGGCTTCAAAAATTCAGTATGTTACAGTTCTACCCCTTTAAAGAAATTTCATCCTCGAAATTACCTGATCAGAAAAGATGAGGGTATTGCTGTCGCATCGCTTCCTCTGGTTCCCAAGTTGCCTCTTCAGAACCATGATTTCACCACAGCACCTTAACCAATGGAACCATTTTCCTTCGTAACACCTTGATATCCTGCTCCAGAATTTATACCGGTTCCTCTTCGAAGGATAGATCGGGTCTTACCTCGATTTCCTCCACATGCACTACATGAGATGGATCTGAACGGTAATGTCTTAACATAGAGACATGAAATACATCATGAATTTGACTTAACTCTGGGGGTAACTCAAGCTGATATGCCACTGGTCCTACTCATTTCAACACCCAGTAAGGTCCGATGAAGCGGGGACTCAGTTTCCCCTTTCGTCCAAATCTTAGCACCTTTTTCCACGACGACACCTTTAAAAACACCTTGTCACCTACTACAAACTCTATGCCCTTACGCTTTAAGTCAGCATAGGACTTCTGTCTATCCGTCGCCTCTTTTAGTCTAGCCTGAATTACTTCCACCTTCTCTTCTGTCTCGGTGACCAAGTCCAGACCCAAAATTCGATGTTCCCCTAATTTCGTCCAATAAGTAGGAGTATGACACTTCCGCCCATACAAAGCTTCGTAGGGCGCCATCTGAATACTTGGCTAGTAACTGTTGTTGTAAGCAAACTCTGCTAACGGTAAAAACTCTTCCCAACTACCTCTGAAATCAATGACACATCCTCTCAACATGTCCTCCAAGATTTGAATCACCCGCTTAAACTGTCCATCGATCTGAGGATGGAATACTGTACTGAAATCCAACTTCGTATCCAACACTTGATGCAACGCCTTCCAAAATTGTGAGGTGAATCTAGGGTCCCTATCCGATATGATCGATACCGGTACTCCATGCAACCTTACCACCTCCGCTACATATAGCTTAGCCAACTTTTGCAAAGAGTAATCGACCCGCACTGGTATGAAGTGAGCAAACTTCGTCAAATGGTCAACAATTACCCAAACCGAATCTTTCTTAGTAGGCGTGAGGGGTAGCCCACTAACAAAGTCCATTGTGATCCTTTCCCACTTCCATTGTGGAATCTTTACCAGCTATAATAACCCTGATGGTAACTGATGCTCCGCCTTGACCTGCTGGTAGGTCAAACACCTACCCATAACCTCAGTTACCTCACGCTTTAAATTCGACCACCAAAATTACTCTCTTAAATCCCGATACATCTTACTCCCGCCAGGGTGCATAGCGTATGGACTACCATGCGCTTCTTGCAAAATCCTACGCCTCAACTCAGGATCCCTCGGCATGCACACTCTCCCTTGGAAACATAACAGCCCATCCTTATTAATACTGAATTCTGTCGATTCATCACTTGACCCTACCGAAACTTTTCCTTTAACAACTCATCAATCTGCTGCTTCTCCTTAACCTGATCGACCCATGAGGGTTTCACTTGAAGTTTAGCTAATAACCTTCCATCATCATATAAACTAAGGTGAACAAGCATTGCTATTAAGTTAGAGATTACTTTACGACTTGGAGCGTCTGCTACTACGTTAGCTTTACCCAGATGATACTCGATCGAGCAGTCATAATCCTTTAACAACTCGATCCACCTCCTTTGCCTTAGATTCAACTCCTTCTAGGTCAACAGGTATTTTAAGCTCTTATGATCAGTGAAAATGACACATTTCTCCCCGTAAAGATAATGCCTCCAAATCTTCAAAGCAAAAACCACCACCGCCAACTCCAAGTCATGGGTGGGATAATTTTCTTCGTGCAGTCTTAACTGCCGAGATGCGTACGCTACAACCTTTCCATTTTGCATCAACACACATCCTAATCCCGTGTGTGAAGCATCACAATAAATCACAAATTCCTTCCCAGCCTCCGGCTGGATCAACACTGGAGCCTCCATCAAAATCCTTTTTAACTCCTTGAAACTCTCCTGCTGCTTATCAGACCAAACAAATGGAACTCCTTTCCGTAACAAATTAGTCAATAGTGCCGCAATTAAAGAGAATCTTTCAATAAACCTTCGATAGTATCTGGCCAGACCCAAAAAACTCTAAATCTCGGCCACAAACTTAGGTGGTTTCCATTCCAACACCGCTTTAATATTTCGAGGGTCTACCCTAATCCCCTCAACCGACACAACATGCCCTAGAAAAGTAACCTCCTTCAGCCAAAATTCACACTTACTGAATTTGACATACAACCGCTTTTCCCTTAGAATCTGCAGAACCATTCGCAGATGTGATTCATGCTCCTCTCCCGATCTTGAATAAACCAGGATATCATTTATGAACACCATGATGAACCGATCCAAGTAGGGTTGGAACACTCGGTTCATCATATCCATAAATGCTGCTGGCACATTGGTCAACCCAAATGGCATCACCATGAACTCATAGTGACCATAGCGAGTTCTAAAGGCCGTCTTATGAATATCAGCCTCCTTGACCTTAAGTTGATGGTACCCTGACCTCAGATTTATCTTCGAAAAGACTGAGGCCCCCTTCAACTAATCGAACAAGTCATCGATCCTCGACAACGGGTACTTGTTCTTGATTGTTAACTTATTCAACTGACGATAGTCAATACACATATGCATTAACCCATCCTTCTTCTTAATGAATAAAATCGGTGCTCCCCACGGTGACACACTAGGTCAAATAAACCATTTATCCAACAACTCTTGAATCTACGCTTTCAACTCCACCAACTCCTTTGGCGCCATTCGATATGGAGCTATCGATACCGGCACTGTTCCCAGAAAAAGATCGATTCCAAACTCCACTTCACGATCCGAAGGTAATCTCAAAAGCTCTTCGAGAAAAACATCAAAAAATTTCTTCATCGTCTTAACGTCTCCAACCGTTAGTTCCTTAGCTTCCATAGCGCGAACAAACATTAAGACTGCCTCACATCCTTTTTTCACCATCCTTTCTGCTCTTAGGGCGGTTACTACATTCGACAGACAGTTCCCCCTTTCTCCTATTACCAACACTTCGTCACCCTCAGGAGTTTTTAACACCATACGCTTAGCTACACAATCTAGTTTAGCTTGGTACTTCACAAGCCAATCCATGCCTAAGATTAAATCAAACTCTCCGAACGGTAATTCCATTATATCCGTTCTAAAAACTATCCCCTGAACCTATAAAGGTATTTCCCGATAAAGCTTATTTACCACCATAGAGTGTCCTAATGGGCTTACTACAGTCATCTCCCTAGAGGAAATCTCAGCATCTACACTTAAAGTTTCAGATACCCTCCTAGCAACATATGAATATGTCGATCCAATGTCAATTAATGCAGTATAAGGTAAGCCAAAAATTAAGAACGTATCGGTTATGACATCCGGTGCATCAGCCTCCTCTTGACGTCTGACAGTATAGACTAACCCCGGCTATCTCGCCTCAGTGTTTTCTGCCCCTCGGCCTGCTGCTCCACGGCCTCGACTAGAACCGTTACCACCTCTAGCTGCCCCACGACCTCCTCTGCCAGGTTGAACATTCCTTTGACCCGTGGGCCCTTTATTGCCTTTTTGCTGTGGACAGTTCCTAACTTGATGGTCAAAAGACCCACACCTAAAGCACTTTCCACTGCCCGCCCAACACTCACCTGCATGGAATTTACCACATCAAGCACACTTCGGTGTTTGACTAGCAGCAGCAGGTCTATTATCTCATCTCGGCCCATCTGGCCTGGGTCTTTTCTGAGCACGCCCCGCTGTCCCAGATGATCCTAAGTATCTCTTGCTTCCACTCCTATCACTACCCTGGTTTAGTTGCCTTGTCCGCTTAACCTCCTCAGCTATCTTCGCCTTTTCCACCAGGACAGCGAATTCCCTTTCCCGCTGTGGGGCTACCAATTCTCGTAGATCATCCCTCAGACTATCTTCAAAATGAACATAGCGTTCATTATCTGTCGCTACCATCCCTCTAGCATAATAGCTAAGGCGTAAGAATTCTGCTTCATAAACAGCCACCAACCTACTCCCATGGACCAGATTTAGAAATGCCCTGTGCTGTGTATCCACATAGCTCGATCCAATGTACTTGTTCTGGAACGCTGTTTTGAAGAACTCCCATGTGATGCGGTCAGCCACCGTACCATCCTTAACCGTGAGCCACCATTGGTAGGCTTCATCCCTCAAGAGAGATATAACTCCTTTCAATTTCTCTTCCTCTGTGAGATCCAGATTGTCCATTATGCGTTCAACCGCCTCTAACCAATACTCAGCTGAGCTCGGGGCTATACCAGAGATTCCCCTAAACACTTCTACCCCGTTGCTTCTAAGTCGCTCCAGCACAGATTTTTGGGCTCCCGTGCCCATACCTGCCTCAGCAACTCTCTCCAAAACCCTTAACACCGCCTGAGACACCACATCATCTCCGCCCGTCTGGTCCTGGAATTCCACCTCAGCAGCTGGTGGAACTGGTATCTCATTTCCAAGTCCATGACCAGATCCTATCGATTCTGACACAGTTATCCTTCCTCTGCAACGACCACGCGGCAGACGTCCACGACCCCTTATACTCATTCTACCGATTCGCGTTTATCTGGTTAGAAATTTTATGAATTATTAGTTTTCTTCCACTAATTAACCACGAACAGTCTTATGAATAGTATGTTTAAAAGTAGTTCTTTCGAGTTCGCAACGAGTTCAATCTTAAGTCTGTACCTCCTAGTTCTAGGAGTCATATACATTCAACCATCAACATACAAACAACATCTCATGTAAGGGTATTTTCGTAATTTCACTACCTAGGGGTATTTTTGTAATTTTATCCTACAGGGTTATTTTCATAATTTTTTTCCAAAATAGGGTTTCTTGGTATTTGTACAAAATAAGGATATTTTGGTAATTTTACAATCCGGGGGTTTTTCAATAATTTGGCAGTCAGAGGGTATTTCGGTAATTTTACAAATTAGGGGTATTTTAGTCATTTTACAAATTAGTAATTTTACAAATCAGGGGTATTTTAAAAATTTTCAAAACTAGAGGTTATTTTAATAATTTTACAAAATAGGGTAGCTGGTCCCTTTCGGGTTTTAATTATAAATTTTGACCCCTCAACAAGTCCTTATGGCTAAGGTGAACAGTCACTACGCACCAGGTAGGATTCTAGCGAAGAGGAGGTGAGTCCCTAGGACTACTTAAATACCAAGCTCTCCCTGAATCCAATCCTAGACATGCATATGCCTGTTGCCACACCCTAATCTTGCGACTTGTTCACAGGTTTGTTTGGTTGGATTAAATCTTATGAATTTTGAGAGCGATTTAAACTAAGCCTAAAGTCCATCAATGTCTAATATACTAGCCTACGTCCATCAAGCCATTAACCCCACATGTATATCACAACAAGAGTTTAGAATACTTACCTGTGTAGATCGGGTGCCGGTAGACTCGAAGGCCATATCTTCATCCAAAACATTTTTCTCAATATTCCCAACAAATTTTCAAAACATTACTAGGCCCATTTCATAGCCCGAGTTTTGAACTGGGCTCTGATACCAAAATGTAACACCCCAAACCCGGCTCATAAGTTTTGACCGGATCTGGTATGCTATAGGTTGTACATTGAAAACTTTTGCTAAGGGTTGGTTCGAAAATCTTAAGTTAATTTGAATAAATAAATATCATATATATATATAAAACCTCGTATTTTTATTATTTTGAATAATTAAACCCTTGACAAAATTTCATGAATTTCAAATATTAAAGTTACTGAGATGAATATAACTATGGGGCCTTATTACATCATTATTTCCCAAAATAAAATAAAACTTTATGAAAATCGAAATAGTCTATAAAAATAAAAACTCGATGGCCCCTCGAGTCCGTCTTAGCTCCCGTGTCACGATCTACTGCTCATCTGAAAGAGTAGAGAAAATGAAAGAGTGAGTCACCAAGACTCAGTGTATAAATCCCAAACACACTGACCTGAGGCCCACAAACACATTATGGGCCTTAGCCCATACATGGAGGCAAGAATCATAAATACATGGTAAACAATAAATAATGAATAGCCCAACCCATCCTAGAATTCCATCCTCTACACACCAACCCGTACCAACCATCACACCTTGGGGATTTCTACAATCAACCCTCCATCCACTACACACCATAACGATAGTCGTACTGCCTATTTCTGTTAATCAGAAATCATTAAACGTGGCATAGACACCGATCACTATGTGACCTAACATTTATATTTGTGGGATTTATACCACTGGTCACCATGTGACCCATGTTTATATTCGTGGGATTTCTACCACCGGTCACCATGTGACCCATTATGCACTTCCCCTTCATTATTATATTCCCACCCCATGCATACATGCATAAAGAAAACATCATACAAACTTTCATATATTTCGATATACATAGAGATTTCTATGATTGCGTACCTGGCATCCTTGCCTAACCCTTTTAGGGTTTGATTCGACTGTCTACACAGCTACTTTCTGGCTTTTTAGCCCATAACACATAAAGAATAGTTGGTGTAATATCCTGAATTATGGCTTATGCATAATTGCTTAATTGAGTGTGAAAGCATGCCTTTGTATGTATGAATGTGTATTTATGAATGTTGTGAACTTTAGAATAATAGGAAATGCCTTAGAAAATTTTTAGATTTTAAGTCTAAAATAGGAAGCTAAGCAAGGTGGCCTTAAGAAAATTTAAAGGTGAAGCATGACACACAATTGGGCTTGGAAAAAATGGCTACAAGGTGCCACTTAAGGGCCTAGCACGTGACGCCACATACAGGTGCAATTGGGCCAGGGTTCGAGCAACGTGGGAAGCATTAGAGACTTTTATTTTTGCGCCAAAAAGGGAAACTGGGCTAAGGAGGCTTTAAGGGAAATTCATGAGGGATTTATGACACAATGGTTGGCTTGGTAAAGTGGCTGCAAGGCGCCACTTAAGGCTTGG
Organism: Gossypium rotundifolium; assembly: GCA_025506655.1. Classification (NCBI taxonomy): domain Eukaryota; kingdom Viridiplantae; phylum Streptophyta; class Magnoliopsida; order Malvales; family Malvaceae; genus Gossypium; species Gossypium rotundifolium. Next base: position 12,046,563 of record CP106727.1, read on the forward strand.
GCAAGTGACGCCATATGCTAGGGGGAAAGGGCTTGTGTTCGAGCCACAAGGAAAGCAAAAAGAAGTTTTATTTTTTTTTGCTACAAGGTAGATAGTGTTGGACGGCATTAAGGCACTAAAGGGAGGAGTTTGATTCTTTTTAAAATTTGGCTAGATAAGGGATAATTGTTGGGATTAATTTTTATTTGAATAAGGTGATAATTAAAGGATAAAGTTATCAAGATATGGAGAGTTGGCCGATTGAGGGGCTCCTTGGAAAGGAACAAGGCCATTCTCCATACTTTCTTTTCTTTTGAAACCTCTAAACCGAATTCTCTAGCCACTCTTCCCTTTCTCTCCTATTTTGACCAAAATGACAAAACTTCTTCCAAATTTCATTGGTGACGATCCTTTCTAGGCCTAATAATCCCTCTCTTTTCATCTTTGTTGAAGCCGAAACCAAGTGACCACCCTCTAAGCCAAGGCCGAATCTTCTGGGGTGTCAAAGGAGCTGTCGATTTCATCTATAGGGGTAAGATCAAGTTCGATTTTCATTCTGTTCTTTTAGGCTTGTCGAAATTTAGGAACTAATCCCTCATATTATTTTATGGCCGAAACTATGAAGGGTCATTCGGGATTTTGGCCTATTGTCGATTTTTAGGAGGAAGATCTTTGGGATTTCAAGGATTTAAGGTAAGTCATGTATTCGGCCAAAGGCCATTGAACATGTTTAAGTGTTTGGAATCGGATCTAACATACGTGTATAGGGGTGTCGGCATCTACATAGTCAAGTGGTGTTTTCGGGATTTGAGAATCGTAAGGTAAGTGTACTTACACATTCGGCCAAGGCCTAGTTTGGTGTCTAGATCTATTTCTTATTTGTTTAAAAAGTTGAAAACTAACAAGTCAATGGATCTAGTGATTAGCCAATTACAGGAAGGAGCATAGCAAAGTTTCAGGATTTGATCTTAAATCCAATCGGCAACAAGGTAAGTTTTGGTTTCAAAAGTCCTTCGGGATTTAATAATCTAGCCGAATACATTTTGCTAATATGTCTACTAATGGCCAATTATGGAACTAAAGGATCTAAGGCTTTAGATCGGATTTTCGAGATTTAAGTGAACCACTAAGTGTATCAGGTGTGTACTCCACACTATCTCTTAATAGATGTAAGGCAATATTTAATATATATGTTATAATAACGTGAATGTGGCTATGCGATGGTACAAAGTACTAAGGTACGTTTTTCCTACTCCTACTATGAGTATGATATGGTTTGTTATGCCATGAATGTGAATATGATAAGAATGTGAATTAAGGCATGATATTGCATAATGTGTATGATAGATGGGGACATATGGGATATTATGAAAAGGGGAAGTGAATGTGGTGACTTCGGTCACATTATCTGAATGTGGTGACTTCGGTCACATTATCTGAATGTGGTGTCCCATGACATAAAATATTATCTGGTGGCTGTGCCATGAATTTATAAGGGCGATGAGCACATCGACTGCAGCCATTGCCTTCGATGGTGTGTGGCGGATAGAGGGTTGACTTAGTAGTCCCCACGGTGTGCAGGTTGGTACGGGTGATGTGTAGCGGTTGGTAACTAGGTTTGGGCTTGGGAATGCATCATTAATTGTATATTTTGATATGAACATGTATGACTTGATATGCCTGAATCTATTTGGACCTAGTGTTTGTGTACACATTGAGTCTGTTTGACTCACCCCGTTGTGGGATCATTTTTCAAGTGACGCACAGTAGTGGACCGGGCCGGCAAGAGCTTAGTGGTTGCCATGCTCAGCAAGGAATTTTATGATTTGACATTTACTTTTATTTAAGTACTTTCAATTTATTTTGGGTATATTTTGATGTAATAAGGCCATAGTATGAACTATTTATGCATGCATTTAAATTTACGATATTATGTTCCGAATGTTTTCAAAATTAAAGTTAAGTAATAATTTTTTTTAAATAAACTCATAAATATTATGACATCTAAATACAAATGTTTTCAAAGGCAAAATCTTTAAAATTAAATCGGCATATCTTTTACTTAAAGTTTTGGGACTCAATAAAGAATTTTTATAAAAACTTATATTTCACAAAGACAAACTGGTTTCCAACTTGAGCCCAACTCAAATCGAGTTTGTAACATCCTAGATTAGGGGTTATGCGTTTGTGCATAATTCATGAGTAGTAGGTTTTGGCAGTGTTTGGAAGTGAATTAAGGGTTTTTAAAATCCTAGGATGGAAGAGAAAGCTTTGGACAATTATTGGTTTTTAAGTTAAAAATAAGAAGTGATGTGGAAAAGTGGCAAGGGACGCCACATAAGGTGCAAGGGTTATGGCATCAAGTGAAGTACTTTGAGGGAAGAGGTTCGAATCCCATTGTGTTCATTTTTTCTTAATATTATGAAATAGCATGTTTACTATGATATGGATGTGTGGTGTGCATTTTTAGAACCTTGGAAATGTAAGGAAATGTATGGAAATGTATGGAAATGTATGGAAATGTAAGGAAATGTATGGAAATGTATGTAAATGTATGGAGATGTAAGGAAATGTATGGAAATGTAAGGAAATGTATGGAAATGTAAGGAAATGTATGGAAATGTAAGGAAATGTTAAGTTCAAAGTGAACATTTTTGGAAACTAGGAAATGTAAGGAAATGATTTAGAAATGTTAAGTTTCAAAAAGAGGAAAGTTAACATTTTGGAAACCTAAGTAAAATAGGAAAGTGAACATTTTGGAAACCTAAGTTAAAAGAGGAAAGTGAACATTTTGGAAACCTAGGAAATGTCAAGTTTAAAGAGCCAAATGAAAATTTTTGGAAACTTAGAAATGACTTAGAAATGTCGAGTTTTAAAGTTTAAAAGAGGAAATTAAGGCAAGGTGGCCTTAAGAGAAAAAGTATGTGAAATTTGACACACAATTGGGCTTGGAAAAGTGGCTTGGAGATGCCACTTAGGGCCTCTGGAAATGGCGCCACATGCAAGTGTATTTGGGTCAGGGATCGAGTCACTTAGGAAGCAAATAAAAGAAGTTTTATTTTGCTACAAAGAGCAGAGAGGTGGACGGCATGTGGGTTCTTAAAAGAGGAGTTTTATTTCCTTTAGAATTTCGGCTAATTAGGAGATAATTGTTGGATTAATTCTTTTTGATAAAGTGATAATTATCACATAGGAAGAGTGGTGGCCAAGTAGGGGACTCTAGCCTAGTAATTTCGGCTATAAAAGGGAAAGAAGACCATTCATTCATTCATTCACTCTTCCTTTGCCGAATTTCTTAAGCAGATTCTCCTCTCTCTACCGAAATTCCTACAGTTTTATTCTTCCTTCTCTTTTCTTTCTAATTCCTCCAAAAGCCGAAAGTTGTGAGAGCATCATTTAGCCATAGCCGAATCTCTTAAGGTTGAAGTGAAGGTGCAATCGATTCCTTCAAATAAGGGTAAGATCCAAGTTTAGTTTCCATTCTTTTATATTTTAGACTTATCAAAATTTAGGGACTAATTTGATTATTAATCTTGGTGAATCATGGAAGGAGAAGTTCTTTTCCCGAAGGTACACCATAGGCCGCGTGTTCCCTAGTTATTCGGTGAATTTCGGGATTTAAGATCCTTAAGGTAAGTGACTATGAATATTCGGCCAAGACCCTATTTTTGTAGTAGATCTATTATTATGTGTTTTAAGCTGAAAACTAACCGATTCAAGGGATCTAGTGAGTAGTGATTTCAAAGGGGAAGAATACAAGTTTTGGATTTGATTTTTTATTCAATCGGCATTAAGGTAAGTACACAAATCCCACTAGGATTTGGTTTTATGGTGAATAGGCCTTTGCTAAATATTACCATGTTGGCGAATGTAGGCATTAAAAATCTAAGGTAGTAGATCGGATTTCGGGATTTCAAGTGAAATTGTTAAGCGAATCAGGTGTGTACCCTACCCTAAGTTTTAATACGTTCATGGCTATGTTTTAAATTAAATGTGTTAATATGAAAGTGTAAGAACATGGCTAAGGTACCGTGTGTACCCACACTAATCTTAATAGATTTATGGCTTAAACTTGATATATGTGTTAATATGAAAGTGTAAGAATGTGGCTAAAGTACCATGTTATGGTACAAAGTACTCAGTCGTTTTCCTACTCCTACTAGAATTACGAAATATGTTATACTTAACATGTGAAAAGTGACATGAATGTGAATTTAAGTATGATATACATGATATGAATAATATGGGGCATTCGGGTTATTTGAGAAAGGGAAGTGAATGTGATGACTTGGTCTCACTATCCGAATGTGGTGACTTGGTCACATTATCGAATGTGGTGACTTGGTCACATTATCCGAATGTGGTAACCGGTTACATTATCTCGAATGTGGTGTCTCATGACACAATTATCTAGTGGCTATGCCACGAATTTTATATAGGCGATGAGCACGTCATTGCAATGACGCCTTCGATGGTGTGTAGCAGATGGAGGGTTGATTTAGTAGTCCCCACGGTGTGCAGGATGGTACGGGTGGAGTGTAGCGGATGGCTAACTAGGTTTGGGTTTGGGTTGCATCATTATTTCTACCTGTTATATGAACATGTATGTGATATGATAATGCATGTCTGAAATGTTAATTCTTAGTGTTGGTTACACATTGAGTCTATTTGACTCACCCATTGTGGGACTATTTTCGTGTGACGACGATGTGAATGGGTTCGCGAAGCTTAGGGATGGCCATGCACAAAGAAGAAATTTACGACTTGGACTTTTATTTTATTTTAAGTATTTTGAATTTAAATTTTGGGAATTATTTGATGTAATAAGGCCTTAGTAGGAATATTTTATTCTGTTTTTATTGTTAAGCTTACGAATTTTTATCAATTAAAGATTAAGTAAATCTATTTTCATACAAAGCCCAAACGTTTTGTCACCTAAAGTAAAGGATTTTAATAATGAATTAAACTTGTTTTCAACTCAAGCCCAACCCAAAACAATCTTTCTTTCAAAACACACAAGTTTTTCCTAAGTAACAAAAGAATTTGAAACGGTTTACACTGGGGAACATACCAGATCCGGTCAAGGCTCGTGGGTCGGGTTTGGGGTGTTTCAGAGTTTTCTACCAAAAATCACTTAAAGATTTTCTAAGAACCCACGAATTTGAACCATTTTTACTCGAGGAACATACCAGATCTGGTCGAGGCTCGTGGGCCGGGTTTGGGGTGTTTCAGTTGGAGAGTGTGTGTTAGAGATCTACACACCTAGTTATCGTTAGGTCGACACTTTCTATGTCGACACTATCAGAAATCGATACGACTGCTACTTGCCTAAGGTGTTGTTCAGAAGCCGGTCCACAACCCGGTGGCCAGTCTCAAACCGCTGACACCGCGCGTTTCTTAAACTTAGGGATTGGGTTTTCAGATCTAGTCCCCTCTTTTTCCTGATCCACATTTGATTCCATTACAAGTCCTTGTCAGAACTACTATATTGAGATAAGGTTGTTAAACCATAACCTATGGTTAGGATTACAGGTATGATAGTGAATCCAACATAAATCTAAAGAAATCCCTTACCTTGAAATCCCAGAATCAGAGACTAGCGATTTTTGGCTCTTAGATCTAAACGAACAGATTTCCTTCAAATCCAAGAAGGCCGCCCAAACACCAAAAAGAAAGGAAATATTAGCCTCAATTGACAGTCTTAACAACCAAGTGGCCATTCGGCCTTGTCTCTTAAAAATCGAAAGAGAAAAAGAATGGATCAGAGGAAATCGGCACCTACCTTTATAGAGAATTCGGAAACCCTAACAAATCCTAGTTTTAGGGAGAAATTAGCACCAAGCCTATTAGAAGAGAAGAAAATCGACAACTCCTAAGAGATTCCGGCTTATGGAGAAGTTGGCTAAAAAGGAAAAGAATGAAGAAGAGATTTCGGCTTTTGTAGGAATCAAAAGAAAAGTTTTGCAGAGATGGACTAGGGTTTCAGCTTTTAGCAAGAAAGTTAACAGAAATAGCAGAGGGAGAGACCGAGAATTTCAGCACAAAGAATGAAGAAAAGAGTAGGGTTCAAATGCCAGAATTGATGAGCTATCCCCCCTATTTATAGAAATTTTGACACTTACCTAACAAAACCGAAAGTGCCCTTCCTGATAACTAAGAATTAAGCAAATAAAAAGGGAAAAACCGGCACCCCCTATGGCAATTAGAAATCGGTTTCTTTACTCCTCTAGGTGATGGATTTTCGGCCAACTCTGTTCTTAGCAGATAGCTCCTAACTTTTCTCCTTTATCTAAATCTCTTCACACCTTCAAAAGACTCCTAGATAACACCACCTTTTTATTCTATTATCAGCACAATAATATCATTAAATCCCTCCTAAAAATAAGCCCTAATGCCGTCCATTTCTCCTTGCTCTTTTAAGTGCTGAAATTGGCCCAAAGACATGGGCTCCTTGCGGCCAAACTTGGGCCTCCTTCAACTTCTCGTGACGCCACCCTCTGGCTCCATTGCAGCGTCACTTAATATTGGGCCACCAGCCCACTTTGGTGTTTTAAACACAAATGCTACCTTTTTAACCCTATAGTGCCCAAACAAAATAATTTAACCAAGGCCTCTTCCTAAGCCTGAGCCCAATTTGGACCCTTAATAGTTAAAGTAACACTTTAAACATATCCACACACTAAACGCATAGGCCCAAAAATTCAGGATGTTACAATTTTGGAGTTAACTGAGTAGTCTCTATGTGATGGAATTGGATTCGGTTCGATTTTGAAGCCGAATTTCCCTTAATCGTTTCAAATTTTTTGCTTTTTCATAGGCCTTTAGATTTTCATAATTCATAAAATACATAAAAGATTACATAAATAATGGTAAATTGCATAAATAGTCATTCAATTATTAAAATTTTTTATTTTTGGAACTAAAAATAGTTTACAATTTAATCACACGCATTATATAGCTTGATCAATTCGGTCACTCCCATAAACATTGCAGACATAAAACACATGTGGAATTTTTTTTTTGTAAAATGTAATAATATTTAAAAATCTCTAGCATAAAAAAAATCTAGCTTGGATTTATGTTCGTAATTTTAACAAGAGTACCAAATCAATTATATTATGTAATGTGAGTGTCTAAATTGCATTTTTTTTTTAAGTCCACATTAACCATCTATGATGTGCATGACCCATGCTAATTTAATATAAATTAAGAAATAGTAGTGGTGGTGAAATTAATGTTATGGCTGCATGATCAGTTTTAGATTTAATATAAATTTCACTTGGTACCTGCTTAAGCTTAACCTCCCATTGCCATTGTAACCAAAGGCAAATTTTTCAGAATAGGTAGAGGATTTGGTCCCAATATTTGAAAATTTTCAATTTAGCCTCTTTATAAATCAAGAAATTATAAATTAATAGATATAGTGAAATTGTACTTTAACCTTAAAAAATGAAAATTTTGTAAAACAATCCTCTTATAAATAAAAATTATAAATTAATATATAATAAAATTGCACTTTAACCTTTCTAAAATGAAAAAAAAGAAGTTATTTAATCACTTTAGAAACAAAGAAATTATAAATTAATGCATAATAAACTTATATTTTGGATCTATGAAAAAATATAATTAATTTTCAAACTTGTTAAAAAAAATTTCGAATTTGCCATTGGTTGTGGTTGTAACTACATATTAATGCGTCGTACTAATGAACAAACTTGTCCCCCACTTGAGCAGCGCCTTGCTACTATCACTCTCGAGAATTACCTGACTTTACTCCAAACTAGAGTTGTTCATGGCTGGGTTGGGCCAACCTGAAAAATGAGAGGGTTTGTCCAAAAAATGGGTTTGAAAAATGGGCTTGGGCAAAAAAAAAAAAGAAAGATCCATTTAGATAATGAGATAGGCCTCGGTAATGTTTTTGGCTAAGACCTAACTCGACCCAAATTTTCAAAAACAAAAACCCTGCTATTTTTCCATGTTTTACTGTTGTTTTCCCACTATTTTACTACCATTTCACTACTATGTTACTACTATTGTAACACCCCAAAACTGACTTAGATGTTATGGCCGAATCTAGCGATGTCACATGATAGGGTGCTTGAAAACTGTGCCGTCTCGATAAAACCATTATCCATTTAAATACTTTTCTTTATCTCTTGTTAGCTTGAAACTCATGTTACTCATTTAGTCGGTGGTTTCAAAACGTTATTCTTTGCGAAAGCTTTTAAAACAGTTTAAGTAATCGTGTATTTCTTGATAAAACATTAGTTTCTTTTGAAAACCAAGGTTTCCTATGGCTAGCAATTCAAAATCCATAAAGTAAAGAAAAAAAAAACCCAAAACCAAACAAAAGTCCAAAAGTCCAATTTACAACCCAAAAGTTTAACAAATAAAAATGATATAAGAAACAAAACCAAGAATCATATTTAAATCCATAACAGTCCAAAACCGTGGTCACCGTTGAGTCTTCCTCCGCACCGATTCGTCTAGATCTGGGGATTACCTGTGCACATTTAAACAAAAGGGTGAGTTTTCGTAAACTCAATGTGTAATCCCACAGAAAACAAACAATAGCAAATCACGAGTACACGCCATTACAAGATCCTCACCTAAACCCTTTTCATGTCGATGTCGGTTTGAGCCTTAGCCCATCTCAATATCAGTATCAATCATGTAGTTTTCGGTAATAAAGTCCTACCCAACCTATAACACCACCTATCTGTATCCGTTGCTGGAATAGGGCACCAGGCATTGTCGGAGTTTACTGAACATTTTCAAATAATTTCGAGTTATTTATTATTCATATTCTAAAAATAATCACATCATCCCTTTATTGAGCCCTCGAAGCCTAAAATTTATCTCAACTACAGAGGTCGCATGTCTATGTGGTTCGGGGACACGCCTGTGTGGTCAGGCCATGTGGCTAACACGCCCATATGACTTATCTCGCTTCAGGCTGTATGGCTTCATACACCAGTGTCCCTAGGCCATGTAGTTAATTTTTATTTTTGAATTAGGTGTAGGATTCATACAGCCGTATCACATTACAAATCATTTCATAAGAAATTGCATAACTGAAACCTTTCCACTCTTTCAGAAGCTTAATTATATTTTCATCTAAGCACTTACCATTTCAATGCACCTTATAATTAAACATATTACCATTCAACCAGTAATTTGGCACTTACCTAAACTTCAAGCAACAATATTGGTTAGCGCACTTTAATATTGACAAACTTATTTTCTCGGCATGTCTCACTTGAATTTACTACTCGTCTTAATATACATAATTTTCCTTGTATCAACATATCAAAGATAGTCTCATATTTACAGATCATGATACATATCATTCTCTTATTGTTTCTTCATAAATATAAATTATTCAATTCATTATGACAATATTTCATGTACCATCATTTTCATGAGTTTAATATATATTTATTCGATGGCAGTTCATAATCTTGAATATGCATAATTATCGTGCAAGTTTCACATACATGTATTTTCCATGTCATATTTCAATATATCAAATAATTATCATTTCTATGTATTTCAAGTACTTACCATTTTTTATACTTATCCTGTTGAATTTCTCAGAATTTCGATAGATTTCCAATAGTACACTTATAGTGTACAATCTCATTAACCGTCAATTCGTACATATATATACATAAGTCCTTTTCAAAGAGCACAGTCCCGCAAACCTCATTTCAGGCTAAATCCCCTGTAAGAGAGCACACTCCCGCGGACCTCATTTATTACAGCGGTATTACTAGTCCAGGCTAAATCCCCTTCAATGACAATACTCTATAGAGCTTTGTCTGGATTACCAGTCCAGGATAAATCTAGACTCACATTTACTTCGGATTACCTGTCCAAGTTAAATCCTTTTCACACATATTCTTCGGGAGGGCTTATATCAGGATCACCCATTCGGGCTAGTTCTTTTTCACACATATTCTTCGGGGGGGCTAATACCAGGGTCACCTGTCTGGGCTAGATCCTTTTTACCGTCAAATCCTTTTCAGTGATGCATCGAATTCCATTCTATCCAGCCGGATTTATTTATCTTTTTATCAAGTATTATCAACATTTCATCTATTATCATACATTAAACATTCAATTCACATTCATGTCACATAAATATACAATTCAAGCATTCAAGAATTAAATTCAAGTTGCACGAACTTACCTTGTTGCTTGTTCGCGTTTATAATTTCACTAATCCGATGTCTTTTCTTTTTCACGTTCAATTCTCGTATTTGAGTCATCCAGATCTTTATAAATAAATTTGATCATCATTTTCATTCATTTCATATTCTGATACATTCAATTAATGCTCTAGGCAAAATTACCATTTTTGCCCCTAAGCTTTTAATTAATAATGATTTCATCCTTAGGCTTAGAAAAATAAAATTCTTGTAATTTAATCCTTGTTTCAAGCTTAATTATTCTCATATATATTGATAACAGCCCATGAATTCTATGAAATATCGAATTTTCATAATTTCAACACTTTTAAATTTAATCCCTAAAACATGTTTTCACCCGATCTTGATAATTTCATTCAATTTTGTAATTTAAATAATAAAATAATCCATTTCATGTAATTTGGTCATTTTTTACATTTTTACAAAATTGCCCATAAAATTTTACTTTTATTCAATTTAGTCCCTAAGCCTAAAACATGAAAATTAGCCATGCCAGCTGAATATTCATATATATTTTCCTCCTTCTCCTCTCCATTCCACATCCTTAATTATATAACATGCTTATAAGTAACATTATCTATGATTTTACTATTTACTTTTAAATTTATTCAAAGCTATCCATTTGAGTCATAGTCACTAAATTATTTATATCTTGAGCTACAGAATTCCAATTTAAGATCTGCTTGATGTTTTAGAAACTAGACTCAAATATTTTTCTACCATAAATATTTTAGAGTTTATAGTTTAGCCAATAAGTATAGTAATATCTTCAAATTTGACTCTGTTCTGCTGTTTGACAGCTTCTACCTTTCTTTACTAAAAATTAATTATCTCTTAGTACAAGATTTGGATGATATTCCCGTTTGTTTCTATTAAAAATAGACTCATTAAAAATTTAAACATGTAAATTTAAACTCCTAGTTATTTTTCTCCAATTTTTGATGATTTTTCAAACTCAGAACAGGGGAACCCAAAATCATTCTGACCTTGTCTCACAAAATTTATTATAACTTATAATTTACAATTTAATTGCTTCCATTGCTTCTTCTATGAAAAATTTAATTTCATATTTTATTCATCCTATAATTTGATTTCCACAATTTTTGGTGATTTTCAAAGTTAGACTACTGCTACTTTCCAAAACTGTTTTAGTGTAATATATTAATTACCATGTTTATAACACCCTTATATTCTTTCTCTACACTATTTCTCATCACTTTCTCTTATTTTCCCTTCACTAACATATCAAGAACATAGGACCATATATAAGAAAACTTTACATTAACATCATTTCCTTACTTTTCAATAATATCAAACTTAAAAATATATTAAAATCTTGATGTTCTTACCTTGTCATATTGATTTCAATCTTTAAGTTGATTTTTCTCTCTCCTCCAGCTTCTATTTTTTGAATCCAACTTGATATTCTAACTCTCCATAGTCTCCTTAAAATTTTTCTCTCTTGGTAGCTATGGAAATTGTAACGCTCTAAAATATCTATTTTTGTTTTTTTTTTTGTGTGTGACATAAATACTTGTCTGTTTCAATGGTTAAGTGCTCTAGGTGTGTGTGTGAGGTCCTAAGTTCAAGCCATGGCTTGCGAAAATTTTGGTTTTTTTTTAAATAAAGCCCTATCTTGGGTTACAAGGCTTTTAAGTAAAAGTTGGTAAATAATTAACAAAATGGGCCTACTGGTCTGGTGGTTGAGTGGAGTGTTGGTGTGAAGGAGGTCTTGTGTTCGAGTCTGAGCAAGAATATTATTTTTGCTTGCTCGTCTAAAAGAGTTTGTGTTGGATTAAAAAGCTGAGTAGTTGGATATGGTGGGAAGTAGTGGAGTGATTTAGGGGATTAGGGAATGTCTGGTAGTTTTTCTTTTTTCCAAAAATTCAGTTATTCTTCTTTCTCAAAAACTCTTCACCATTTTCTTCACCTATTCCCCATTGCTGTCAATTTTTGCCTTCCCATTTACTGAGCTGCCTTTTTCTTCCTTTCTCTTGCAGTTATTTTTCTTGTTTTGACCTCTCTTGTACTTCCTTCCTGCGTAACATCCTCTCGCTCTTTTGGGGCTTATCGAAGGTCTGACTACTGTTCATCAACATTCTAAGTGCATGAAATTTTTGTTATTCGATAGATGGTACTGGAGTGCTCGAAAGCGTGTACGTATAAAAAATGATACAGGTGTGTACCCGAAAACACATAAAATAGGGTTTTGGCAAAAGTTAAAAACCTCACTGTTGACGCCACACGGGCATGTAGTAGGGCATGTGCCCTTACACAGTCGTGTGATCGACGAGGCTAGGCCGTGCGTGAAGGACATAGCCATGTGATGGCTAGGAAGGCCGTGTGTGACACACGGGCTGGACTAAATTGGGTCGTGTAGGCCACACAGGTGTATGGATCCACACGGGTAATCCACACAGGTGTGTGGAATTTTGGGCCAGGCCGTGCTATCAACACGGCCAATGCCAATTTAGGCTGTGTGGGCCACACGAGCATCTGGGCCTACACGGGCGTGTGTGCCCACACAGGTAGACCACATGGGCGTGTGAGGCCATTTTTACTGAAATGTTTGCTAAGGTTGCATGGGTCACCCAAGTCGATTGTGAACCTTCCATAAGGTCGGTAAGCACTTCCTAGACCCTTAACTATATGTTATTGATTATGTGAATTACGTACTGAGCACGTTATATACTGACATTTATACTGAAATGTATGTGTATCTGATAAACTCATTATAGCATGACATATTAGTATGTTGCATTGCATTGGGTTGGGGTTGATATTATTCGGAGGAAGTGTACTGGAAAGCTTTTAAGCCTAATATTCTGGCAACTCAGCTGTAAATTACTGTTTTGTGCCGCATTCGGTACTACATGGAGTGTAGGGATGAGTGGGTTGATTAAATCCCCACATGGAGTGTAGGGTTGGACGGAGACGGTATGTAAAGGCTGGTTGGTTAGGACTTTGCTACTGTATATCTGCTACTGTTATTGATGGGCTTAGGCCCTTGTGCATATTAATTCTGATACTGTATTGGGCTAAGGCCTAACTGATTCTGATACTGAAATGAGCTTACGCCCAAGACTGTTATTGACTGTGCACTGTGATTGTTGCTTATTTTGCTCTGCAGGATTACAAACTGAGTTTACGAAAACTCACCCCTCTTTGTTTAATATGCACAGGTAATCCCCCAAACCTAGATGGATTGGTGCGGCGGAGGACTTGATGGTGACCACAGTTTTGGAATGTCATGGTTTTAATTTATGATTATTGGTTTTACTTTTATTCTATTTTTTCTGGTTAAATTTTTGGGTTGTAATTGGACTTTTGGACTTTGGTTTGGTTTTGGGTTTTAAATATCTTTACTTTATAGATTACAATTGCTAGTAGTAAGAAACCCCAATTTTCAAAAGAAACAAATGATTTTCAAAAACACACGATTGTTTTAACTGTTTAAAAGGTTTCTGTATCGAATAATGTTTTGTAACTATCGACTAAATGAGTAACACAATATTGGAACTAATAAGATATTAATATAAGTAATTCAAAGGAAATGGTTTTATCGCGACGGCACGATTTTCAAACACCCTATCATGTGACATCGCGTGATCCAGCCATAGCGTTTAGGTCAAGTTTAGGGTGTTAAATTTAGTGGTATCAGAGCTATGTTTCAAAACTCGACTGTAGATTATGGGTTTTAAATTTTGGTTTTGAAGAATTGATTACAAAATAATTTGAAATGTTTTTCTGAGTAAGTGGTACACCGAGTCTCCAGTGCCAATCTTGTAAGTATTTTGAATTGTGAATTATTTTAAACTAAAAATGTTATTGATAATATATCCTAAAACTACTATAGGTAGTATACTATACTGAAAACACTTTAGTTAGTGTATATTGAAAACTGTAGTGAAACTGCGATATACGAAAACAAGCTCTGAATTACTAATAATGGTCTACATAAAACAACTGTTAATAAATATTATACTGTAACTGATTCATAAAATTTCTAAATACAGGTAATTCAATTAGATATGAGCACACGAGGTATCCGCGAACGGGGTATTAAAAGCTGTGGTAGATGCCGTAAAGGGGCTCGAGCTGGGTCCTCATCTTTCGGCAACCTACTTAACTTAGATACTAGTGAGATGCCAGTTTCACTTACGACTGAGACTGGGTCTCAAAATCGTATGGCCAGGGATGGCGCACTATACCAGGCTATGCTCAGGACTTTGGAGAGGGTCGCTAGGCCCAATACTTGATTTGGGGGCTGAGGGTCGGTTACAGAATGACTCTGGTCCAATAAGGTTGAGTTATTTAGGGGTGTCATTAGAGTTGACCCTAATGTGGTTGAGTACTGGATTGAGGCCACGGAGAGGATTATAGACAATCTAGATTGCATCTTAGAGAAAAAATTAAACGGTGTAGTCTTACTGCTGTGTGATGAGGCATATCAATGGTGGCTTACTGTTAATGAGGGCACTCAGCCCAAACGATTGACCTGGGAGTTTTTTAAGATCGCCTTCCAGGGAAAGTATGTGGGAGCCAATTACGTGGATGCTCGTAGGAGGAGTTTCTAAATTTAACTCAGTGAGATCAATAAGTGACCGAGTATGAGGCTGAGTTTTTGAGACTGAGCCATTATGCACGAGGTATGGTGGCGTCTAAGTACGAGCGATGTGTCTACTTTAAGGATGGCTTTAGAGATAACTTGTGGGTTTTGATAGCTCCGTATAGGGAGCGAGATTCTTTTACCCTGGTTGAGAAAGCGAAGATCACCGAGAAGGTTAAGCGCGCTGAGTACCAAAATCAGAATAGAGAGAGGTAGGAATAAGAGGGATTTGGAGCCATCGGGTGCGGTACATAGGACTAGGAAAAAGGCCAGAGTTGATGGGTCGGTTAGAGTTGGGCCCTCTGTTGCTGCTACTGGACTGCAACCATGTACTGATTGTGGTAGATGCCATTAGGGCGAGTGTTGGAAGAGTACTAGGGCATGCTTGAGATGTGGGTTGTTGGAACATCACATTAAAGAGTGTTCACTAAGGGCTGATCAGAGGCAAGCTCCGGGTACTATTATTGTAGAACCACCGAGGGTAGTTCAGCATCCACCGAGGGGCTATGGTCAGGCTATAGGCCGTGGGCAGAGAGCACAAGGTAGAGGTGCCAGATAGATCGAGGTGAGGCAGCCGGCTCTAGTTTATGCTGCTCGTCGTTGAGAGGATGGAGATGCCCCAGACGTCATCACAGGTACGTTTCTTATTTTTGATGTACCATATACTGCATTGATAGATATATGATCCACTTAACTTAGCATGTTCAACGATAGGAGTTTGTCGGCTGAGCTGTAAGTCAACCCAACTTGGATCGAGCAGATTAAGGGTAAATAGCGGGAGAAGGAGTCTTTGGGTCTTCGATCTGGTAGATTCAGCATGGTAGCATTACGGACTTTGGGTTGAACTTTGAGGGTGTATTGTATTTTCGAGGCCAGATATGTGTACCAAACGATACTGATCTGAGGCAGTCTATACTAAGAGAGGCACACAGTAGCCCTTATGCTATGCATCCCGGTGGAAATAAAATGTACCGAGATCTTTGAGAGTTATATTGGTGGCCAAGATTGAAGCGAGAGATTACTGATTTTGTGGCTAGATGTCTGACATGCCAGTAGGTTAAGGCTAAGCATCAATTGCCTTCGAGTTTACTATAGTCGATTAAGATTCCCCTTTGGAAGTGGGAACGTGTGGCAATGGACTTTGTTAGTGGGTTGCCCTTGACACCCACTAAGAAGGATTCAGTTTGGGTCATGGTGGATCGATTGACCAAATCAGCGCACTTCATACTGGTTTGTATCGATTATTCTTTGCAAAATTTGGTGAAGCTTTATATTTCTGAGATAGTGAAACTACATGGGGTACCATTTTTGATCATTTCTGGTAAGGACCCTCGCTTCATGTCTCCGTTTTGGAAAAATTTACAAAAGGATCTAGGTTCAAGATTGGACTTCAATACTACGTTCCATCCTTAGACTGATGGTCAGTTAGAGAGGGTGATTCAGATATTGGATGATATGTTGAAGAGTTGTGCTATTAATTTCTGAGGCAGCTAGGAGGATTATCTGTTACTGGCAAAGTTTGCTTATAATAACAGCTTCCAGTCTAGCATTTAGTTGGCACCTTACGAGGCACTGTATGGTCGTAAGTGTCGTACTCCTTTATGTTGGACTGAGTTGGGTGAGTGACGTATTCTGGGACCTGAATTGGTTTCTGACGCTAAGGATAAGGTCAGACTGATTTGGGATTGACTAAAAGTGGCATCGGACAGGCAGAAATCTTATGCGAATCTGAAAAGACATGAGATTGAGAATTCTGTGGGGGATTTTGTTTTTCTTAAGGTCTCTCTATGGAAGAAAATTTTGAGGTTTGGTTGTAAGGGAAAGCTGAGCCCTAGGTTTATTGGATTTTATCGTATTCTGAAGCAAGTAGGACCGGTTACTTATCAGTTGGATTTACCTCCGGAGTTAGATCGGATTCATGACGTGTTCCACATTTCTATGTTGAGGCGCTACCACTTTGATCCTATGCACATTGTTCCTGTTGAGGAGATTGAGGTTAGGCCAAACTTAACCTTTGAGGAGGAGCCAGTTTAGATTCTGAATCGTGACGTAAAGGTTCTGAGGAGGAAATCTATTCCATTGGTTAAGGTTCTATGGCGTAAGCATAGCACTGAGGAGGCTACGTGGGAGCCTGAGGATGCGATGCATCAACAGTTTCCTCACCTGTTCTGACCAAGAAAATTTCGAGGGCGAAATTTTCTTTTAGGGGGTAGAATTGTAACTTCCTAAAATATCTATTTTTGTTTTTTGTGTGTGTGACATAAATACTTGTTTGCTTCAATGGTTAAGTGCTCTGGGTGTGTATGTGAGGTCCCAAGTTCGAGCCACGACTTGGGAAAATGTTGGTTCTTTTAAATAAAGCCCTATCTTGGGTTAGAAGGCTTTTAAGTAAAAGTTGGTAAATAATTAACAAAATGGGCCTATTGGTGTGGTGGTTGAGTGGAGTGTTGGTGTGAAAGAGGTTTGTGTTCAAGTCTGGGCTAGATTATTATTTTTGCTTGCTCGTCTAGAAGAGTTTGTATTGGATTAAAAAGCTGAGTAGTTGGATGTAGTGGGATGTAGTGAAGTGATTTAGGGGATTAGGCAATATCTGGTAGTTTTTATTTTTGCTAAAAATTCAGTTATTCTTCTTTCTTAAAAACTCTCTGCCGTTTTCTTCACATTTCCCCTTGCTATCGATTTTTGCCTTCCCATTTGCTGAGCTGTCTTTTTCTTCCTTTCTCTTACAGCTATTTTTCTTGTTTTGACCTCTCTTTTACTTCATTCCTGCGCAACTTCCTCATCGCTCTTTCTGGGCTTATTGAAGGGTTGATTATCGTTCATCAATGTTCTAAGTGCGTGAAATTCCTGTTATTCGATAGAAGGTACTGGATTGCTCGGAAATGTGTACGCATAAAAAATGATACAGGTGTACCCGAAAACGTAAAAAATAAGGTTTCAACAAAAGTTAAAAACCCTACTGTCGACGCCACAGGGGCGTGTGGTTGGTCGTGTGCCCCTACACGACCGTGTGATCGATAAAGCTAGGCCGTTCGTGAAGGACACGATCGTGTGATGGCCAGGTAGGCCATGTGCAACACACGGGCTGGACTGAATTAGGCTGTATGGGCCACACAGGCGTGTGGGATTTTGGGCCAGGCCGTGCTATCCACACGGCCAAGGCCAATTTGAGCCGTGTGGGTCACACGAATGTCTAGGCCCACATGGGCGTGTGTGCCCACAGGGGCAGACCACATGGGCGTGTGAGCCTATTTTTATTGAAATGTTTGCTAAGGTTGCAAGGGTCGCCCAAGTCGATTGTGAACCATCCATAGGGTCGATAAGCACTTCTTAGGCCCTTAACTATATGTTATTGATTATGTGAATTGCGTACTGAGCATGTTATACACCGGCATGTATACTGAACTATATGTGTATCTGATAAACTCATTATAGCATGACATATTATACTATGTTGCATTGTATTGGGTTGGGGTTGATATTATTCGGAGGAAGTGTACTGAAAGGCTTTTAAGCCTAATATATTGGTAGCCTACCTACAAATTACTGTTTTGTGCCGCATTCGGTACTACATAGAGTGTAGGGATGGGTGGGTTGATTAAATCCCCACATAGAGTGTAGGGTTGGACGAAGACGGTGTGTAGAGGCTAGTTGGCTAGGACTTTGCTACTATGTATCTGCTACTGTTACTGATGGGCTTAGGCCTTTGTGTATATTAATTTTGATACTGTATTGGGCTAAGGCCTAACTGATTCTGATACTGAAATAGGCTTAGGCCCATGACTGCTATTAACTGTGCACTGCGATTGTTGCTTGTTTTGCTCTACGGGATTACACATTGAGTTTACGAAAACTCACCCCTCTTTGTTTAATGTGCACAGGTAATCCCTCAGACCTAGATGGATCGGTGCGGTGAAGGAATTAATGGTGACCACAGTTTTGGACTGTCATGGTTTTAATTTATGATTATTGGTTTTATTTTTATTCTATTTTTACCGGTTAAATTTTTGGGTTGTAATTGGACTTTTGGACTTTGGTTTGGTTTTGGGTTTTAAATATCTTTACTTTATAGATTACCACTGCTAGTAGTAGGAAACCTCAGTTTTCAAAAGAAACAAATGATTTTCGAAAACGCACGATTATTTTAACTATTTAAAAAGCTTCTGCATTAAATAACGTTTTGAAACTATCGACTAAATGAGTAACACGATTTTGGAACTAATAAGATATTAAGATAAGTAATTCAAAGGAAATGGCTTTATTGCGACGACACGATTTTCAAACACCCTATCATGTGACATCACGAGATCCGACCATAGCGTCTAGGCCGAGTTTGGGATGTTACAGAAATCTTTTTGATTTCTAGGTGAAAAAGGTAAATTTTTTGGTAGAAGGACCAAATTGCAAAGAAAGCAAAACTTTCTTTCTTCTCTTCTCTTCTAACGTGAAATGCATGGAAAGATGATAGAAATTCTCATCTTTCCTTCATTATAAACTAAATAAATAATAATAAAATAATAAAATATCTCATTAAAATATTAATAAAATAATATTTATCTAATTAAATAATTATAAAATATCATCAACATCATCATTGCATTCTAAATTTCTCTCTCTTCTAATTGACCATTTTGCCCTTTGTGATCTTTTAAAATTCCATCATTGAATCATCACATAATTTGGTAAAATTATGATTTAGTCCCTCATAATTCTTTACCTATTCAATTTGGTCCTAATTCATCCATTTTCCTTAGTTTCTAGATCATTTCACCCTTAAAATATTTGCACTATTGGTCCTTTAATGTTTCATATTTACACTTTAACCCCTCAAGTTTTGAGTATTTACTCTTAGGTAGCAAAATTTTTCTCACTTTTACCATTTAGTCCTTTCTTGAATTAATATATCATAATATACTTCCCAATGTTGTCATAACTCCAAAATTTTCCTTTTTATCGCTTTATTTCCTTATTTTACTATATCAAAGATAATATCTTACTATAAAAATTTCCGGGTATTACACAACCAGCCTCTACCCACCATCTCCGTCCAACTCTACACTCCATGTGGGGATTAAATAAACCCACCTATCCCTATACTCCAAATAGTACCGAAAGTGGCACAAAATAGTAATTTCAAGCGGTGCTGTCAGTATATTAGGCTTAAGAGCCTTTCAGTACACTTCATCCAAATATAATCAACCCAACCTAATGCAATGCAACATATAATGAGATGTCATGCCATCACAGGTCTATCAGATACACATACGGTTCAGTGTACATGCTTATATACATAACATGCTGAGTATTCACGTAATCGATTTCACACAAATGCGGGCCTAAGTAGTGCTTACCGTGAAACACCCCACACCCGGCCCACGAGCCTGGACCGGATCTGGTATGTTCCTTGATGTAAACCGGTTCAAAATTCTTTTGTTACTTTGAAAACTGTGTGTTTTGAGGATAGTTTGTTTGTGGGTTAGGCTCGAGTTGAAAACAAGTTTATTTTTATATTGAAAACCCATTTATTTCAGGTGACAAAACATTTAAAGTTTATTTTAAATTAAATTGACTTAATCTTTAAATAACATAAATTTGTAACATAATAATTAAAACAACAATAAAGTCATCACTATGGCCTTATTACAAAAAACAAAACCCAAAATAAAATTTGTAGAGTACTTAAATAAAATAAAATGTCCAAATTAAATAAAACTTTAAGCTGAGCATGGCCACAACAAGTTCTGCCGTCTCGGTCCATCACTGTTCATCACCTGAAACATGTTCCCACAACGGGGTGAGTCAACAGACTCAATGTGTAACCAACACTAAAATTTGATAGACTTAGGCATACCATACATATCATGTTCACATAATAATTCAAGATAATGATGCAACCTGAACCCAAACCTAGATGCCATCCGCTACACATCCCCGTACCAACTTGCACACCGTGGGGACTACTAAGTCAACCTTCCATCCGCTACACACCATCGAAGGCAGTCGCTGCAGTCGACGTGTTCATCACCCATATAAATTTCGTGGCATAGCCACCAGATTAAATAATTGTGTCATGAGACACCACATTCAGATAATGTAACCGAAGTTACCACATTCAGATAATGTAACCGAAGTTACCACATTCAGATAGTGAGACTGAAGTAACCACTTTCACTTCCCCTTTTTCATATAACCCGAATGCCCCATATTATTCATATCATGCATATCATACTTAAATTCACATTCATGTCACTTTTCACATGTTAAATATAACATATTTCGTAATCCTAGTAGGAGTAGGAAACGTACCTGAGTACTTTGTACCGTAACACGGTACCTTAGCCATATTCACATTCTTATAAACATGCACATATTAAATATTGCCATAAAATATATTAAGAATTAGTGTGGAATACACACCTGATATTAATGCTTTTCTGAAAACTCGAAAACTCGATCTAACGCTTTAGATTCTTAACTCCTACATTCGGCCAAACTAGGATTTTAACAAAAAGAACCATTCGGCCATAAACCAAATTCCAGTAGGATTAGTACACTTATATGCTTACCTTGCTGTCGAATTGACTATAGTCAAATCCCGAAACTTCGCAGAGTTCTCCCCTTGCAATCGGCTAGGCACTGAAATCACTTAACTAATTAGTTTCAGCTTTTAAGCGAAATAAGAAATAGACCTTCATACCAAAATAAGCCTTGGCCGAAAATTCATGTACACTTACCTTAGGGATCTAAATCCCGAAATTGCTAATTCCCTTTGGTATTTGTCGAAATCACTTATAGACTCATATATTAGATTCGATTGCAATCACTTAAACATAATCAATGGCCTTTGGCCGAATCCATGCCTTACTTTAGATAGCCGAATCCTGAATGCTCTCCTCTAGAAGTCGGCTTACTGCAAAACAAATCCCAAAATTCCTAAAAGAACAGATTTCATGGTTGAATAAGAGTCAAATCAAATGCTGTATTTTGGCTTTTGTTCTACACATGTCGACAGAGGAGGAATAAAGAGAAATAAAAGAGATTCGGCCATAGCATACTTACCTATCCAAATTGATTTGAGAAGGGATCAAAAGAGATCTCTAACCTGGTTACTATTTAGCCTAGACTGAGAAGAGATGAGGTAGAAGAATTTTGACAATGGCTTAGGGAGTTAATGAAGATTCGGCCTTAATTAAATTAAAGGAAAATAATTTTGGGGTTCGGCCTTTAAAGAATGTGGAGAGGGAGAGTATGAAGCTTTATGAGTTCCGGCTATGGTGACTATAGGAAGAGAATGGTTTCGGCTAGCAAGAAAGGTTGGGAGAGAAGGAAAAGAGGGAAATTCGGCTAGGGAGAAGATGAGAGACTAAACAAAAAGAAGAAAAAGATGGATACTTCAACTAAGAATTTCGGCTAGCACTCAAACACTAGCCCTTCCTCACTTTTCTCCTCTTATCACCTCATAAAATAAAAGAAATAATCTATCATTTATCTCTTGAAAATAATCTATTATTTATCCCCTATTTAGCCAAAATTTAAAGAGAATAAAACTCCTCTTTTAAGAGCCTTAATGCCGTCCACCTCTCTGCTTCTAGAAGCAAAAATAAAACTTCTTTTATTTGCTTCCCATGTGACTCGAACTTAGGCCCAATTCCCTTGTATGTGGCGCCATTTCCAGAGGCCCAAAGTGGCATCTCCAAGCCACTTTTCCAAGCTTGTTTGTGTGTCAAACTTCTTCTATTAATTTTCTTAAGGCCACCTTATTTCACTTTCCTCTTTTAACTTAAGTTTCCAAAATGTTCACTTTCCTCTTTTAACTTCGGTTTCCAAAATGTTCACTTTCCTCTTTTAACTTAGGTTTCCAAAATGTTCACTTTCCTCTTTTAACTTAGGTTTCCAAAATGTTCACTTTCCTCTTTTAACGTAACATTTCCATACATTCCCAGGTTTCCAAAAATGTTCAAAATGCATTTATAACACATAAGACATGCCATTTCGTACAATTAAATCGAAAATGCATAGGCCCTTTTCAGGGTGTTACATACCGACCCTACTGAAGGTTCACAGTTGACTTGGGCGACTCGTGAAACCTTAACAACATTTCAGCAACAATGGGTTCACACGCACATATAGCCTTCTTGTGTAGGCCCACACACTTGTGTGGCCCACACGGCCTAAATTTACCTTGGCCATGTGAATCTCACACACCTGTGTGGTTTACTCGTGTGGACCCATATGCCCGTGTGGCCCATATGGCCCAAATCAGTCTAGCCCGTGTGTCACACACGGCCTACCTGGCCATCACACGATTGTGTCATGTGCGCACGGCCTGACCTTGTTGATCACACGCCCATGTAGCATCGACAGTGAGGTTTTTGGCTTTCACTAAAACCTCATTTTTTGTGCAATCGAGTACACACCTGTATAATTTTTTGTGCCTACAAGCTTCCGAGCACTCTAGTACCTATAATTAACCAATATTTCACTCAATTAATCGCTTAACCAACTGAACTAAACTAATCCCGAAACGTGATAAACATCTTTCGAACAACGAAACCATTACCTTCTATCGAATAATAGGAATTCCACGCCCTTACAACGTCAATGAACAATAATCAGCCCTTCAATAAGCCCCTAATCACCAAACAACTCCTTATTAACACTAGTCCAAATCACAATTAAAGTTTAATAAAAAAACTAGACTTACCGAAAGAGCGACAAGGACGTTGCGAGAAGGAAGTAAAAGAGAGGTTAAAACAAGAAAAATAGCAGCAAGGGAAATGAAGAAAAAAGCGGCTTAGTAAATGGGAAGGCAAAAATTAGCAGCAAGGGGGAAAAGGTGAAGAAAACGGCAGAGTTTTTGAGAAAGAAGATCCAAATTTTTGGAAAAAGAAAAAACTATCAGATATTCCCTAATCCCCTAAATCACTCCA
The DNA here is from genome assembly GCA_025506655.1 of Gossypium rotundifolium. Taxonomy (NCBI): domain Eukaryota; kingdom Viridiplantae; phylum Streptophyta; class Magnoliopsida; order Malvales; family Malvaceae; genus Gossypium; species Gossypium rotundifolium. The sequence goes on from CP106727.1 coordinate 12,070,292, forward strand.
CTACTTCCCACTACATCCAACTACTCAGCTTTTTAATCCAACACAAACTCTTCTAGACGAGCAACCAAAAATAATGCTCTTGCCCAAACTCGAACATAAGACCTCCTTTACACCACACTCCACTAGGCCCATTCGGTTAATTATTTACGAACTTTTACTTAAAAGCCTTCTAATCCAAGATGAGGCTTTATTTAAAAAAAAACCAAAATTTCCCAAGGCATGGCTCAAACTTGGGACCTCTCACACACTCCCAAAGCACTTAACCATTAAGTAGACAAGTATTTATGTCACACACACACAAAAACAAAAATAGATATTTTGGTGCGTTACAACTATTTTGTTGTTAATGTTTGGCTATTATATGAAACTTGTTTTATTGTTAATTTTGCTACTATTTTAGAGCCATTTGCTTGTTAAGTTGCACTTATCTTAGTATTGTTTAAGTATAAAGACTTTTTTCTAACTCATTTCCAATTTGTTAGGAAACACTTATTTTGATATTTTTAATGTATTTGGTGTATTATATTTTAAAAAAATTATATAAAAATAAAATTAAAAAATAATAAGGGTCAGGCCAGGCCAAACCACGCTTGAGTTTTAACATTTTTATCCATACCAAACTTGGACAAAAAATCTAAGCTACTTTTTAGGGATCCAGCCCGAAACTAACGTTTTGTTAGTCCCAGCCATGTACAACGCTCCTCCAAACCACTTCCAATCCATCAAACATCACCCATTGATAAATCGTAAAAGCAACATATTTTAGGCGCATATTTAGTATGTTTTTGAATGATTTAGCCCTTGTTTTATGTAAAAAGGTGCTCTTAATCCTTTCTTTTCATGTTTTTACTCAGGAAAGCACCCGAGGATGAAAAGAATGAGAAATGGGCTTAAAACGGGCCAATTGGGCCAAAAAGGAAATCGACACGGCCTGGACTTCAAGCCACACAGTCGTGCCTCGACAATTAACTAAGACACAACCATGCCACGATTTACACGGCCGTGCCATAATTGACAGAATCAAGACACGGCCTGAAAACGATTTACACAGGCGTGTACCATCGCCGTGCCCCTGTTACGGGAGAGAGCAATTTCACTCAGATTTGGATACTTAGAGCCAAAGAAACACTTTCCAAAGCTTATTCAAACACTGAGTAGGAGGTATACTTGAATTGGGACACTTAGAGGCCAAGTAAATCATCCTAAAAGTCTATATAAACACCCTAAGTGTAACCTGAAAACGGCCGTTAGGCAGTGAGCTAGGCCAAGAAGCCGAGCCAGGAAGATCACGTTTTGTGGAATCACTTAAAGATAGCCAAGTGCATCCATCTCGAAGAGCCAGAATTCTACTCAAGACGGCGAATTTCTCCTTCGATTCCTTCAGGGGGTTTTAAGGATTTTCTATGTTTTGTTTTATCTTTTCTCTTGAGATGTTTTCTTTATTTGTTATGAACTAAACCCTTCAGATACCTGAAGGGGATGAAACCTAGATGAATCTTGTTATTGAATTCTTAATTATATGATAAATTCTTAGTTTGTTCTTAATTATGCATGCTTAATCCAAATCTGATATGCTTAGATGGAGGAGGAATAGACCCTGCTTAAGAGTAGATTGAGCATAATTAAGCGGAGTTGATCGCATGTCTAGAGATAGGGTGACGAGATTTTGCCAGATTAGGGTGAAACCTAATATGGGAATCAATAGATCGATTTACTGCTATTCTAGGGGGTTATTATAAGCAAACGAGAGTTCCACTAATTAACCTAGGGTTAGACGTTATTCGCATCAAGAGAGGGTTTAATATACGTTAGGGAGTCTTACGGATCAAACTATGTAAATAAAATCATATGGTTCAGTATTAAATAGCAAGTGATATTAGGTGGATTCTTCCTGAGGGTATCGTTGTGATCAATTGAGTTTTTTTTTAGTTATTTCCCTATTCGTTCTTTTTGTCTTTGTCTTTAGCTTAGAAATCATTAAACTAGATTAAATCAACCAATCACTCAATATTTTAGGCTAAATAATAAAAAGAAAGTAAGTATTAGTACTTTTAGTTCCTTTGAGTTCGATAGGTACACTTGCCTTTAATCGTTGTCAGAGTTAGTCTCAAGGTTTGATCTCATTCATTATAAATTTTAAAGCTCTGATTTCAGCGATCAAGTTTTTGGCGCCGTTGCCGGGGAACTAAAATATTAAGAAAGCTCTATTTTTATTACTTTGGCCACTATTTTTATTATTTTAGTATCTTTTGCTAATTTTATTTCTTCATTATTTTTTCCTCGCAGGTACCTCTAGTTTATGACTAGAAGGAACTTGACAGGACCTTTAGAATACGATAGTGAAATTGAAGCTACCGCTCGAAGGAATCGTAGAGAAATTAGCTGAGCCCTAAATTACACGGAAGAAGAGCGAGAAGACAGATCCAATCCTACTGAAGGGATGGACGAGAATAATCCACCACGATATGTGGAAGAAAACAATGCTCCGCGTACTATGATGATTATGCTAAACCTTATTTAACAGGAGCTTAATCTAGTATTGTTAGGCCTGCTATAGCCGCTAATAATTTTGAATTAAAGCCTAACACAATACAAATGATTCAACAATTCATTCAATTTGATGGTTTGCAGGACGAAGACCCGAACACTCATATAGCTAATTTTTTAGAGTTCTATGATACTTTCAAAATAAATGGCATTTCTGATGATGCCATTCGTATTCGGTTATTCCCCTTTTCATTAAGGAATAAAGCCAAACAGTGGTTGAACTCATTACCACGAGGATCAACCACTACATGGGAAAAAATGACCAAAAATTTTTTATTAAAATATTTCCCACCGACCAAAATGGCCAAATTACAGAATGATATCTCTTTTTTGTGCAGATGGATTTGGAGATGTTATACGATGCATGGGAGAGATACAAGGATCTCTTGAGGAGATGTCCACACCACGGATTACCTTTGTGGCTTCAAGTCCATACTTTTTACAACGGTGTAAATCCCTCAAGAAGGCAATTAATTGATTCAGCCACCGGTGGAACTTTAAATAATAAAACTCCTGAAGCCGCCAACGAGTTCATTGAAGAGATGTTACTGAATAACTATCAGTGGCAAGTTACAATGACAAAACCAACAAAATCAGCCGGAGTTTACAACCTCGATGCAGTGACCATGTTGTCAAATCAGGTAGAGTTGATGAATAAAAAGCTTGACAGTTTATGTTCCTCGCAGGTACACCCAGTCATGCAGTGCGACGCAAGTGGAACTGTGGCGAATCCTGAGTACCCACCCTACCAACCGGACACAGAAACCGAACAGACAAACTATATAGGTAATAATTTCAGATCTAATAACAATCCTTATAGTAACACTTACAATCCAGGTTGGAGGAACAACCCAAATTTTTCATGGGGAGGCCAAGGAAATCAAGGAAATCAAAGACAACAACCTCTTCAAAACTTCCAAAATCAGCCATATCTACAAGAGAAAAAAGCCAAGCCTCAAAGAGATGCTGACAAAATTTATGGCAAACACAGAAAATCGATTCCAAGAAACTGAGAAAACAATTAAAAGTAATGAGAACCGAATGGGGGAACTTACAAAGTCAGTGAAGAAAGCAACTAATGCAGTCGAACAACTTGTAAAGCTACTGTCAGAATAACCACAAGGATGTCTACCAAGTAACACAGAGATCAACCCAAATGAGCAAATTCAAGCCATCTCAGTTAATGATAGTAAAGGGTTAGAGGAACCCATTCCAATACAAGAAAATAAGGTAGACGAAGGTAAGGTAGAGGTAACACAAGAAAAGCCAAAACTAATAATCAAGGAGTACCAACCTCGCATACCTTATCCCGAAGTGATAAAAAGAGATGATTCAGAAGAACAGTTCGGTAAGTTTCTTAAACTCTTAAAGAAATTACATATTAACTTACCTCTTCTTAAAGCTCTTTTTCAGATGCCAGACTCGAGGAAATTCTTAAAACAACTCTTGACTAACAAACGCAAATTAGATGAAGAGCACTTCATGAAATTAAACGCAGCATGCTCATTAATGTTACAGAATAGACTACCACGAAAGCTAAAAGATCTAGGGAGTTTTACAATTCCATGTTTAATTGGTAGTTTAGCTATTGATAACGCATTAGCTGATTTAGGGGCAAGCATAAATGTCATGCCTTATACATTATTTAAACGACTATGTCTAGGGAAGCCCAAACAAACTAGGATGAGTATACAATTAGTTGATAAAACTATTAGAATTCCTAAGGGCATTATCGAAGATGTTCTTGTTAAAATGATAAATTTGTTTTCCCAGTAGATTTTGTTGTTTTAGATATGGATGAGGATAATACAATCCCCTTAATTTTAGGAAGACCTTTTCTAGCAGCTGTCAAGACTAAAATTGATGTTGCCATAGAAGAACTCATACTTTGTGTTGGTGACGAATCAATCAGTCTTCAAACTCTTCACTCGGCCAGGACAACAATCGATAAAGGTAAGAAAGTGAATACAGATGATAATCAAATTGTTCAACCTTTATCGCAGGAAACACCACAAAGGCACAACCCTAAGCCGACTCATAGATCCCAAATCGACAAAGAGGAATCACACAAGGAACAAGACCTTAGAATCGAAAATTTAGAAGAGCAGAGGACACAAGTCAATGAACAATCGAACCCACACAAAGTAACACTAGAAAAACCACCAGAAGAACTCGTAGGAACATCAAATCACTTCAAAATAGGAGACCATGTGCTACTCGACAAATTCGATCCTCGCATCATCACAACAGACTTAAACATAAGCAAGGAAATTTCTCTTAAGGTACACGATATCTTCCCCCATGGACCAATCGAGGTAAGCAATCCAACATTTGGCACTTTTAAGGTAAACGCTTCTCGACTTAAACCTTATCAAGAAAATAAAATTTTAAGCAAGAGGGAACATATTCAAACCTTTAAACCTCCCTAATTTTTCTAATTCGAGGAAAGTCCAGCTTAAGACTATAAACGAGCGCTTCTCGGGAGGCAACCCGAGTACTAACACTATTTACTTTCAAATTTATTTTCAGTTTCTTTCCCTTCCTTCTTTCTTTCCTTTTAAACTAACCGGAAGTGCAGAACTTCAAGGCCACATGGCCTTATACACGACCGTGTCCGTGACCGTGTGGACCACTAGAACCACCGTACTGACACAACAGAGGCTGTACGAATCAGTCCCAACCACCCCACGACGTCACGGATCCAACCACTCCCCCACGGGCACCAGTAAATTGGCACGGCCGTGCTCCACAATTGTGTGAAGCCACTGACTTATCAGACACGGGATAAACACGCCCATGCCACTCAACCGTGCCAACACATTGCCTTTTCAAGAACGAATGTGGCACCTAAAAAATGAGCGTGGGTGAGCAAACACGCCTAGACACAGGGCCGAGCGATGCGGCCGTGTAATTCAACACACCCTCGGTGCACAGGTGTAGGAACATGCCAGATTTGAGACCCTATTTAAACCCCACAGCCCTCCTCCTTCTCCCCTCATTTTTCTTCCTTCTTTTTATTTCTTTCTTTAAAAAAAAGTGTCCAGACTCTTGAGCTACACTAGAATCATGCCGAAGAAGTGTAAGAAAGCAAGCATTGTATCCTTAAAGGAGACCCCAACACATAAGTTCATGCCGGCCACTTCATCCAAACACAAAGCCAAGGGTCTTTTAGACCATTTAAATTCTTCTTTATGTTTATTTTCCCCTTTATCCTACTTATCTATAATTCTCTTCTGCTTAATATATTTTAAATTATTTTAGTTTTTTGGTTTTTGGTTCTAAAGGCTGCTTGGGAATCACGCACCACAGCCTTAGATCACACCTACCTCGCGAACTATCCAACAATAATGACTCCTTAGTCTATTAGTCTTTTCTTTCAATTTCAGTTTTCTTATTAGTCTCCTTCTCTTTATTTCCTTTCTCTTTAATTATAGTATTAGTATATTATTAATGTTTCTTTAGATTTCTTGGCTAGATCTTTGTAAGTTACCCAATTTCTTTATCTAGCACAAAGATCATCGGTAGACACCCCACCAGGCCCATAGAAAACACCACCTTCTCCACCTACTTTCTACCACCAAAGACGCCAACTCCCAGAATCATCCACAATTCAGGAAGTGTTACTTCTCCCCTTCTCTTTTGATTATTTTGTTACATAATTGTTTATCTATATTTGTACATTGAGGGCAATTTACATCTTAAGTGTGGGGGGTAAAAGTACCTGACTTTTTGCATTATTCTCAAATCCTAAATTTTAGTCTTGTTCCTAAGTAAGTTTCTCATATTATTAATTAAGGTGAAACTTTTAATAATTTATGATTTTTATTGATAAGCTCTTGAATAAGTCATTGATAATTGTGCATTGATGATTTATACGTGAGGAATACTAGAGAATCAAGCATGATAAGTCGATTTTTTAAAAAAATTTAAAATTTCCTAGGTTGTTGAACTGAATTTGAATACTACCTTGAAGCTTGAAATTTACAGGATTGATGTCAAATACCCATAATTTGTGTGAGATTTTGAGCCTTATAGAGGATATATTCTTTTTCATGCTCACTTTATTGATTATGAGTGTGTCAACACTGAATTGTTATTCTAGAACTTGCCTTGATTATACATGTCGAGACCACATTAATAATTTGATATACTGAGATGATAAAGGCACCTAGGTTTTAACCCATTCACTCCACTAAAAAGCTTACCTACATAATTAACCCCTAGTGAACCCCGTTGATCTTAACAACCCTTTTTATTGAATTACCTGCTTGATATTAACCCAAAACCCTTTGTATTTGTTATCACCATTCTTTTTTACTACCCTTCTATCGAGAATTGAATTGATCGCCATCAATTAGTTTATTTCAGTTGATAAAGTTCTTTCTTTATTATGTGTTTACTTAGTTTGTTCTTAAAAAAAAACCAAAAGTATATTCAAGTAGTAGATTAAAGGAGCTTATGGTTTAAATTCCAATTGTTGAAGAAGAGCTCAGATTAAAAGTATTATCAATAGTAGTTGTAACATCCCAAAAATGGGGTTATTTGGAATTTAATTATTTTCTTATGTAAGAATTGCTATGTCATTATTTATGGAATAATAATGATCAATTTAAGGCTTTGTGTTGGCTCGATTTGGTAGGAAATTTTAGTTTTAATTTTTAAGGTAGGAAGCCTTGGCAAGAGGGTGTTATAAGAATAAATGAGGATAATTTGGGCATAAAATGAGCTTAGACCAAGTGGCAAAGCAAGCCCACTTGAGAGCTACATGTGACGCCACCAAGGGAGCAAGGAGAGCTTGTGTTCGAGTCATGAAATCCTCTTTTGGCACTATGTTGGACTAAGATAGGAAGGAGAGTTTCTTCTCTTTTAAACTCTTTATTTTATGAGATAATTAAGGATTTTATTTAATATTAATTTCTAAGGATAATTAGGATGATATTAATTCATTTTGATAAACAAAATAAAAGGGTGATAAAGGAGATATTAGTTGATTTACTTGGGATTAATTCAAATTATTTTGAATTTAATTAAACAAGGGGCTAGGAGTGATTCAAGGAAAATTTATGGATGTTGGACTCTTGGGAGAAGAGGTGGACTGCAAGGACACTAGGGGGTGCCAATGCTTATATAAGCACCTAATTGTTCACCCTATTTTCTTTTTTTCCAAGTTTTCTAGCCAATCTCTAAACCCTCTCATCTCATATTTTCTTTTCTTTTTACATTCTCTCCAAAACCATAGCCAAACTCTCATTACTTACCCTTGCCAAACCTAATTCTTTAATCCCTCTTCTTCTATTTCCTACTAGCCAATCCTCCACATCTCCATAGCCATCTATTTCTTTTCTTCATAGAATCAAAACCCTATTGTCCTACCTCCAAATAGCCGAATCTAATACCTATCAAGTCAAATTCCTTCTCTTTCTCTACTTGGTCAATAGTATAGTGGTTTCTGGATTTCTCCTACATCCAATTGAAGCAGAGGTAGGAAGTATTAGTCAGATACTATTTATTTTTCTTTTTCCTTCTCTTCTGTGTCTCTGTCGACATCCATAAGGGGGGGTAAGTGCCGATTTCAATAGTATATTAACACCCTTGTGAAACCGATTTCTTTCTAGGAAATTCGGATCTCAAAGCGTAAAGGTGGATCTTCCATTCCTTAGTCAATCGATTGGTAAGTAGGTGGTAAGGATTTATGGTAAATGGAGTGCTATTCTAATAAGTCATTAATGATTAAAAAGTCAAGGCTATTGGTATTATTTACTAATCGATGGTGGTTGGCGAGCGTAATTGGGAATTGAGTCCGTGATTAGGAACCGAAAGGATAAAGGTAAGATTCGTTCACAAGGAATCCTCTCAAATTAATTGGTTTACGAATGGCCCATATCACTAACTCTATTATGGCGAATATAGGAACAAAGAGATATAAGGTGGCGATTGATTATCTTCTGGATTTAAGACTATCGTGGTAACAGTGTGTACATACACACTATATAATATATTAAATATGCTTAACTTTGTGAATGCTCATTTTATGAATGTAGCATTGGATTGAATACCAAATCGGTATAAGTGGTGATTCAGGTAAGCACTGCTAATGTGATTTATTGTTATTAATGCTTTTGGTAAGCATGATGTGTTGACACATGAAATTTACGAATGTGATGGCATGAAATATATGTATGTTTATCTGCTGTGGGATTGATGAGTGGAGGGGCAGATTTTCGTGTCGACGGGCACCAAGTGTTTTGGTAACACACCGTGACTATATGTCACCAGAGGTTTGGTACCTCCAGAGGTTTGGTACCTCAATAGCGACTTGTCCCCGTGGTTAACACCACCGTGGGTTGGCCCCACTTGAGATATGGGATCGCCCCGCCAGCTGATTTGGTATCACACGATGGGTTGGCCCCATCACCCGATTTGTGTCTACGGACACCGTTGTTTTGGTAACACATTGTGACTACATGTCACCAAAGTGGTTTGGCACCACCAAAGGGTTTGGTACCACAACGGGTAGACAAAGGGCGTATGGTTGGCTAGGTTGGGTACACATTATTTTGCATATTAGATGTTATATTTTGTGTATGAAATATATTTTAAAACGGGAAGGGTTACATATCGAGTCTTGGTGACTCACCTTCTCCATTAATTTTTCAGTGATGCTTAGATCATGGACATGGAGCCGAGGGACTTGAGGAGGCCATGCGGTGGATTTAAATTTAATGAGACTTTGATTTTTGTTATTTTAAATTTGGTTATTGGGTTGTTTTATTTTGGATGTAATAAGGCCTCATATTACTTTACTTTGGTTTTTTATGTTGATATTTTTATTTGTACTATGAAATTTGAATCACGCTGCTTTTATAAAATTAACACGGAAAATGTTTTATCGTACATCTAGCACATCCGAAAATTTGTGTAACAACTTGACTTAATTAAACGCTTAAATTGGACTAAGTATAATTTCAAAGAAGATAACTTAAAATGAGCGCCAACAAAACTTAAGTGGATTTAGAAAATGGGTTTCAATAACTTCTTCTTAGTGACGACCCATATTCGGTCCTAACGATTGGGCTGGGTTTGGCTGTTACAATTGGTATCGAGCCCAGTTCAAAACTCCTATCATGGGCCCAAGGCCCAAAAATGTTTTAGTAGGCCTTATTAATTGTTTTTGGTTTTAAAGCAAGATGGCCCGAGTCTCCCAAGACCGATCCGCCTGTAAGTATATCTAAACCTCTGTGAATTATATTCGTAGAAGGGTAGGAAGCATGGAACGAGATAGACTTATAGGAATTTGAACCCTAGGGTTAGATTACTCAAACACACAAGCTAAACATAAGACTTAAAGAACTAAACCAATCTATGACTTAGTCACCGAGCTAGGTGTGGTAACCCCTCAGACGCATGTTCAGGATTGGAACCTAAGAGCCGGTAATTAAGCGGCCCGAGTGACTCACCACCTCTTCGCAGTATCCTACCCGTGCGTGGCTCGGTTCACCCTAACTCGTAGGCTCAAGTGGTGTGGTAACCTCTCAGGCGCATGTCTAGAAAGGTTCTGGGAGCTTGGTATTTAAGCAATCACGTGACTCACCTCCTCTCCACACTAAACTCCGCCAAAAGTAGCTTGGGTTCACTCGACCAAGAAGGTTCTACATAGGTTAAACCTAATGACTAAAACCCAAAGGAATTAGCCATGTTTTGAAGGGAACGAACAATGTAAACCCTAATGTTTTTAAAATTTCAGAATAACTCTTTCAAATCGGAAAACATCATTTTTACAACGCTTTCCTTGAAAAACTTGATTTCGAAAAAATTACAAAAATGCCCTTGGGGTAAAATTACTAAAATACCCTGCTCATAAAATATCAAATCAATGGTTTTGTCCAAAATTTTAACTATTCTATAAATATTCAACAACTTAGCCATGAAAATCATCAAGAAAATATGTGGTTTTGGAAAAATTACTAAAACGCCTCAACTTACAAAATTACCAAAATGCCCTCGAGTACAAAAATTTTGCAACATCACCGCTTTTAAGAAGGAAAATTTTAAAAGGACCTCGAGTTTTATAATGGTTAAAACACCCTTGTTTTACAAAAATTACAAAATTACCCCGACGGACAAAATTACCAAAATACCCCGCTTCAAAGTGATGATGTATCTTTAAAATTTTACAACTTTTTCGAAAAACCCTCCAGCTTTTGGGAGTTTCAAAACAACCTACTCTACTAAAGTTTTAAAATTTCTTTTATTACTTAAAATACCTCAGAGGAAAATGACGAAAATACCTCAGGTTAGAAATGGATGTAAACGTCCAAGAGCTTAATAGGTATGGAAAGTATTAAGGAATGGATGCAAGAACTTCTTTGTGTGAACTAGGATAGAAGATCGAGACCTTGTTTGCACGAAAGAATCCCTAATTAAAATTTATTCATAAAATTTCTTCATGAGTAATGAAGTGGAACAAACGCTAATACATAAAATTTCTCTTAATCGATTAAAAGCGCAGAGATAGAATGAGTTCTAGAGGACGTGGACGCCGTGGACGCTAGTAGGGGTAGGATGATTTGTCTCGAACCCGCTGTCGGGACAAGGTTCAAAACGATGTACCACCGCCACCACCACCTCCAAATTTTTGAGTGGCGAGCAGGATCGACGGAAGGAGAGGCGATCGCAAGCAAAGTGTTGCGAGTCCTTGAATTGGTGGTCAATGGTGGAAATTTAGAGCTCAAAATCTGCTTCCGAGCTTAATTCGATCCAACGGAGCCGAGGTATTTTGGGCGTGTCGAGTGGCGCCAGTCAGTAGTATTGGCCGAGTCTACGGAAGAATAATGGATGATCTTGACCGACCGAGGAGGAAAAGTCGAAAGGGGCGGTGTCGCTTCTAAAGGATGAAGCGCACTCAGTGGTGGTCGATAGCTCGAGATGGAGCCACACCGATGATCTTACGGGACTACTTTAAACCGCCTTCGTAAGAAGTATGTGGGCACCAACACACCGACGCTGCAGAGGAAGGCTTTTCCGGTTTAGTGTAAGGAACTAAGTCCGTGGCCGAGTATGAGGCGGAGTTTTTAAGGCCGAGTAGGTATGCTGAGGAATCGTGAGCCACCGAACACGAGCCCGTGTCCGCTTGAGGACGGCCTTCGAGATGATCCGAGGTTACTTGATTGCCCCGCAGCAAGTTCGGAGTTTTCATCTCCGTGGAAAAGGCTAAAGTTGCCGAGGGATCAAGGAGGTCCGGAGGCGTAATTATAGTAGAAATAATTTGGGTCACCGATCCAAAGGGTAATGATCAAGAAGGCTAGGCAGTGGGCCAAATCAAAAAGAAGGCCCGTAGCTAATAATCGAGGCCGGCCAAAGGCAATCGTGGGAAGTCCCATTGGGAGGATGTTCACCGGTGATAGAGGATGTTTCGAGTGTGGATCTTTAGAACATCGGTCGTAGATTGTCCCCGAAAGCGAGCTCGGAATCACCCGTAGGGGCGTAACTGCATCAGACCGAAATGTGGGACCGCAGAGGGTCGTGGCAATGGCAGAGGAAGCAATGGTCCTAACCGAGGTCGAGGAACTCGTGGCGTAGGTTCAGTAAACACAGAGGCTAGACACTGGATTAGTCTATGCAAGGCGTCATGAGGAGGGTGACGACCGGATGTTATAACCCAGACGCTTCGATTTTTGGTCTCCCTTATTATGCATTGATTGACGGGGGTCTACACACTCACACGTAGCCGTGAGTGTGGTAGAGACTTTGAACCTAGACTCGAGATCGCCGCTAGGAGATGACCGTAGTGAGTCCTTTAGGTCACTCAGTAGTGGTAGACAAACTTTTAGAGACGCACTCTAGAACTCCAAGGGGTCGATTCGTATCGATCCGATGGAACTACCATTCGGGAGTTCGATTTGATCCTTGGAATGGATTGGTGGCTAAGTATCAGCGAATTTGGATTATGCGGCTAAGCGCATGGTTCTTAAGACTACCGAGAATGGTGAAGTGGTTATGATAGGTGATAGAAGGAATTACCTATCCAATGTGGTGTCTGCCTTGAAGGCGAAAAGATGGTCAAGAAGGGTGGTAAGGCGATTTGGTTCAATTTGTGCTTTGGAAGCTAAGGAGTCAAGAGTTGGAAAGGTCCGAACGGTTGGGGAATTTGTTGATGTGTTCCCAGAGGAACTTCCGGTTCACCCTGCATCGGAAGTCGAATTCAGATAGACTGCCACCCTAACGGCACCGTGGTTCATAGCACTCATCAATGGCACCAAAGGAATTGGTGGAGTCAAGGCTCGATTCGTGAGCTCTTGGATAAGGGTTTATTCGACCTAGCATATCTCCGTGGGGAGCGCTCGTGTTGTTTGTCAAGAAGAAGGACGGTTCTATGCGAATGTGCATCGACATCGCGCTTAAACAAGTTAACGATCAAAACAAGTACCCATTGCCTCGGATCGATGACTTATTTGACCGCTTGAAGGGGCGCTTGTGTTTTCAAGATAGACCTTAGGCTCGGGTTACCATCAACTTAAGGTGAAGGGGCCGATGTTCACAAGACGGCGTTTGAACTCGTTATGGGCATTACGAGTTTCTAGTGATGCCATTCGGTTGACCAATGCACCTACCATGCGCTCATGGATCTAATGAACGAGTTTTCAATAAGATTGGACCAATTTGTCGAGTGTTCATAGACGACATATTGGTTTACTCAAGGACGGAGGAAGAGCATGACAAGCATTTACGGATAGTCCTACAAGTGTTGAGGGAAAATAGCTTGTATGCCAAATTCAAGAAGTGCGAATTTTGGTGAGGGAGGTGACTTTCTTAGGTCACGAGTATCGTGGAAGGATTAGAGTGGATCCCCGCAAGATTGAAGCGGTATTGGAGTGGAAACCGCCTAAGTCGGGGCGTAGATAATGAAGTTTTCGGGTTTAGCGTGGTATTATCGGAGGTTTGTGGAAGGGTTCTCTCGATCGCAGCTACCGTTAACTAAGTTGCTAAGGAAAGGTGTTCCGCTTTGTATGGTCGGAGAAGCAAAGAAAGTTTCGATAAGCTAAGGAAAATTTTGACTAAGCTCCAGCTTTAGTACAACCCAAGCAGGAAATTATTCACGCCTATTGTGATGCATCTCACACCGGTTTGGGGTGTGTTGATGCGAGATGGGAAGGTAGTAGCCTATGCGTCCCGCAGCCTAAGACCGCATGAGGTTAACTATCCGACTCACGACCGGAGTTAGCCGCAATGCCTTCGCCTCAAAGTATGGAGACATTATCTTTATGGGGAGAAGTCGGTAATTTATACGGACCACAAAAGTTTGAGGTATCTTCTAACACGTATGATCTCAATCGAGAAACCGATGGATTGAGTCATAAAGGACTACGATCGCTCCATCGAATATCATCCGGTAAGGCTAACGTGGTGGTCGACGCTGAGCCTAAGGTCGTGGCGGATTTAAGAGCAATGTTCGCCATTGAGCCTATATGACGATGGAAGCCTTTTGGCGTAACTTCAGTTAAGCCAACATGGATCGAGGAGATTAAGAGCAAACAGTTAGTGGATGAAGGGCTAAATGCGAAGAGAATACAAGTTCGTAATGGTGGTGTAGAGGGTATAGTCCGACCGGTGATGGTGTGCTATGTTTTCGTGGACGGCCTTGTATGCCAAAGGATATGGAGTTGAGGCGTAAAATTCTCCGGATGTTTCATAGCAGCCCATACGCTATGCATCCGGAGGAAGCAAGATGTATGGAGATCTACTAAACAGCCTCCGTGGCCTGTTGAAGCGTGAGATAATGTAATCGTAGGGAAGTGTTTGACGTGTCGCAGAGTTAAGGTGAACACCGCTACCATCGGGTTACTTCAACCCAAAGATCCCTCAATGGAAGTGGGAGCGATCACTATGGATTTCGCTGCTGGTCTACCCCTTACGCCCAAAGAAGAAAGATGCGCTTTGGGTAATCGAGACCGTCGACTAAATCACCACTTCATACCGGTGAGAATGGATTACTCACCCGAAGCTTGCAAAGTTGTATGTGGTCGAGATAGTCGATTGCATGGTGTACCGTATCGCTTATCTCGGATAGGGACCCAAGGTTCACTTCGAGGTTTTGGAAAGCGTTACATCAAGCATTGGCACGCTGTTGATTTCAAGATGACTTTCCATCCTCGACGGACGGGCAATGAAAAGGTCATACAGATCTTAGAAGATATCTTTGAGGGTTGTGTCTTGGAATTCGAGGTAGTTGGGAGGAATTCTTACCTCTAGCTGAGTTCGCCACAACAATAGCTACCAAGCGAGTATTCGATGGCACCATACGAGGCAATCAGATGGACGGAAATGCCAACCCCGACGTGTTGGACGGAGTTGGGTGAACGACAAGTGTTGGGCCCGAATTGGTAGCGTAGATCAAGACAAAGTCAAAGTGATTCGGTCTCGCCTCAAGGAAGCATCGATAGGCGTAAGTCTTATGCCGATCTCAAACGCAAGGAAATGGAGTATGTGGGAGACAAGGTCTTCCTGAAGGTGTCGCTTGGAAGAAAGTACTAAGATTTGGGCGAAAGGGAAGTTGAGCCCAAGATTCATTGGCCCATATACTGATTGAAGCGGATAGGACCGGTAGCTTATCGCCTTGAACTGCCGCAGAGTTAAGTCGATACACGACGCTTTTCACGTATCAATGTTAAGACGGATTGGTCGATCCATCACATGTGGTACCCGTGATGTAAATCGAGGTTAACGCAGACTTATCTTTTGAGGAGGAACCGTTCGGATCTTGGATAGAGATATAAAGGTTCTACGAGGAAGTCGCGTGCCCTTAGTGAAAGTGCTATGGCGGAATCATGGTGCCGAGGAAGCTACGTGGGAACCCGAGGATGTGATACGGCAAATACCCTCATCTGTTTTAGTTATGTAATTTCGGACGAAATTTATTTTAAGGGGTAGAACTGTAACATCCCAAAATGGGGTTATTTGGAATTTAATTATTTTCTTATGTAAGAATCGCTATGTCATTATTTATGGAATAATAATGATCAATTTAAGGCTTTGTGTTGGCTCGATTTGGTAGGAAATTTTAGTTTTTAATTTTTAAGGTAGGAAGCCTTGGCAAGAGGGTGTTATAAGAATAAATGAGGATAATTTGGGCATAAAATGAGCTTAGACCAAGTGGCAAAGCAAGCCCACTTGAGAGCTACATGTGACGCCACCAAGGAGCAAGGAGAGCTTGTGTTCGAGTCATGAAATCCTCTTTTGGCACTATGTTGACGGCATAGGAAGGAGAGTTTCTTCTCTTTTAAACTCTTTATTTTATGAGATAATTAAGGATTTTATTTAATATTAATTTCTAAGGATAATTAGGATGATATTAATTCATTTTGATAAACAAAATAAAAGGGTGATAAAGGAGATATTAGTTGATTTACTTGGGATTAATTCAAATTATTTTGAATTTAATTAAACAAGGGCTAGGAGTGATTCAAGGAAAATTTATGGATGTTGGACTCTTGGGAGAAGAGGTGGACGGCAAGGACACTAGGGGGGGTGCCGAATGCTTATATAAGCACCTAATTGTTCACCCTATTTTCTTTTTTTCCAAGTTTGCTAGCCGAATCTCTAAACCCTCTCATCTCATATTTTCTTTTTCTTTTTACATTCTCTCCAAAACCATAGCCGAAACTCTCATTACTTACCCTTGCCGAAACCTAATTCTTTAATCCCCTCTTCTTCTATTTCCTACTAGCCGAATCCTCCACATCTCCATAGCCATCTATTTCTTTTCTTCATAGAATCAACCCCTATTGTCCTACCTCCAAATAGCCGAATCTAATACCTATCAAGTGCCGAAATTCCTTCTCTTTTCTCTACTTGGCCGAATAGTATAGTGGTTTCGGGATTTCTCCTACATCCAATTGAAGCAGAGGTAGGAAGTATTAGCTGTATACTATTTATTTTTCTTTTTCCTCTCTTCTCGTGTCTCATCGACATCCATAAGGGGGTAAGTGCCGATTTCAATAGTATATTAACACCCTTGTGAAACCGATTTCTTTCTAGGAAATTCGGGATCTCAAAGGTAAAGGCGGATCTTCCATTCCTTAGTCAATCGATTGGTAAGTAGGTGGTAAGGATTTATGGTAAATGGAGTGCTATTCTAATAAGTCAGTTAATGATTAAAAAGCCGAAGGCTATTGGTATTATTTACTAATCGATGGTGGTTGGCAGAGCAGAATTGGGAATTGAGTGCTGTGATTAGGAACCGAAAGGATAAAGGTAAGATTCGGGTTCACAAGGAATCCCTCTCAAATTAATTGGTTTGGCCGAATGGCCCATATCACTAACTCTATTATGGCCAAATATAGGAACAAAGAGATATAAGGTGGCCGATTGATTATCTTCGGGATTTAAGACTATCGTGGTAACAGGTGTGTACATACACACTATATAATATATTAAATATGCTTAACTTTGTGAATGCTCATTTTATGAATGTAGCATTGGATTGAATACCAAATCGGATAAGTGGTGATTCGTAAGCACCGTTAATGTGATTTATTGTTATTAATGCTTTTGGTAAGCATGATGTGTTGACACATGAAATTTACGAATGTGATGGCATGAAATATATGTATGTTTATCTTGTGGGATTGATGAGTGGAGGGGGTATTTTCGTGTCGACGGGCACCAAGTGTTTTGGTAACACACCGTGACTATATGTCACCGTGAGGTTTGGTACCTCCGGAGGTTTGGTACCTCAATAGCGACTTGTCCCCGTGGTTAACACCACCGTGGGTTGGCCCCACTTGAGATATGGGATCGCCTCGCCGTTGATTTGGTATCACACGATGGGTTGGCCCCATCACCCGATTTGTGTCTACGGACACCAAGTGTTTTGGTAACACATTGTGACTACATGTCACCAGTGGTTTGGCACCACCAAAGGGTTTGGTACCACAACGGGTAGATGATGGCGTATGGTTGGCTAGGTTGGGTACACATTATTTTGCATATTAGATGTTATATTTTGTGTATGAAATATATTTTAAAACGGGAAGGGTTACATCATGAGTCTTGGTGACTCACCTTCTCCATTAATTTTTCAGTGATGCTTAGATCGCGGACATGGAGCCGGAGGGACTTGAGGAGGCCATGCGGTGGATTTAAATTTAATGAGACTTTGATTTTTGTTATTTTAAATTTGGTTATTGGGTTGTTTTATTTTGGATGTAATAAGGCCTCATATTACTTTACTTTGGTTTTTTTATGTTGGATATTTTTATTTGTACTATGAAATTTGAATCACGCGTTTTATAAAATTAACACGGAAAATGTTTTATCGTGCCATCGGGCACATCTGAAAATTTGTGTAACAACTTGACTTAATTAAACGTTTAAATTGGACTAAGTATAATTTCAGCAAGATAACTTAAAATGAGCGCTTTTCAACAAAACTTAAGTGGATTTAGAAAATGGGTTTCAATAACTTCTTCTTAGTGATTTGACCCATATTCGGTCCTAACGATTAATGGGTTTGATGTTACATGAGAGTATTACCAGTTTAAAGCAATCATTTATTTTCTAGTTCAGTATTCTTAGTAGGTAATTTATCAGGTCAATCTTGATGATTCAACCTTCTAATTCAGCCTTTATCCACACCTTTAACCTAAGCCCTGTTACAACCTTGTCAAAGACCTTTTGATTTGTGTATCATCTCATATTACAGTGGTGGAGTTTTGATTTTTAGGCAAGCTTATGGGATTAACTTTTCAGGTTAGACTTATGAGTGCTTTCTCTTGAACCTTAAACACTTCGAGTACTTTGAGTGAATCTTTAGTGAGGATGTCAATTCTTGTCGGTTTTGAATTAAAGGTAATTATTTAGATAAAGGGAGACGCCTATGTTTTTATGCCACAAATTTATGACTTAGAATTGTTTGAATCTTTAGGAGTCTTTGAGTTAAATTATCCATGTATGAATTATCTATGAATTATGATAAGGCATTGTTGATAGGAATTGTGAATTATGGAAAGTTCATTTTAATTGTAAGTTGAGAATTTTGCTTGAGGACAAGCATAATCTTAAGTGTGGGGGTATTTGATAAACCGTAAGAGCAACATATTTTAGGCCGACATTTAGTATGCTTTTGGATGATTTAGCCCTTATTTTATGTAAAAAGGTGCTCTTAATCATTTCTTTTCATGTTTTTACTCAGGAAAGCACCCGACGATAAAAAGAACGAGAAACGGGCTTAAAACGGGCCAATTTGGGCCAAAAAGGAAATCGACACGGCCAGGACTTCAAGCCACACGGCCGTGCCTCGACAATTAACTAAGACACGACCATGCCACGATTTACACGACCGTACCCCAATCGACAGAATCGAGACACGGCCTGAACGATTTACACGGGTGTGTACCATTGCTGTGCCCCTGTTATGGGAGAGAGCAATTTCACTCGGATTTGGATACTTAGAGCCAAAGAAACACTTTTCAAAGCTTATTCAAACACCGAGTAGGAAGTATACTTGAATTGGGACACTTAGAGGCCAAGTAAAGCATTCTAAAAGTCTATATAAACACCCTAAGTGTAACCTAAAAAGGGGCGTTAGGAGGTGAGCTAGGCCAAGGAGCCAAGCCAAGAAGATCACGTTTTTTGGAATCACTCGAAGATAGCCAAGTGGATCCCTCACGAAGAGTTGAAATTCTACTCAAGACGGCGAATTTCTCCTTCAATTCCTTCAGGGGGTTTTAGGGATTTTCTATGTTTTGTTTTATCTTTTCTCTTGAAATGTTTTCTTTTTTTTATTATGAACTAAACCCTTCAGATACCTGAAGGAGATGAAACCTAGATGAATCTTGTTATTGAATTCTAAATTATATGATAAATACTTAGTTTATTCTTAATTATGCATGCTTAATTCAAATCTGATGTGCTTAGGTAGAGGAGGAATAGACCCTACTTAAGAGTAGATTGAGCATAATTAAGCGGAGTTGATCGCACGCCTAGAGATAGGGTGACGAGATTTTGCTGGATTAGGGTGAAACCTAATATCGAAATCCATAGATCAATTTATTGCTATTCTAGGGGGTTATTATAAGCGAACGAGAGTTCCACTAATTAACATAGGGCTAGACGTTATTTGCCTCGAGAGAGGGTTTAATATACGTTAGAGAGTCTTACAGATCAAACTAAGTAAATAAAATCATATGGTTCAGTATTAAATAACAAGTGAAGTCTAGGTGGATTCTTCCTAAGGGTATCGTTGTGATCAATTGAGTTTTCTTCGAGTTATTTCCCTATTCATTCTTTTTGTCTTTGTCTTTAGCTTAAAAGTCGTTAAACTAGATTAAATCAACCAATCACTCCATATTTTAGGCTAAATAATAAAAAGAAAGTAAGTATTAGTACTTTTAGTTCCTTTGGGTTCGATAATCTGGTCTTGCCTAAGCTATACTACTGTTCGATAGGAACACTTGCCTTTAATTGTTGTCAGAGTTAGTCTCAAGGTTCGATCTCATTCATTATAAATTTTAAAGCTTTGATTTCAGCGATCACCCACAATTCCAAATGGAGAACCAATGTGATGCCAAAATCTTGCTAAACCCAATAATCGAAAAATTAATGATAAATATATAAACGTGAATGGTTGTTTTCAAAATAACTTATGAATTTACATAAAGCACAATTATTGAATTTTAACAAATTAAAATAAGAGGACTTCTTTGTGGATTTCTATAAAGTCAAAATAGACGGAGATTCATTTATTATTTACAAAACAAAATAGACACACATATATGAATATCAATATGATAATAATATCCCCTTTCTCTTGTTCAAATATTGACCCTTTTTTTACATCAAACAAAATATAAGTAAAGCATTAGCATTTACTTTACAATTTAGTGGGAAGGGTGTTAACGTCACAACTCGAGTCCTACTCTTTGAGAAGCCAACACAAATTAATTTCAACATATTAAACTTCTAGAGCATCGTAAAACACCAGATTCACTTATCAATTCCTTCACAGATCCAGCATTGACAGCTTTAAAATTTTGTTCTTGGTTATAATTAGGCTTAGCTCTAGCTACACCTGTTTGCTTACTAAAAGATGCTCCATTTTTAAATACATCCCCTACCGAATAAAATTTCCATACACCTTTCTCTCCTTTTCTCAATGTTACCTCTGTGTTCCCAACATCATTAGGAGAGATGAAAAAATTGGCTTCACTTTTGATGCTAGGGCTCATGCTACCACTAATGGCGTATTGTTCCCACCCTTGGTAGAAATTGTTTGCTACGTGTGCATATCCATGGCAAACTCTGCAATATAATTTAATATATAACAATTTCAAATAATTCGTGTAAATATGCATTAAAAATCATAGAGCTCACCGATCCATAATTATTATTTACCTTGGTATTCTTTGGTTGCACTTAGGTTCGAAATGGTTGAAAATGACAGTAACCTTAATGTTTTTATCTCTCAAATGACCATTGTCGTGTCCGAGGAGCATAACTTTATCTTGGTTCCTGAACCAGTTGTTCGACACGGTGATGTTGGTGGAACCACGAGTGACATCGAGGAGGCCATCTTGACACTCATACAATGTGTTATGATCGATCCACACTTTCCTTGCAGTGACCAGTCTTATAGCATCTCCGTCCATTTGGCCTAAAGGGTTCACCTTCGCGTTTGGACCCATCACAGTGCTAGGTGGTTGGGCCTTGCAATGGTGGATGCAAAGCCCGTGGATGATTATATTGGTCGCTTGGTACACCAACAGGCACCCAGCGCCAGTTATGTGGACATCGACGCCATGGCCATCGATGGTAGTGAAGCTGCTTAAAAGAAGTGGTCTTTGGAGTGTGATGGTCATGCTATTTTTGAATGCGATCCATACTTTTCCTTTGGTCATTGTGGTTCCATAACGAAGGGTCCCTGATTTAGGATTCAAAAGGTCGTCGGAAGGATCAGTAACCTTGTATTTTACGACGTCTTTACCAATGTTGTTGATCATTTTACCGGCAAAACCGATGGAGCATTTGGCCAATTGTCGTCGTTGACTCTGCCAAAGAGGGTTCCCTCTCCAACATTTATCAATTAATTCATATTAGCCAAACTCGAACTAGGACTTCCATTAGAATGACCATGAAAAGGGCCAATGTGAAGCAACATGATAAAGTTGTAGCCATTGTTGTACTCATTTTTTGAGTGGAAGATGGAAGAATAATGAGAGATTATTGATGGTTTTATATTGCAAAAAAAATTACCAATTTGAGAGTTAAAAACCTTGTTCATAATGTTACGAGGAGAATGTTATTTTTGTTTTAATCGGATGCAAATAGTTTGGGCTACTTTGTTAGTAACTAACTTGATTTTTTTTAGACAAAAAATTTTTCATTTGTTTATTTTTGGTGAATTTTTACTAGTGGTCATTGTACTATGCATAAGTTGCGTATTTAATTCGTATACTGAGTCTAATCTAATTTGGTCATTTAAACTCTGTGATTTTAGAATTTTAAAATTTCAATCATGAACCAAATGGTAGACGTTACATTCATTAAGTTATATTTTGCTATTTCTAAAATTATATGTGACAAATATATTATCACAAGTATAATGTCATGTCAATTTTTTATTTTCACATAATACTCATAAACTTGTCACCAATGGATTTAACAACTATCATTTGAATTAGGATTGAAATTTAAAAATTCAAAAGTGTAGAGACTAAAATGATTAAATTGGATAATAAAGTCTAAACCTATAGCTTACATATATTATGAGACAAATAACAAAAATTAGGCCTAATGGATTTAAATGTTACCGGTTGTGTCAAATCTTTCAAAATTCAAATTTACCTAATTAAAATATAAGGACTAAATTAAAAAATATTTAATCACTTTAGAAACAATGGAATTATAAATTAATTTATAATAAATTTATATTTTGGATCTATGGAAAATTTTAATTAAATTTCTAGCTTATTAAATTTTTTTTTTTCGAATTTGCCATTGGTTGTGGCTGTAACTACATATTAATGCGTCATACCAATGAATAAACATGTCCCCCTGAGTTGTTCATGGTTGGGTCAGGCGCCGAAAAATGAGAGGGTTTATGCAAAAATATTGGTTTGAAAAATGGGCTTGGGCAAAAAAACAAGACCGATTTAGAAAACGGGATAGGCCACAGGTAAGGTTTTTGGCCCAGACCCAACCAACCTAAATTTAAAAAAAAAAAACTTGCTGTTTTTCCATGTTTTACTGCTGTTTTCCCACTGTTTTGCTACTATTTCACTATTATGTTGCTACTATTTTGTTATTAATGTTTGGATATTGTATAACACTTGTTTTATTGTTAATTTTACTACTATTTTTGAGTTATTTGCTTGTTAAGTTGCACTTATCTTAGTATTATTTAAGTATAAAGACTTTTTAAACACATTTTCAATTTGTTAGAAAACATTGATTTTAATATTTTTAATGTATTTGGTGTATTATATTTTAAATTTTTATATAAAATAAAATTTAAAAAAATAATATGGGTTACGCTAGACTAAGCCCAAGTTTTAATATTTTTATTCGGCCAAACTTGGACAAAAATTTAAGTTAGTTTTAAGGATCCAAATTAACCTAAAGTTTTGTTAGTCCCGGCCATGTACAACTCTCCTCCAAACCACTTCCAATCCATCAAACACTGCCCAAAATTCCAAATGGAGAACCGATGTGATGCCAAAATCTTGCTAAACCCAATAATCAAAAAATTAGTAATAAATATATAAAGTTGAATGGTTGATTTCAAAATAACTTATGAATTTACATAAATCACAATAGTTGAATTTTAACAAATTAAAATAAGACGGAGATTCATTTATTATTTACAAAACAAAACATACACACATATGTGAATATCATTATGATAATAATATCCCCCTTCTCTTGTACAAATATTCACCTTGTTTTTACATCAAACAAAATATAAGTAAAGCATTAGCATTTATTTTACAATTTAATGGGAAGGTGTTAACGTCACAACTCGAGTCCTACACTTTTAGATGCCAACACAAATTACTTTCAACATGTTAAACGTTTGGAGCATCGTAAAACACCAGATTCACTTGTTAATTGCTTAACAGATCCAACATCAACAACCTTAAAATTTTATTCTTGGTTATAGTTAGGCTTAGCTCCACCTACACCTGTTTGCTTACTAAAAGATGCTCCATTTTTAAATACATCACCTACCGAATAAAATTTCCATAAACCTTTCTCTCCTTTTCTCCATGTTACCTCTTTGTTCCCAACATCATTCAGAGTGATGAAATAATTGGCCTCACTCTTAATGCTGGGGCTCATGCTAGCACCGATGGCGTATTGCTCCCACCCTTGGTAGAAATTGTTCACTACGTGTGCATATCCATGGCGCACTCTACAATGTAATTTAATATATAACAATTGAGATAATTCATGTATATAACAATTCAGATAATTCATGTAAATATGCAATAAAAAACATGGAGCTCACCGATCCATAATTATTATTTACCTTGGCATTCTTTGGTTGCACTTAGGTCCGAAATGGTTGAAAATGACAGTGCCCTTCATGTTTTTATCTCTCAAATGACCATCATCATGTCCGAGGAGCACAACTTTGTCTTGTTTCCTAAACCAGTTGTTCAACACGGTGATGTTGGTGGAACTGCGAGTGACATCGAGGAGGCCGTCTTGGCACTCATACAATGTGTTATGATCTATCCACACTTTCCTTGCGGTGACCAATCTTATAGCATCCCCATCCATTTGGCCTAAAGGGATCACCTTCGCGTTTGGACCCATCACAGTGCTAGGTGGTTGGGCCTTGCAATGGTGGATGCGAAGCCCATGGATGATTATATCGGTAACTTGGTACACCAACAGGCACCCAGCGCCAGTTATGTGGACATCGATGCCACGACCGTCGATGGTAGTGAAGCTACTTAAAAGAAGTGGTCTTTGGTGTGTGATGGTCACGTTAATTTTGAATGTGATCCATACTTTTCCTTTGATCATTGTGGTTCCATAACGAAGTGTCCCTGATTTAGACTCAAAGGGTCATCGGAAGGATCAGTAACCATGAATTTCACGACGTCTTTACCAATGTCGTTGATCATTTTTCCAGCAAAACCGACGGAGCATTTGGCCAATTGTTATCGTTGACTCTACCAAAGAGGGTTCTCTCTCCAACATTTATAGATTACATTCATATTAGCCAAACTCGAACTAGGACTTGCCATTAGAATGACCATGAAAAGGGCCAAAGTGAAGCAACATGATAATGTTGTAGCCATTGTTGTACTCATTTTTTGAGTGGAAGATGGAAGAATAATGAGAGATTATTGATGGATTTATACTGCAAAAAAAAAAAAAACAAATTTGAGAGTTAAAAAATTTGTTCACAATGTTACAAGGTGAATGTTATTGTTGTTTTTATCGGATGCAAATAGTTTAGGCTACTTTGTTAGTAACTAATTTGTTTTTTTTTTGTTGAGACAAAAAATTCTTCATTTGTTTATTTTTAGTGAGTTTTTACTAGTGGTCATTGAACTAAGCATAAGTTGTGTATTTAATTCCTATGATGAGTGTATTCTAATTTGGTCAATTACGCCTATTATTTTAGAATTTTAAAATTTCAATAATGGACCAAATGGTAGACATTAAATTCATTAAGTTATATTTTTCTATTTCTTAAATTGTTTGTGACAAATAGATTATTACAAGTATAATATCATGTCAATTTGTTATTTTCACATAATACCCATAAACATGTCACAAATGGATTTAACAACTACCGTTTCAATTAGGATTGAAATTTAAATATTCAAAAAGTATAGAGACTAAAAATGATTAAATTGGATAATAATATTTAAAAATATCTGGCATAAAAAAAATCCAGCTTGGATTTATGTTCGCAATTTTAACAGGAGTGTTCCAATTAATTAAAATATGTAATGTGAGTGTCTAAATTGCAATTTTTTTTAAAGTCCACATTAATCTTCTATGATGTGCATGACCATGCTAATTTAATATAAGTTAAGAAATAGTAGTGGCGATAAGATTAATATTATGGTTGCATGATCAGTTTTGGACTTAATATAGATTTCAGTTGGTACCTTCTCAAGCTTAACCTCCCATTTCCATTGTAACCAAAGGCAAATTTGTCGGGATAGGTAGAGGATTTGATCCCAATATTTGAAAATTTTCAATTTATCCTCTTTATAAAGTGAGAAATTATAAATTAATATATATAGTGAAATTGTACTTTAACCTTTAAAAAAAATGAAAATTTTGTAAAACAATCCTCTTACAAATAAAAAATTATAAATTAATATATAATAAAATTACACTTTAACCTCCCTAAAAATGAAAAAAAAATTATTTAATTACTTTAGAAACGATGAAATTATAAATTAATGCATAATACACTTATATTTTGGATCTATGAAAAATTATAATTAAATTTCCAACTTGTTAAATTTTTTTTTCGAATTTGCCATTGGTTGTGGCTATAACTATATATTAACTTGCCGTACCAATGAACAAACATGTCCCCCACTTAAGCAGCACCTCGCTACTATCACTGTCGAGAATTACCTGACTTTACTCCCAACTAGAGTTGTTCATGGTTGGGTTGGGCCAACCCAAAAAATGAGAGGGTTTGTGCAAAAAATTGGTTCGAAAAATGGGCTTGGGCAAAAAATAGACCCGTTTAGAAATTGAGATAGGCCTCGGGTAAGGTTTTTGGCCCAGACCTAACCCAACCCAAATTTTCAAAAACAAAAAAAAAATGCTATTTTTCCATGTTTTATTGTTGTTTTCCCACTACTTTGCTACCATTTCACTACTATATTACTACTATTTTGTTGCTAATGTTTGGATATTGTATAACACTTGTTTTATTGTTAATTTTGCTACTATTTTAGAGTCATTTGCTTGTTAAGTTGCACTTATCTTAGTACTGTTTAATTATAAAGACTTTTTTTAACTCATTTTCCATTTGTTAGAAAACATTTATTTTAATATTTTTAATGTATTTGGTGTATTATATTTTTAAATTTTTTATATAAAAAATAAAATTTAAAAAATGGGTCAGGCCAGACCAGGCTTGAGTTTTAACATTTTTATCCGGGGCCAAATTTGGACAAAAAAATCTAAGCTACTTTTTAGGGATCCAACCCAAACCAAAAGTTTTGTTAGTCCCAGCCAAGTACAACTCTCCTCCAAAGTACTTCCAATCCATCAAACACTGCCCACAATTTTAAATGGAGAACAATGTGATGCCAAAATCTTGCTAAACCCAATAATCAAAAAATTAGTGATATATATATAAACATGAATAGTTGATATCAAAATAACTTATGAATTTACATAAAGCAGAATACTTGAATTTTAACAAATTAAAATAAGAGTACTTCTTTGTGGATTTCTATAAAATATTCATTTATTATTTACAAAACAAAATGCAGACACATATATGAATATTAATATGATAATAATATCCCCTTTCTCTTGTACAAATGTTCACCCTGTTTTTTACATCAAACAAAATATAAGTAAAGCATTAGCATTTACTTTACAATTTAGTGGGAAGGGTGTTGACGTCACAACTCGAGTCCTACTCTTTGAGAAGCCAACACAAATTACTTTCAACATATTAAACTTCTAGAGCATCGTAAAACAACAGATTCACTTGTCAATTCCTTAATGATCCAAAGATCGACAACTTTAAAATTTTGTTCTTGGTTATAGTTAGGCTTAGCTCCACCTACACCTATTTGCTTACTAAAAGATGCTCCATTTTTAAATACATCCCCTACTGAATAAAATTTCCATAAACCTTTCTCTCCTTTTCTCCATGTTACCTCTTTGTTCCCAACATCATTAGGAGCGATGAAAAAATTGGCTTCACTCTTGATGCTAGGGCTCATGCTACCACCAATGGCGTATTGTTCCCACCCTTGGTAGAAATTGTTCTCTATGTGTGCATATCCATTGTAACACCCCAAACCCGGCCCACGAGTCCTGACCGGATCTGGTATGTCACGAAGTAAAGTAATTTGTTTCATTTTGAAAACTTGGTGAAAACTTGATAAAATGTGGCTAAGGTATGAAAATTTTGTTTGAAAACTCAGTTGGGCTTTTTATAAATATAGTTGGGTTCATAACCCCTTTATGAAAACGGTTGATCATGTAGCATTTTGAAATCGTCAAATTTGTAGTTGACTTAGTTTATTTTTGTTACCCGATGGTAACATCTTTAAAAACCCGTAGAAGTTTATTAAGGTTGAAAAGTTACTTTTAACCGGTGCACTTAACATTTAGAAACTTCATTTGTAACATAACATGAGTAAAATAAAACAGTAAAACAAACATCCAAAATAGTAACAGCGGCCTTATTACAATCCCAAAATAAAAAGACATAAGAAATAAATAACTTCAACAATAGAAAAATAAATCAAAACCAACGATAAGCATGGCCACCTCGAGTCCTCTTCGGCTCCATCTCCGCGATCTACTCATCTGCAAAATGGTAATGGAAAGGGGTGAGTCACCAAGACTCAGTGTGTAAATCCCCCACCCGGAAATGCACTCATACACAATTTATTAATTAACATGCAAATATGCAACCCAACCTAACCACCCATACTCCTTAACTACCCCGTGTGGTCAAAACCACTGATGACCATGGGTCACAAATTAAATGATGGGGCCAACCCATCATGTGGTCAAAACCACTGATGACCATAGGTCACAAATAATCAAGTGTGGTCAAAACCACTGGTGGTACCAAACCACTGGGACTTAATCGCAATTTATCAATCGGTGTGGTCAAAACCACTAATGACCATAGGTCACAAATAATCTGATGGGGCCAACCCATCTTGTGGTCAAAACCACTGACGACAGTCCGTAAAATCATCCCCCTCCTCTCATCAATCCCACCATCACATGCTTATATATCAATTATCATATATCATGTCATAGCATTTAACATCATGTGATGGCATGCAAATCATATATCAAAAATCACAAGTTAGGGGACTTACCAGGAATCCATGCTTAGCCATAAGAAAAATACTACCAAAAAGGTGAACAACAACAACAATATTCATGTAAATTAATAAAGTGTGTAGTGAGTTCTTACACACCTGTTACTACCGAAATTCTTAGATCCCGAAGTTTTCAACCTTTAGTGCTTTATTCCTTGACCTATATTCGGCCAATCACCCAAAATTAGTACCATAGGCCTATTCGGCCAAATAGTAATCCCGAAGGACTAATCGTACTTTTAATCCAAATATGGCCCTTGGCTGATTCTTACTTGTCACTTACCAAGGCAAAATCAAAATCCTGGAAACCACTCCTATCTTCTGAACTGTCGAAATCCCTATATGTCACTTTGTTAAAATTGGTTACAACAAAACTATGGAAAGTGGCCTATGGCCAAATAGTGTAGGTGGCTTACCTTTGAGAAATCAACACCCGATAGTCTCCAATAACGCACCTTGCTGTTAACTACAACAAGAAATACCATCTTTGTGATTTTTATGACTCATTCGGCCATCCCAAAAGAGAAGGAACAACCCGATTTCTTTAAGGAAGAACATACTTACCCCAACGCCACCTGGAGAACTACAAAAGAGAGGTTTGACAGCCCCTAAGAGATTTGGCCAAGGCAAGATGGAAG
Source organism: Gossypium rotundifolium (assembly GCA_025506655.1). Taxonomy (NCBI): domain Eukaryota; kingdom Viridiplantae; phylum Streptophyta; class Magnoliopsida; order Malvales; family Malvaceae; genus Gossypium; species Gossypium rotundifolium. The sequence goes on from CP106727.1 coordinate 12,099,540, forward strand.
GGCTGGAATTTTCTCTTAAAAGAGAGGGTAGATTCGGCTAAAAAGGAGCAAGAGGAGAAGAGAATTTTTGAAGAATTTGACAAGAGAGGCTAGGGAAAAATTCGGCAGCAGCAACTTGGAGAAAAAGAAAAGAAAAATTGAAGAATTTTGGCCTCTTTCTCTAGGTGTTAAACCGAATATGGACAGCCCCCAAGGAGTCCTATAATCGGCCAACACTTAGTTTTTGTTAGTTTTTGTGATTAACTACAGCCTTTAATTATCAAAAATTAAGCAAGGTTTATCTTACATCTTTATCTCCTAGCCACTCCTCATCAATTATAATGAAAATAAAACACTAATAGCTATTCTTCCAGCCAAAATTAAGAGTCCAAAATTAGGCCAACACTCTCCCATTCACGCCAGCAGCATTGAAAAAAAAAAAAACCAAGGAGTCCTATAATCGGCCAACACTTAGTTTTTGTGATTAACTACAGCCTTTAATTATCAAAAATTAAGCAAGGTTTATCTTACATCTTTATCTCCTAGCCACTCCTCATCAATTATAATGAAAATAAAACACTAATAGCTACTCTTCCAGCCAAAATTAAGAGTCCAAAATTAGGCCAACATCTCTCACGCCAGCAGCATTGAAAAAAAATAAAAACCAAAGTGCAGCTCCTGGGGCTCGAAACCAAGACCCACCGTCGCAGCCCTCTCTTCCAACGCCCCTTGCCACTTCTCCCAATTTGACTTTCATGTCACATAACCCCACCATTTATTTATAAAGCCTTTATACCTGAGCCCTTTTCCTTTTAACGCCAAAGCCCAAAAAAACATCCCCCCTTGTATCTCCCATGAATCGAACCCAAGACCCCCTTTGCAAACCCTTAGACGCATCAAGCCAATTGTACCAAGCCCATTCTTTGTGTCATGTATCTCCTTAAATTTTATTTAACCCCTATCTCCTGGCTCCCTCCTTTTAGATACTTAAAAAGAAAATTTTTAATACTAGGTCAAGCCTAGCTCGGGGTTATTTTTAAACCCTAAAACATGCCAAATAATCCTAGAATTTAATTCTTCTAGGCCACACATGGGAAAAATATTTAAATTACAAATAACCCCTAATTTAGGGTGTTACATCCATGGCGAGCTCTAGAATATAATTTAATATATAACAATTCCAGATAATTCATGTAAATATGCATTAAAAAACATAGAGTTCACTGATCCATAATTATTATTTACCTTGGCATTCTTTGGTTGCACTTAGGTCCGAAATGGTTGAAAATGACAGTGACCTTCATGTTTTTGTCTCTCAAATGACCATCGTCGTGTCCAAGGAGCATAACTTTGTCTTGGTTCCTAAACCAGTTGTTTGACACGGTGATGTTGGTGGAACCGCGAGTGACATCGAGAAGGCCGTCTTGGCACTCATACAATATGTTATGATCGATCCACACTTTCGTTGCGGTGACCAATCTTATAGCGTCTCCATCCATTTGGCCTAAAGGGATCACCTTCGCATTTGGAACCATCACAGTGCTAGGTGGTTGGGCCTTGCAATGATGCGAAGCCCATGGATGATTATATCGGTCGCTGGGTACACCAACAGGCACCCAACGCCAGTTATGTGGACATCGACGCCACGACCGTCGATGGTAGTGAAGCTGCTTAAAAGAAGTGGTCTTTGGAGTGTGATGGTCATGCTATTTTTGAATGTGATCCATACTTTTCCTTTGATCATTGTGGTTCTATAACGAAGGGTCCCTGATTTAGGATTCAAAGGGTCATCGGAAAGCTCAGTAACCTTGTATTTCACGACGTCTTTACCAATGTTGTTGATCATTTTTCCGACAAAACCGATGGAGTATTTGGCCAATTGTTGTCGTTGACTCCACCAAAGAGAGTTCCCTCTCCAACATTTATCGATTACATTCTTATTAGCCAAACTCAAACTAGGACTTGCCATTAGAATGGCCATGAAAACAGCCAATGTGAAGCAATAAGATAATGCTGTAGCCATTGTTGTACTCTTTTCTTGAGTAGAAGATGGAAGAATAAGGAGAGATTGTTGATGGTTTTATACAGCAAAGAAATTGCCGAATTTGAGAGTTAAAAAATTTGTTCATAATGTTACGAGGTGAATGTTATTATTGTTTTTATCGGATGCAAATAGTTTGGGCTGCTTTGTTAGTAACTAACTTCTTTTTTTGTTGAGACAAAAAATTGTTCATTTGTTTATTTTTAGTGAATTTTTACTAATGGTCATTGTACTATGCATAAGTTGCGTATTTAATTCGTATATGAGTATATTCTAGTTTGGTAAATTAAATCATGTGGCTTTAGAATTTTGAAATTTCAATTATGAACCAAATGGTAGACGTTACATTTATTATTAAGTTATATTTTGCTATTTCTAAAATTGTATGTGACAAATAGATTATCACAAGTATAATGTCATGTCAATTTGTTATTTTCACAATACTCATAAACATGTCACAAATGGATTTAATGACTACCCTTTGAATCGATTGAAATTTAAATATTCAAAAGTAGAGAGACTAAAATGATTAAATTGATAATAAAGACTATTTTTATATTTTACCCTTTATGATAAAGAATAAAGAAGTTGAGCTTCAACAAATCGAATTTATCAATTCAACCAATTAAATTAAAAATTGATGTATAACTCAATCCGACATGTAATACAAACTAAAAATTTAAAGAACCAATGAAAGATTAAATCGATTAAAAATTCGAATCTAAGTTTATTTTTAAGTTCTATAATGATTAAATTCAAGTCGATGTTGTTGGTGATTCTTTACTCCAGCAAGATGAAGATTTAGATTCAAAGACATCGACAGTCGATGCTCATGTTATCAACACTCATCCTATGATTACAAGAGGCAAATCAGTCTCGTTGAGCCGTAACTTCATGTGTATAATGCTACTAATATTCCTTTTGATCCTGCAAATGTTCATGTAGCCATGAGGTATCTACAATGGCGACAAGCCATACATGCCGAGCTAGATGCCTTGCAAAAGAATAAATCTCGGATTTAATTCCCTTACTAGAAAATCAAAAGTTGTTGGTCGTCGATGGTTGTTTAAAGTTGAGAAAAGTCTAATGGCACGGTTGATCGCTATGAAGTTCAACTGGTGGCCAAGGAATATACACGTAAAGTCGGATTTGACTATCATGATACATACAATCCCATCGCAGAGTCATACATGCTTGCACTCTCATTGCTTTAGCTTTTAATCATCAATGGCGGTGAGGCAAGGAGATGTTAACAATGCCTTCTTGAACGGGAGCTTCTTGAGGAAGTATATATTACCCAACCCCTAGATTTGAGCAATATGATGATACCGCAACTCTCTAGTGTGTATATTGAAAAAGCTCTCTATGAGCATAAACAAGTCGATGTTTACTACTAGAGTGACCCTTCTTTGTTCATTCAAGGCATAATGATGCTTGCATATTTTGCTTAGTATATGTCGATGACATTATACCGATTGGAGATTGTTTTCACACTATTGATGAAGTTATAAGGATTTGAATCAGAGTTTTTGAAAACTTAGAGAACTGAATTATTTCTTGGGCATCGAGGTTCATAGATAAGTCAATACTCTTCACTTGTCACAAAAGAAGTATATCATTGAGCTCTTGCAAAAAGCTGAGCCGAAAAGTTCCTAGTCTGTTTCCACTCCAATGATCACATCTCCCACCTTGTCTACATCAAATGGTCAACCTTTATCTGCTGACAAGGTTGTGAAGTAAAAATGTATTGTTGGTGGTCTACAATATGTATGTTTGACCAGACCAAATATTAAATTTGTCATGAATAAAATCAGTTAGTACATGCAAGCTCCAACTGATAAGAATTGGTAGGCAGTGAAGTGAGTGCTGAGAAATCTACAAGGGACATTGTCTCATGGTCTTCTATTTACGCCTGCTACCGAACATACCCGAACAACCTTTGTTGAGTCTGATTGGGGTAGTTCTATTAAATATCAGAGATCTACTTTAGGGTTTTGCATTTATTTGGGATGAAACCTTGTTGGTTGGTCCTCCAAGAATTAGCATCTGGTTGCTCGCTTCCCTTCAAATGTTAAGTATGGAAACATTGCAAATTCTGTTACTGACATTGTGTGGTTTGTTTCCTTATTGTCTGAGCTTAGAGAACCAGTACTGAACTCCAACCTTAAACCCAGAGCCTCATGCAATTTTCTCCTAAATCGAGACATAAAACTAGGATCCCTATCAGAGATAATCGAAATTGGTACCCTATACAGTCTCACTATCTCAGAAATATAAAGTTTCTCCAACTTCTGTAGAGAATTATCAGTACAAACTGATATAAAGTGAGCAGAATCTGTCAATCAATTTTTGATGACCCATACTGAATCCTTCTTAGTGGGTGTTAGAGGCAACCCACTAATGAAATCTATAGTTACACGCTCCCACTTCCATAGAGGAATCTTAACCGGCTACAACAAACCCAAAGGTAACTGATGCTCAACCATAACCTACTGGCACGTCAGACATCTCGCCGCAAAATTAGTAACCTCCCGTTTCAACCCTAGCCACCAATATAACTCATGAAGGACTCAGAACATCTTATTTCCGCCAGGATGCATAGCATAAGTGCTACTATGCACATCTCTCAGTATAGATTGCCTCAAATCAGTATTATTCGGCACACAGATTCTCTCATGGAAGCAGAGTACCCCATCACTATTCAGTTTGAAATTCGTAATGCTACCACTATTAACCTATCGGAACCGAAGACCCAAAAACTCATCCTTCAACTGCTTACCCTTAATCTGCTCAATCCATGTCGGTTTAGCCTGAAGCTCGACTAACAAATGACCATCATCAAATAAACTAAGGCAAGCAAACATTGCCCTCAGATCAGTCATAGCCCTACGGCTCAAAGCATCTGCCACTACATTGGCCTTGTCAGGATGATACTCAATAGTGCAGTCGTAGTCCTTAAGTAGCTCGATCCATCTACGCTGCCTAAGATTCAACTCCTTCTGAGTAAGGAGATACTTGAGGCTTTTGTGATCAGTGTAGATGGTACACTTCTCACAGTACAGATAATGCCTCCATATTTTCAGTGTTAATACCACGACGGCCAACTCCAAGCCATGTGTCGGATAATTTGCCTCATGTGTCTTAACCTAACGAGATGCATATGCTACCACCTTTCCATCCTGCATCAACACACATCCCAAACCAACATGTGATGCATCACTATAAACCGTGAACTCCTTTCCAAGTTCAGGCTGTACTAGAATAGAAGCCTGAGTCAGAACAGTCTTGAGCTTCTCGAAGCTTTCTCACTGCATATCAGTCCAAACAAACAGTACTTCCTTACGTAGTAGCTTAGTTAAGGGTACTGCAATCAATGAGAAGCCTTTCACAAACCTTCAGTAATATCTTGCCAAACCTAGAAAACTGTGGATCTCAAACACATTCTTAGGCTACTTCCAATCCAATACAACCTTAGTCTTTCGAGGATCAACTCGAATCCCATAAGCAGAAACCACATGACCCAGAAATGTCACCTCACGTAGCCAGAACTCACACTTGTTAAACTTAGCATAGAGCTACTTCTCTCTCAAAGTCTGTAGAATAACTCTAAGGTGCTCATCATGCTCATCCTCAGTCCTCGAGTAAACCAGTATATCATCAATGAACACCACCACAAATTGATCCAGATAAGGCTGAAATATTCGGTTCTTTAAATCTATGAAAGCTACTGGTGCATTAGTCAGTCCAAATGGCATTACTAGGAACTCGTAGTGACCATAACGAGTCCGAAACGTCATCTTATATACGTCAGCCTCCTTAACCCTCAACTGATAATACCTAGATCGGAGGTCAATCTTAGAGAACACCGAAGCTCCTTGAAAATGGTCAAACAGATCATCTATCCTCGGTAAGGGGTAGTTATTCTTAATGGTCAACTTGTTCAGTTGTTGGTAGCCGATACACATCCACATGGATCCATCCTTCTTCTTCACAAACGATACTGGTGCTCCCCACAAAGACAGACTAGGGCGGATGAACCCACGATCCAATAACTCTTGAATCTGAGCCTTTAGCTCCTTAACCTCCTTCGGTGCCATTCGATAGGGAACGATAGACACCGGAGTTATACCAGGTAGGAGCTTAATACCAAACTCCATTTCACGATCTAGAGGTAAACCCGATAGCTATTTAGGAAAGACGTCCAAAAAATACTTTACCATTCTAATGTCCTTAACAGAAGAATCCCCATAATTTGAAACACTTATGTTGTAACACCCCTTACCCGTATTCGACGCTGAAACAAGGTACAAGGTGTTACCAGACATAAACTCAAGCAATCATACAAAATCGAGACTTAAATTTCCTTCAAATTAAAACCTTTCACACACATTCATAATGTCCCTTATATGAGCCTACGATGCCCAAAATGAGCTTCGAAAGTGGTTCGGGACTAAACTGAGATCTTAGGAAGATTTTATGAAACTTAAAAAATTTTGAGATTTTAGGGGCACACGCCCGTGTGGGTCAATGGACACGCCCATGTGGCATATCACACGCTCGTGTGCTTAGACCATGCCGATTTTAGGGTGCATTCTATTTATAACGTCAGCAACAAATGGTAGCCATACGGCCAAGTCACACGCCCATGTCCCAAGGCTGTGTCCCTCATTAGGCCAAACACACGGCCGTGTCTCAGCCCATGTGGCCAGTCGTGGACATTCTGTTTTGCTAAATTAAGGTGCAGGGGACATGTAATAGTCTGGTTTAGACCGTAGTTAGAACAGTGGTTTCGGGACCAGAAATTTGAGTCTAAAAAATATTTTAATATTATTTTCTTTGTCGTTGATATGTGATTAAGCATGTGTTAAATTTTCGTAAGTTAATTTGTCCGTCTGTGTGTTTAATTTGATAAAAGGATTTAATTGCATTAAATGCAAAACTAGCACGCTATTTGTTAAAGCACTTATGTTTGGTGGCTTTTAAAAGAGGAGGCCTTATGAGGCAATTAAGCAATTATTTGGTTAGTGGATGGACAAAGGACAAATATATCCTTAATGTATGGTTAATTTAATTATTAATTGGAAGGTTAATTTAGTAAATGAAATAATAGTAATGTTATAATGAAAATAATATGAAAATGAGCCATATGATCATCCTAGTTAGCCAAAATTAGAAAAGAAAATAAAGAAAATATTCAAGTTAGGTTTCGGCTATGTTCAAGCAAAATTGAGGTAAGTTTTGACTTCGGTTTTTGATAATTTCTACGTTTACGTCATCATTGTTTCGAATGCTTCAAAACCCATGCTTCAATTTTGTGAATTGATGATATTTTTGAAATGAAACTTTGATGAACACATGAGTTTTATGAGGTTTAATGGTGTATTATGAAAGCTATATGTTTGATTAATATAGTTTGTTTTTGAATTTTTGATGAATTTAGCTAATTAGGGCTAAATTGTGAAAAAAGTAATTTGAGGGACTAAATTATGAATTTGATGAAATTTTTGGACTTGTATGAGATACATGAGCATTCGGCTAAGCATGGTTATATGGTGATTTTGTATAATTGATGTTTTGAGAGAAATGGACTAAATTGATAAAATGTGCAAATATGAGGGCTAAATTGCAAATTTCCTTAAATGTGTGTTCATGGATTAAATTGATTGAATTAGTGAGTAAGTGGATTACATTTGAATATGTATAGATCAAGAGCTGAAGAAAATAGACTTAGATCGTGGGAAAGCGAAAGTAGTCGAATAATCGAGTTTGAAAGAATATCCGAATCCGAGGTAAGTCTATATACAAATAAACGTATTTGTATTAAATTATGTATATTCATATGAGATTACATTGTGATGAATGTGTATGAAATGATGAATATATGGATTCCGAGAAACTATCGAGAAATAGTAAATATCTGAGAAGTTTCGTACGAACCTAGGAATAGATAGGATTAACTATGTCATGACATAGGTGTCTGTTATGTGATATCATGTAAGACCATGAGACGTTGGCATTGTACGACTATTCCGAGCATTCTGAGTATCCTATTAGATTCCTTATGGTTCAACGGGAAAATCTGAGATACAAATGATTATGTGATCTGTATATCTGTTTCAGGTACGTTTGATATGAACACTAAGTGTGCATGAAAGATAAGTATCTATATGAACTTACTATGATGAATATGTGAAATGAAATGATATGTGAAGATATGTTTGAATAAGTCATGTGTATATGTGATAGTTGAGTTGATAAATGTGGTATGATATGGCTAAGCATATGAGCCAAAGAAAATGGGATGAATTTGTTATGAGAACTATAAATGTCAATGTATCAAAATAGTTATATGCATTATATGCAAGGTTTATTTGTATATGGCTTACTAAGCTTTTAAAAGCTTACTCTGTGTGTGTTTGCTCTATTTTATAGATCATCAAAGCTATTGAAGGCTCGGGACCATCGAGGATCGTCATCACACTACCTAAACTCATTTTGGTATCTTTTGGAAATGTATATAGTTAGATATGGCATGTATAGGCTAGTCGCTTTGGATTATATGTGAAATGTTTATAATATAACCATGAGATGTGGCTAGATAAGTGTTGGTAATATGCATGAGTATAAATGATACATGAAGCAAGTTTGGTATGGTTTGATAGCAAATGAAATGGTTAAACTATGGTAAGTATATAAATGCACTATGATTATGTATGTTTGATCAAAAGAATGTTCTATGAAGGGTTAATGTGGTTAAACCATGCTTATAGATATATGTGATTTAGTTGTGCAAGTTGGCATGATTAGAAATGAGATTGAATGTGGAGAATTTTTGATCATTTTATATGTTTTTGGTTGTTAATTGTACATGAAATGGATTGGTACATTACTTGTAGGTATGAACCAAGTAAGGGTGGTACTTTGGCCTTGCAAATGGCCTATTTTGCCTACACGGTCATGGCACACGGGCGTGCCTGGTGACCGTGGGATTAAGTCAGTAGCCGGCCTATGGGTGTACAGTCCTGGCACATGGATGTGCCTGGTAGCCGTGTTAATAAGTCAGTATATAGCCTAAGAGTACACGACCATGGTGCACGGGCGTGTCTAGTGACCGTGGGAAAAAGTTAGTATGCATGCTCTATTTTGACACGGCCTAGACACATGGGTGTGCCTAGTGGTCGTGTGAGGCACACGGCCTATCTACAAGGGCGTGTGACCTCAATAGTGTCAATGAATGCTTGAATTTCTAAAAATTTTCTAAGTGTTCGGTTTAGTCCCGACCCTATTCTAAAGCATGTCTGAGATCTTATTGACTTATAAAAAATGACACTTTGATTGTGATTGGTGAATTGTATTGTGAAATGTCTTAATAAGTTTTCAATTTGTCTGGTAATGCCTTTAACCCTAATCTGGTGACGGATATGGGTTAGGGGTGTTACAGGACACACGGCTGGATCACACGCCCATGAGGGCAGACCGTGTGTCACAAACATCCTAGACACACGCCCTTGTGGACAATTACAAGGTTATTTTCTAAGCCATTTTGTCACCCTCATTTGTTAACCTTCAAGCAACATCACATAGCAAATTTTATGGCATACAAATGCCTTCAGACTAAACCAAACATAATCAAGCAATAACATATCATTTATATATTCACTTTCATAACATATCAAGCAAATATAAACCACATCACAAGGCTTTGGCATATGCACATGAATAACCATATAATCAACATGAGCCATCATTCATGGCTATATACAAATTTAACCATAACCATAATAGGTCAACACACATGACCGCATTAACAATGACATAATTAACCAAAGATAAAGTCCCTATACATGCCATAAACTTAAAATACTTGCATTCACTTATACCCAAACAATGACTTGATAGTGTGATAGCATCTCTGGCGGTCTCCAACCCGAGATAGCTAAATTAACCTATAAGAGATAGAAAAGGAAGGGGAGTAAGCAATAGAGCATAGTAAGTTCATATGCAAATAATAAACAACTATTAACATTCATTTACTTTACCCATCCATAAGAGTACTATTATTACAATTTGCATTAAATCTCAAGTTTACCACTTATTCATTCATAGTGCTTACTCTTTTAACTTATAAACACCATTTACATGCCTTGGCATTAACCTAACATATCATATTATTAACAAGTTATTTCCATCCTGTTAATCACATGCACATTAATTATGAGTAATCATAATTTCAACATATAGTTTAAACACCTTTCACTTGTCTAAGCTCGTATCTTACTATATTCTCAAAATGAATTTATTTGGAAATTATGCATGTCCTTCCTTTTTCTCATATCCAATGAAACACAATTTAAATAAATACACGGTACTATACCACGATTCAATTAGGCTCATAAACCTATCACCTAATCATTATCAAATCTTATCATGTATCCATCCATCTTAAGTGTAGATCAATAATCATAAGATTATCGATATTTCTCAAGCATAGATTATTAGAATACATTGTTACAGAATGTCCATCATACACCGAGCTCATTACTCATGAGTTGTTGTACATACATGTACCATTTCGTAACATAACCACTTGCTTTCTCATCTTTGGCATACTCGTTGAACACTTGGAATACTAATTGGACACATGAAAAGTCTTTGCACATAAGTGCCACATATGTAGCTAAAGCTACCTCATAACTAATATCACATAAATGCTCACTCTTGAGCTAATCACGGGCCTGCTCACACAAGCTGACAGTCAAGACGTAGCTACACGGGCTGCTTACACAAGCTAACAGGTACCCGCAACACATGCTGGGCTACTCAACCACCGGTAGAACGTACAAGACCAGCGCCCAAATTCACATAAACACATATCGCATATCTCATGAGCTCAACTTATATAGTTCCTAGTGACATGTCACTCGTATCCTAACCTATTCCTAAGGTTCAAACGAGATTTTTCATACTTATCGAAACTTGTCGATTGTGTCCATAGAATTAATCATTCATTCCACACATTAAAGAAGCATTTAAAATATTTAAAATACAAACATAACAATGCATTATTGACATACGAACTTACCTCGATACCAAAAAGGAAAAAGGGACCTAATAGTTAATTTCTCTCTTTTTCCCCATTCTAGGTCTGAACCTCGTTTCTTTGATCTATAACATCACATTTAGTCTATTTGTTAGTCAAATTATTCATTGTGATTCAAAAATCACATTATGGCAAAATTATGTTTTTGCCCCTAAATTTCACATATTTACACTTTTACCCCTAGGATCGTAAAATGAAATGTGTTCAATTTCTTTGTAACCCAAGCCCAGCCGAATCATTTTCATGCTTATAGAAGCCCACATTTTCCATTAAAACACACTTTTATGACATTTTTATAACTTTTACAAATTAGTCATTTTAGGCATTTTTATCAAAAATCACTTAGTAAAAGTTGTTTCTCTAACCATAAACATGCATAATCTACCATTAAACATCAAAATAGACAAATTTCAAACATGGGTCAAACTCTATACCTTCATCATATCTCAAATAAATGGTAGAAATAGGTAGATCATGTTACAAGGATTTCAAAAAAGTAAAAATCATTAAAAACGGGGCAAGAACAGACTTAATATGGAGCTTGGAAAGCTTGGCCAAACCCTAGCCATGGCTTCTTTTCTAAAAATCAGTTATGGCATGGAGAAATAAAGAAGATGACATCTTTTTCTTAAGTTATTTTGGCTTTATTTACAAAATTACTAAAATGTCCTTAATGCCTTTCTTTCAAAATCCACCTAACCGTGACTATTTTTGTCCAAAAAATATCCAATGGTCTAATTACCATTTAAGGACCTCTAATTTAAAATTTCATAGAAATTAGACACATCTAGCTTCTAGAACTCCAGTTTTGCAGTTTTTACGTGTAACATCCTAAAAAGGGCCTATGCATTTTGGCCTAATTCTACGGAAAGACATGTTTTATGTGTTTTGGAATAAATTTGGAATAATTTTGGAAACCTGAGAATGTATGGAAATGTTACGTTGAAAATAGGAAATGACCATTTTGGAAACCTAAGTAAATTAGGAAAGTGAACATTTTGGAAACTAAGCTAAAAGAGGAAAGTAAACATTTTGGAAACTAAGCCAAAAGAGGAAAGTAAACATTTTGGAAACTAAGCTAAAAGAGGAAACTAAACATTTTGGAAACCTGGGAAATGTCAAGTTACAGAGCCGCGTGAAAATTTTTGGAAACTTAAAAATGACCCCGAAATGTCGAATTTTAAAGTTCAAAGGGGAACTTAGGGCCAGGTGACCCTAAAATATAAAGTACGTGAAATTTGACCCATTAACGGACTTGGAAAAGTGGCCTGAAGATGCCACTTAAGGCCTCAGGAAATGGCCCACATGCAAGGGTGTTGGGCCTGAGTTCGAGTCACATAAGAAGCAAATAAAAGAAGTTTTATTTTACTTCCATAAGAAGAGAGTTGGATGGCACAAAGGATCTTGAAAGGGGAGTTTTAATTCCTTTGGAATTTTTGGCTAATTAGGAGATTTGATGGAATTTAATATTTGATAAAATTAAAATTTATCACATAGGAAGAGTTGGCCGATTGAGGGACTCTAAGGCTAGTAATTTCGGCCAAAGAGGGAAAGTAAATGGCCATTCTTCATTCTTGTCTCTTCAAGAGAAACCCCTGCCGAAAATACTCTAGCAAATTAGTATCAATCTTTTCTCCTCTCTTTAGCCGAATTCTCTCTGTCAAAACTCTCTCATTCTCTTTTCTTTTCTTTTCTTTTCTTCTACTATCCCTTCACAAAAGCTGAAACTTTGTGATCTATAAAAGTGCCATAGCCGAATAGTATAATGGATCATCCGAGATTTGAAAACGAGGTAAGTACATCTATGTACATTCGGCCAAAAAGGTCTCTTCCATGCTTGAATGATAGACAAATCTAACATGTGATTTCGGCAGGAACCTAAACTAAAAGATCAATTTCGGGATTTGAGAACTCCAAGGTAAGTGTGTTCATATATTCGGCCAAGGCTAATCTTAAGTATTTAGATCAAAAGTGATCAAAAATTAATCGATTCAAGGATTTAGGTTTTGGCCGAATACAAGGAAGAGAAAAGTGAAGTTTTCGGGATTTAAAATCCATAAGGTAAGCACATAAAAGTATTCAGCCAAGGCTTGAATGATTACATAGATCGGTTCTTTAATTATTAAAAAGCCAAAAACTAACCAATATTGAGATTCAGGGTTGGCCGAATATCAGGTGAAGGAAAACCAAGTTTTCGGGATTTGAATAAACATCAAATCGGCATCAAAGGTAAGTCTTTTTACAAATCCTACTAGGATTTGGATATCATAGCCAAATAGAACTTATGCTAAGTAATAAATGATAAATCAAATGTAGGGACTAAGGATCTAAACATTAGATCTAGCTTTTGGAAATCTCAAGGAATCGCTAAACAAATCAGGTGTGTACCCCACACTAATCTTAATAGATTTATGGCTTAAATATGATATATATGTTAATATGAAAGTGTAAGAATATGGCTAGAGTACCATATTATGGTACAAAGTACTCAGGTACGTTTTCCTACTCCTACTAGGATTTCAAAATATGTTATATTTAACATGTGAAAAGTGATGTGAAAGTGAAATTAAATATGATATGCATGATATGTATAATTTGGGGCCTTCGGGTTATTTGAGAAAGGGGAAGTGAATGTGATGACTTCGGTCTCACTAAGTGAAACGTGATGACTTCGGTCTCACTAAGAATATGTGATGACTTCGGTCTCACTAAGTGAATGTGGTAACTTCGGTTACATTATCTAAATGTGGTGTCTCATGACACAAATATTAGGTGGCTTTGCCACAATATCTTAAGTGGGCGATGAGCACGCCGATTGCAATGACCGCCTCGATGGTGTGTAGCGGATGGAGGGTTGACTTAGTAGTCCCCACTTGCAAAGTGTTGGTACAGCAAGAGTGTAGCCGATGGCATATAGGTTTGGGTTCGTGTTTGCATCATTACCTTGAATTTTATATGAATATGATATGTATGGTGTGCCTATTTCTATTATGTTTTGGTGTTGGTTACACATTGAGTCTATCGACTCACCTCGCTGTGGGAATATGTTTGGTGATGAGCAAGAATGGATCGACTACAGAACTTGTGGTGGGCATGTTCAGCTTGAAGTTTAATTTAATTTGAATCTTTATTTTATTTTAAAGTACTGTACAATTTTATTTTGGGTTTCGTTTTATGTAATAAGGCCATCGTGACAATTTTTATTTCTGCTTTAATTACTATGTTATGAATTTAGGGTTTATAAAGAATAAGCCCATTTAATTTAAAATAAGTTTAAACATTTTGTCACCAAACAAATGGGTTTTTGATATAAAATAAATTTGTTTTCAACTCAAGCCCAACCCACAACAAACTATCTTTCAAAACACACGCTTTCAAAGTATTCAATGAATTTGAACCGGTTACTTTGAGGAACATACCGATCGAGTCCATTCTCGTGGTCCCAAAGTGGGTGTTTCGATTTATATCGAGCCCGCTTTTAAACTCTCTACTGTGGCCTAAGGTCCAAAACGTTTTCAAATCGAGCCCAAATGAGTTTTATGGAAATATTTCTGAAAGTAGACAGGTTTGATGGCATAGCACCCAAGTCTCTGACCCGCAGTCCACCAGATAAGTACCTCTATCTATCTGTGTGATTATGTGAATTATAGAAGGGTAGAAAAGGAATGGAACGTAGAATAGCATGATAGGAACTTGAACCCTAGGATTAGTGTACTCAAACACAAATACATAAGACTTAATACACTAAACAAACCGATGGCTAAGTCAGACAAGTTAGGGTGTGGCAACCATGGTACGCATGTCTAGGATTGGATCCTGAAGAGCTTGGTATTTAAGCAGTCCTAGTGACTCACCTCCTCTTCGTGAATCCTACATGGTGCGTAGCTTCGGTTCACCCTAACCTAGAGGACTTAGTGGGTGTGGCAACCCCTGTACGCATGTCTAGGAATGGTTTCAATGGGAGCTTGGTACTTAAGCAGTCCGCGTGACCCACCTCCTCTCCACTCGAATCTCGCCTAGTCGTAGCTTTGGTTCACCCCGACCAAGAAGGCTCTACCATAAAGCTAAACCCAATAACTAAAACCCGAAAGGAACTAGCCATTTTCTAACCTTAATATTAAAATTCTTAAATCATTTTTTCTTTAATTCACTAAAACTATTTCTTATACACAATTTTTTTTCGAAAATTTCTGACTTATAAAATTACAAAAATACCCCTAGTGGTAAAATTACAAAACTGCCATTGGTTTATAAAATGCCCAACCACTCAACATTTTTTCCAAAATTTCATTATTTCGTAAATGTTCAAAAACCCTAATTTGCAAACAATCAGAAAAAAATATATACCTTGATTTATGGAAAATTACAAAATTGCCCCTAACTTACTAAAATTACCAAAATGACCCTGGTTTCCAAAATTTTTGCAACAGCACCGATTTGGAAAATAAATTTCTCACAAAGGACCCTCAAAATTTTGTAACTTCTAAAATATCCCCAATTTATTAAAACTTTACAATTTACCCCGATTTGTGGGAAAATTACCAAAATACCCCCAAAGTCTAAAATTTCTGAAATATCCTCAGATTTTAAAAATTTTCCAAAATACCCCGGGAACTTAAAAATACCAAAAATACTTTGTGACAAAATCACCAAAGAACCTTACTTTGACAAATTATGAAAATACCCCTGTAGGACAAATTACGAAAATACCCCCGGGTAGTGGAAAAACAACAACAAATGAAAACTACAACGTTTCTCTGAATGAACTAAGGTTCATAATTGTTTGATGGATGTATGAATGAATGAAAAGACTGTGTGCATGTATGAATACGAAAGAACCACTCCTAAACTCTTTTTCATAAGATTTCTTCACGGGTAATCAAGTGAAACAAAAGTACTAACTCATAAAACTTCTTAATCAGATCTCGATGTTAGAAATGAGTTCTAGAGGACGCGGTCATCAAGGACACGGTAGAGGAAGAATAACTGTGTCAGAACCCGTTAGATCGGGCCAAGGGTCTGACAATGAGTTACCACCGCCACCACCACCCCCAGCTGTTAATGTCGAGCAGCAAGCTCAGACGGGGGATGATGCTGTGTCGCAAGCCATGTTACGAGTTTTGGAAATGGTGGCCGACGCAGGTGGAAATACGGGAGCTTAAAAATCTGTACCCGAGTGACTCTGAGCCAACGGGGCCAAGGTATTTCGTGGAGTGTCCGTGTGGCACCCAAGACTGTTGAGTATTGGTTGGAAGCAACCGAAAGTATTATGGATGAGCTCGACCGACCCTCAAGAGAAGTTGAAAGGGATGGTGGCAATCATACGTGATGAAGCGCACCAATGGTGGTTAACTATCCGGATGGTGCCACGGTGAGGATCGACACGGAGTATGCTAAGGAGGCATATCGGAAAAAGTATGTCGCACACGCTATATTGATGAGCGAGGAAAGCTTTTCTAAGACTAGTTCAAGGAACAAGTCGGTAGCGAGATATGAGGTGAATTTCTAAGGTTAAGCCGATATGCTCGAGGAGTAGTCGAATCGAACATGAATGTCAGTGTCCGCTTGAGGACGGATTAAGGGATGACCTAAGATTATTAATAGCTCCACATCAGGAATGGGAGTTCTCCGCATTGGTTGAAAAGGCTAAGGTAGCTGAGGGAATCAATGACTCGACTAGGCAGAACTCTAACAGGAATAGACCTAAGAGGGGTTATGGATCGTCAAGAAATGTGCAGAAAAGGCCCAGAACTGAGGGGTCGAAGAGTCAGCAAGTTGGTACTAGAGGGCAGTATCGTCCTTGTGAGCATTGTGGAAAGAAGCATTTAGGGGAGTGTTGGGAAAAGACGGGAGGATGTTTTAAGTGTCGGTCCAAGGACCATATGCTCAAGGACTGTCCAAAGATATCAGATGACAAATAGCCAGCAACTTAGAATGTTAATCAGGCTGGTAGGGGAGGATAGCAGCCTCAACGAGGTCGAGGTTCGAATAACAGAGGTAATGGTGCTGGCAGAGGACGTGGTAGAGGTGCTGCTAATACTGAGCTAAGGTAGCCAGGTTTGGTTTATGCGGTTCACTGTAGGGAGGATGGAGATGCACCAGACGTCATAACCTATACGTTCCTCATTCATGGCAAACCCTATTATGCTTTAATTGATGTGGGCTCGACCCATTCTTATGTTGCCTGTAGTGTAGTTGAAACACTAGGCCTAGACTCTAAACTTTCTGATAAGAAGATAACGGTAGTAAGCCCATTAGGCCAAACTATAGTGGTAAATAAGATCTTTCGAAATGTATCCCTAGAAATTCAGGGAGTGAGCTTTCGGGCTGACCTAATGGAATTACCCTTCGGGGAATTTGACCTCATACTCGGCATGGATTGGTTGGTAGAACACCGAGCCGTGTTGGATTGTGCGGCTAAACGAATGGAACTAAGGACCCCTGAGGATGAGGTGGTCATTATGATAGGAGAAAGAGGAAACTACTTGACTAATGTAGTTTCGGTGCTTAAGGCTGAAAGGATGGTTCGTAAAGGGTGCGAGGCGTTCTTAGCCTTTGTAAGTGCGTTGGATGGAAATGAGGAAGGTGTCAAAAGAGTCAGAACGGTAAGGGACTTTGAGGATGTGTTTTCAGAGGAATTACCAGGAATACCCCTAGATAGAGAAGTTGAATTTTGAATAGACTTACTACCAGAAACAGCACCTGTGTCAATCGCTCCATACCGAATGGCGCCAAAGGAGTTAGTGGAGCTCAAGGCTCAAATCCAAGAATTGATGGATCGTGGGTTCATTCGACCCAGTGTGTCTCCGTGGGGAGCACCGGTCCTATTTGTGAAGAGAAGGACGAAACTATGCGTATGTGCATAGACTATCGTCAATTGAATAAGCTGACCATCAAGAACAATTATCCCTTGCCTAGGATTGATGACTTGTTCGACCAAATTTGAGGGAGCAAAGAAGTGTTCTCAAAGATCGACTTAAGGTCAGGATATCACCAGTTAAAAGTAAAGGAGGTGGATATCCATAAAATAGCTTTCAGAACAAGATACGACCATTTTGAGTTTGTGGTAATGCTGTTTAGGTTGACAAACGCTCCAGCCGTATTCATGGATATGATGAACCGAGTGTTTCAACCTTACTTGGATGGGTTCATTGTAGTGTTCATCGATGATATTTTGGTATATTCCAAGTCTGAAGAGGAGCGTGATGGGCATCTCCAGATTGTGTTGCAAGTATTAAGGGAGAAGAAGCTTTATGCCAAATTCAGCAAGTGTGAATTTTGGCTTAGGGAAGTTGCTTTCTTAGGACACGTGGTGTCTGCCGAGGAATAAGGGTGGATCCTAAGAAAATCGGTCGTGTTGATTGGAAACCACCTAAGTCGGGGCGTAAATTGTAGTTTCTTAGGATTGGCGTGCTATTACGTAAGGTTCGTGGAAGGATTTTCATCAATAGCCACGCCATTAACAAAATTGTTGAGGAAGGAAGTACCCTTTGTGTGGACGGACAAGCAATGGAGAGTTTTAAAAACTTAAGAAGGTATTAATGGAAGCTTGATGTTGATTCAAATTTCGGCGGTGAAAGGATTTTGTGGTGTAATTGTGACGCTTCACATACGGGGTTAGGATGTGTTCTTATGCAAGATGGAAAAGTAGTCGCCACGCTGTCTCGACGCTTAAGGCCACATGAGGTGAACTACCCAACCCATGACTTGGAATTGGCAGCAGTGGTCTTCGCTCTCAAGGTATGGAGGCATTATCTTTATGGAGAAAGGTCAATGATTTACACAGACCACAAAAGTCTCAAGTACCTGTTGACTCAGAAGGAGTTAAACTTGAGGCAACAAAGGTGGGTGGAATTACTGAAAGACTATGACTGTTCGATAGAATATCACCCGGGCAAGGCGAATGTAGTAGCGGATGCCTTAAGTAGGAAGGTTGTGTCGGACCTAAGAGCAATGTTCGCCCATCTAAGCTTGTACGAGGATGGAAGCCTGTTGGCTGAGTTGCAAGTCAAGCCAACGTGGTTGAAGGAGGTGAAAGAAGGACAGTTGGTTGATGAGGATTTAAGTGTTAAGTTACAAAAAGCACAGAATAGAGATTTGGAGGACTATGAGGTTAATGATGAAGGAGTATTGTGCTACAAAGGAAAAGTCTGTATGCCAAGGGACAAGGAGTTAAGACAGAGGATTCTTCGGGAAGCGTATAGTAGCCCTTATGCTATGCATCCCGGAGGCATTAAGTTGTACAGAGATTTAAGAGAATAATTTTGGTGGCCTGATCTTAAACGAGAAGTTACGGAATTCGTGGGAAAATGTCTGACGTGTCAACAAGTTAAGGCTGAACACCAAGTTCCATCGGGATTGCTTCAGCCAATCCAGATTCTGCAGTGGAAGTGGGAAAGAATTACCATGGACTTCGTTAGTGGGCTTCCCCTTACGCCTACTAAGAAGGACTTGGTATGGGTAATAGTGGACCGGTTGACTAAATTCACGCACTTTATCCCGGTAAGAGTTGATTATTCTCTTTCGAAATTAGCTAAGTTATATGTGGCAAAAATTGTGAGGCTACACGAGTGTCGGTGTCAATTATTTGGATAGAAACCCAAGATCCACGCCTCGGCTTTTGGAGGGCACTTCACCAAGCTTTAGGCACCAAGTTGGATTTCACTACTTTTCATCCACAATCGACAGGCGGTCTAAATGGGTAATACAAGTGTTGGAGGATATGTTGAGAGGATGTGTGATGGATTTTGAGGAAGTTGGGAGGATTACTTGCCTTTAGCGAGTTCGCCACAACAACAGCTTATCGTGCTAGCATTGGAATGGCACCATATGAAGCATTGTATGGACGGAAGTGTCGTACTCCTACTTGTTGGACTGAGTTAGGAGAACATCGAGTTTTGGGACCAGAGATGGTGGCAGAGACGGAAGAGAAGGTTGAGATAATTCAAGCACGATTAAAGGAAGCCTCTGATAGGCAGAAGTCTTATGCCGACCTCAAGCGGAAGGAAATAGAGTTTGAAGTGGGAGACCAAGTGTTTCTAAAAGTCTCACCATGGAAGAAGGCGATGAGGTTTGGTCGGAAAGGAAAGTTAAGCCTAAGGTTTATTGGGCCCTATCGGGTACTAAAGCGAGTGGGACCAGTGGCATACCAGCTAGAGTTGCCACCGGAGTTGCAGTAAATGCATGACGTGTTCCATGTGTCCATGCTACATCGCTACCGATCGGACCCCTCTCACGTAGTACCAGTGGAAGAAGTGGAGCTAAGGCCAGACTTAACCTATGAGGAAGAGCCGATTTAGATTCTGGAACGTGACGTGAAAGTACTACGGAGGAAGTCGGTTCCTCTAGTCAAAGTATTATGGTGCAATCATGGATCGGAGGAAGCTTCGTGGGAGCCAGAGGAGGCAATGCGACAGTAATACCCTCAATTATTTAGTTAGGAAATTTTGAAGATGAAATTATTTTAAGGGGGTAGAACTGTAACATCCTAAAAAGGGCCTATGCATTTTGGCCTAATTTTATGAAAAGACATGTTTTATGTGTTTTGGAATAATTTTGGAATAATTTTGGAAACTTGAGAATGTATGGAAATGTTACATTGAAAATAGGAAATGACCATTTTGGAAACCTAAGTAAATTAGGAAAGTGAACATTTTGGAAACTAAGCTAAAAGAGGAAAGTAAACATTTTGGAAACTAAGCTAAAAGAGGAAAGTAAACATTTTGGAAACTAAGCTAAAAGAGGAAACTAAACATTTTGGAAACCCGAAATGTCAAGTTACAGAGTCAAGATGAAAATTTTTGGAAACTTAAAATGACCCCAAATGTCGAATTTTAAAGTTCAAAGGGAACCTAGGGCCGTGACCCTAAAATATAAAGTACGTGAAATTTGACCCATTAACGGACTTGGAAAAGTGGCTCAAGATGCCACTTAAGGCCTCGTGAAATGGCCCACATGCAAGGGTGTTGGGCTGAGTTCGAAGTCATATAAGAAGCAAATAAAAGAAGTTTTATTTTGCTTCCATAAGAAGAGAGTTGGACGGCACAAAGGATCTTGAAAGGGGAGTTTTAATTCCTTTGGAATTTTTGGCTAATTAGGAGATTTGATGGAATTTAATATTTGATAAAATTAAAATTTATCACATAGGAAGAGTTGGCCGATTGAGGGACTCTAAGGCTAGTAATTTCGGCCAAAGAGGGAAAGTAAATGGCCATTCTTCATTCTTTTCTCTTCAAGGGAAACCCCTGCCGAAAATACTCTAGCAAATTAGCATCAATCTTTTCTCCTCTCTTTAGCCGAATTCTCTCTGTCAAAACTCTCTCATTCTCTTTTCTTTTCTTTTCTTTTCTTCTACTATCCCTTCACAAAAGCTGAAACTTTGTGATCCATAAAAGTACCATAGCCGAATAGTATAAAGGATCATTCGGGATTTAAAAACGAGGTAAGTACATCTATGTACATTCGGCCAAAAAGGTGTCTTCCATACTTGAATGATAGATCAGATCTAACATCTGATTTCGGCAGGAACCTAAACTAAAAGATCAATTTCGGGATTTGAGAACTCCAAGGTAAGTGTGTTCATATATTCGGCCAAGGCCAATCTTAAGTATTTAGATCAAAAGTGATCAAAAATTAATCGATTCAAGGATTTAGGTTTTGGCCGAATACAAGGAAGAGAAAAGTAAAGTTTTCGGGATTTAAAATCCATAAGGTAATCACCTAAAAGTATTCGGCCAAGACTTGAATGATTACATAGATCGGTTCTTTAATTATTAAAAAGCCGAAAACTAACCCATATTGAGATTCAGGGTTGGCCGAATATCAGGTGAAGGAAAACCAAGTTTTCGGGATTTGAATAAACATCAAATCGGCATCAAAGGTAAGTCTTTTTACAAATCCTACTAGGATTTGGATATCATAGCCAAATAGAACTTATGCTAAGTAATAAATGATAAATCAAGTGTAGGGATTAAGGATCTAAACATTAGATCTAGCTTTTCGGAATCTCAAGGAATCGCTAAACAAATCAGGTGTGTACCCCACACTAATCTTAATAGATTTATGGCTTAAATATGATATATATGTTAATATGAAAGTGTAAGAATGTGGCTAAAGTACCATATTATGGTACAAAGCACTCAGGTACGATTTCCTACTCCTACTAGGATTTCAAAATATGTTATATTTAACATGTGAAAAGTGATGTGAAAGTGAAATTAAATATGATATGCATGATATGTATAATTTGGGGCATTCGGGTTATTTGAGAAAGGGGAAGTGAATGTGATGACTTTGGTCTCACTAAGTGAAACGTGATGACTTGATCTCACTAAGAATATGTGATGACTTCGGTCTCACTAAGTGAATGTGGTAACTTCGGTTACATTATCTAAATGTGGTGTCTCATGACACAAATATCAGGTGGCTATGCCACAATATCTTAAGTGGGCGATGAGCACGTCGACTGCAACGACTGCCTTCGATGGTGTGTAGCGGATGGAGGGTTGACTTAGTAGTCCCCACGGTGTGCAGGTTGGTACGAGCGGAGTGTAGTGGATGGCATATAGGTTTGGGTTCGAGTTTGCATCATTACCTTGAATTTTTATATGAATATGATATGTATGGTGTGCCTATTTCTATTATGTTTTGGTGTTGGTTACACATTGAGTCTATCGACTCACCCCGTTGTGGGAATATGTTTCAGGTGATGAGTAGTAATGGACCGAGACGGCAGAACTTGTGGTGGCCATGTTCAGCTTGAAGTTTAATTTAATTTGAATCTTTATTTTATTTTAAAGTCTTGTATAATTTTTTTTGGGTTTCGCTTTATGTAATAAGGCCATCGTGACGATTTTTATTTACGCTTTAATTACTATGTTATGAATTTAGGGCTTTATAAAGAATAAGCCCATTTAATTTAAAATAAGTTTAAACATTTTGTCACATGAAACAAATGGGTTTTTGATATAAAATAAATTTGTTTTCAACTCGAGCCCAACCCACAACAAACTATCTTTCAAAACACACAGTTTTCAAAGTATTCGAATGAATTTGAACCGGGTTACTTCGAGGAACATACCAGATCCAGTCCATTCTCGTGGGCCGGGTGTGGGGTGTTTCATTACGATTTAGTCCTTTTGACTAAATTGAGTGCCCAAACGTCGAAATTTTCAACCGAAATTTTTATAAAATCATTTCGTGAAATCGTAGACCATAAAAATATAATAAAAATAAAATTTCTTGCGTTGGATTTTGTGGTCCCGAAACCACTATTCTGACTAGGCCCAAAATCGGGCTATTACATACGTAAGCTAGGAACGCCTCACATCCTTTACGTACCAACTTTTTCACCACCAGTGCAGAAATCAAATTAGTTAAATAATTTCGGTGCTCTCCAATCATGACTACCTCATCATCCTCTTTAATCCTTAATACGACCCTCTTAGTCGCACAGTCCAAGCTAACACGATGCTTGACCAACCAGTCCATCCCCAGAATTAAATTGAACTCCCCAAAGGGAAGCTCCATCAAATCAGCCAGAAAGATTTCTCCTTGAACCTTTAAAGGAACGTCTCTAAATTGCTTGTTAACCCTTATAGTTGCCCCAACAAACTCAGTACAGTAACCTCACTCGCAATGCTCTCAACCTAGAGCCTTAAATTTCCAGACACAGTACAAGCTATATAGGAGTGAGTCGATCCTATATCTATCAATGCAGTATATGGTACATCAATAATAAGAATCATACCCGTGATGACTTTTGGAGCATCTTGATCCTCTCAGCGACGAGCGGCATAAACTAGAGTCAGCTGCCTTACCTCAGTCTATCCAGCTCCTCTGCCCGGCGCTCTCTGCCCATGGCCCATACCATTACCACCTCTGGCCTAACCACGGCCCCTCAGTGGCAGCTGAACTACCCTCGGTGGATGTACAGCACCAGTACCCAGAGCTTTCCTCTATCAGCCCTCAACGGACACTCTCTAATGCGATGTTCCAACTACGCACATCTTAAGCATGCCCCAGTCCTCTTCCAACACTCGCCATGATGGTGTCTACCACAATCAGTACATGGTTGCAATCCAGTAGCAGCAACAGGGGGCGTAACTCTAATCGGCCCATCAACTCTGGCCTTTTTTCTAGGCCTGTACACCGCACCCGAGGGCTCCCAATCCCTCTTATTCCTACCTCTCTCTCTATCTTAGTTTTGGCGCTTAGCGCACTTAACCTTCTCAATGATCTTCGTCCTTTCAACCAGGGCAAAAAAATCCTGCTCCCTCTACGGAGCTATCAAAACCTGTAAGTTATTTCTGAGGCCATCTTTAAAGCGGACACATCACTCGTCTCAGACGCCACCATACCTCATGCATAGCGGCTCAGTCTCAGACACTTAGCCTCATTCTCGGCCACTAATTGATCTCCCTGAGTTAAATTCAGAAACTCCCTCCTACGAGCATCGACGTAACTGGCTCCCATATATTTTCCCTAGAAGGCGGTCTTAAAGAACTCCCAGGTCAATCATTCGGGCTGAGTGCCCTCCTTAACAGTAAGCCACCACTAATATGCCTCATCACGCAGAAATAAGACTGCACCCTTTAATTTCTACTCTAGAGTGCAATCTAGAAAGTCCATGATCCTCTCCGTGGCCTCAATCCAGTACTCAGCCACATTAGGGGCAACTTCAGTGACACCCCTGAATAACACAGCCCTATTGGACTGGAGTTGTTCTGTAATCGACCCTCGACCCCTAGATCTAGTATTGGGCCCAGTGACATTCTCCAAAATCATGAGCATAGCTTGGGACAGTGCGTCATCCCCAGCCATGCTATCTTGAAACCCAGTCTCAGTCGCAGGTGAAACCAGCATCTCACTAGTATTCAAGTTAGGCAAGTTTCCAGAAGATGAAGACCCAGCTCGAGCCCCTCTACGGCCTCTACCACGGCCTCTAGTACCCCGTCCGCAGATACCTCGTGTGCTCATATCTAATCGAATTATCTCATTTAGAACTTTTATGAATCGATTCTGATTCAATATTTATTAATGTATGTTTTATGTAGAACATTATCTGTAATTCAAAGTTTATTTTCAGATATCGCAGCTTCACTACGCTTTTCAAGATACACTAACTAAAGTGTTTTCAAGACAAGATACTACCTATAGTAGTTTCGAATATATTATCAATAACAGTTTCAGTTTAAAATAATTCACAGTTCAGAACACTTACAGGATCGACGCCGGAGACTCGGTGTACCACTTACTCAGTAAAACATTTCAAATAATTTTGTAATCAATTCTCGAAAACCAAATTTTAAAACCCATAATCCACAACCGAGTTTTGCAACCTGGCTCTGGTACTACTAAATGTAACACCCCGAAACTCGGTCTATGTGTTATGGCCGAATCTAGCAATGTCACATGATAGGGTGCTTGAAAACCGTGTTGTCTCGATAAAACCATTATCCATTTAAATTATTTTCCTTTATCTCTTGTTAGCTTCTAACTCATGTTACTCACTTAGACGGTGGTTTCAAAACATTATTCATTGCGGAAGCTTTTAAAACAGTTTAAGTAATCGTGTATTTCTTGATAAAATATTAGTTTCTTTAGAAAACCAAGGTTTCCTACGACTAGTAGCTCAAAATCCATAAATTAAAGAAAAACAAAAAAAAACCCCAAAACCAAAAAAAAGTCCAAAAGTCTAATTTAAAACCCAAAAGTTTAACAAATAAAAATAATATATAAATAAAACCAAGAATCATATTTAAATCTATAACAGTCTAAAACCGTGGTCACCGTTGAGTCCTCTACCGCACCGATCTATCTAGATTTAGGGATTACTTGTGCACATTTAAACAAAAGGGTGAGTTTTTGTAAACTCAGTGTGTAATCCCACAGAAAACAAACAATAGCAAATCATAGTGCACATTTACAACAGTCTTGGGCCTAAGCCCTTTTCAGTATCAGTAGCAGTTTGGGCCTTAGCCCATCTCAGTATCAGTCATGCAGTTTTTTCGTATCAAAGTCTTACCCAACTAGCCTCTACACACCATCTCCGTCCAACCCTACACTCCATGTTGGGATTAAATCAACCCACCCATCCCTACACTCCAAATAGTACTAAATGAGGCACGAAATAGTAATTTGCAGCGGTGCTGTCGGTATATTAGGCTTAAGAGCCTTTTAGTACACTTCCTCCAAATATAATCAACCCAACCCAATGCAATGTAACATACAATGAGATGTCATGCCATCACAGGTCTATCAGATAAACATACGGTTCAGTATACATGCTTATATACATAACATGCTCAGTACATAATTTACATAATTGATTTCACACAAATGGGGGTCTAAGTAGTGCTTACCGACCCTACGGAAGGTTCACAATCGACTTGGGCTACCCATGCAACCTTAACAACATTTCAGTAAAAATGGGATCACACGCCCATGTAGCCTTCCTGTGTGGGCCCACATGCCTGTGTGGCCTACACGGCCCAAATTTACCTTAGCCGTGTGGATCACACAGCCCCGCCCAAAATCTGACACGCCCGTGTGGTTTACTCGTAGAGACCTACACGCCCGTGTAGCCTACACGGCCCAAATCAGTCTAGCCCGTGCGTCGTACATCGCCTATCTGGCCATCACACGGTCGTGTCATGTGCGCACGGTCTAGACTCGTCGATCACACACGCGTGTTATGCCACGCGGCCTACCACACGGGCGACTACATGCCCGTGTGACGTCAAAAGTGAGGTTTTTGACTTTCATCAAAACCTCATTTTTCGTGCAATCGAGTACACACCTATATAATTTTTGATACCTACACGCTTCTGAGCACTCCATTACCTATAATTAATCAATATTTCACTCAATTAATCGCTTAACCAACTGAACTAAACTAATCCCAAAACGTGATAAACATCTTTTGAACAATGAAACCTTTACCTTCTATCGAATAGCAAGAATTTCACGCCCTTAGAACATTGATGAACGATAATCAGCCCTTCAATAATACCCTAATCACCAAACAAATTCTTATTAACACTTGTCCAAAACACAATTAAAGTTTAATCAAAAACAAGACTTATCGAAAGAGTGATAAGGACGTTGAGTAGGAAGGAAGTAAAAGAGATGTCAAAATAAGAAAAATAGTAGCAAGGGAAAGGAAGAAAAAGGCGGCTCAGCAAACGGGAAGGCAAAAATCAGCAATAAGAGGGAAAAGGTGAAGAAAACGATAGAGAATTTTTGAGAAAGAAGAAGAACTGAGTTTTTGGAAAAAGGAAAAACTACCAGATATTCACTAATCCCCTAAATCACTCCACTACTTCCCACTATATCCAACTACTTAGCTTTTCAATCCAACATAAACTCTTCTAGAGGAGCAAGCAAAAATAATGCTCTTGCCCAGACTCGAACACAAAACCTCCTTCACACCAACACTACACTCAACCACCAGACCACTGGCCCATTCTGTTAATTATTTACCAACTTTTCCTTAAAAGCCTTCTAACCCAAGATAGGACTTTATTTAAAAAAAACTAAAATTTTCCACAAGTCATGGCTCGAACTTAGGACCTCTGACACACATCCAAAGCACTTAACCATTGAAGCAGACAAGTATTTATGTCACACACACGAAAACAAAAATAGATATTTTGGGGTGTTACAACTATTTTGTTGTTAATGTTTGGATATTGTGTGACACTTGTTTTAGTGTTAATTTTGCTACTATTTTAGAGTCATTTGCTTGTTAAGTTGCATTTATCTTAGTATTGTTTAATTATAAATACTTTTTTCTAACTCATTTCCAATTTGTTAGAAAACCTTTATTTTAATATTTTTAATGTATTCAGTGTATTATATTTAAAAAAATTATATAAAAAATAAAATTAAAAAAATAATATGGGTCAGGCTAGGCCAGGCCAGACCACACTTGAGTTTTAACATTTTTATCCAGACCAAACTTGGACAAAAATCTAAGCTACTTTTTAGGGATCCAGCTTGAAACTAAAGTTTTGTTAGTCACAGCCATGTACAACTCTCCTCCAAACCGCTTCCAATCCATCAAACATCGCCCACAATTCCAAATGGAGAACCAATGTGATTCCAAAATCTTGCTAAACCCAATAATCAAAAAATTAATGATAAATATATAAACGTGAATGGTTGATTTCAAAA
This sequence comes from Gossypium rotundifolium, assembly GCA_025506655.1. Classification (NCBI taxonomy): domain Eukaryota; kingdom Viridiplantae; phylum Streptophyta; class Magnoliopsida; order Malvales; family Malvaceae; genus Gossypium; species Gossypium rotundifolium. The sequence goes on from CP106727.1 coordinate 12,127,835, forward strand.
TAACTTATGAATTTACATAAAGCACAATTATTGAATTTTAACAAATTAAAATAAGAGGACTTCTTTGTGGATTTCTATAAAGTGAAAAAATATGGAGATTCATTTATTATTTACAAAACAAAACAGACACACATATATGAATATCAATATGATAATAATATCCCCTTTCTCTTGTACAAATATTCACCCTTTTTTTACATCAAACAAAATATAAGTAAAGCATTAGCATTTACTTTACAATTTAGCAGGAAGGGTGTTAACGTCACAACTCGAGTCCTACTCTTTGAGAAGCCAATACAAATTACTTTCAACATATTAAACTTCTGGAGCATCGTAAAACACCAGATTCACTTGTCAATTCCTTAACAGATCCAGCATCGACAACTTTAAAATTTTGTTCTTGGTTATAGTTAGGCTTAGCTCCACCTACACCTGTTTGCTTACTAAAAGATGCTCCATTTTTAAATACATCCCCTACCGAATAAAATTTCCATAAATCGTTCTCTCCTTTTATCCATGTTACCTCTTTGTTCCTAACATCATTCAGAGCGATGAAACAATTGGCCTTACTCTTGATGCTAGGGCTCATGTGAAACACCCCAAACCCGGCCCACAAGCCCTGACCGGATCTGGCATGCTTCTAGGAAAAACCATTCGAATCTTACTTGATCTTTGCTAAAAACTTGTGTGTTTTTGAAATAAGTTGATTTGGGTTGGGCTCAAAGTTTTAAAACCCGTGTTGAATAGGTGTCAAAACATTTGATATTTATACTTAAGAAAAACTGACTTTCAACTTTAATTCGATAATAACCGTATCATACTAAGTAATTTGAAAGCATGCATAAACAATTTAATTCTTTGGCCTTATAACATCAAATAAAAACCCGAAATAAATCAAGGCTTAAATAGAACTAATAAAAATAAAAATAGTCTCTGAGCTTTGCATGGCCACCACTGAGCTCCTGCCGACCCGGTCCATTACTGAGTGTCACCTGAAAAATAGTCCCACAAGGGGTGAGTCAAACAGACTCAATGTGTACAACCAACACAGAACTTAATTAACTCAGGAATGCCAAATCATACATAATATCATATATATAATTAATGATGCAAACCCGAACCCAAACCTAAATAACCATCCGCTACACATCACCCGTACCAACCATCACACCGTGGGGACTACTAAGTCAACCTTCTATCCGCTACACACCATTGAAGGCAGTCGCTACAGTCGACGTGCTCATCGCCCTTATAAAATTCGTGGCATAGCCACCAGATATATACTCGTGACATAAGTCACCACATTCATATATTGTGACATAAGTCACCACATTCATATTTTGTGACATAAGTCACCATATTCATATTTTGTGACATAAGTCACCACATTCAGATATTGGGGTATGAAACCACCAATTCACTTCCCTTTTACATATCACCCATATGCCCCATGTCATACAATTATGCATTAACCATGTCATGTTCCTTATTCACATTCTTATAATCTCATATATATGCCATAGCAAATCTTATCGTACTCATAGTAGAAGTGGGTAAACGTACCTGTGTATTTCGTTCGTACCATTACATGGTACTTTTAGCCACCTCACACATATTTTATTAACATATATATATATATATAAGCATAACCATAAATTAGTTTGAAGCTTAGTGTGGGGGTACACACCCGCTATACTTAGCAAATTTACTGAAGTCCCGAAAACCCGATCTAACGTCCTAGATCCTTAGTTCCTTGTTGCCGATTTGACTACTAGTCAAATCCTGAAACTTGTAGTGTTTCCTCCTTATAATCGGCTAATCACTAGATCCATTGACTTGGTTAGTTTTCAGCTTTAAACAAATAAGAAATAGATCTGAAATACCACTATGGCCTTGGCTGAATACATATGTCCACTTACCTTGTGCTTCAATCCCCGAAATTGATCCTTACTTCCTTAATGATGTCGAGTTTCCTATAGACACATGTTAGATTTAATCTAACATTAAAACACAATAGAATGGCTTATGGCCGAATCTTATATTCACCTACCTAGGATATTGAAATCTCGAAAATAGTCACTTGGCGTAGATCTTGAGATTCCGAATGATCTCCCTCCTTGTAGTCGACACTGCCGAAATCCAAAAAGACCCTTCAAAGTTTCAGCCAAAGAATTCTAAAGAGGTTAGATCCCTATATTTCGGCTAAAAGAGAGATTGAAAATCAAATAACAGTTGATCTTACCTTTAATACTATAGTCGACGGCACCCTTGTTTACACCCACAAGGATATTCGGCTGTGGGTAGCTGATGGTGACTCAAGTTTCGACTTTTGAAGAATCGAAAGAAGAAGAGAAGGGGGTTGAGACTTGTTACGATTTAGCTTAAATTCCAAGAAGAAGGTTCAGCCAATTGGAATGAGAAGAGAAGGGATATTTAGGAGAATTCGGCAATAGTAACCTTTGGGGGGAAAGTTTTCGGCTAAAACTAGTTAAAAGAAAAAGATGAAAACGATGAAATAGGTTTTTTTTTTTTGAAAAGAAAAAGAGAATAGTTGCAGAGAGAATTCGACAGAGGCTTCAAAAAGAAAAGAATGCAAAATGGCCTCACTTTTTCCCCTTTTGCCAAAATTACTAAGCCTAGAGTCCCCTATTCGGCCATCACTATCATATCCCTTGTTTTCCTCTTTATCTCCTCATTTAAAATTTAATAAAAATAATCCCACATTTATCTCTTATCTTGGCCGAATTTTAGAGAGAATTAAACTCATCCCTTTAGTGCCTTGGTGTCGTCCACTACTGCTCAATCTGCAGCAAAAAAAAAAATAAAACTCTATTTGCTTCCCTTGTGACTCGAACCTTGGCCCATCTACACCTGCTTGTGGCGTCATTTCCAGAGGCCTTAAGTGGCGCCTCCAAGCCACTTTTCCAAGCCCAATTGTGTGTCATGTTTCACATCCAATTTCTCTTAAAGCCCTACCAAGCTTAGCCCCTTTTTTAAAAATTAAATTACGATATTTTCTAAATCATTCTCCTATATTCTAGGGTTCCCAAAATTCATAAAAACACATTCATACACACAAAAGCATGCTTTCACATTCAATTAAGCAATTATGCATAAGCCATAATCTAGGATATTATAGTTCTATCCCCTTAAACTAATTTTGTCCTCGAAATTACCTGGCTGAAATAAGTGAGGGTATTATTGTCGCATTGCTTCTTCTGGCTCCCATGAAGCTTCCTCCGATCCATGATTGTGCCATAACACTTTGACTAGAGGCACTATCTTCCTCCGTAGCACTTTCACATCTCGCTCCAAGATCTGAATCGGCTCCTCTTCATAGGACAAGTCTGGCCTTAGCTCCACCTCTTCAACCGAAATTACATAGGATAGATCCGATCGATATCGACGTAGCATGGAAACATGAAATACGTCGTGCATCTGCTTCAATTCTGGAGGTAACTCCAACTGGTATGCCACCGGTCCGATCCGCTTCAATACCCGATAGGGTCCTATAAACCTTGGACTTAGCTTCCCTTTTCGACCAAATCTCATTACCTTCTTCCAAGGTGAAACTTTAAGGAACACTTGATCTCCCACCTCAAGTTCTATTTCCTTCCGTTTGAGATCTGCGTACGAATTTTTTCTATCGGATGCTTCCTTCAATCGAGCTCGAATTACACTAACCTTCTCCTCAGATTTTGCTACTAACTCTGGGCCCAAAATTTGACGTTCTCCCAATTCCTCCAACACGTAGGAGTGCGGCACTTCCGTCCATACAACGCTTCATACGGTGCCATCCGTATACTTGCCTGATAGCTGTTGTTATAAGCAAATTCCGCTAGAGGCAAATATTCTTCCCAACTTCCTCTGAAGTCTATCACACAGCCTCTTAGCATATCCTCCAACACTTGTATTACTCTCTCTGTTTGACCGTCTAACTGTGGATGAAAAGCCGTACTGAAATCCAATCTGGTGCCTAGTGCCTGATGTAACACTTTCTAAAATCGAGACGTGAACCTCGGATCCCTCTCTGAGATAATCGACATTGAAACTTCATGCAACCTTACTATCTCCGCCACATACAACCTTGCCAACTTTTGTAGAGAATAGTCCACCCGCACTGGAATAAAATGTACGCACTTTGTCAGCCGATCCACTATCACCCATACCGAGTCCTTCTTAGTAGGCGTAAGGGGAAGCCCACTAACGAAGTCCATGGTAATTCTCTCCCACTTCCATTACGGAATCTGTATTGGCTGAAGTAACCCTGACGAAACTTGGTGCTCAGCCTTAACTTGCTGACACGTTAGGCACTTGCCAACAAATTCGTTAACTTCCTACTTAAGACCAGGCCACCAAAACTGTTCCCTTAGATCTCTGTACATTTTACTACCTCCGGGATGCATAGCATAAGGGCTACTATGCGATTCCCGAAGAATTCTTTGCCTAAGCTCGTCGTCCTTTGGCATACAGACCTTACCCTTGAAGCACAATACTCCCTCGTCATTAACACCATAACCCTCTAACTCTCCATTCTGCGCTTGTCGTAACTTAACAGTTAGATCCTCATCCATTAACTGACTTTCCTTCACCTCATTCAACCATGTCGATTTGACTTGCAATTCTGCCAGCAGACTTCCATCGTCATACAAGCTCAGATGTGCGAACATCGCCCTCAGATCCAACACAACTTTCTAACTTAGGGCATATGCTACCACATTCGCCTTGCCCGGGTGATACTCTGTGGAATAATCGTAGTCCTTCAATAGTTTCACCCACCTTCGCTGTCTCAGATTCAACTCCTTCTGAGTCAGCAAATACTTAAGGCGTTTGTGGTCTGTGTAGATCACTGACTTTTCTCCATAAAGATAGTGCCTCCATACCTTAAGGGCAAAGACCACTGCTACCAATTCCAAGCCGTGCGTTGGGTAGTTAACCTCGTGTGGCCTTAGCTATCGAGACGCATATGCTACTACTTTCCCATCTTGTATAAGGAAACCTCCCAATCCTATATGGGAAGCGTTACAGTATACCACGAAGTCTTTTCCTGCCTCAGGCTGAATCAAAATCGGAGCTTCAGTCAAAACCCTTTTAAGCTTCTGAAAGCTCTCCTGTTACTTTTCAGTCCATATGAAAGGTACTTCCTTTCTCAACAACTTTGTTAGAGGCGTAGCTATTGATGAGAACCCTTCCACGAACCTTCTATAATAGCCTGCCAATCCTAAGAAACTCTAAACTTCTGCCACAGACTTAGGGGGTTTCCAATCCAAAACTGCCTCAATCTTTCGAGGATCCACCCTTATTCCTTCAGCAGATACCACATGTCCTAAAAATGTAACCTCCTTAAGCCAAAATTCACACTTGTTGAATTTGGCGTAAAGCTTCTTCTCCCTCAACACTTGCAATAAATCCGTAGATGCTTATCATGCTCTTCTTCAGACTTGGAGTACACAAGAATGTCATCGATGAACACAACGATGAACCTATCCAAATAGGGTTAGAAAACCCGGTTCATCATATCCATGAATGCGACTGGGGCGTTCGTCAATCCGAATGGCATTACCAAGAACTCATAATGCCCGTACCTTGTTCGGAAAGTCGTCTTATGGATATCAACCTCCTTCACCTTAAGCTGATGATATCCAGACCTTAGATCGATCTTTGAGAATACTGCGGCCCCTTTAAGCTGATCAAACAAGTTGTCAATCCTTGGCAAAGGGTACTTGTTCTTGATGGTCAGCCTATTCAACTGACGATAATCTATGCACATGCGCATAGTTTCATCCTTCTTCTTCATGAATAAGACTGGTGCTCCCCATGGAGACACACTAGGTCAGATGAACCCACGGTCTAGCAATTCTTAGATTTGAGCCTTGAGCTCAACCAACTCCTTTGGTGCTATTCTGTATGGGGCAATGGACATAGGAGCTATACCCGACAACAAATCGATTCCAAACTCTACCTCTCTGTCCGGGGGTATTCTGGGTAATTCCTCCGAAAAGACATCCACAAACTCCCTTATGGTTCTAACTCCACTAACTCCCCCTTCTTTCGTATCCAATGTACTAACGAAAGCCAAAAATGCCTTACACCCCTTCTGAACCATTTTATCAACTTTTAAGGCTAAAATTAATTAGACAAGTAGTTTCTTCTTTCTCCTATTATAACTATCACTCCATCCTCAGGTGTCCTTCACTCCATTCGTTTGGCTGCACAATCCAATATAGCCCGATGCTCTACTAGCCAATCCATGCCAAGTATAAGATCAAATTCCCCGAAGGGTAATTTCATTAAGTCGGCAGGAAATACCGCTCCTTGAAGCTCCAAAGGTATTCTCCGAAACATCTTATTCACTACCACAGTTTGGCCTAATGGGCTTACTACAGTCATCTCCCTATCAGATAGATCAGAGGCTATTCCTAGAGTTTCAACTACTCTACATGCAACATAAGAATGGGTCGAGCCCACATCAATCAAAGCAACATAAGGTTTGCCAAAAATAAGGAACGTACCAGTTATGACGTCTAGTGCGTCTCCGTCCTCCCTTCGACGTACCGCATAAACCAACCCCGGCTACCTGGCCTTCGTGTTACCAACACCTCAGCCTGGTGGTCCCCGTCCTCTACCAGAACCATTACTTCTGCCAGCCGAACCCCAGCCTCACGGTGGCTGTTGTCCTCCTCTTCCAGCCTATTAGGACCTTGGCTTACAGGTCGTCCCCCTTCGGTCCTCATAGGACAATCCTTAATCATGTGGTCCTTGGACCCACACTTAAAGAATCCTCCCATTTTCTTCCAACACTCTCCTAAGTGCCTCTTTCCACAATAATCACAAGCACGACATCGCCTCCAAAGAGCGACTTCATCGACCTTGTCGCCCATCAACTCTAGGCCTCTTTTGCTCATTCCTAGATGGCCTTGACGATCCAAATCCTCTTTTCTACCTATTCTGATCAGTGTTCTGCCTTACAGAATCTTTGATCCCCTCGGCTACCTTAGCCTTCTCCACCAACACAGCAAACTCTCGCTCCTGCTGTGGAGCTATTAACAACCTCAGGTCATCTCTTAGTCTTTCCTCAAACCGGACACACCGTTCATGCTCAGTTGACACTATGCCTCGAGCATAACGGCTCAGCCTTAGGAATTTAGCTTCGTACTAAGCTACGGACTTGTTCCCTTGAACTAGCCCCAGAAATGCCTTCCTCTGCGCATCAATGTAGTGCGTACCAACATACTTCTTCTGGTATGCCGCCTTAGCATACTCCCAAGTGAGTTCCTCCGCTGTAGCACCATCCCGAACCGTGAGCCACCATTGATATGACTCATCGCGGAGAAGTGACACCAACCCTTTCATCTTTTCCTCGTCAGTTAAATCGAGCTCATCCATAATCTACTCGATTGCCTCCAACTAATATTCAGCGGTACTGGGTGCCACACCTGATACTCCACGAAACACCTCAGCTCCGTTGGCTCGAGTCACTTTCAGTAATCGACTTCGAGCTCCCATGCCTCCACCGCCCACCACCCTTTCCAAGACCCGAGCATCGCTTCAGTGACACTGCGTCATCCCCCGTCTAATCCTGATATTCCACATCAGCGGCTGGTGGTGGTGGTGGCATTTCATTTTTAGATCCTTGACCCGATCTAACGGGTTCTGACACGGTCATTCAGACTCTTCCACGGCCACGTACGTTACGACCATGTCCCCTTGAATTCATACTTCCAATTTGCATTTATCCGATTAAAGAATTTTATAGATTAGTTTTGTTCTACTGATTTATCACGTACAGTCTTATGTTCAATAGTTTTTAAGAAGTAGTTCTTTCGATTCATACACATACAGTCTCAAATCATTCGTTCAATCATATACATGAACTTGCGTTCATTACAGAGAAATGTTGTAGTTGTCGTTGTTTGTTGTTTTCCACTACCCAAGGGTATTTCCGTAATTTTTTCCTATAGGGGTATTTTGGTAATTTTCAAATTAAGGTATTTGAAAATGTTGCAAAATAGAGATTGTTGATGTTTTTACAAAATTAAAATACTTGCTGGAAAAATTTCAAGGGTAAAATGGTAATTTTATACACTAGGGGTATTTTTGTAATTGTACAAGCCAGGGTCATTTCGCAAATCAGGGGTAATTTCATAAATTTTCCAAATCAGGGTGTCTTAATATTTTGTAAAATATCGTTTTTGGATATTTGTAAGGTAAGAGAATTTTGATAAAAACTGTGGGTAGAATGGAGATTTTATGAACCAAGGGCATTTTAGTAATTTTTTCCAATCAGGGGCATTTAGGTCATTTTAGTAAATCGAGAATATTTGGAAAAATTTTTTCAAAGTAGTTTTCCTAGACATCAATGGGTAATTTGGTGATTTAAAAACTAGGGTTTTTTTTTTTAAAATATGGCTAGTCCCTTTTGGGTTTTAGTTATTGGGTTTAGCCTGTGGCTGAGTCCTCTTGGTTAGGGTGAACCATCACTACGCACTAGGATTCAAGTGGGTAGGAGGTGAGTCACTAGGACTGCTTAAATACCAAGCTCCCACTGAATCCAATCCTAGACATGCACACAACGGTTGCCACACCCTAACTCGGTGACTTAGTCACAGGGTTGTTTAGTTAGGCATTAAAGTTTTATGTAGTTCTCATGTTGGGGTAAACTAGTCCTAGGGTTTAATTCCTAGTCCACTAATCTACATCCCTATATATTCCCACATTCAATTCACAGAAGAGTTAGGAGTACCTACCTGGTGGGCTTCGGGTCAGAGACTTAGGTGCCATGCCAGAAATCCTGCTCATTCCTTAGTAAAATCCAATTTCAAAAGAAAGAAAACATTTTGGGCCCAAAAAGCCCTCAAGGCTGAGTTTTGAACTGGGCTCTGATACCAAGCTGAAACACCCCAAACCCGGCCCACAAGCCCTGACCGGATCTGGCATGCTTTTAGGAAAAACCATTCGAATCTTACTTGATCTTTGCTAAAAACTTGTGTGTTTTTGAAATCAGTTGATTTGGGTTGGGCTCAAAGTTTTAAAACCCGTGTTGATTAGGTGTCAAACCATTTGATATTTATACTTAAGAAAAACTGACTTTTAACTTTAATTCGATAATAATCGTATCATACTAAGTAATTTGAAAGCATGCATAAACAATTTAATTCTTTGGCCGTATTACATCAAATAAAAACCTAAAATAATTCAAAGCTTAAATAAAATAATAAAAATAAAAACAGTCTTTGAGCTTTGCATGGCCACCACTGAGCTCCTGCCGACCCGGTCCATTACTTAGTGTCACCTGAAAAATAGTCCCACAAGGGGTGAGTCAAACAGACTCAATGTGTACAACCAACACAGAACTCAATTAACTCAGGCATGCCTATTCATACATAATATCATATATATAATTAATGATGCAAACCCGAACCCAAACCTAAATAACCATCTGCTACACATCACCCGTACCAACCATCACATCGTGGGGACTACTAAGTCAACCCTCCATCCGCTACACACCATCGAAGGCAGTCGCTGCAGTCGACATGCTCATCGCCCTTATAAAATTCGTGGCATAGCCACCAGATATATATTCGTGACATAAGTCATCACATTCATATATTGTGACATAAGTCACTACATTCATATTTTGTGACATAAGTCACCACATTCATATTTTGTGACATAAGTCACCACATTCAGATATTGGGGTATGAAACCACCAATTCACTTCCCCTTTACATATCACCCATATGCCCCATGTCATACAATTATGCATTAACCATGTCATGTTCCTTATTCACATTCTTAGAATCTCACATATATGCCATAGCAAATCTTATCGTACTCATAGTAGGAGTGGGTAAATGTACCTGTGTATTTCGTTCGTACCATTGCATGGTACTTTTAGCCACCTCACACGTATTTTATTAACACACACACACACACACATATATATATATATATATAAGCATAACCATAAATTAGTTTAAAGCTTAGTGTAGGGGTACACACCTGGTATACTTAGCAAATTTACTGAAGTCCCGAAAACCCGATCTAACGTCCTAGATCCTTAGTTCCTTGTTACCGATTTGACTACTAGTCAAATCCCGAAACTTGTAGTGTTTCCTCCTTATAATTGGCTAATCACTAGATCCATTGACTTGGTTATTTTTTGGCTTTAAACAAATAAGAAGTAGATCTGAAATACCACTATAGCCTTGGCCGAATACATATGTCCACTTACCTTGTGCATCAATTCCTGAAATTGATCCTTGCTTCCTTAATGATGTCGAGTTTCCTATAGACACATGTTAGATTTAATCTAACATTAAAACACAACAGAATGGCCTATGGACGAATCTTATATTCACCTACCTAGGATATTGAAATCCCGAAAATAGTCACTTGGCGTAGATCTTGAGATTCCGAATGATCTCCCTCCTTGTAGTCAACACTGCCGAAATCCAAAAAGACCCTTCAAGGTTTCGGCCAAAGAATTCTAAAGGGGTTAGATCCCTATATTTCGGCTAAAAGAGAGATTGAAAATCAAATAACAGTTGATCTTACCTTTAATACTATAGTCGACGGCACCCTTGTTTACACCCACAAGGATATTCGGCTATGGGTAGATGATGGTGAATCGAGTTTTGACTTTTGAAGAATTGAAAGAAGAAGAGAAGGGGGTTGACACTTGTTGCGATTTAGCTTAAATGCCAAGAAGAAGGTTCAGCCAATTGGGAGGAGAAGAGAAGAGATACTTAGGAGAATTCGGCAATAGTAACCTTTGAGGGGAAAGTTTTCAGCTAAAACTAGTTAAAAGAAAAAGATGAAAACGATGAAATAGATTTTTTTTAAAAGAAAAAGAGAATAGTTGCAGAGAGAATTCGACAGAGGCTTCAAAAAGAAAAGAATGCAAAATGGCCTCACTTTTCCCCCTTTTGCCGAAATTACTAAGCCTAGAGTCCCCTATTCTGCCATCACTATCATATCTCTTGTTTTCCTCTTTATCTCCTCATTTAAAATTTAATAAAAATAATCCCACATTTATCTCTTATCTTGGCCGAATTTTAGAGAGAATTAAACTCATCCCTTTAGTGCCTTGGTGTCGTCCACTACTGCTCAATCTGCAGCAAAAAAATAAAAAATCTATTTGCTTCCCTTATGACTCGAACCTTGGCCCATCTACACCTGCTTGTGGCGTCATTCCCAGAGGCCTTAAGTGGTGCCTCCAAGCCACTTTTCCAAGCCCAATTGTGTGTCATGTTTCACATCCAATTTCTCTTAAAGCCCTACCAAGCTTAGCTCCCTTTTTAAAAATTAAAATACGATATTTTCTAAATCATTCTCCTATATTCTAGGGTTCCAAAATTCATAAAAACACATTCATACACACAAAGGCATGCTTTCACATTCAATTAAGCAATTATGCATAAGCCATAATCCAGGATATTACATCATGCTACCACCGATGGCGTATTGTTCCCACCCTTGGTAGAAATTGTTCGCTACGTATGCATATCCATGGCGAACTCTAAAATATAATTTAATATATAATAATTTCAGATAATTCATGTAAATATGCATTAAAAAACATGGAGCTCACCGATCCATAATTATTATTTACCTTGGCATTCTTTGGTTGCACTTAGGTCCGAAATGGTTGAAAATGACAGTGACCTTCATGTTTTTGTCTCTCAAATGACCATCGTCGTGTCCAAGGAGCATAACTTTGTCTTGGTTCCTAAACCAGCTGTTCGACATGGTGATGTTGGTGGAATCGCGAGTGACATAGAAGAGGCCATCTTGACACTCATACAATGTGTTATGATCGATCCACACTTTCCTTGCGGTGACCAGTCTTATAGCATCTCCATCCATTTGGCCTAAAGGGATCACCTTCGCGTTTGGACCCATCACAATGCTAGGTGGTTGGGCCTTGCAATGGTGGATGCGAAGCCCATCGATGATTATATCGGTCGCTTGGTACACCAACAGGCACCCAGCGCCAGTTACATGGACATTGACGCCACGACCGTCAATGGTAGTGAAGCTGCTTAAAAGAAGTGGTCTTTGGAGTGTGATGGTCATGCTATTTTTGAATGTGATCCATACTTTTCCTTTGAATCATTGTGGTTCCATAACGAAGGGTCCCTGATTTAAGATTCAAAGGGTCGTCAGAAGGATCAGTAACCTTGTATTTCACGACGTCTTTACCAATGTTGTTGATCATTTTGCTTGCAAAACCGACGGAGCATTTGGCCAATTGTTGTCGTTGACTCCGCCAAAGAGGGTTCCCTCTCCAACATTTATCGATTATATTCATATTAGCCAAACTCGAACTAGGACTTGCCATTAGAATGACCATGAAAAGGGCCAATGTGAAGCAACATGATAATGTTGTAGCCATTGTTGTACTCATTTTTTGAGTGGAAGATGGAAGAATAATGAGAGATTATTGATGGTTTTATATTGCAAAAAAATTACCAAATTTGAGAGTTAAAAAATTTGTTCATAATGTTACGAGGTGAATGTTATTGTTGTTTTAAACGGATGCAAACAGTTTGGGCTTCTTTGTTAGTAACGAACTTGATTTTTTTTAGACAAAAAATTGTTCATTTTTTATTTTTGGTGAATTTTTACTAGTGGTCATTGTACTATGCATAGGTTGCATATTTAATTCGTATACTGAGTATATTCTAATTTGGTCAATTAGGCCTGTGATTTTAGAATTTTAAAATTTCAATCATGAACCAAATGGTAGATTTTACATTCATTAAGTTATATTTTGCTATTTCTAAAATTGTTTGTGACAAATAGATTATCACAAGTATAATGTCATGTCAATTTTTATTTTCACATAATACTCATAAACATGTCACCAATGGATTTAACAACTATCATTTGAATTAGGATTAAAATTTAAAATTCAAAAGTGTAGAGACTAAAATGATTAAATTGGATAATAAAGTCTACACCTATAGCTTACATATATTATGAGACAAATAACAAAAATTAGGCCTAATGGATTTAAATGTTACCTGGTTGTGTCAAATTTTTAAAATTCAAATTTACCTAATTAAAATATAAGGACTAAATTAAAAAATATTTAATCACTTTAGAAACAATGAAATTATAAATTAATTTATAATAAATTTATATTTTGGATCTATGAAAATTATAATTAAATTTCTAGCTTATTAAATTTTTTTTGTTCGAATTTGCCATTGGTTGTGGCTGTAACTACATATTAATGCGTCGTACCAATGAACAAACATGTCCCTCCTGAGTTGTTCATGGTTGGGTCAGCCAACCCGAAAAATGAGAGGGTTTATGCAAAAATATTGGTTCGAAAAATGGGCTTGGGCAAAAAAATAAGACCGATTTAGAAAACGGATAGGCCTCGTGTAAGGTTTTGGCCCGCACCCAACCAACCTAAATTTTAAAAAAAAAAAAACTTGCTATTTTTCCATGTTTTACTTTGTTTTCCCACTACTTTGCTACCATTTCACTACTATATTATCACTATTTTGTTGCTAATGTTTGGATATTGTATGACACTTGTTTTATTGTTAATTTTGCTACTATTTTAGAGTCATTTGCTTGTTAAGTTGCACTTATCTTAGTCTTGTTTAAGTATAAAGACTTTTTTTAACTCATTTTCCATTTGTTAGAAAACATTCATTTTAATATTTTTAATGTATTTGGTGTATTATATTTTAAATTTTTTATATAAAAATAAAATTAAAAAAGGGTCAGCTGAGATCGGCTTGAGTTTTAACATTTTATCCCACCAAATTTGGACAAAAAATCTAAGCTACTTTTTAGGGATCCAAATTTCAAACCTAAAGTTTTGTTAGTCCCAGCCAAGTACAACTCTCCTCCAAACTACTTCCTATCCATCAAACACTGCCCACAATTTTAAATGAGAATAATGTGATGCCAAAATCTTGCTAAACCCAATAATCGAAAAATTAGTGATATATATATATAAACGTGAATAGTTTATATCAAAATAACTTATGAATTTACATAAAGCACAATAATTGAATTTTAACAATTTAAAATAAGAGTACGTCTTTGTGGATTTCTATAAAATATTCATTTATTATTTACAAAACAAAATAGACACACATATATGAATATTAATATGATAATAATATCTCCTTTCCTTGTACAAACATTCACCCTGCTTTTTACATCAAACAAAATATAAGTAAAGCATTAGCATTTACTTTACAATTTAGTGGGAAGGATGTTGATGTCACAACTCGAGTCCTACTCAACACAAATTACTTTCAACATATTAAACTTCTAGAGCATCGTAAAACACCAGATTCACTTGTCAATTCCTTAATGATCCAAAGATCGACAACTTTAAAATTTTGTTCTTGGTTATAGTTAGGCTTAGCTCCACCTACACTGCTTGCTTACTAAAAGATGCTTCATTTTAAATATATCCCCATCTGAATAAAATTTCCATAAACCTTTCTCTCCTTTTCTCCATGTTACCTCTTTGTTCCCAACATCATTAGGAGCGATGAAAAAATTGGCTTCACTCTTGATGCTAGGGCTCATGCTACCACCAATGGCGTATTGTTCCCACCCTTGGTAGAAATTGTTCACTACGTGTGCATATCCATGGCGAACTCTACAATATAATTTAATATATAACCATTTCAAATAATTCATGTAAATATGCATTAAAAAACATGGAGCTCGTCGATCCATAATTATTATTTACCTTGGCATTCTTTGGTTGCACTTAGGTCCGAAATGGTTGAAAATGACAGTGACCTTCATGTTTTTGTCTCTCAAATGACCATCGTCGTGTCCAAGGAGCATAACTTTGTCTTGGTTCCTAAACCAGTTGTTTGACACGGTGATGTTGGTGGAACCGCGAGTGACATCGAGAAGGCCATCTTGGCACTCATACAACGTGTTATGATTGATCCACACTTTCCTTGCAAGGACCAATCTTATAGCGTCTCCATCCATTTGGCCTAAAGGGATCACCTTCGCATTTGGACCCATTACGTTGCTAGGTGGTTGGGCCTTGCAATGGTGGATCTGAAGCCCATGGATGATTATATCGGTTGCTTGGTACACCAACAGCACCCAAATACCACATTACGTGGACATCAACGCCACGACCGTCAATGGTAGTGAAGCTGCTTAAAAGAAGTGGTCTTTGGAGTGTGATGGTCATGCTATTTTTGAATGTGATCCATACTTTTCCTTTGATCATTGTGGTTCCATAACAAAGTGTCCCTGATTTAGTATTCAAAGGGTCGTCGGAAGGATCAGTAACCTTGTATTTCACAACCTCTTTACTAATGTTGTTGATTATTTTTCTAGCAAAACCAATGGAGCATTTGGCCAATTGTTTTGTTGACTCGCCAAAGAGGGTTCCCTCTCCAACATTTATCGATTACATTCATATTAGCCAAACTCTAACTAGGACTTGCCATTAGAATGGCCATGAAAACGCCAATGTGAAGCAACAAGATAATGTTGTAGCCATTGTTGTACTCTTTTCTTGAGTAGAAGATGGAAGAATAAGGAGAGATTGTTGATGGTTTTATACAGCAAAAAAATTGCCGAATTTGAGAGTTAAAAAATTTGTTCATAATGTTACAAGGTGAATGTTATTATTGTTTCTATCGGATGCAAATAGTTTGGGCTGCTTTGTTAGTAACTAACTTCTTTTTTGTTGAGACAAAAATTGTTAATTTGTTTATTTATAGTGAATTTTTACTAGTGGTCATTGTACTATGCATAAGTTGCGTATTTAATTCGTATATGAGTATATTCTAGTTTGGTCAATTAAGTCATGTGGTTTTAGAATTTTGAAATTTCAATTACGAACCAAATGGTAGACGTTACATTTATTATTAAGTTATATTTTGCTATTTCTAAAATTGTATGTGACAAATAGATTATCACAAGTATAATGTCATGTCAATTCGTTATTTTCATACAATACTCATAAACATGTCACAAATGGATTTAATGACTACCCTTTGAATCGGGATTGAAATTTAAATATTCAAAAGTAGAGAGACTAAAATGATTAAATTGATAATAAAGACTATTTTTATATTTTACCCTTTATGATAAAGAATAAAGAAGTTGAGCTTCAACAAATCGAATTTATCAATTCATCCAATTAAATTAAAAATCGATATATAACTCAATCCGACATGTAATACAAACTAAAAATATAAAGAACCAATGAAAGATTAAATCGATTAAAAATTCGAATCTAAGTTTATTTTTAAGTTCTATAATGATTTTTGAACATATAACTGATGTTGTTGGTGATCCTTTACCCCAGCAAGATGAAGATTTAGATTCAGCACATCGACAAGCTGATGCTCATGTTATCAACACTCATCCTATGATTACAAGAGGCAAATCAGGTACTGTTAAGCAAGAACTTCATGTGTATAATGCTACTAATATTCCTTTTGATCCTGCAAATGTTCATGTAGCCATGAGGTATCTACAATGGCAGCAAGCCATACATGCTGAGCTAGATGCCTTGCAAAAGAATAAATCCTGGGATTTAATTCCCTTATTAGAAAATCAAAAAGTTGTTGGCTGTCGATGGTTGTTTAAAGTTGAGAAAAATGCTAATGGCACGGTTGATCGCTATGAAGTTCAACTGGTGGCCAAGGAATATGCACAGAAAGCTGGATTTAACTATCATGATACATACAGTCCTGTGGCAGAGACATGCACTGTTCACACTCTCATTGCTTTAGCTTCTAATCATCAATGGCAGCTGAGGCAAGGAGATGTTAACAATGCCTTCTTGAACGGGAGCTTCTTGAGGAAGTATATATTACCCAACCCCTAGATTTGAGCAATATGAAGATACCGGCAACTCTCTAGTGTGTAGATTGAAAAATGCTCTCTATGAGCATAAACAAGCTGATGATTACTACTTCTGTAGCTGACCCTTCTTTGTTCATTCGAATACATAATGATGCTTGCATATTTTGTTTAGTATATGTCGATGACATTATACTGATTGGAGATTGTTTTCACACTATTGATGAAGTTATAAGGGATTTGAATCAGGAGTTTTCATTGAAAAACTTAGGAGAATTGAATTATTTCTTGGGCATCGAGGTTCATAGATAAGTCACTACTCTTCACTTGTCACAAAAGAAGTATATCACTGAGCTCTTGCAAAAGCTGAGCCGAAAAGTTCCTAGTCTGTTTCACTCCAATGATCACATCTCCCACCTTGTCTACTTCAGATGGTCAACCTTTATCTGCTGACACGGTTGTGAAGTTAAAATGTATTGTTGGTGGTCTACAATATGTATGTTTGACCAGACCAGATATTAAATTTGCCGTGAATAAAATCTGTCAGTACATGCAAGCTCCAACTGATAAGCATTGGTAGGCAGTGAAGTGAGTGCTAAGAAATCTACAAGGGACATTGTCTCATGGTCTTCTGTTTACACCTGCTACGCAACTTACCCTAACAACCTTTGTTGAGTCTGATTGGGGTAGTTCTATTAAGGATCTGAGATCTACTTTAGGGTTTTGCATTTATTTGGGAGGAAACCTTGTTGGTTGGTCCTCCAAGAATAGCATCTGGTTGCTCGCTCCCTTCAGATGTTAAGTATGGCAACATTGCAAATTCTGTTGCTGACATTGCCTGGTTTGTTTCCTTATTGTCTGAGCTTAGAGAACCAGTAATTGGAACACCAACCATCTGGTGTGAACTACAAAATAGTATTATGCATTCTTGAATGAAACTTGTTATGCTACTTGTTATCATCGCCCAAAATCCAAATGGATTTAGGCCGATTCTATCGAGCCCGCATGATAATTGGTGTTTGTAGGATGGGTATCTATATTTTCCTACGGCCACACGTGAGATCGTGCATTGGACCACATAAATACGTGTTAAGTCTAGAGTAAGATATATGTTGACATGCATGAGACCTATCTAATAGATCATATCAATAAACAATACCTATATCATATAAAAGATAAACCTCATCATCTTAGAGGAAAAAAAATACTCAACAAAAATTTTAATTATTAAAATAATTAGTTACAAACATGTTTTTTGGCATAAACTTCAATCACAAAATATATTACTCTAATTATCCATTGTTATTTTTACTACCATAAACAAACACAAAATTATGCATAATAAAATTAAAGTTATAACCATTTTATATATAATAAAAATCAATTAGGGTAAACTATAGAAATAGTTACTTTTGTTTGCCTCAAGTTATATTTTAGTCACTTATATTTGAAATGTTATATTTTGGTCACTTATATTATCATTTTGTTACGAAGTAGTCACTCTACCGTTAAGCTTCGTTACCTCCCTAATGACAATCCTACTTGGCAGTCCGAATGGGTTTTAAATGCCAACTTGGATGTCCAATTGGGATGAGAATAATTTTTTCAGTCAAAATAGAAAATAAAACTAAAAGAAAAGAAGAAGGACTGTTTTTCTTTTCCAATCAAGGGTAATTAATTTAAAATTTTTATTAATTAAATTTATTTAATTAAAACCCGTTTGTCTCAAGAAACATCCAAGTTAGCATTTAAAACTTATTTGGAATGCCACATAGGATTGTTGTTAGAGAGATAACGAGCTTAACGAGAAAAATGATCACTTCGTAACAAAACGATAACATAAGTGACTAAAACATAACATTTTCAAATATAAATAACTAAAATGTAATATAAGACAAACAAAAATGACTATTTTACAGCTTACCCAATTAATTAAATTTTATAAAATTAAAATTTTCCATAAATTGGATTCCTTAAAGGTTCCAAAATATAACTTGGGTTATATTTAAATTTAATAAAAATTTAATATATATTTAAATCCATAAATAATTATGATTATAAACCAAAATAGCCTTGTGATCTTTAGAGGCCTAGACCAAACAAGCCCTTGTTATTTTGGTTTGGGCCAAGACCAAACAAGGCCTTGTTTTATGTTCCATGAAAATCGCTAAAAACTTTTTCTTTTGTTTTTTTTTCGCACGACAAACAAACAAACAAAAGATCTGTAATTTTTTTCAAATAAAGAACAATTTTCCTTTTTTCATCGTTAAAAATGACTTCTATTTTCAATCAAATTATAGAAGTAATCTTCTAGTTAAACTCGCTTATTTGTTTCAATCAAACACCGATTAGTTTAGATTATATTATTATTATTTGACCTATGAATTTAGCCTATAAATAGGCTCTTTTACAACCTTAGAAAAACACCCATTAGATATTAGAACTCATAACACATTTATAGAATTTTTGTATTTACGTTTTGAGGGTTCTTTGTTTTCGGGTTTTCGGGGTTTAGTTTTTATTTACATCTTTTGTACTCTTCGTTCTTTTGCCATTATAGTAAATTATCTTTGCTCGTGATTTTTATCCTCTTTAGAGGAGTTTTTCCACGTTAAATTTGTGTGTTCAATTTCTCAATTTCTTCGCTATTTTTACTTGTTCGTTGTTTAATCAGACGATCCTAACAAGTGGTATCAAGAGCTAGTTCAATTTTCATAGATCAGCCCATTTAGATATGGCAGCAACAAGGTTTGAAATTGAGAAGTTTGATGGTGAGACAAATTTCAATCTGTGGCAAGTTCGGATGATGGCAATTCTAGTTCAATCAGGTTTGAAAAAGGTTGTTACTGAGAAAAAGCTTGAGAATCTAAATAAAACAGAATGGGAAGAGCTTGATGAAAAGGCTTTGTCTGCAATCCAGTTGTGCCTCGCGAATACGGTATTGCAGGAGATATTGATGGAGAAGACCTCATCTACCTTGTGGAAAAGGTTAGAAACTCTTTATGCGATTAAGTCTCTGGCTAATCGTTTAGTGTTGAATCAACGTCTATTTACATTTCGCATGAACGAAGATGAGCTTCTTAGAGACCACATCAGTCAATTCATTACTCTTTTAAATGATTTAAAGAATGTTAAGGTTCATATTGACAATGAAGATCAGGCTATGCTATTATTGTGCTCTTTACCCCATTCATACAAGTCTTTCGGGAGACCCTTATTTATGGAAGAGACAAACTCGCTCAAGATGTGAAGGGTCATTTGTTGAGTAGAGACAAACTCGACAATGAGCTTCATTTGGATAGAAAGGCGATAGGCAAGCTTCCGCTTTGATAGCATGAAAGAAACGAGACAAAAGGTGTCGCTATTGTAAAAAGTTAGGTCACGCCAAAGGCATTGTTATAAATCGCGAAAGAAAAGAGTCATTGAGAGTAACGAGGAAGATGTAGTTGGTGCTAATTTGGCCGATGAAAGCGGTGATAATTTCTTGTTAGTGTCAACGAGCGATAACTCCAAGCTCACGTCCGAGTGGGTCCTAGATTCGAGATGTTCTTTCCACATGTGTCCCAATAGAGAATGGTTCTCCACATACAGTTCATTTGAAGGTGGAGTTGTGTGCATGGTAAACAATTCATCTAGTAAGGTAATTGGTATTGGTAATTGTTAAAATTAGGATACACGATGGGATGATTAGGACACTCTCGGATGTCGGTATGTACCGTTTACGAAAGAATCTCATCTCCTTGAGTATTTTAGACTTGAAAGGATGCATAATCAACATCGAGTCGAGAGGCATTAAAGTATCTTATGGAGCTCTTGTTTTGTTAAAAGGTAAAAGAACCGGCGCCTCTATATTCGGAAGGTTCTACAAAGGATCGGTGAAATTGGATGTCCTCGTCCATTACAAAGTCAAAGTCAACTCATTTGGAGCGGAGGCAACTTGGTCATAGGAGGGAAAAGTTATGACCATTTTGTTGAAGAGAGGTTTTCTTTTGGATGCGGGTTTTGAAAAGTTAGGGCATGTGTTTGTGAAAATCAAACTCGGGTTAGTTTTGATTTGGCGAAGGTACAAGTCAAGGCTAGAAGTCTTCCAGCTTTCTAAGCATGATTTGACTCGTTAATTCCTGCATGGTTCAAGATAGGCTCGTGGCGAGCTTTGGCAAAGATGGCATTGTGGAAATATGAGTCAAGGTGGAGATTTGTTAAAAGTGACTCTTATTTTCAGTCAAATTATAGAAGTAATCTTCCAGTTAAACTTTGTTTATTTGTTTTAATCAAACACTGATTAGTTTAGATTATTTTATTATTATTTAACCTATGAATTTAGCCTATAAATAGGCTCTTTTACAACCTTAGAAATAACACCCATTAGATATTAGAACTCATAACACATTTATAGAATTTTTGTGTTTACGTTTTGAGGGTTCTTTGTTTTTGGGTTTTCAGGGTTTAGTTTTTATCTCCATCTTTTGTACTCTTCATTCTTTTGTCATTATAGTAAATTATCTTTTCCCGTGGTTTTTTATTCTCTTTAGAGGAGTTTTTCCACGTTAAATTTGTGTGTTCAATTTCTCAATTTCTTCTACTATTTTTACTTGTTCGTTACTTAATCGGGATGATCCTAACATGCACAAACAGAGTTACATTTATAATTATAATAATTCATAGTTATTTGTAAGAAAAAATGGCTTCCTCTAATCCTCGTGACAGTTGAAGAGATCTTCAAAGACTACAACGCTCGACACTCGCTCTTGTTCGTGCTTTCACTTACGGTATTCTTTTCTCTCTTTTCTCAGAATCCTAATTTCCATTTTGGGTTTTATTAATTTGTTTATGGTTTTCCGTGCGGATTGGATCAGATGTAGATGATTTCTACTGCAATGCGATCCAGGTCAGTTTAGGTATTTTAATTTCTTTTTTTCTAGTTTTTTTATTTATGTTTGGTTGCCGAGAAAGTTGAATAGAAAATTGAGATGGAAATTCTTTTTTGCTTGTGGTGCGTTTAATTTTGGAGTTAACTGAGTAGTCTCTATGTGATGGAATTGGATTCGGTTCGATTTTGAAGCGAATTTCCCTTAATCGTTTCAAGTTTTCTGCTTTTTCATAGGCCATTAGATTTTCATAGTTCATAAAATACATAAAAGATTACAAAAATAATGGTAAATTGCATAAATAGTCATTCTATTTTTAAAATTTTTATTTTTGGTACTAAAATAGTTTACAATTTAAGCACAAGCATGATATAGTTTGATCAATTTTGTCACTCCCATAAACATTGCTAACATAAAACACATGTGGAAATTTTCTTTTTGTAAAATGTAATAATATTTAAAAATCTCTAGCATAAAAAAAAATCTAGCTTGGATTTATGTTCGCAATTTTAACAGAGTGTCCAATTAATTATATTATGTAATGTGAGTGTCTAAATTGCATTTTTTTAAGTCCACATTAACCATCTATAATGTGCATGACCCATGCTAATTTAATATAAGTTAAGAAATAGTAGTGGCGGTGAAATTAATGTTATGGTTGCATGATCATATTTAGACTTAATATAAATTTCACTTGGTACCGCTCAAGCTTAACCTCCCATTGCCATTGTAACCAAAGGCAAATTTTTCTAATAGGTAGAGGATTTGGTCCCAATATTTGAAAATTTTCAATTTAGACTCTTTATAAATCGAGAAATTATAAATTAATAGATATAGTGAAATTGTACTTTAACCTTAAAAAATGAAAATTTTGTAAAACAATCCTCTTATAAATAAAAATTATAAATTAATATATAATAAAATTGCACTTTAACCTTTCTAAAAATAAAAAAGTTATTTAATCACTTTAGAAATGAAGAAATTATAAATTAATGCATAATAAACTTATATTTTGGATCTATGAAAAATATAATTAATTTTCAAACTTGTTAAAAAATTTGAATTTGCCATTGGTTGTGGTTGTAACTACATATTAATGCGTCGTACCAATGAACAAACTTGTCCCCACTTGAGCAAAGGCCTCGCTACTATCACTCGAGAATTACCCGACTTTACTCCAAACTAGAGTTGTTCATGGTCAAGTTAGGCCAACCTGAAAAATGAGAGGGTTTGTCCAAAAATTGGTTTGAAAATGGGCTTGGAAAAAAAAGATCCGCTTAGATAATGAGATAGGCCTCGGTAAGGTTTTTGGCCCGCACCCAACCCGACCCAAATTTTCAAAACAAAAACCCTGGTATTTTTCCATGTTTTACTGTTATTTTCCCACTATTTTACTACCATTTCACTACTATGTTACTACTATTGTAACACCCCAAAACCGACCTAGATATTATGGCCGAATCTAGAGATGTCACATGATAGGGTGCTTGAAAACGATGTCGTCTCGATAAAACCATTATCCGTTTAAATACTTTTCTTTATCTCTTGCTAGCTTGAAACTCATGTTACTCATTTAGTCAGTGGTTTCAAAACGTTATTCGTTGCGGAAGCTTTTAAAACAGTTTAAGTAATCGTGTATTTCTTGATAAAACATTAGTTTCTTTTAAAAACCAAGGTTTCCTACGACTAGCAATTCAAAATCCATAAAGTAAAGAAAAACAAAAAGAAAGCCCAAAACCAAACAAAAGTCCAAAAGTCCAATTTACAACCCAAAAGTTTAACAAATAAAAATAATATAAGAAATAAAACCAAGAATCATATTTAAATCCATAACAGTCTAAAACCGTGGTCACCGTTGAGTCCTCCGCTGCACCGATTCGTCTAGATCTGGGAATTACATGTGCACATTTAAACAAAAGGGTGAGTTTTCGTAAACTCAATGTGTAATCCCACGAAAAAAAAACAATAGCAAATCACAAAGGCACGCATTACAATGCCCTCGGCCTAATCCTTTTCAATATCAAGACGCTTTGGGCCTTAGCCCATCTCAAGATCGATATTAGTCATGCGCCAAGAATAAAGTCCTACCCAACCTATAACACCCCCTACCCGTATCTGTTGCTGGAATAGGGTACGAGGCATTATCGGAGTTTACTGAACATTTTCAAACAATTTTGAGTCATTCATTATTAATATTCTAAAAATAATCATATCATCCCTTTATTGGGCCCTCGAAGCCTAAAACATACATTAGTAACCAACCGAAAATAAATCGGGATCATAGGGAATTTTTCGCAAAATCCTAAAATTTTTTTCAACTACAGAGGTCGCATGCCTATATGGTTCAGGGACACGCCTGTGTGGTCAGGCCGTGTGGCCAACATGCCCATATGACTTATCTCACTCCAGGCCGTGTGGCTTCATACACCCATGTCCCTAGGTCGTGTAGCTAATTTTTATTTTCAAATTAGGTGCAGGATTCATACGGCCGTATCACATTAGAAATCATTTCATAAGAAATTGCATAACTGAAACCTTTCCACTCTTTTAGAAGCTTAATTATATTTTCATCTAAGCACTTACCATTTCAATGCACCTTATAATTAAACATATTACCATTCAACCAGTAATTTGGAACTTACCTAAACTTCAAGCAACAATATTGGTTAGCGTACTTTAATATTGACAAACTTATTTTCTCGACATGTCTCACTTGAATTTATTACTCGCCTTAATATACATAATTTTCCTTGTATCAACGTATCAAAGATAGTCTCATATTTACATATCATGATACATATCATTCTCTTGTTGTTTCTTCATAAATATAAATTATTCAATTCATTATGACAATATTTCATGCACCTTCATGTTTATGAGTTTAATGTATATTTATTCCAATAGCAGCTCATAATCTTGAATATGCATAAGTATCAAGCAAGTTTCAAATACATGTATTTTCCATGTCATATTTCAATATATAAAATAATTATCATTTCTATGTATTTCAAGTTTAATTTCATGATTTCAAGTACTTACCATTTTTATATTTATCCTGTTGAATTTATCGAATTTCGATAGATTTCTAATAGTACACTTATAGTGTACAATCTCATTAACCGTCAATTCTTACATATATATACATTAGTCCTTTTCAGAGAGCACAGTCTCGCAAACGTCATTTCAGGCTAAATTCCTATAAGAGAGCACACTCCCGCGAACCTCATTTATTACAGCGGTATTACCAGTCCATGCTAAATCCCCTGTAATGACAATACTCTATAGAGCTTTGTCTGGATTACCAATGCAGGCTAAATCCAGACTCACATTTACTTCGAATTAGCCGTCTGGGTTAAATCCTTTTCACACATATTCTTCAAGAGGGCTTATATCAGGATCACCCGTCCGGGCTAGATCCTTTTCACACATAGTCTTCGGGAGGGCTAATACCAGGATCACCCATCTGTGCTAGATCTTTTTTACCGTCAAATCCTTTTCAGTGATACATCGAATTCCATTCCATCCATCCGGGATTTATTTATCTTTTTATCAAGTATTATCAACATTTCATCTATTATCATACATTAAACATTCAATTCACATTCATGTCACATAAATATACAATTCAAGCATTCAAGTATTCAAGAATTCAATTCAAGTTGCACGAACTTACCTCGTTGCTTGTTCGTGTTTATAATTTCACTAATCCGATGTCTTTTCTTTTCCACGTTCAAGTCTCGTATTTGAGTCATCCGGATCTTTATAGATAAATTTGATCACCATTTTCATTCATTTCATATTCTGATACATTTAATTAATGATCTAGGCAAAATTACTGTTTTGCCCCTAAGCTTTTAATTAATCATGATTTCAACCTTAGGCTTAGAAAAATAAAATTCTTGTAATTTAATCCTTGTTTCAAGCTTAATTATTCTCATATATATTGATAACAACCCAAGAATTCTATGAAATATCGTAATTTTCATAATTTCAACACTTTTCAATTTAATCCCTAAAATATGTTTTCACCCGATCTTGATCTAAATTAATAATTTCATTCAATTTTGTAATTTAAATAATAAAATAATCCATTTCATGTAATTTGGTCTTTTTACATTTTACAAAATTGCCTATAAAGTTTTACTTTTATTCAATTTAGTCCTCGAGCCTAAAACATGCAAATTAGCCATGCCAAATGAATATTCATTTATATTTTCCTCCTTCTCTCCATTCCACATCCTTAATTTATATAACATGCTTATAAGTAACATTATCTATGATTTCACTATTTACATATAAATTTATTCAAAGCTATCCATTTGAGTCATAGTCACTAAATTATTTATATCTTGAGCTACAGAATTCCAATTTAAGATCCTCTTGATGTTTTAGAAACTAGACTAAAATATTTTTCTACCATAAAAATTTTAGAATTTATAGTTTAGCCAATAAGTACAGTAATAACTTCAAATTTGACTCGCTCATTGTTTGACAGCTTCTACCTTTCTTTACTAAAATTAATTATCTCTTAGTATAGGATTTGGATAATGTTCCCATTTGTTTCTATTAAAAATAGACTCATTAAGAATTTAAAAAGGTAAATTTAAGCCCCTAATTATTTTTCTCCAATTTTTGATGATTTTTCAAACTCAGAACAGGGGAACCCAAAATCATTCTGACCTTGTCTCACAAAATTTATTATAACTTATAATTTACAATTTCATTGGTTACATTGCTTCCTTTATGAAAAATTTAATTTCATATTTTATTCATCCTATAATTGATTTCCACAATTTTTGGTGATTTTCAAAGTTAGACTACTACTGTTGTCCAAAACTATTTTAGTGCAATATATTAATTACCATGTTTATAACACCCTTATTTTCTTTCTCTACACTATTTCTCATCACTTTCTCTTATTTTCTATTCACTAACATATCAAGAACATAGGACCATATATAAGAAAACTTTACATTAACATCATTTTCTTACTTTTTCAATAATATCAAACTTAAAAATATATTAAAATCTTGATGTTCTTACCTTGTCATATTGATTTTAATCTTTAAGTTGATTTGCCTCTCTCCTCCAGCTTTTATTTCTTGAATCCAACTTGATATTCTAACTCTCCATAGTCTCCTTAACATTTTTCTCTCTTGGTAGCTATGGAAATTGTAACGCTCTAAAATATCTATTTTTGTTTTTGTGTGTGAGAGACATAAATACTTGTCTGTTTCAATGGTTAAGTGCTCTAGGTGTGTGTGTGTGTGAGGTCCTAAGTTCGAGCCATGGCTTGGGAAAATTTTGGTTTTTTTTTTAAATAAAGTCCCATCTTGGGTTAGAAGGCTTTTAAGTAAAAGTTGGTAAATAATTAACAAAATGGGCCTACTGGTCTGGTAGTTGAGTGGAGTGTTGGTGTGAAGGGGGTCTTGTGTTCGAGTCCGGGCAAGAATATTATTTTGCTTGCTCGCCTAAAAGAGTTTGTGTTGGACTAAAAGTGAGTAGTTGGATATGAAGGAAGTAGTGGAGTGATTTAGGGATTAGGGAATATATGGTAGTTTTTGTTTTTCCAAAAATTGTGTATTCTTCTTTCTCAAAACTTTCGCCATTTTCTTCACCTTTTCCCATTGTCGTCAATTTTTGCCTTTACATTTCTGACCCACCTTTTTCTTCCTTTCTCTTGCGTTATCTTTCTTGTTCTAACCTCTCTTTACTTCCTTCTTGCAACGCCCTTATCTCTCTTTGGGGCTTATCGAAGGGTGAATATTGTTCATCAACATTCTAAGTGCGTGAAATTCTGTTATTTGATAGATGGTACTTGGAGTGCTTGAAAGCGTGTACGAATAAAAAACGATCTGTGTGTACTGAAAGCAGAAAATAGGGTTTTGGCAAAAGTCAAAACCTCACCGTTGACGCCACACGGTAAGTTGTAGGCTGTGTGCCCCTACACAATCGTGGGATCGACGAGGCCAGGAAGGCCGTGTGTGACACACGAGCTAGACTAAATTGGGCCGTGTGGGCCATACGGACGTGTGGGTTCACATGGGTAATCCACACAGGCGTGTGGAATTTTGGGCCAGGCCATGCTATCAACACGACCAAGGCCAATTTGGGCTGTGTGGGCCACATGAGCATCTGGTCCCATATGGGCAGACCACATGGGCGTGTGAGTCCATTTTTACTGAAATGTTTGCTAAGGTTGCGCGGGTCACCTAAGTCGATTGTGAACCTTCCTTAGGGTCGGTAAGCACTTCCTAGACCCTTAACTGTATGTTATTATTTATGTGAATTACGTACTGAGCATGTTATATACTGGCATTTATATTGAAATGTATTTTTATCTAATAAACTCGTTATAGCATGACATATTAGTATGTTGCATTGCATTGGGTTGGGGTTGATATTATTTGGAGAAACTGTACTGAAAGGCTTTTAAGCCTAATATACTGGCAGCTCAGCTACAAATTACTGTTTTGTGTCGCATTCGATACTACATGGAGTGAAGGATGAGTGGGTTGATTAAATCTCCACATGGAGTGTAGGGTTGGACGGAGATGGTGTGTAAAGGCTGGTTGGCTAGGACTTGCTACTGTATTTCTGCTACTGTTACTGATGGGCTTAGGCCCTTGTGCATATTAATTCTGATACTGTATTGGGCTAAGGCCTAACTGATTCTGATATTGAAATGGGCTTAGGCCCAAGACTGCTATTGACTGTGCACTGTGATTGTTGTTTGTTTTGCTCTACGGGATTACACACTGAGTTTACAAAAACTCACCCCTCTTTGTTTAATGTGCACAGGTAATCCCCCAGACCTAGATGGATCAGTGCGGCAGAAGACTTGATGGTGACCACGGTTTTGGACTGTCATAGTTTTAATTTATGATTATTGGTTTTATTTTTATTCTATTTTTATTGGTTAAATTTTTGGGTTGTAATTGGGCTTTCGGACTTTGGTTTGGTTTTGGGTTTTAAATATCTTTACTTTATAGATTACAACTGCTAGTAGTAGGAAACCCGCTTTTAAAAGAAACAAATTATTTTTGAAAAACACGATTGTTTTAGTTGTTTAAAAAGCTTCGCATCGAATAACATTTTGAAACTATCGACTAAATGAGTAACACAATATTGGAACTAATAAGATATTAATATAAGTAATTCAAAGGAAATGATTTTATCGCGACGGCACGATTTTTAAACACCCTATCACATATGACACCTCGAGATCTAGCCATAGCGTCTGGGTCAGGTTTGGGGTGTTAAATTTAGTGGTATCAAAGCTATGTTTCAAAACTCATTTGTGGATTATGGGTTTTAAATTTTGGTTTTGAAGAATTGATTACATAATGATTTGAAATGTTTCTTGAGTAAGTGATACACGAGTCTCCAAAGTCTTCGATCTTGTAAGTATTTTGAACGTGAATTGTTTTAAACTAAAACTGTTATTCATAATATATTCTAAAACTACTATAGGTAGCATATTGTATTGAAAACACTTTAGTTAGTGTATCTTTGGCGTAGTGAAACTGCGATGTATGAAAACAAGCTCTAAATTACCAATAATGTTCTACATAAAACATATGTTAATAAATATTAAATCAGAATCGGTTCATAAAATTTCTAAATACAAATAATTCAATTAGATATGAGCACACGAGGTATCTCATGACGGGGTACTAAAAGGTGTGGTAGATGCCGTAGAGGGGCTCGAGCTGGGTCCTCATCTTTTGGCAACCTACCTAACTTAGATACTAGTGAGACACAGGGCCACACTTGATCGAGACCCAGGTCTCAAGACTGCATGGCTAGGGATGGCTCACTGTCCCAGGTATGCTCATGATTTTAGAGAGGGTCGCTGGGCCCAATATTAGATCTGAGGGTCGAGGGTCGATTACGAAATGACTCCAGTCAAATGGGGTTGCGTTATTTAGGGGTGTCATTAGAGTTTCCCCTAATGTGGTCGATTACTGAATTGAGGCCACGGAGAGGATTATAGACGATTTAGATTGCATCTGAGAGAGAAAAATTAAAGGGTGTAATCTTACTGCTGCGTGATGAGGCATATCAGTAGTGGCTTACTATTAAGGAGGGCACTCGGCTGAACGATTGACTGGGAGTTCTTTTAGATCACCTTCCGTGAAAAGTATGTGGATTTAAAATTTCAATCATGAACCAAATGGTAGATTTTACATTCATTAAGTTATATTTTGCTATTTCTAAAATTGTTTGTGACAAATAGATTATCACAAGTATAATGTCATGTCAATTTTTATTTTCACATAATACTCATAAACATGTCACCAATGGATTTAACAACTATCATTTGAATTAGGATTAAAATTTAAAAATTCAAAAAGTGTAGAGACTAAAATGATTAAATTGGATAATAAAGTCTACACCTATAGCTTACATATATTATGAGACAAATAACAAAATTAGGCCTAATGGATTTAAATGTTACTGGTTGTGTCAAATTTTTAAAATTCAAATTTACCTAATTAAAATATAAGGACTAAATTAAAAAATATTTAATCACTTTAGAAACAATGAAATTATAAATTAATTTATAATAAATTTATATTTTGGATCTATGAAAAATTATAATTAAATTTCTAGCTTATTAAATTTTTTTTTGTTCGAATTTGCCATTGGTTGTGGCTATAACTACATATTAATGCGTCGTACCAATGAACAAACATGTCCCCTTGAGTTGTTCATGGTTGGGTCAGGCCAACCCGAAAAATGAGAGGGTTTATGCAAAAATATTGGTTCGAAAAATGGGCTTGGGCAAAAAAAATAAGACCGATTTAGAAAACGGGATAGGCCTCAGGTAAGGTTTTTGGCCCAGACCCAACCAACCTAAATTTTAAAAAAAAAAAAAAAAACTTGCTATTTTTCCATGTTTTACTGCTGTTTTCCCACTACTTTGCTACCATTTCACTACTATATTATCACTATTTTGTTGCTAATGTTTGGATATTGTATGACACTTGTTTTATTGTTAATTTTGCTACTATTTTAGAGTCATTTGCTTGTTAAGTTGCACTTATCTTAGTACTGTTTAAGTATAAAGACTTTTTTTAACTCATTTTCCATTTGTTAGAAAACATTCATTTTAATATTTTTAATGTATTTGGTGTATTATATTTTAAATTTTTTATATAAAAATAAAATTAAAAAAGGGTCAGCTGCATCAAGCTTGAGTTTTAACATTTTATCCCACCAAATTTGGACAAAAAATCTAAGCTACTTTTTAGGGATCCATTAAACCTAAAGTTTTGTTAGTCCCGACCAAGTACAACTCTCCTCCAAACTACTTCCTATCCATCAAACACGCCCACAATTTTAAATGAGAATAATGTGATGCCAAAATCTTGCTAAACCCAATAATCGAAAAATTAGTGATATATATATATAAACGTGAATAGTTTATATCAAAATAACTTATGAATTTACATAAAGCACAATAATTGAATTTTAACAATTTAAAATAAGAGTACGTCTTTGTGGATTTCTATAAAATATTCATTTATTATTTACAAAACAAAATAGACACACATATATGAATATTAATATGATAATAATATCTCCTTTCCTTGTACAAACATTCACCTGCTTTTTACATCAAACAAAATATAAGTAAAGCATTAGCATTTACTTTACAATTTAGTGGGAAGGATGTTGATGTCACAACTCGAGTCCTACTCAACACAAATTACTTTCAACATATTAAACTTCTAGAGCATCGTAAAACACCAGATTCACTTGTCAATTCCTTAACAGATCCAGCATCGACAACTTTAAAATTTTGTTCTTGGTTATAGTTAGGCTTAGCTCCACCTACACCTGTTTGCTTACTAAAAGATGCTTCATTTTTAAATATATCCCCTACTGAATAAAATTTCCAT
Organism: Gossypium rotundifolium; assembly: GCA_025506655.1. NCBI lineage: Eukaryota > Viridiplantae > Streptophyta > Magnoliopsida > Malvales > Malvaceae > Gossypium > Gossypium rotundifolium. The sequence goes on from CP106727.1 coordinate 12,159,438, forward strand.
AAACCTTTCTCTCCTTTTCTCCATGTTACCTCTTTGTTCCCAACATCATTAGGAGCGATGAAAAAATTGGCTTCACTCTTGATGCTAGGGCTCATGCTACCACCAATGGCGTATTGTTCCCACCCTTGGTAGAAATTGTTCACTACGTGTGCATATCCATGGCGAACTCTACAATATAATTTAATATATAACCATTTCAAATAATTCATGTAAATATGCATTAAAAAACATGGAGCTCGTCGATCCATAATTATTATTTACCTTGGCATTCTTTGGTTGCACTTAGGTCCAAATGGTTGAAAATGACAAGGACCTTCATGTTTTTGTCTCTCAAATGACCATCGTCGTGTCCAAGGAGCATAACTTTGTCTTGGTTCCTAAACCAGTTGTTTGACACGGTGATGTTGGTGGAACCGCGAGTGACATCGAGAAGGCCATCTTGGCACTCATACAACGTGTTATGATTGATCCACACTTTCCTTGCAGTGACCAATCTTATAGCGTCTCCATCCATTTGGCCTAAAGGGATCACCTTCGCATTTGGACCCATTACAGTGCTAGGTGGTTGGGCCTTGCAATGGTGGATGCGAAGCCCATGGATGATTATATCGGTTGCTTGGTACACCAACAGGCACCCAGCGCCAGTTACGTGGACATCAACGCCACGACCGTCAATGGTAGTGAAGCTGCTTAAAAGAAGTGGTCTTTGGAGTGTGATGGTCATGCTATTTTTGAATGTGATCCATACTTTTCCTTTGATCATTGTGGTTCCATAACAAAGTGTCCCTGATTTAGTATTCAAAGGGTCGTCGGAAGGATCAGTAACCTTGTATTTCACAACCTCTTTACTAATGTTGTTGATTATTTTTCTAGCAAAACCAATGGAGCATTTGGCCAATTGTTTTTGTTGACTCTGCCAAAGAGGGTTCCCTCTCCAACATTTATCGATTACATTCATATTAGCCAAACTCTAACTAGGACTTGCCATTAGAATGGCCATGAAAACGGCCAATGTGAAGCAACAAGATAATGTTGTAGCCATTGTTGTACTCTTTTCTTGAGTAGAAGATGGAAGAATAAGGAGAGATTGTTGATGGTTTTATACAGCAAAAAAATTGCCGAATTTGAGAGTTAAAAAATTTGTTCATAATGTTACAAGGTGAATGTTATTATTGTTTCTATCGGATGCAAATAGTTTGGGCTGCTTTGTTAGTAACTAACTTCTTTTTTGTTGAGACAAAAAATTGTTAATTTGTTTATTTATAGTGAATTTTTACTAGTGGTCATTGTACTATGCATAAGTTATGTATTTAATTCAGATATGAGTATATTCTAGTTTGGTCAATTAAGTCATGTGGTTTTAGAATTTTGAAATTTCAATTCTGAACCAAATGGTAGACGTTACATTTATTATTAAGTTATATTTTGCTATTTCTAAAATTGTATGTGACAAATAGATTATCACAAGTATAATGTCATGTCAATTCGTTATTTTCATACAATACTCATAAACATGTCACAAATGGATTTAATGACTACCCTTTGAATCGGGATTGAAATTTAAATATTCAAAAGTAGAGACTAAAATGATTAAATTGATAATAAAGACTATTTTTATATTTTACCCTTTATGATAAAGAATAAAGAAGTTGAGCTTCAACAAATCGAATTTATCAATTCATCCAATTAAATTAAAAATCGATATATAACTCAATCCGACATGTAATACAAACTAAAAATATAAAGAACCAATGAAAGATTAAATCGATTAAAATTGAATCTAAGTTTATTTTTAAGTTCTATAATGATTTTTGAACATATAACTGATGTTGTTGGTGATCCTTTACCCCAGCAAGATGAAGATTTAGATTCAGCACATCGACAAGCTGATGCTCATGTTATCAACACTCATCCTATGATTACAAGAGGCAAATCAGGTACTGTTAAGCAAGAACTTCATGTGTATAATGCTACTAATATTCCTTTTGATCCTGCAAATGTTCATGTAGCCATGAGGTATCTACAATGGCAGCAAGCCATACATGCTGAGCTAGATGCCTTGCAAAAGAATAAATCCTGGGATTTAATTCCCTTATTAGAAAATCAAAAAGTTGTTGGCTGTCGATGGTTGTTTAAAGTTGAGAAAAAGGCTAATGGCACGGTTGATTGCTATGAAGTTCAACTGGTGGCCAAGGAATATGCACAGAAAGCTGGATTTGACTATCATGATACATACAGTCCCGTGGCAGAGACATGCACTGTTCACACTCTCATTGCTTTAGCTTCTAATCATCAATGGCAGCTGAGGCAAGGAGATGTTAACAATGCCTTCTTGAACGGGGAGCTTCTTGAGGAAGTATATATTACCCAACCCCCTAGATTTGAGCAATATGAAGATACCGGCAACTCTCTAGTGTGTAGATTGAAAAATGCTCTCTATGAGCATAAACAAGCTGATGATTACTACTTCTGTAGCTGACCCTTCTTTGTTCATTCGAATACATAATGATGCTTGCATATTTTGTTTAGTATATGTCGATGACATTATACTGATTGGAGATTGTTTTCACACTATTGATGAAGTTATAAGGGATTTGAATCAGGAGTTTTCATTGAAAAACTTAGGAGAATTGAATTATTTCTTGGGCATCGAGGTTCATAGATAAGTCACTACTCTTCACTTGTCACAAAAGAAGTATATCACTGAGCTCTTGCAAAAAGCTGAGCCGAAAAGTTCCTAGTCTGTTTCCACTCCAATGATCACATCTCCCACCTTGTCTACTTCAGATGGTCAACCTTTATCTGCTGACACGGTTGTGAAGTTAAAATGTATTGTTGGTGGTCTACAATATGTATGTTTGACCAGACCAGATATTAAATTTGCCGTGAATAAAATCTGTCAGTACATGCAAGCTCCAACTGATAAGCATTGGTAGGCAGTGAAGTGAGTGCTAAGAAATCTACAAGGGACATTGTCTCATGGTCTTCTGTTTACACCTGCTACGCAACTTACCCTAACAACCTTTGTTGAGTCTGATTGGGGTAGTTCTATTAAGGATCGGAGATCTACTTTAGGGTTTTGCATTTATTTGGGAGGAAACCTTGTTGGTTGGTCCTCCAAGAATTAGCATCTGGTTGCTCGCTCCCCTTCAGATGTTAAGTATGGCAACATTGCAAATTCTGTTGCTGACATTGCCTGGTTTGTTTCCTTATTGTCTGAGCTTAGAGAACCAGTAATTGGAACACCAACCATCTGGTGTGAACTACAAAAATAGTATTATGCATTCTTGAATGAAACTTGTTATGCTACTTGTTATCACTGGCCCAAAATCCAAATGGATTTAGGCCGGATTCTATCGAGCCCGCATGATAATTGGTGTTTGTAGGATGGGTATCTATATTTTCCTACGAAGCCACACGTGAGATCGTGCATTGGACCACATAAATACGTGTTAAGTCTAGAGTAAGATATATGTTGACATGCATGAGACCTATCTAATAGATCATATCAATAAACAATACCTATATCATATAAAAAGATAAACCTCATCATCTTAGAGGAAAAAAAAAATACTCAACAAAAATTTTAATTATTAAAATAATTAGTTACAAACATGTTTTTTGGCATAAACTTCAATCACAAAATATATTACTCTAATTATCCATTGTTATTTTTACTACCATAAACAAACACAAAATTATGCATAATAAAATTAAAGTTATAACCATTTTATATAATAAAAATCAATTAGGGTAAACTATAGAAATAGTTACTTTTGTTTGCCTCAAGTTATATTTTAGTCACTTATATTTGAAATGTTATATTTTGGTCACTTATATTATCATTTTGTTACTAAGTAGTCACTCTACCGTTAAGCCGTTACCTCCCTAATGACAATCCTACTTGGCAAATCCGAATGGGTTTTAAATGCCAACTTGGATGTCCAATTGGGATGAGAATAATTTTTTCAGTCAAAATAGAAAATAAAACTAAAAGAAAAAGAAGAATGACTGTTTTTCTTTTCCAGTTCAAGGGGTAATTAATTTAAAAATTTTTATTAATTAAATTTATTTAATTAAAAACCCGTTCTTGTCTCAGTAAAACATCCAAGTTAGCATTTAAAACTTATTTGGAATGCCACATAGGATTGTTGTTAGAGAGATAACGGAGCTTAACAGAAAAATGATCACTTCAGAACAAAACGATAACATAAGTGACTAAAACATAACATTTTCAAATATAAATAACTAAAATGTAATATAAGACAAACAAAAATGACTATTTTTACAGTTTACCCAATTAATTAAATTTTATAAAATTAAAATTTTCCATAAATTGGATTCCTTAAAGGTTCCAAAATATAACTTGGGTTATATTTAAATTTAATAAAAAATTTAATATATATTTAAATCCATAAATAATTATGATTATAAACCAAAATAGCCTTGTGATCTTTAGAGGCCTAGACCAAACAAGCCCTTGTTATTTTGGTTTGGGCCAAGACCAAACAAGGCCTTGTTTTATGTTCCATGAAAATCTGCTAAAAACTTTTTCTTTTGTTTTTTTTTTTCAGACGACAAACAAACAAACAAAAAGATCTGTAATTTTTTTTCGAAATAAAGAACAATTTTCCTTTTTTTCACTGTTAAAAATGACTTCTATTTTCAATCAAATTATAGAAGTAATCTTCTAGTTAAACTCTGTTTATTTGTTTCAATCAAACACTGATTAGTTTAGATTATATTATTATTATTTGACCTATGAATTTAGCCTATAAATAGGCTCTTTTACAACCTTAGAAAAAACACCCATTAGATATTAGAACTCATAACACATTTATAGAATTTTTGTATTTACGTTTTGAGGGTTCTTTGTTTTCGGGTTTTCGGGGTTTAGTTTTTATTTACATCTTTTGTACTCTTCGTTCTTTTGCCATTATAGTAAATTATCTTTGCTCGTGATTTTTTATCCTCTTTAGAGGAGTTTTTCCACGTTAAATTTGTGTGTTCAATTTCTCAATTTCTTCTGCTATTTTTACTTGTTCGTTGCTTAATCAGGACGATCCTAACAAGTGGTATCAAGAGCTAGTTCAATTTTCATAGATCAGCCCATTTAGATATGGCAGCAACAAGGTTTGAAATTGAGAAGTTTGATGGTGAGACAAATTTCAATCTGTGGCAAGTTCGGATGATGGCAATTCTAGTTCAATCGAGTTTGAAAAAGGTTGTTCTTGAGAAAAGCTTGAGAATCTAAATAAAAGCAGAATGGGAAGAGCTTGATGAAAAGGCTTTATGCTCAATCCAGTTGTGCCTCATGAATACGGTATTGCAGGAGATATTGATGGAGAAGACCTCATCTACCTTGTGGAAAAGGTTAGAAACTCTTTATGCGATTAAGTCTCTGGCTAATCGTTTAGTGTTGAATCAACGTCTATTTACATTTCGCATGAACGAAGATGAGCTTCTTAGAGACCACATCAGTCAATTCATTACTCTTTTAAATGATTTAAAGAATGTTAAGGTTCATATTGACAATGAAGATCAGGCTATGCTATTATTGTGCTCTTTACCCCATTCATACAAGTCTTTCAGGGAGACCCTTATTTATGGAAGAGACAAACTCTCGTTCGAAGATGTGAAGGGTCATTTGTTGAGTAGAGACAAACTCGACAATGAGCTTCATTTGGATAGAAAGGCAGATAGGCAAGCTTCCGTTTTGATAGCATGAAAGAAACGAGACAAAAGGTGTCGCTATTGTAAAAAGTTAGGTCACGTCAAAGCAGATTGTTATAAACTGCGAAAGAAAAGAGCTGCTGAGAGTAACGAGGAAGATGTAGTTGGTGCTAATTTGGCCGATGAAAGCGGTGATAATTTCTTGTTAGTGTCAACGAGCGATAACTCCAAGCTCACGTCCGAGTGGGTCCTAGATTCGAGATGTTCTTTCCACATGTGTCCCAATAGAGAATGGTTCTCCACATACAGTTCATTTGAAGGTGGAGTTGTGTGCATGGTAAACAATTCATCTAGTAAGGTAATTGGTATTGGTACTGTTAAAATTAGGATACACGATGGGATGATTAGGACACTCTCAGATGTCAGGTATGTACCTGGTTTACGAAAGAATCTCATCTCCTTGAGTATTTTAGACTTGAAAGGATGCATAATCAACATCGAGTCGAGAGGCATTAAAGTATCTTATGGAGCTCTTGTTTTGTTAAAAGGTAAAAGAACTGGCAGTCTCTATATTCTGGAAGGTTCTACAGTGACTGGTGAAATTGGATGTCCCTCGTCCATTACAAAGTCAAAGTCAACTCATTTGGAGCGGAGGCAACTTGGTCATAGGAGGGAAAAAGTTATGACCATTTTGTTGAAGAGAGGTTTTCTTTTGGATGCAGGTTTTGAAAAGTTAGGGCACTGTGTTTGTGAAAATCAAACTCGGGTTAGTTTTGATTTGGCAGTGTACAAGTCGAAGGCTAGAAGTCTTCCAGTTTCTAAGCACAGATTTGACTCAGTTAATTCCCTGCATGGTTCAAGATAGGCTCGTGGCAGGCTTTGGCAAAGATGGCATTGTGGAAATATGAGTCAAGGTGGAGATTTGTTAAAAGTGACTCTTATTTTCAGTCAAATTATAGAAGTAATCTTCCAGTTAAACTTTGTTTATTTGTTTTAATCAAACACTGATTAGTTTAGATTATTTTATTATTATTTAACCTATGAATTTAGCCTATAAATAGGCTCTTTTACAACCTTAGAAATAACACCCATTAGATATTAGAACTCATAACACATTTATAGAATTTTTGTGTTTACGTTTTGAGGTTCTTTGTTTTGGGTTTTCGTGGTTTAGTTTTATCTCCATCTTTTGTACTCTTCATTCTTTTGTCATTATAGTAAATTATCTTTTCCGTGGTTTTTTATTCTCTTTAGAGGAGTTTTTCCACGTTAAATTTGTGTGTTCAATTTCTCAATTTCTTCTACTATTTTTACTTGTTCGTTACTTAATCGGGATGATCCTAACATGCACAAACAGAGTTACATTTATAATTATAATAATTCATAGTTATTTGTAAGAAAAAAATGGCTTCCTCTAATCCTCGTACAGTTGAAGAGATCTTCAAAGACTACAACGCTCGACACTCCGCTCTTGTTCGTGCTTTCACTTACGGTATTCTTTTTCTCTCTTTTTCTGTAAATCCTAATTTCCATTTTGGGTTTTATTAATTTGTTTATGGTTTTCCGTGCGGATTGGATCAGATGTAGATGATTTCTACTCGCAATGCGATCCAGGTCAGTTTAGGTATTTTAATTTCTTTTTTTCTAGTTTTTTTATTTATGTTTGGTTGCCGAGAAAGTTGAATAGAAAATTGAGATGGAAATTCTTTTTTGCTTGTGGTGCGTTTAATTTTGGAGTTAACTGAGTAGTCTCTATGTGATGGAATTGGATTCGGTTCGATTTTGAAGCGAATTTCCTTAATCGTTTCAAGTTTTCTGCTTTTCATAGGCCATTAGATTTTCATAGTTCATAAAATACATAAAAGATTACAAAATAATGGTAAATTGCATAAATAGTCATTCTATTTTAAAATTTTTATTTTTGGTACTAAAATAGTTTACAATTTAAGCACAAGCATGATATAGTTTGATCAATTTTGTCACTCCCATAAACATTGCTAACATAAAACACATGTGGAAATTTTCTTTTTGTAAAATGTAATAATATTTAAAAATCTCTAGCATAAAAAAAATCTAGCTTGGATTTATGTTCGCAATTTTAACAGGAGTGTCCGAATTAATTATATTATGTAATGTGAGTGTCTAAATTGCATTTTTTTTTAAGTCCACATTAACCATCTATAATGTGCATGACCCATGCTAATTTAATATAAGTTAAGAAATAGTAGTGGCGGTGAAATTAATGTTATGGTTGCATGATCATATTTAGACTTAATATAAATTTCACTTGGTACCTGCTCAAGCTTAACCTCCCATTGCCATTGTAACCAAAGGCAAATTTTTCGGAATAGGTAGAGGATTTGGTCCCAATATTTGAAAATTTTCAATTTAGACTCTTTATAAATCGAGAAATTATAAATTAATAGATATAGTGAAATTGTACTTTAACCTTAAAAAATGAAAATTTTGTAAAACAATCCTCTTATAAATAAAAATTATAAATTAATATATAATAAAATTGCACTTTAACCTTTCTAAAAATAAAAAAAGAAGTTATTTAATCACTTTAGAAATGAAGAAATTATAAATTAATGCATAATAAACTTATATTTTGGATCTATGAAAAAATATAATTAATTTTCAAACTTGTTAAAAAAATTTCGAATTTGCCATTGGTTGTGGTTGTAACTACATATTAATGCGTCGTACCAATGAACAAACTTGTCCCCCACTTGAGCAGTGCCTCGCTACTATCACTCTCGAGAATTACCTGACTTTACTCCAAACTAGAGTTGTTCATGGCTGGGTTAGGCCAACCTGAAAAATGAGAGGGTTTGTCCAAAAAATTGGTTTGAAAAATGGGCTTGGAAAAAAAAAAGATCCGTTTAGATAATGAGATAGGCCTCGGGTAAGGTTTTTGGCCCAGACCCAACCCGACCCAAATTTTCAAAAACAAAAACCCTGGTATTTTTCCATGTTTTACTGTTGTTTTCCCACTATTTTACTACCATTTCACTACTATGTTACTACTATTGTAACACCCCAAAACCGACCTAGATATTATGGCCGAATCTAGAGATGTCACATGATAGGGTGCTTGAAAACGATGCCGTCTCGATAAAACCATTATCCGTTTAAATACTTTTCTTTATCTCTTGCTAGCTTGAAACTCATGTTACTCATTTAGTCGGTGGTTTCAAAACGTTATTCGCTATGGAAGCTTTTAAAACAGCTTTAAGTAATCGTGTATTTCTTGATAAAACATTAGTTTCTTTTAAAACCAAGGTTTCCTCGACTAGCAATTCAAAATCCATAAAGTAAAGAAAAACAAAAGAAAGCCCAAAACCAAACAAAAGTCCAAAAGTCCAATTTACAACCCAAAAGTTTAACAAATAAAATAATATAAGAAATAAAACCAAGAATCATATTTAAATCCATAATGTCTAAAACCGTGGTCACCGTTGAGTCCTCCATTTGCCGATTCGTCTAGATCTGGGAATTACATGTGCACATTTAAACAAAAGGGTGAGTTTTCGTAAACTCAATGTGTAATCCCACAGAAAAAAAAAACAATAGCAAATCACAGTGCACAGTTACAACAGTCCTCGGCCTAATCCCTTTTCAATATCAGTATCAGTTTGGGCCTTAGCCCATCTCAGTATCAGTATTAGTCATGCAGTTTTCAGTAACAAAGTCCTACCCAACCTATAACACCCCTACCCATTCTTTGGAATAGGTACGAGGCATTATCGGAGTTTACTGAACATTTTCAAACAATTTTGAGTCATTCATTATTCATATTCTAAAAATAATCATATCATCCCTTTATTGGGCCCTCGAAGCCTAAAACATACATTAGTAACCAACCGAAAATAAATCGGGATCATAGGAATTTTTCAAAATCCTAAAATTTTTTCAACTACAGAGGTCGCATGCCTATATGGTTCGTGGACACGCCAGGTGGTCAGCCGTGTGGCCAACATGCCCATATGACTTATCTCACTCCAGTAGTGTGGCTTCATACACCCATGTCCCTAGGTCGTGTAGCTAATTTTTATTTTCAAATTAGGTGCAGGATTCATACGGCCGTATCACATTAGAAATCATTTCATAAGAAATTGCATAACTGAAACCTTTCCACTCTTTTAGAAGCTTAATTATATTTTCATCTAAGCACTTACCATTTCAATGCACCTTATAATTAAACATATTACCATTCAACCAAGAATTTGGAACTTACCTAAACTTCAAGCAACAATATTGGTTAGCGATTTTAATATTGACAAACTTATTTTCTCGACATGTCTCACTTGAATTTATTACTCGCCTTAATATACATAATTTTCCTTGTATCAACGTATCAAAGATAGTCTCATATTTACATATCATGATACATATCATTCTCTTGTTGTTTCTTCATAAATATAAATTATTCAATTCATTATGACAATATTTCATGCACCTTCATGTTTATGAGTTTAATGTATATTTATTCCAATAGCAGTTCATAATCTTGAATATGCATAAGTATCAAGCAAGTTTCAAATACATGTATTTTCCATGTCATATTTCAATATATAAAATAATTATCATTTCTATGTATTTCAAGTTTAATTTCATGATTTCAAGTACTTACCATTTTTATATTTATCCCGTTGAATTTATCGAATTTCGATAGATTTCTAATAGTACACTTATAGTGTACAATCTCATTAACCGTCAATTCTTACATATATATACATTAGTCCTTTTCAGAGAGCACGTCTATAAACGCTCATTTCAAAGCTAAATTCCTATAAGAGAGCACACTCCATGAACCTCATTTATTACAATGCAGATTACTACCCATGCTAAATCCTCAGAATGACAATACTCTATAGAGCTTTATGCGGATTACCAATGCAAAGCTAAATCCGACTCACATTTACTTCAATTAGCCGTCAGGTTAAATCCTTTTCACACATATTCTTCAAGAGGGCTTATATCGGATCACCCGTCCGGCTAGATCCTTTTCACACATAGTCTTCGGAGGGCTAATACCAGGATCACCCATCCTGCTAGATCTTTTTACCGTCAAATCCTTTTCAAGGATACATCGAATTCCATTCCATCCATCCGGATTTATTTATCTTTTATCAAGTATTATCAACATTTCATCTATTATCATACATTAAACATTCAATTCACATTCATGTCACATAAATATACAATTCAAGCATTCAAGTATTCAAGAATTCAATTCAAGTTGCACGAACTTACCTCGTTGCTTGTTCGTGTTTATAATTTCACTAATCCGATGTCTTTTCTTTTCCACGCTCAAGTCTCGTATTTGAGTCATCCGGATCTTTATAGATAAATTTGATCACCATTTTCATTCATTTCATATTCGATACATTTAATTAATGATCTAGGCAAAATTACTGCTTTTGCCCCTAAGCTTTAATTAATCATGATTTCAACCTTAGGCTTAGAAAAATAAAATTCTTGTAATTTAATCCTTGTTTCAAGCTTAATTATTCTCATATATATTGATAACAACCCAAGAATTCTATGAAATATCGAATTTTCATAATTTCAACACTTTTCAATTTAATCCCTAAAATATGTTTTCACCCGATCTTGATCTAAATTAATAATTTCATTCAATTTTGTAATTTAAATAATAAAATAATCCATTTCATGTAATTTGGTCTTTTTTACATTTTTACAAAATTGCCTATAAAGTTTTACTTTTATTCAATTTAGTCCCTGAGCCTAAAACATGCAAATTAGCCATGCCAGCTGAATATTCATTTATATTTTCCTCCTTCTCTCCATTCCACATCCTTAATTTATATAACATGCTTATAAGTAACATTATCTATGATTTCACTATTTACATATAAATTTATTCAAAGCTATCCATTTGAGTCATAGTCACTAAATTATTTATATCTTGAGCTACAGAATTCCAATTTAAGATCCTCTTGATGTTTTAGAAACTAGACTAAAATATTTTTCTACCATAAAAATTTTAGAATTTATAGTTTAGCCAATAAGTACAGTAATAACTTCAAATTTGACTCTGTTCTGCTGTTTGACAGCTTCTACCTTTCTTTACTAAAAATTAATTATCTCTTAGTATAGGATTTGGATAATGTTCCCATTTGTTTCTATTAAAAATAGACTCATTAAGAATTTAAAAGGTAAATTTAAGCCCCTAATTATTTTTCTCCAATTTTGATGATTTTTCAAACTCGTAGCAGGGAACCCAAAATCATTCGACCTTGTCTCACAAAATTTATTATAACTTATAATTTACAATTTCATTGGTTACATTGCTTCCTTTATGAAAAATTTAATTTCATATTTTATTCATCCTATAATTCGATTTCCACAATTTTGGTGATTTTCAAAGTTAGACTACTCTCGTTGTCCAAAACTATTTTAGTGCAATATATTAATTACCATGTTTATAACACCCTTATTTTCTTTCTCTACACTATTTCTCATCACTTTCTCTTATTTTCTATTCACTAACATATCAAGAACATAGGACCATATATAAGAAAACTTTACATTAACATCATTTTCTTACTTTTTCAATAATATCAAACTTAAAAATATATTAAAATCTTGATGTTCTTACCTTGTCATATTGATTTTAATCTTTAAGTTGATTTGCCTCTCCTCCAAATTTTTATTTCTTGAATCCAACTTGATATTCTAACTCTCCATAGTCTCCTTAACATTTTTCTCTCTTGGTAGCTATGGAAATTGTAACGCCTAAAATATCTATTTTGTTTTTGTGTGAGAGACATAAATACTTGTCTGCTTCAATGGTTAAGTGCTCTAGGTGTGTGTGTGTGAGGTCCTAAGTTCGAGCCATGGCTTGGGAAAATTTTGGTTTTTTTAAATAAAGTCCCATCTTGGGTTAGAAGGCTTTTAAGTAAAAGTTGGTAAATAATTAACAAAATGGGCCTCTTGGTGCAGTAGTTGAGTGGAGTGTTGGTGTGAAGGGGGTCTTGTGTTCGAGTCTGGGCAAGAATATTATTTTTGCTTGCTCGTCTAAAAGAGTTTGTGTTGGACTAAAAAGCTGAGTAGTTGGATATGAAGGGAAGTAGTGGAGTGATTTAGGGGATTAGGGAATATATGGTAGTTTTTTGTTTTTCCAAAAATTCAGGTATTCTTCTTTCTCAAAAACTTTCTGCCATTTTCTTCACCTTTTCCCCATTGCTGTCAATTTTTGCCTTTACATTTCCTGACCCACCTTTTTCTTCCTTTCTCTTGCAGTTATCTTTCTTGTTCTAACCTCTCTTTTACTTCCTTCTTGCGCAACGTCCTTATCTCTCTTTCGGGGCTTATCGAAGGGCTGAATATTGTTCATCAACATTCTAAGTGCGTGAAATTCCTGTTATTTGATAGATGGTACTGGAGTGCTTGAAAGCGTGTACGAATAAAAAACGATACAGGTGTGTACTCGACAACGCAGAAAATAGGGTTTTGGCAAAAGTCAAAAACCTCACTGTTGACGCCACACGGGTAAGTTGTAGGCTGTGTGCCCCTACACAATCGTGGGATCGACGAGGCCAGGAAGGCCGTGTGTGACACACGAGCTAGACTAAATTGGGCCGTGTGGGCCATACGGACGTGTGGGTTCACATGGGTAATCCACACAGGCGTGTGGAATTTTGGGCCAGGCCATGCTATCAACACGACCAAGGCCAATTTGGGCTGTGTGGGCCACATGAGCATCTGGTCCCATATGGGCAGACCACATGGGCGTGTGAGTCCATTTTTACTGAAATGTTTGCTAAGGTTGCGCGGGTCACCTAAGTCGATTGTGAACCTTCCTTAGGGTCGGTAAGCACTTCCTAGACCCTTAACTGTATGTTATTATTTATGTGAATTACGTACTGAGCATGTTATATACTGGCATTTATATTGAAATGTATTTTTATCTAATAAACTCGTTATAGCATGACATATTAGTATGTTGCATTGCATTGGGTTGGGGTTGATATTATTTGGAGAAACTGTACTGAAAGGCTTTTAAGCCTAATATCTTGGGCAACTCGACTACAAATTCTTGCTTTGTGTCGCATTCGATACTACATGGAGTGAAGGATGAGTGGGTTGATTAAATCTCCACATGGAGTGTAGGGTTGACGGAGATGGTGTGTAAAGGCTGGTTGGCTAGGACTTGCTCTTGTATTTACCATCACATCTTGATGGGCTTAGGCCCTTGTGCATATTAATTACGATCATCAGATTGGGCTAAGGCCTAATCGATTCTCGATATTGAAATGGGCTTAGGCCCAAGATCGCTATTGACTGCAATCGTGATTGTTGTTTGTTTTGCTTCACGGATTACACAATCGAGTTTACAAAACTCACCCTCTTTGTTTAATGTGCACGGTAATCCCCAGCACCTAGATGGATCGGTCTGGCGAAAGACTTGATGGTGACCACGGTTTTGGACCCATCATAGTTTTAATTTATGATTATTGGTTTTATTTTTATTCTATTTTTATTGGTTAAATTTTGGGTTGTAATTGGGCTTTCGGACTTTGGTTTGGTTTTGGGTTTTAAATATCTTTACTTTATAGATTACAACTGCTAGTAGTAGGAAACCCCGGTTTTTAAAAGAAACAAATGATTTTTGAAAAAGCACGATTGTTTTAGCTGTTTAAAAAGCTTCTGCATCGAATAACATTTTGAAACTATCGACTAAATGAGTAACACAATATTGGAACTAATAAGATATTAATATAAGTAATTCAAAGGAAATGATTTTATCGCGACGGCACGATTTTTAAACACCCTATCACATATGACACCTCGAGATCTAGCCATAGCGTCTGGGTCAGGTTTGGGGTGTTAAATTTAGTGGTATCAAAGCTATGTTTCAAAACTCGACTGTGGATTATGGGTTTTAAATTTTGGTTTTGAAGAATTGATTACATAATGATTTGAAATGTTTTACTGAGTAAGTGATACACCGAGTCTCCAGTGCCGATCTTGTAAGTATTTTGAACTGTGAATTGTTTTAAACTAAAACTGTTATTGATAATATATTCTAAAACTACTATAGGTAGCATACTGTATTGAAAACACTTTAGTTAGTGTATACTGAAAACTGTAGTGAAACTGCGATGTATGAAAACAAGCTCTAAATTACCAATAATGTTCTACATAAAACATATGTTAATAAATATTAAACTGTAACTGGTTCATAAAATTTCTAAATACAAATAATTCAATTAGATATGAGCACACGAGGTATCTGCGGACGGGGTACTAAAAGGTGTGGTAGATGCCGTAGAGGGGCTCGAGCTGGGTCCTCATCTTTTGGCAACCTACCTAACTTAGATACTAGTGAGACACCAGTTTCACTTGCGACTGAGACTGGGTCTCAAGACTGCATGGCTAGGGATGGCTCACCGTCCTGTGTATGCTCATGATTTTAGAGAGGGTCATTGGCCCAATATTAGATCTCGAGGTCGGGGTCGATTCTGAAATGACTCCACCAAATGGGGTTGCGTTATTTAGGGGTGTCATTAGAGTTTCCCCTAATGTGGTCGAGTACTGAATTGAGGCCACGGAGAGGATTATAGACGATTTAGATTGCATCTGAGAGAGAAAAATTAAAGGGTGTAATCTTACTGCTGCGTGATGAGGCATATCAGTAGTGGCTTACTATTAAGGAGGGCACTCAGCCTGAACGATTGACCTGGGAGTTCTTTTAGATCACCTTCCAGGAAAAGTATGTGGAAGCCAATTACGTGGATGCCCATAGGAGGAGTTTCTAAATTTTACTCAAGGAGATTAATTAGTGACCGAGTATGAGGCTGAGTTTCTGAGACTGAGCCGTTATGCGCGAGGTATGGTGGTGTCTAAGTACGAGCGATGTGTCCACTTTGAGGATAGCTTTAGAGATAACTTGCGAGTTTTGATAGCTCCGTATAGGGAGTGAGATTCTTTTACCCTAGTTGAGAAGGTGAAGATCGCCGAGAAAGTTAAACGCGCTGAGTGCCAAAATTGGGATAGAGAGAGGTAAGAATAAGAGGGATTTAGAGACCTCATGTGCGGTATAGAGGCCTAAGAAAAAGGCCAGAGTTGATGGGTCGGTTAGAGTTGGGCTCTCTTTTGCTGCTACTGGACTGCAGTCATGTACTGATTGTGGTTGACGCCATCAGGGTGAGTGTTGGAAGAGTATTGGGGCATGTTTGAGATGTGGGTTGTTGGAACATCGCATTAAATAGTGTCCGCTGAGTGTTGATCAGAGAAAAGCTCCGGGTACTGGTATTGTATAGCCACCGAGGGTAGTTCAGCATCCACCAAGGGGCCGTGGGCAGAGAGCATAAGGCAAAGGTGCCAAATAGACTGAGGCGAGGTAGTCGGCTCTAGTTTATGCTGCTCGTCGCCGAGAGGATGAAGATATCCCGGACGTCATCACGGGTACGTTTCTTATTTTTGATGTACCATATACTACATTGATAGATATATGATCCACTCACTCCTATATAGCCTGTACTGTGTTTAGAAATTTGGGGATCTTGGTCGAGAGCACTACGAGTGAGGTTATTGTACTGAGTTCGTTAGGGCAATCTATAAGGTTAAGAAGCTATTTAGAGACATTCCTTTAGTGGTTCAAGGAGAAATCTTTCTGGTTGATCTGATGGAGCTTCCCTTCGGAGAGTTCGATTTAATTCTAGGGATGGACTGGTTGGTCAAGCATCATGTTAGCTTGTACTACGAAACTAAATGGGTCGTATTGAGGACTGAAGAGGATGATGAAGTAGTTATGATTGGAGAGCCCTGGAATTATTTAACTAATGTGATTTCAGCACTAGTGGCGAAAAAATTGGTACGTAAGGGATGTGATGCGTTCTTGGCTTACGTAAATGTTTCAGATTCTATGGATTCCTCTATTAAGGATATCAGAATGGTAAAGGATTTTCTGGACATCTTTCCTGAGGTGCTACTTAGTTTACCTCCAGATCGTGAAGTAGAGTTTGATATTGAGCTCCTACCTAGTATAGCTCCAGTGTCTATCGCTCCCTATCGAATGGAACCGAAGGTGCTTGTGGAGCTAAAGGCTCAGATTCAGGAGTTATTGGATCATGGGTTCATGCAGATGTGTATCGACTATCGACAGCTGAACAAGTTGACCATTAAGAATAAGTACCCCCTATCGAGGATAGATGATTTGTTTGACCAGTTTTGAGGAGCTTCAGTGTTCTCTAATATTGACCTCCAATTTGGGTATCATCAATTAAGGGTCAAGGAGGCTGACGTACATAAGACGACGTTTAGAACTCATTATGGTCACTACGAGTTCCTAGTAATGCCATTTGGACTGACTAATGCATTGGCAGCTTTCATGGATTTGATGAATCGAGTATTTCAGCCTTATCTGAATCGATTTGTGGTGGTGTTCATCGATGATATACTGGTTTAATCGAGGATTGAGGATGAGCGTGACGAGCACCTTAGGGTTGTTTTGCAGACTTTGAGAGAAAAATAACTCTATGCTAAGTTTAGCAAGTGCGAGTTCTAGCTATGTGAGGTGACATTTCTGGGTCATTTGGTTTCTGCTGAGGGGATTCAAGTTGCTCCTCAAAAGATTGAAGCTATGTTAGAGTGGGAGCAGCCTAGGAACGTGTCTGAGATTTGTAATTTTTTAGGATTAGCGGGTTATTATCGGCGACTTGTAGAGGGTTTCTCATTGATTGTATCACCCTTGAATAAGCTATTACGTAATGGTGTGCCGTTTAACTGGACTGATGCATAGCAAGAGAGCTTTGAGAAACTTAAGACTGTACTGACTAAAGCCCCTGTTTTGATATAGCTGGAGTCTGGAAATGAGTTCACCGTTTATAGTGATGCGTCACACGTCAGTTTGGGATGTGTGTTGATGCAGGATGGTAAGGTGGTTGCACATGTATCTCTTCAGCTTAAGACTTATGAGGAAAATTATTCGATGCATGACTTGGAGTTGGCCACGGTAGTTTTCGCACTGAAAATCTGGAGGCATTATTTGTATCTTGAGCAGTGTATCATCTACACTAATCACAAGAGCCTCAAGTATCTCCTTACTCAGAAGAAGCTGAATCTTAGGCAGTGTAGATGGATTGAGCTGCTCAAGGACTATGACTGCACCATTGAGTACCACCCTGGAAAGGCCAATGTGGTGGCCAATGCTTTGAGCCATAGGGCTATGACTGATCTGAGAGTGATTTTCGCTCGACTTAGCCTGTTCGACGATGGGAGTTTGTCGACTGAGCTACAAGTCAAACCAACTTGGATCGAGTAGATTAAGGGTAAACAACTAGAAGAGGAGTCTTTGGGTCTTCGACCCGACAGATTGAGGGTGGTAGCACTACGGACTTTGGGTTGAACTCTGAGGGTGTATTGTGTTTTTGAGGCCGGATATGTGTACCGAACGATACTGATCTGAGGCAGTTTATACTAAGAGAGGCGCATAGTAGCCCTTATGCTATGCATCCCGGTAGAAGTAAGATGTACCGAGATCTTTGAGAGTTATATTGGTGGCCAAGATTGAAGCGAGAGGTTACTGATTTTGTGGCTAGATGTCTGACATGCCAGCAGGTTAAGGCTAAGCATCAGTTGCCTTCGGGTTTACTACAGTCGATTAAGATTCCCTTTGAAAGTGGAAACGTGTGACGATAGACTTCGTTAGTGGGTTACCCTTGACACCTACTAAGAAGGATTCTGTTTGGGTCATGGTGGATTGATTGACCAAGTAAGCACACTACATACTGGTTTGTACCAATTAGTCTTTGCATAATTTGGTGAAGCTTTATATTTCTGAGATAGTGAGACTACATGGGGTACCAGTTTTGATCATCTCTGATAAAGATCCTCGCTTCACGTCTCTGTTTTGGAAAAATTTACATGAAGATCTGGGTTCAAGATTGGACTTCAATACTGCGTTCCATCCTCAGACCGATGGTCAGTCAGAGAGGGTGATTCAGATACTGGATGATATGTTGAGGAGCTGTGCTATTGATTTCCGAGGCATCTAGGAGGATTATCTGTCACTAGTGGAGTTTGCTTAGAATAACAGCTTCCAATCTAGCATTCAGTTGGCACCTTACGAGGCACTGTATAGTCGTAAGTGTCATACTCCTTTGTGTTGGACTGAGTTGGGCGAGTGACGTGTTTTGGGTCCTGAATTGTTTTCTGATGTTGATGATAAGGTCAGACTGATTTGGGATCGACTAAAAGTGGCATCGGACAGGCAAAAATCTTATGCAGATCTGAAAAGACGTGAGATTGAGTATTATGTGGGGGATTTTATTTTTCTTAAGGTCTCGCCATGGAAAAAGATCTTGAGGTTTGGTTGTAAGGGCAATATGAGCCCTAGGTTTATTGGACCTTACCGTATTCTGAAGCAAGTGGGACTGGTTGCTTATTAGTTGGACTTACCTCCGGAGTTAGATTGGATTCATGACGTGTTCCACATTTCTATGTTGAGGCGCTACCACTATGATCCTATGCACATTGTTCCTGTTAAGGAGATTGAGGTTAGGCCAGACTTGACCTTTGAGGAGGAGCCGATTCAGATTCTGGATCGTGACGTAAAGGTTTTGAGGAGGAAATCTGTTCCACTGGTTAAGGTTCTATGGCGTAAGCATAGCACTGAGGAGGCTACGTGGGAGCCTGAGGATGCGATGTGTCAACAGTATCCTCACCTGTTTTGACCAGGAAAATTTTGAGGATGATATTTTCTTTTAGGGGGTAGAATTGTAACGCCCCAAAATATCTATTTTTGTTTTTGTGTATGTGTGACATAAATACTTGTTTGCTTCAATGGTTAAATGCTCTGGGTATGTGTGTGAGGTCCCAAGTTCGAGCCATGACTTGGGAAAATTTTGGTTCTTTTAAATAAAGCCCCATCATGGGTTAGAAGGCTTTTAAGTAAAAGTTGGTAAATAATTAACAAAATGGGCCTACTAGTCTAGTGGTTGGGTGGAGTGTTAGTGTGAAAGAGGTCTTGTGTTCAAGTTTGGGCTAGAGTATTATTTTTGCTTGCTCGTCTAGAAGAGTTTGTGTTAGATTAAAAAGCTAAGTAGTTGGATGTAGTGGGAAGTAGTGAAGTGATTTAGGGGATTAGGCAATATTTGGTAGTTTTTCTTTTTTCTAAAAATTCAGTTATTCTTCTTTCTTAAAAACTCTCTGCCGTTTTCTTCACATTTTCCCCTTGCTGTCGATTTTTGCCTTCCCATTTGCTGAGCCGCCTTTTTCTTCCTTTCTCTTACAACTATTTTTCTTGTTTTGACCTCTCTTTTACTTCATTCCTGCGCAACTTCCTCATCACTCTTTCGGGGCTTATCGAAGGGCTGATTATCGTTCATTGATGTTCTAAGTGCATGAAACTCCTGTTATTCGATAGAAGGTACTGGAGTGCTCGGAAGCGTGTAGTATAAAAAACGATACAAGTGTACCCGAAAACGTAAAAAATAGGGTTTCAACAAAAGTCAAAAACCCTACGTCGATGTCACACGGGCGTGTGGTAGGCTGTGTGCCCCTACACGGTCGTGTGATCGACAAAGCCAGCCGCAAAAGCGAGGATGACGGTGTGATGGCAGGCGGTGCGTGTACAACACACTGCCAGACGAATCGGGCGTATGAGCCACATGGGCGTGTGGGATTTTGGGCTACGCCGTGCGATCCACACGTCCAAGGCCAATTTGGGTTGTGTAGGCCACACGAGTGTCTAGGCCCACATGGGCGTGTCCCACACGGGCAGACTGTAACATCCCGAATTATTGGGCCTGTGCATTTTATGTGATGTATGCTTAAAATGTTAATTTGAGGTTTAGAGGTACAAATTAGGCTCAAGAATGGGCTGAGGTCTTGGCTAAATATTTTATTTAAAGACTATTGGGTTTAAATAAAGTATTGAGAGTGTAATAGGCATATTGGGCTGGTGGCTTGGGAACAAGAGGCGTAGTAGGAGGGAGCTATAAGTGGCGCCAATAGGCAAAGGAAGGGGGCCTCAGTGTGGCCGCTTGGAGCCCAAGGAATTGGGCCAATTTTGGCAGCCCAAAGAGAGCTAGGGGGACGTCATCAAGGCTATCAAGTAAGGAGTTAAATGAATTAAATAATTTGAATAATTGAGAGATAATGAGCTGATAAAAGGAGGAAGAAGTGGTACTAGCTAGGTCTCTCCTAGAAGGGTGGATAAGATTGAGATAGAGAAGAAAGATAGGAGCTATCTTTAGAAGGTTAATGTTAGCTGAAATTGGGAAGAGTTGGAAAGGAGAGGGGCATTTGGTTTTGGCTTTAGGATGGTGTGCCGAAATTCTAAAGGCCATCTTAAGCATTTGTTTTCTTTCTTTTCTCATCTTCACTCTTCAAAAGCCGGAATCATCACTTCCCTTTCCCTTTTCTTTTTCTTTGAAACCTCTTTCTAGCCGAATCTTTTGATCTTCATTATTATTATTCATCTTCCATTCACTAAAAGCTGAAGCTACACCCTCATTCCCTTCCATAGCCGAAATCTCCAAAAGTTCAGCCTCTTTTCCCGAAGTCTCACCATAGTCGAATCAACATCCCAGGGGTGGTAAGTTCTCTGACGATTTCCTCTCTGCTATCTCTTTTATTCCTCATCCTTATTTTAAACTGAATCACTTCCTTTATGTCTTGATGGATGGTTCTTTTCTTCTCGCTCTTCATTCCTAGAAGGCGAATCCTCTCTGTGGTATCTACTTGTGCCGAATCTTGAAGAAAACTAAAGGTAAGTGTCGATTCGAGAGATTTCAATCTTTCTCCAGCTTTTAGAGATCTTAGCCGAATGGCTATATGGTTAACTAATCGGGTGTTTTCTCTCATTTACGGTATTCCGAGATTTGAAGAGGATTTAATCGCCTAGATTTCTAAGCCAAAGTTCAGTAGCACTCGGATCGTATTACTTTTGGGATTTCAAGGTAAGGAGATCTGTTAATTTAAACGTATAAATCGGGTAAAACACTAACCCTTGGCCAAATATAGGAGACGCCTTATCTTCGTGTTCTTCCGGCTTTTGAGCAAAGTTGTAGACAGAAGGCAGTAGATCCGATTAGCGAGGGTATCGACATAGAGGGTAGTCCTACGTATTAATCAGGTGTGCAACTTTTCACACCATTTAGATTGCTTGTTAGTATATGTATATAAATCTGTTATATTCTGTTAAATGCCAAAATACCGGCATGGCCGTTGAAAACCCGAGGAGGGTATAGGCTAATCACCAGTTTAGTGATATCTGTCATTCTAAAGTGAATGGTTATGTTGATTTGATATGATAAACATGTATGCCGATTTCTGTGATTGCACGGGGTTGGGTGATTGATGAAAGGGGAAGTGTTCTGTTGTAGTGGCTTTTTGCCATGATTTGTTGTAGTGGCTTTTGCCATGATCTGTTGTAGTGGCTTTTTGCCATGATCTGTTGTAGTGGCTATTGCCATGATCTGACGATGAGCAGCTAACAGCAGCATGGCTGCCATCGGTGGTGTGTAGCGTGTGGGTTGATTGTAAAAATCCCCAATGGTGTGATTGGCAGGTAAGGGTGGTGTGTAGCGGATGGAAACCTAGGATTGGGTTGGGCTTTCCATAGTTCCTAATATATTATATTTTGTTATCTGTTCAGTGGGGCTAAGGCCCAGTCTGATGGTGCACGAGGGTTGCACACTGAGTCTTGTGACTCACCCTATTATTTAACATTTTTTTCTATGTAGCACTTAGTGCATCGAACCGAGCTAGAGGGGAGTGCAAGGTGGCCATGCAAGAGTTTGAACTGTTGCAGCAAAGACACCATTTATTTAAATTTCCCTTCAAAATGTTAAATTATTTTGGGTTTTATATTTTATTGTAATAAGGCCATGGGCCACTAGCTTTATATTTTTTTTCGGTTTTACTTTGGGCTTTTATTATTATTAGACATTTAGATTTTATGTTTTAATTAAACTAAGGCATGTACTAAATTTTAGTTTTTAATTCATAAAGGCATCATATAAAATTTATATCTTTTATAAATTATCGAATCATTAAGTTTTCTGGAATACATGTTTAAACTCAACAAATATTTTCCAAAAATGCGACATGTTTTAGTAAATCTTCTTAGTGACATGCCAGATCCAGTCGTGGTGTTTGGGCCAGGTTTGGGGTGTTACAAATTGGTATCAGAGTCCGGTTCAAAACTCGACTTTGGGGTTTTTGGGCTCAAAATAATTTCTAAAGATGGGTTTCAGAAATATGTAATACAGGATTGTTCACTAGGCATGGCACCTGCGTCTCGGGCCCAAGTCCGCCAGGTAAGTATTCTGAACCATTGTGTGTTATGTATGTGGGCTTAATGGGCTTTATGGGGCCATAGGTTAGTAAGATAGAAATTATTGGACCATAGGCCTAGCTCACACCAAACAATAAACTCCATAAAACTTAATCTAATTAAACATGTCTGTGAACAAGTCACTGGTTTAGGGTGTGGTAACAGGCATACGCATGTCTAGGATTGGATCCAGGGAGAGCTTGGTACTTAAGCAGTCCTAGTGACTCATCTCCTCTTCGTTGGAATCCTACCTGGTGTGAGTGTCTGTTCACCTTCGCCATGAGGACTTGTTGATGGGCCAAAATTTATAATTAAAACCCGAAAGGGACCAGCCACCCTATTTTGCAAAATCACTAAAATACCCCCTAGTTTTGTAAAATTTCTGAAATACTCTTGATTTTTAAAAATTGCCAAGATTTGTGAAATTACCGAAATACCCCCAGATTGCAAAATTTCCAAAATACCCTCTATTTTGTAAAACCACCAAGATACCCTATTTTGAAAATTTTGAAAAAACCCCTGTAGGATAAATTACGAAAATGCCCTGCATAGTGAAAGGACGAAAAACGCCCCTAGGTGATGAATGTAAGTTTGTGAATGCCCTCTGTATGCTGATTATGAATGTATGTGATTCTCTGAATTATGGTAGTAGACTTGAAACTGAACCTTCAGATATAATTCTGAATTCGAAAGAACCACTATCAAACTACTTTTTCATAAAATTGTTCATGGATAATAAGTGGGAAGAGTTAATAATTCATAAAATTTCTAATTAGATAAACGTTGATCGGAAGAATGAGTACAAGAGGTCGAGGGCATCTGCCACATGGCCGTGGTAGGGGTAGGATGACCGTGTCTGAACCAGTAAGGTCTGGCCACGAGTCAGGAAATGAAATGCCGGATCTGCCAGCTATAGAGGGAGAATTTTAGAACCAAATGGGTGGAGATGATGCAGTGTCTAATGCGATGCCTCGGGTCCTTGAAAGAGTGGCTGGAGTAGGCACGGGTTCAGGAGCTCCGAAGTCTATGTCTGAATGACTCCGAGCCAACGGAGCAGAGATGTTTAGGGGAGTTTCTGGCGTAGCCCCTAACACAGCTGAGTATTGGTTAGTGTCAACTGAGCGCATAATGGATGACCTTGACTTCACTGTGGAGGAGAAGTTGAAGGGGGTCATGTCTCTTCTTCAAAAAGAGGCATATTAGTGGTGGCTTACGATGAAAGAGGGTACTCCTGCAGATCGTATTGATTGGGACTTCTTTAAAGAGTCGTACCAGGGAAAGTATATCGGGGCTAGCTATTTGGATGCACAGAGAAAGGCAATCCTGAACTTGGTACAGGGAAGTAAGTCTGTGTTAGAATATGAAGCCAAATTTTTATGGTTGAGCCGTTACGCTCGAGGGATTGTAGCAACTGACTATGAGTGTTGCATGCGATTCGAGGATGGAATAAGGGATGGATTGAGGGTATTAGTGGCACCTCAGCAAGAAAGGGACTTTAAGTTCTGGTCGAGAAAGCTAAAATATCTGAGGAGGTGAAGCGGACTGAGAAACAGAATAATGATAAGGATCAGAATCAGAATAAGAGGAATTTTGGGCCGTCGAGATCATCTGGGAATTTTTAGAAAAGGCCCAGGTCTGATGGGCCAGCTCGTGCTCCAACGGGTCAGAATCGATCATGTCCTTCGTGTAGGAAGGTGCATTATGGGGAGTGTAGAAGGAAAACCAGTGGATGCTTTAGGTGTGGATCCACGGAGCATATGATTAAGGACTTTCCACATATAGAGCAGGCATAGCCTACGGGACGAGGTTCTGATCAGGTTAGGAGAGGTGGTCAGCCAGTACCGAGGGATCATGGCGCGGCCAGAGGAGGAAATGGATTCAGTCGAGGTCATGGAGCACCTGGTAGGGGTGCTAGAAATGTAGATGCAAGGCAGTCGGGTTTAGTCTATGCAGCACGTCGACGGGAGGATGGTGATGCACCGGACGTCATAACCGGTATGTTTCTTATTGCTAATAGCCCATACCTTGCTTTGATTGATATTGGGTCAACCCACTCCTATATTGCATGTTCGGTATCTACGACCCTAAGTTTAGACTCTGAAACAACTACTGGGAAGATGTCTGTGGTTAGCCCTCTGGGGCAATCTAGGGTAGTGGACAAACTGTTTAGGGACGTACCTTTAGAGACTCAAGGAGAAGTGTTCCCGGCAGACTTAATGGAATTACCGTTTGGAGAGTTTGACCTTATTTTGGGAATGGATTGGTTGACTAAACACCGTGCTAAGTTGGATTGTGAGACTAAGCGCATGGTGTTGAGTACCCCAAAAGGCGGGGAGGTGGTTGTGTTAGAAGGAAGAAGAAATTATTTGTCCAGCGTGGTATCTGTATTAAAAGCTGTTAAGATGATTCGAAAGGGATGTAACGCGTTTTTAGCCTTTATCAGTGCTTTGGATGTTAAGGAGGTGACTGTCGATGAGGTTCGAACAGTCAAGGATTTCACAGATGTCCTTCCTAAGGAATTGCCAAGATTACCCCCGGATCGCGAAGTGGAGTTTGGAATAGAGCTACTTTCGGGTACAGCTCCAGTGTCTATTGCTCCGTACAGAATGGCACCGAATGAGCTGATGAATCCAGGAACTGTTGGATCGAGGTTTTATCCGATCGAGTGTGTCTCCGTGGGGAGCGCCGGTCCTATTTGTGAAGAAGAAGGACGAATCCATGCGTATGTGTGTGGACTACCGTCAATTGAATAAGTTGACGGTTAAGAACAAGTACCCACTGCCAAGAATCGATGACCTGTTTGATCAGCTCAAAGGAGCTTTGATCTTTTCTAAGATTGACTTAAAGCTGGGATATCATCAGTTAAGGGTAAAGGAAGGAGACATTCATAAGACGACATTTCAGACTCGGTACGGTCATTACAAATTTTTGGTGATGCTATTCGGGTTGACGAATGCGCCAGCGGCATTTATGGATATGTTAAACCGGGTATTTCAATCGTATCTTGATCGGTTCATCGTGGTGTTCATCGATGATATCCTGGTTTACTCCAAGTCCGAGGAGGAGCATGATGCACATCTTCGTGTGGTGTTGCAAATTCTGAGGGAGAAGCAGTTGTACGCAAAGTTCAGTAAGTGTGAGTTCTGGCTGAAGGAATTGAATTTCTTAGGGCATGTAGTTTCCGCAGAGGGAATTACGGTGGACCCTCGGAAGATAGAAGTCGTATTGGATTAGAAACCGTCGAAGTCTGTGGCGAAAGTTTGAAGTTTCTTAGGATTGGTCGGGTATTACAAAAGGTTTGTTGAAGGGTTCTCATTGCTAGCGGCACCTTTAACTAAGTTGTTGAGGAAGGAAGTATCATTTGTGTGGACCGACAAACAGCAGGAAAGCTTTGAGAATCTGAAGAGAATCTTGATGGAAGCGCCAGTGTTAATTTAGCCAGAGGCAGGAAAAGAATTTACCGTCTACTGTGATGCGTTAAACACGGGTTTAGGATGTGTGTTGATGCAATATGGAAAAGTTCTTGCATATGCGTCTCGATAGTTGAGACCGCATGAATTGAACTACCCTACGCACGATTTAGAATTGGCGACGGTAGTGTTTGCTCTGAAGATTTGGAGGCACTATCTGTATGGGGAGAAGTCGATTATTTACACGGACCATAAGAGCCTGAAGTATCTCCTTACCTAGAAGGAGTTGAATCTGAGGCAACGTAGGTGGATTGAGCTCTTGAAGGACTATGACTGCTCAATCGAATACCATCTGGGTAAGGCTAATGTGGTGGCAGATGCGCTGAGTAGGAAGGCAATAGTGGATTTGAGGGCAATGTTCACTCATCTTAGTCTGTATGAGGATGGCAGTTTGGTAGCGAAACTCCAAGTAAGACCTATGTGGACAAGTCAGATCAAAGAGAAGCAACTTGTAGACGATGTTTTGAGTGCTCGACTCTAGTAAGTGCGAAGTGGTGAAGGAGAGGACTATAGTTTGAATGGTGATGGAGTCCTGTGTTTTCGTAAGAGAGTTTGTATGCCAAAGGATGTGAGTTGAGGCAGATGATTCTTCAAGAGGCGCATAGTAGCCCATACCCTATGCATCCTGGAGGGGTTAAGATATACCGGGATTTGCGAGAATAATTTTGGTGGCCAGGTCTAAAGCGAGAAGTAATGGAATTCGTGGGTAAATGTTTCACGTGTCAGTAAGTGAAAGCGGAACACCAGTTGCCTTCGGGGTTGTTGCAGCCGATAAAGATTTCGCAGTGGAAATGAGAGAGAATCACGATGGATTTTGTTAGTGGGTTACATCTTACGCCCACTAAGAAGGATTCAATCTGGGTGATTGTGGATCGGCTAACAAAGTCTGCTCACTTCATACCGGTTCATGTCGATTATTCTCTATAAAGGTTGGCTAAGCTGTACGTGGCTGAGGTTGTGAGACTGCATGGTGTATCTGTGTCGATCATATCGGATAGAGACCATAGATTCACGTCACGATTCTGGAAGGCTCTTCATCAAGCAATGGGAACAAGGCTAGACTTCAGCACCACTTTTCATCCACAGACTGATGGTCAGTCTGAGAGGGTAATTTAGATCTTGGAGGATATGCTAAGGGGTTGCATCATCGATTTTAGGGGAAGCTGGGAAGAGTATTTACCTTTGGCAGAATTCGCGTACAATAATAGTTATCAATCTAGTATTCGGATGGCGCCTTATGAAGTGTTATACAGAAGGAGATTTCATACCCCAACTTGTTAGATAGAGTTGGGTGAGTGTCAGGTGTTGGGCCCAGGACTAGTGTCAAAAACGAAAGAGAAAGTTAAGTTAATTTGGGCTCGGTTGAAGGAAGCGTCTGATCAGTAGAAGTCGTATGCGGATCTTAAACGGAAGGGGATGAAATTTGCAGTAGGAGATCAAGTCTTCTTGAAAGTATCACCGTGGAAGAAGGTAATGAGGTTTGGTCGGAAGGGTAAGCTAAGTCCCCAATTTATTGGGCCTTATCGGGTACTGGAACGCGTGGGCCCAGTGACTTATCGATTGGAGTTACCTTCATAGTTGGAGCAGATACATGACATGTTTCATGTCTCGATGCTAAGACGTTATTGTTCTGATCCATCGCGCGTTGTGCCGGTGGAAGAGATTGAAGTAAGGCCAGATTTGTCTTTTAAGGAGGAACCAGTGCAAATCTTGGATCGAGACGTAAAAGTATTAAGAAGGAAGTCTGTCCCTTTGGTTAAGGTTTTGTGGCGAAACCACGGTACGGAGGAAGTGACATGGGAACCAGAGGATGTTATCGACAGCAGTATCCCCATCTCTTCTGATCAGGTAAATTTCAAGGCCGAAATTTATTTTAAGGGGGTAGAACTGTAACATCCCGAATTATTGGGCATGTGCATTTTATGTGATGTATGCTTAAAATGTTAATTTGAGGTTTAGAGGTACAAATTGGGCTCAGGAATGGGCCGAGGTCTTGGTTAAATATTTTATTTAGAGACTATTGGGTTTAAATAAAGTATTGAGAGTGTAATAGGCATAATGGGCTGGTGGCCCAGGAACAAGAGACGCAGTAGGAGGGAGCTATAAGTGGCGCCAATAGGCAAAGGAAGGGGGCCTCAGTGTGGCCGCTTGGAGCCCAAGGAATTGGGCCAATTTTAGCAGCCCAAGGAGAGCTAGGGGGACGACATCAAGGCTATCAAATAAGGAGTTAAATGAATTAAATAATTTGAATAATTGAGAGATAATGAGCTGATAAAAGGAGGAAGAAGTGGTAATAGCTAGGTCTCTCTTGGAGGGATGGATAAGATTGAGATAGAGAAGAAAGATAGGAGCTATCTTTAGAAGGTTAGTGTTAGCCGCAATTGTGAAGAGTTGGAAAGGAGAGGGGCATTCGGTTTTAGCTTTAGGAGGGTGTGCCGAAATTCTAAAGGCCATCTTAAGCATTGTTTTCTTTCTTTTCTCATCTTCACTCTTCAAAAGTCGAAATCATCACTGCCCTTTCCTTTTTCTTTTTCTTTGAAACCTCCTTCTAGCCGAATCTTTTGATCTTCATTATTATTATTCATCTTCCATTCACTAAAAGATGAAGCTACACCCTCATTCCCTTCCATAGCCGAAATCTCTAAAAGTTCAGCCTCTTTTCCCGAAGTCTCACCATAGCTGAATCAACATCCCAGGGGTGGTAAGTTCTCTGACGATTTCCTCTCTGCTATCTCTTTTCTTCCTCATACTTATTTTAAATCGAATCACTTCCTTTATGTCTTGATGGATGGTTCTTTTCTTCTCACTCTTCATTTCTAGAAGCCGAATCCTCTCTATGGTATCTGCTTGTGCCGAATCTTAAAGAAAACTAAAGGTAAGTGTCGATTCACGATATTTCAATCTTTCTCTGGCTTTTAGAGATCTTATTCGAATGGCTATATAGTTAACTAATCGGGTGTTTTCTCTCATTTGTGGCATTTTGGGATTTGAAGGGGATTCAATCGCCTAAATTTCTAAGCCAGAGTTCAGTAGCACTCGGATCGTATTACTTTCGGGATTTCAAGGTAATGAGATCTATTAATTTAAATGTATAATTCAGGTAAAACACTAACCCTTGGCCGAATATAGGAGAGGCCTTATCTTCGCGTTCTTCTGGCTTTTGAGCAAAGTTTTAGACAGAAGGCAGTAGATCCAATTAGCGAGGGTATCGACATAGAGGGTAGTCCTACTTATTAATCAGGTGTGTAACTTTTCACACCATTTAGATTGTTTGTTAGTATATGTATATAAATCTATTATATCCTGTTAAATGTCGAAATACTGGCATGGCTATTGAAAACCCGAAGAGGGTACAGGCCAATCACCAGGTTAGTGATCTCTGTCATTCTAAAATGAATGGTTCTGTTGATTTGATATGATAAACATGTATGCCGGTTTCTGTGATTGCATGGGGTTGGGTGATTGATGAAAGGGGAAGTGTTCTGTTGTAGTGGCTTTTGCCATGATCTGTTGTAGTGGCTTTTTGCCATGATCTGTTGTAGTGGCTATTGCCATGATCTGATGATGAGCAGCTAACTGTAGCATGACTGCCATCGGTGGTGTGTAGCGGTGTGGGTTGATTGTAGAAATCCCCAATGGTGTGATTGGCAGGTAAGGGTGGCGTGTAGCGGATGGAAACCTAGGATTGGGTTGGGCTTTGCATAATTCACGATATATTATATTTTGTTATTCTTCGGTGGGGCTAAGGCCCACCGATGGTGCACGAGGTTGCACACTGAGTCTTGTGACTCACCCTATTATTTAACATTTTTTTCAGGTAGAACTTAGTGCATCGGACCGGACTGGAGGGGGAGCGCCAGGTGGCCATGCAAGAGTCCGAATTGTTACAGCAAAGACGCCATTTGTTTAAATTTCCCTTCAAAATGTTAAATTATTTTGGATTTTATATTTTATTGTAAAAAGGCTATGGGCCACTAGCTTTATTTTTTTTTCGATTTTACTTTGGGCTTTTATTATTATTAGACATTTAGATTTTACGTTTTAATTAAACTAAGGCATGTACTAAATTTTGGTTTTAATTCATACGGGCATCATATAAAATTTATATCTTTTATAAATTATCGAATCATTAAGTTTTCCAAAATACATGTTTAAACTCAACAAATGTTTTCCAAAAATGTGACATGTTTTACTAAATCTTCTTAGTGACATGTCAGATCCGGTCGTGGTGTTTGGGCTGGGTTTGGAGTGTTACACAGGCCACATGGTGTGAGCCCATTTTTATTGAAATGTTTGCTAAGGTTGCAAGGGTCGCCCAAGTCGATTGTAAACCTTCTATAGGGTCGGTAACCACTTCTTAGACCCTTAATTGTATTTTATTGATTATGTGAATTACGTACTGAGCATGTTATATACCGGCATGTATACTAAACTATATGTGTATCTGATAAACTCGTTATAGCATGACACATTATACTATGATGCATTGCATTGGGTTAGGGTTGATATTATTTGGAGGAAATGTACTAAAAGGATTTTAAGCCTAATATATTGGCAGCTCAGCTGCAAATTACTGTTTTGTGCCGCATTCAGTACTACATGGAGTGTAGGGATGCGTGGGTTGATTAAATCCCCACATAGAGTGTAGGGTTAGACAGAGACGGTGTGTAGAGGCTGGATGGCTAAGACTTTGCTACTGTATATCTACTACTATTACTGATGGGCTTAGGCCCTTGTGCATATTATTTCTAATACTGTATTGGGCTAAGCCTAACTGATTCGATTCTGATACTGAAATGGGCTTAGGCCCAAGACTACTATTAACTGTGCACTGCGATTGTTGCTTGTTTTGCTCTGCGGGATTACACATTGAGTTTACGAAAACTCACCCCTCTTTGTTTAATGTGCACAGGTAATCCCCCAAACCTAGATGGATCGGTGCGGCGAAGGACTTGATGGTGACCACGGTTTTGGACTGTCATGGTTTTAATTTATGATTACTAGTTTTATTTTTATTCTATTTTTACTGGTTAAATTTTTGGGTTGTAATTGGACTTTTGGACTTTGGTTTGGTTTTGCGTTTTAAATATCTTTACTTTATAGATTACAACTTCTAGTAGTAGGAAACCTCGGTTTTCAAAAGAAACAAATGATTTTCGAAAATGCACGATTATTTTAACTTTTTAAAAAGCTTCTGCGTCGAATAACGTTTCGAAACTATCGACTAAATGAGTAACATGATTTTGGAACTAATAAGATATTAAGATAAGTAATTCAAAGGAAATAGTTTTATCACGACGGCACGATTTTCAAACACCCTATCATGTGACATCGCGAGATCCGGCCATAGCGTCTAGGCCGGATTTAGGGTGTTACAAAAAATCTTTTGATTTCTAGGTGAAAATGGTGAATTTTTTGGTAGAAGGACCAAATTGCGAAGAAAGAAAAACTTTCTTTCTTCTCTTCTCTTCTCTTCTAACGTGAAATGCATGGAAAGATGATAGAAATTCTCATCTTTCCTTTCTTATATACTAAATAAATAATAAAATAATAAAATATCTCATTAAAATATTAATAAAATAATATTTATCTAATTAAATAATTATAAAATATCATCAACATCATCATTACATTCTAAATTTCTCTCTCTTCCAATTGACAATTTTTCCCTTTGTGATCTTTTAAAATTCCATCATTGAATCATTACATAATTTGGTAAAATTATGATTTAGTCCCTCATAATTCTTTACCTATTCAATTTGGTCCTAATTCATCCATTTTCCTTAGTTTTTAGATCATTTCACCCTTAAAATATTTACACTATTGGTCCTTTAATGTTTCATATTTACACTTTAACCCCTCAAGTTTTGAGTATTTACTCATAGGCAACAAAATTTTTCTCACTTTCACCATTTAGTCCTTTCTTGAATTAGAATATCATAATATACTTCCCAATGTTGTCATAACTCCAAAATTTTCCTTTTTATCGCTTTATTTCCTTATTTTACTATATCAAAGATAATATCTTACTGTAAAAATTTTCGGGTATTACACAACCAGCCTATGCCCACCATCTCCGTCCAACTCTACACTCCATGTGGGGATTAAATAAACCTACCCATCCCTACACTCCAAATAGTACCGAATGTGGCACAAAATAGTAATTTCAAGCGGTGCTGCCAGTATATTAGGCTTAAGAGCCTTTCAGTACAATTCATCCAAATATAATCAACCCAAGCCAATGCAATGCAACATATAATGAGATGTCATGCCATCACAAGTCTATTAGATACACATACGGTTCAGTATACATGCTTATATACATAACATGTTGAGTACATAATTCACATAATTGATTTCAGACAAATGGGGGTCTAAGTAGTGCTTGCCGACCCTACGAAAGGTTCACAGTTGACTTGGGCGACCCGTGCAACCTTAACAACATTTTAGCAACAATGCGCTCACACGCCCATGTGGCCTTCCAGTGTGGGCCCACACACTTGTGTAGCCCGCACGGCCTAAATTTACCCACACGGCCTCGCCCAAAATCTCACACGCCTCTGTGGTTTACTCGTGTGAACCTACACGCCCGTGTGGCCCACACGACCCAAATCAGTCTAGCTTGTGTATCGCACACGGCCTACCTGGCCATCACACGATCGTGTCATGTGCGCACGGCCTGGCCTTGTTGATCACACGCCCGTGTTATGCTACACGGCCTACCACACGGATGTCTACACGCCCATGTAGCGTCGACAGTGAGGTTTTCAGCTTTCGCGAAAACCTCATTTTTCTGTGCAATCGAGTACACACGTATATAATTTTTTATGCCTATATGCTTCCGAGCACTCCAGTACCTATAATTAACCAATATTTCACTCAATTAATCGCTTAACCAACTGAACTAAACTAATCCTGAAACATGATAAACATCTTTCAAACAACGAAACCATTACCTTCTATCGAATAATAGGAATTTCACGCCCTTACAACGTCAATGAACAATAATCAGCCCTTCGATAAGCCTCTAATCACCAAACTAATCCTTATTAACACTTGTCCAAATAACAATTAAAGTTTAATAAAAAACTAGGCTTACTAAAAGAGTGACGAGGATGTTGCGCGGGAAGGAAGTAAAAGAGAGGTCAAAACAAGAAAAATAGCAGCAAGGGAAAGGAAGAAAAAGGTGGCTCAGCAAATGGGAAGGCAAAAATCGGCAGCAAGGGGGGAAAGGTGAAGAAAACGGCAGAGAGTTTTTAAGAAAGAAGAAGAACCGAATTTTTGGAAAAAGAAAAAACTACCAAATATTCCCTAATCCCCTAAATCACTCTACTACTTCCTACTACATCCAACTACTCAGCTTTTTAATCCAACACAAACTCTTCTAGACGAGCAAGCAAAAATAACTTGCCCAAACTCGAACACAAGACCTCCTTTACACCAACACTCCACTCAACCAACAGACCAGTAGGCCCATTCTGTTAATTATTTACCAACTTTTACTTAAAAGCCTTCTAACACAAGATGGGGCTTTATTAAAAAAAAAAACCAAAACTTTCCCAAGTCATGGCTCGAACTTGGGACCTCCCACACACACACAAAGCACTAAACCATTTAAGAAAACAAGTATTTATGTCACACACACACACAAAATCAAAAATAGATATGTTGGTGTGTTACAACTATTTTGTTGTTAATGTTTGGATATTGTATGACACTTGTTTTATTGTTAATTTTGCTACTATTTTAGAGTCATTTGCTTGTTAAGTTGCACTTATCTTAGTATTGTTTAAGTATAAAGACTTTTTTCTAAATCATTTCCAATTTGTTAGAAAACACTTATTTTGATATTTTTAATGTATTTGGTATATTATATTTAAAAAAATTATATAAAAAATAAAATTAAAAAAATAATATGGGTTAGGCCAGGCCAGACCACGCTTGAGTTTTAATATTTTTATCTAGACCAAACTTGGACAAAAAATCTAAGCTACTTTTTAGGGATCCAGCCCGAAACTAAAGTTTTGTTAGTCCTAGCCATGTACAATGCTCCTCCAAACCACTTCCAATCCATCAAACATCGCCCACAATTCCAAATGGAGAACCAATGTGATGCCAAAATCTTGCTAAACCCAATAATCGAAAAATTCGTGATAAATATATAAACGTGAATGGTTGTTTTCAAAATAACTTATGAATTTACATAAAACACAATTATTGAATTTTAAGAAATTAAAATAAGAGGACTTCTTTTTGGATTTCTATAAAGTCAAAAAGACGGAGATTCATTTATTATTTACAAAACAAAATGCAGACACACATATATGAATATCAATATGATAATAATATCCCCTTTCTCTTGTACAAATATTTACCCTTTTTTACATCAAACAAAATATAAGTAAAGCATTAGCATTTACTTTACAATTTAGAATTTACTTTACAATGGTAGAAATTGTTCGCTATGTGTGCATATCCATGGCGAACTCTGAAATATAATTTAATATATAAAAATTTCAGATAATTCATGTAAATATGCATTAAAAAACATGGAGCTCACCGATCCATAATTATTATTTACCTTGGCATTATTTGGTTGCACTTAGGTCCGAAATGGTTGAAAATGATAGTGACCTTCATGTTTTTGTCTCTCAAATGACCATCGTCGTGTCCGAGGAGCATTATTTTTTCTTTGTTCCTGAACCAGTTGTTCGACACGGTGATGTTGGTGGAACCGCGAGTGACATCGAGAAGGCCATCTTGACACTCATACAATGTGTTATGATCGATCCACACTTTCCTTGCGGTGGCCAGTCTTATAGCATCTCCATCCATTTGGCCTAAAGGGATCACCTTCGCGTTTGGACACATCACAGTGCTAGGTGGTTGGGCCTTGCAATGGTGGATGCGAAGCCCATGGATGATTATATTGGTCGCTTGGTACACCAACAGGCACCCAGCGCCAGTTATGTGGACATCGGCGCCACGACCGTTGATGGTAGTGAAGCTACTTAAAAGAAGTGGTCTTTGGAGTGTGATGGTCATGCTATTTTTGAATGTGTTCAATACTTTTCCTTTGATCATTGTGGTTCCATAATGATGGGTCCCTGATTTAGGATTCAAAGGGTCGTCGGAAGGATCAGTAACCTTGTATTTTACGACGTCTTTACCAATGTTGTTGATCATTTTGCTTGCAAAACCAACAAGCATTTGGCCAATTGTTGTCATTGACTCCGCCAAAGAGGGTTCCCTCTCCAACATTTATCAATTACGTTCATATTAGCCAAACTCGAACTAGGACTTGCCATTAGAATGACCATGAAAAGGGCCAATGTGAAGCAACATGATAATGTTGTAGCCATTGTTGTACTCGTTTTTTGAGTGGAAGATGGAAGAATAATGAGAGATTATTGATGGATTTATACTGCAAAATAAAAAATAAAAAAATTACCAAATTTGAGAGTTAAAAAATTTGTTCACAATGTTACAAGGTGAATGTTATTGTTGTTTTTATCGGATGCAAATAGTTTAGGCTACTTTGTTAGTAACTAACTTGTTTTTTTGTTGAGACAAAAAATTCTTCATTTGTTTATTTTTAGTGAGTTTTTACTAGTGGTCATTGTACTAAGCATAAGTTGTGTATTTAATTCCTATAATGAGTGTATTCTAATTTGGTCAATTAGGCTCTATTATTTTGAATTTTAAATTTTCAATAATGGACCAAATGGTAGACATTAAATTCATTAAGTTATATTTTGCTATTTCTTAAATTGTTTGTGACAAATAGATTATTACAAGTATAATATCATGTCAATTTGTTATTTTCACATAATACCCATAAACATGTCACAAATGGATTTAACAACTACCGCTTCAATTAGGATTGAAATTTAAATATTCAAAAGTATAGAGACTAAAAATGATTAAATTAGATAATAAAGATTAAACCTATAACTTACATATATCATGAGACCAATAAAAAATTAGGACTAATGGATTTAAATGCTACCGTCTGTGTCAAAAGTTTCAAAATTCAAATTGACTTAATTAAAATATAAGGACTAAATTTATAGTTTAAGCATAGTGTATGGAGTAATAACAAAATTGATTTTTTTTACAAAAATGTGTTTTTCTTTCTACTTACAAAGGAAAGAGTGCGTTTAGTGTTATTTCATTACTCGAGGTAAAAAACATGGGGCCAAGTTTTAGAGTTAATTTCATTAAAATAAAATTTTGATATTTCTTAATTTAAAATTTAATTATTAGAATTATTTGTATTTTCTATCCAAATTTACTAATTACCAAATATATTTATTTGAGTGTCTTGATGGTATGATTAAGTTCATAATAATTTCAATCTATGGTGGTATGAATAAATGAATAAAATGATGGTAAATTTTGATTAGAAAATTTTTGCATAGTTTATAAAATACATAAAAGATTACATAAATAATGGTAAATTGCATAAATAGTCATTCAATTATTAAAAATTTTATTTTTGGTACTAAAATAGTTTACAATTTAAGCACACACATTATATAGTTTGATCAATTTGGTCACTCCCATAAACATTGCAGACATAAAACACATGTGGAATTTTTATTTTTATTGTAAAATGTAATAATATTTAAAAATATCTGGCATAAAAAAATCTAGCTTGGATTTATGTTTGCAATTTTAACAGGAGTGTTCAAATTAATTAAATTATGTAACGTGAGTGTCTAAATTGCAATTTTTTTTAAAGTCCACATTAATCTTCTATGATGTGCATGATCCATGCTAATTTAATATAAGTCAAGAAATAGTAGTGGCGATGAGATTAATATTATGGTTGCATAATCAGTTTTGGACTTAATATAGATTTCACTTGGTACCTTAACCTCCCATTGCCATTGTAACCAAAGGCAAATTTGTTGGGATGGGTAGAGGATTTGGTCCCAATATTTGAAAATTTTCAATTTATCCTCTTTATAAATCGAGAAATTATAAATTAATATATGTAGTGAAATTGTACTTTAACCTTCAAAAAAAAATTTTTTTTTGTAAAACAATCCTCTTACAAATAAAAATTATAAATTAATATATAATAAATTGCACTTTAACCTCCCTAAAAATGAAAAAAAAAGTTATTTAATTACTTTAGAAATGATGAAATTATAAATTAATGCATAATAAACTTATATTTTGGATCTATGAAAAATTATAATTAAATTTTCAACTTGTTAAATTTTTTTTCGAATTTGCCATTAGTTGTGGCTGTAACTACATATTAATGTGCCGTACCAATGAACAAACATGTCCCCCACTTAAGCAGCGCGTCGCTACTATCACTCTCGAGAATTACCTGACTTTACTCCAAACTAGAGTTGTTCATGGTTGGGTTGGGCAAACCTAAAAAATCAGAGGGTTTGTCGAAAAAATTGGTTTGAAAAATGAGCTTGGACAAAAAAAAAAGATCTGTTTAGATAATGAGATAGGCTGCAGGTAAGGTTTTTGGCCCAGACCCAACTCGACCCAAATTTTCAAAAACAAAAACCTTGCTATTTTTCCATGTTTTACTGTTGTTTTCCCACTATTTTACTACCATTTCACTACTATGTTACTACTATTGTAACACCCTAAACCAAACTTAAATGTTATGGCCAAATCTAACGATGTCACATGATAGGGTGCTTGAAAATCGTGTCGTCTCGATAAAACCATTATCCGTTTAAATACTTTTTTATCTATTGTTAGCTTCAAACTCATTTTACTCATTTAGCCGGTGGTTTCAAAATGTAATTCGTTGCAGAAGCTTTTAAAACAATTTAAGTAATCGTTTATTTCTCGATAAAACATTAGTTTCTTTTGAAAACCAAGGTTTCTTACGACTAGCAATTCAAAATCCATAAAGTAAAGAAGAACAAAAAAAAAAACCCCAAAACCAAACAAAAGTCCAAAAGTCCAATTTACAACCCAAAAGTACCGAATACGACACTGTAGGGATAAAATTAACCCTACACTCCATGTGGGGATTAAATCAACCCACCCATCCTTACACTCCAAATAGTACCAAATACTACACGAAAAAGTAATTTGCAGTAGTGCTGCTAGTATATTAGGCTTAAGATCCTTTTAGTACACTTCCTCCAAATATAATCAACCCAACCCAATGCAATTCAACATACAATGAGATGTCATGCCATCACAGGTGTAACATCCTAAAATGGGGGGTTATTTGTGATTAAATTATTTTGCTTGTGATTGGATTGCTGTGATGTTATTCGTGGTGTAATAGGACTTAGTTATGAACTTTGAATTATTTTTATTTTATTTTTGGTTTTATTTGTTCAAGTTGTAATAAGGCCTCCTAAGATTTTATTTTTACTATTTTACATGTTTTGGATGAATTATTTAAACTGTTTAATGACTTTAAAATGGTTACACAAGTTTCTTAAATTCAAACGTAAATAATTTTCTTTCGTACCATCGGGTACATTGACAGAATTGGTAACAACATGACTTAACAGATTTTAAATAGCAAAGCTAAGTGTTGTCTTTTTATACATCTCAAATGTTTTAAACAAAACTATATTTTTTTACCAAAATTTAAAAGTAATTAAAAGGGGTTTGCAATGAATTTTCTTACAGAACATACCGATTCGGTTAAGTAATGTTTGGGCGGGTTTGAGGTGTTACAAAATTGGTATCGAGCCAGTTCAAAGCTTCTACTGTAGCCCAAGGCCCAAAATGGTTTTAGGTAGGCCTTTTGAAATATTTTTGGTTTTGAACGAAGATGGCACCGAGTCTCCCAGCACCAATCCGCCTGTAAGTACTTGCCTTCTTTGTGAATTATTATCCAGAGAAGGGTAGGTATGGAACGTAGATAGTATGATAAGTGCTTTAAACTTTAGGACTAGTTTACCCCAACAAAAGACATAAGACTTTAAATGCCTAAGCAAACAAACCTACGACCAAGTCGCCGAGTTAGGGTGTGGTAACCCTGGTGCGCATGTCTAGGATTGGATCTAGAAGAGCTTGGTACTTAAACAGTCCTCGTGACTCACCTCCTCTTCGCAGGAATCCTACCTGGTGCGTAGCTTCGATTCACCCTAACCAAGAGGACTCAGTCATAGGCCAAACACAATAAATAAAACCCGAAGGGGATTAGCCATGTTTTATGAAAACTCTAAGTTTTAAAAATCAGTACGATACTCCTTTAAATAGTAACAAAAATTTATTTCTGGAAAATTTTCAAAATATTTTCAATTTACCAAAATTACCAAAATGCCCCTAGTGGCAAAATTACGAAAATGCCCTTGGTTTCTAAAATTACTGTACTACCCCGATTTCAATAAAATTCTTTTACTTTGCAAAAGTATCCAAAATTTTGTATTTCAAAATAATACCCTGACTTTGGAAATTTACAAAATTACCCCTGATTGACAAAATTACCAAACTACCCCTAGATTTCAAAAATTTTGCCGTACCTTTAATTTGAAAAATTTTCAGAAATACCCTCCAATTTTGGGAAATTTCAAAATGTCCTAATTTAGTAAAGTTTTAAAAATTTTTTTGGTTTATTACGAAAATACCCCTGTAGGAAAATGACGAAAATACCCCTGGGATAGAAACGGACAGAAATGTCCGAAAGAGTGAGTGTGTATGAAAGGTATTAGGGAATGGATGTGCTTTCCTGTGCAAACTAGGATAGAGGAATTAAAACTTTGATTGATCGAAAGAATCTCTATTAAACTCACTTCATAAAATTTCTTCGCGGGTAACCAAGTGAAACAAGTACTAATCCATAAAAATTTCTTAATCAGATTAAAGCGCAATAGTTAAGAATGAGCTCTAGAGGACGTGGCCGTCATGGACGCGGTAGGGGCAGGATGACCATGTCAGAACCCGTGAGGTCGGGTCAGGGGTCTGAGAATGAGGTACCACCGCCACCATCACCCCTAACTTTTGGTGCTGAGGAGCAGGATCAGACGGGAGGTGAGGCAGTGTCGCAAGCTGTGTTGCGAGTCCTTGAGATGGTGGCTGGGGCAAGTAGAGGTATGGAAGCTCAGAAATCTGTACCCGAGCGACTCCGATCCAACGGGGCTGAGGTATTCCGGGGTGTATCGGGAGTGGCACCTAGTGCGACAGAATATTGGTTAGAATCGACTGAGAGGATCATGGATGATCTTGATCTGACGAATGAGGAGAAGCTGAAAGGAGCGGTGTCACTTCTAAAGGATGAGTCATATCAATGGTGGCTCACGGTTCGAGATGGTGCTGCGGCAGATGATCTTACTTGGGAATACTTCAAAGCTGCTTATCAGAAGAAGTATGTGGGCACCAGCTACATTGATGCACAGAAGAAAGCCTTTCTGGGGTTGGTACAAGGAAATAAGACTGTGTCAGAGTATGAAGCGAAATTTTTGAGGCTGAGCCGCTATGCTTGGGGAATTGTGTCAACAGAGCATGAACGTTGTGTCCACTTTGAAGACAGACTGAGGGATGATTTAAGGTTGCTGATTGCTCCATAGTAGGAGCGTGAGTTTGCTGTCTTGGTGGAAAAGGCTAAGGTAGCCAAAGGGGTCAAGGAGTCCGTGAGACAAAACTATGATAGGAATAAGCAGAAAAGAGGCTTTGGGATGTCTGGATATGGTAGTAATGCACAGAAAAGGGCTAGACAGAGTGGGCCGAATCAGGCAGGAAGGCCCATGACTACTAATCAGAGACCAGCTCAGTGTAATCGTTGTGGGAAATCACATTGGGGAGGTTGTTGGACTGGTGAAAGGGGATACTTTGAATGTGGATCTTTGGATCACCGTGTAAGGGATTGTCCTCGGAAGTAAGGGATTGTCCTCGAAAGTTGGCAAAGAATCAGCCAGAGGGTCAGAATCGTGCTCAGGTTAGAAATGTAGGACCGCCACAGAGGGGTCGTTGTAATGGTAGGGGAAGCAATGGTTCTAATCGAGGTCACAAAATTCTGGGAAGAGGGGCAGGCAACACAGAAGCAAGGCAACCTGGTTTAGTCTACGCAGTGAGGCGTCGAGAGGAGGGTGACGCACCAGACATCATAATCGGTACGTTCCTAATTTTTGGTCTTCCATATGTTGCATTAATTGATGTGGGTTCAACGTATTCATACGTTGCTAGTAGTGTGGTAGAGACTATGAACATAGACTTTGAGACTACTTCTTGGGAAATGACAGTAATTAGCCCTCTAGGTCACTCTGTAGTTGTAAACAAGCTATATAGAGATGTACCCCTAGAACTCCAAGGGGTAGTGTTTGTGGCTGATCTGATGGAACTGCCGTTTGGGGAATTCGATCTAATTCTTGGAATGGACTGGTTGGTTAAGCATCAGGCAAGGTTGGATTGCACTGCTAAGCGCACGGTTCTAAAGATGGCTGAGGGTAATGAAGTGGTCATGATAGGTAATAGAAGGGATTACCTATCCAATGTGGTGTCTGCTTTGAAGGCTGAGATGATGGTCAGGAAGGGCTGTGAAGCATTTCTGGTTTAAATTTGTGCCTTGGAAGTTAAGAAGTCAGCAGTTGAGAAGGTCCGAACAGTAGGGGAATTCACTGATGTGTTTCCAGAAGAACTCCCGGGTCTACCTCCAGATCGAGAAGTTGAATTCGGTATAGACTTGTTGCCTGAAACGGCACCAATTTCTATAGCACCATACCGAATGGCACCAAAGGAATTGGTGGAGCTGAAGGCTCAAATTCAGGAGCTCTTGGACCGAGGGTTTATCCGACCAAGTATATCTCCGTGGGGAGCACCTGTGTTGTTTGTCAAGAAGAAAGACGGGTCAATGCGGATGTGTATCAACTATCGTCAGCTAAACAAGTTAACGATCAAAAATAAGTTTCTGTTACCCCGGATAGATGACTTGTTTGACCAACTGAAGGGTGCGTCAGTTTTCTCGAAGATAGATCTTAGGTCGGGGTATCATCAACTTAAGGTGAAGGAGGTTGATGTTCATAAGACTGCATTCCATACTCGGTATGGGCATTACGAGTTTTTGGTGATGCCATTTGGGTTGACCAACGCGCCGATAGCATTCATAGACTTAATGAATAGAGTGTTTCAACAGTACTTGGATCAATTTTTTGTGGTGTTTATAGATGACATATTGGTTTATTCAAAGACGGGGGAGGAGCATGACATGCATTTACGTATTGTTCTACAAGTTTTGAGGGAAAAGCAGTTATTCGCCAAATTCAGTAAGTACAAATTTTGGCTTAAGGAGGTGGCTTTCTTAGGTCACGTGGTGTCAGCTGAAGGAATTAGAGTGGATCCTCGCAAGATCGAAGCGGTGTTAGATTGGAAACCACCTAGGACGGTGGCAGAAGTTCAGAGTTTTCTGGGTCTGGCAGGATACTATCGAAGATTTGTGGAAGGATTCTCTTTAATCGCAGCATCGTTGACTAAGTTATTAAGAAAAGGAGTTCCATTTGTATGGTCGAAGAAACAGCAGGAAAGTTTTGATAAGCTAAGGAAGATTCTGACGGAAGCCCCGCCTGCATACGGCTGAGCTGTGGAAGTTATTTACGGTTTGTTGTGATGCATCCCATACTGGATTGGGATGTATGTTGATGCAAGAAGGGAAGGTAGTGGCCTATCGTCCGTCGCCTAAGACGCATGAGGTTAACTATCCAACTCACGACTTGGAGTTAGCGTGATGGTCTTCGCTTTGAAGATATGGAGGCATTACTTGTATGGGGAGAAGTCGATAGTCTACACGGATCACAAAAGTCTGAGGTATCTTTTAACTCAGAAGGATTTGAACTTGAGGCAGCGACGGTGGATTGAGCTGTTGAAGGACTATGACTGTTCAATTGAGTACCATCCAGGCAAAGCTAACGTGGTGGCTGATGCGTCAAGTCGAAAGGTCGTGGCGGACTTAAGGGCGATGTTTGCTTATTTGAGTCTATATGATGATGGAAGTCTTTTGGCGGAACTGTAAGTTAAGCCGACTTGGATCGTGGAGATTAAGGAAAAACAATTAGTAGATGAAAGTCTGAATGCACGGAGATTGCAAGTTCAAAATAGTGGTTTAGAAGGGTATAGCTTGTCCGATGATGGAGTATTATGCTTTCAAGGGTGAGCTTGTATGCCGAAAGATGTGGAATTGAGGCAGAGAATTCTTCAGGATGCACATAGCAGCCCGTACACTATGGATCTGGGAGGTAGCAAGATGTATAGGGATTTGCGGAGATAGTTTTGGTAGCCTGGGTTGAAGCACGAGGTGACTGAATTTGTGGGGAAGTGTCTGACATGTCGTCGAGAGTTAAGTGAACACCGCTACCATCGTGGTTACTTCAACCAAAGAAGATCCTCGATGGAAATGGGAGAGGATCACTATGGATTTTGTCAGTGGGCTACCCCTCACGCCCAGTAAGAAGGACGCAATTTGGGTGATTGTGGACCGTCTGACTAAATCAGCTCACTTCATACCGGTAAGGGTGGATTACTCACTTTAGAAGCTAGCTAAGCTGTATGTGTCAGAAATAGTGAGGTTGCATGGGGTGCCAGTATCGATCATCTCAGATAGGGATCCCAGATTTACGTCAAGGTTTTGGAAAGCATTGCATCGACCTTTAGGTACACGATTGATTTCAAGATCTGACTTTCCATCCACAACCGACGGGCGAATGAAAGGGTCATCTGATTTTAGAAGATATGCTAAGAGGTTGTGTTCGGATTTCAAGGTAGTTGGGAAGAGTACCTACACGCGTAATTCGCTTATAACAATAATTATCAGCGAGTATCCAGATGGCACCATATGAAGCATCAGTATGGATGAAATGCCGTACTCCTACGTGTTGGACAGAGTTGAGTGAACGACAAGTTTTGGGTCCAGAATTGGTAACAGAAACTGAAGATAAAGTTAAGGTGATTCGGGCTCGTCTAAATGAAGCGTCAGATAGGCAGAAGTCTTATGCTGATCTTAAGCGCAAGGAGATCGAATATAC
Source organism: Gossypium rotundifolium (assembly GCA_025506655.1). Lineage (NCBI taxonomy): Eukaryota > Viridiplantae > Streptophyta > Magnoliopsida > Malvales > Malvaceae > Gossypium > Gossypium rotundifolium. Next base: position 12,203,855 of record CP106727.1, read on the forward strand.
AGTAGGAGATAAAGTTTTTCTGAAGGTGTCACCTTGGAAGAAGGTATTGAGATTTGGGCAAAAAGGGAAACTAAGCCTAAGGTTCATTGGGCCATATACAGTAGTGAAGCGAGTGGGACCGGTAGCTTATCAGCTCGAGTTGTCGGCAGAGTTAAGGCAAATTCATGATGTCTTCCATGTATCAATGCTTAGGCGATATCGGTCAGATCCATCATACGTTGTGCCAGTGGCAGAGATTGAGGTAAACTCGGATTTATCTTTCGAGGAAGAACCAGTTCAGATCTTAGATTGAGATGTCAAAGTTCTACGTAGGAAGTCAGTACCTTTGGTGAAAGTGCTATGGCGAAACCATGGTGCGGAGGAAGCTACGTGGGAACCCGAGGATGTGATGCGACAGTAATACCCCCACCTCTTTTGATAAGGTAATTTCGAGGCCAAAATTATTTTAAGGGGGGTAGAACTGTAACATCCTAAAATGGGGGGTTATTTGTGATTAAATTATTTTGCTTGTGATTGGATTGCTGTGATGTTATTCGTGGTGTAATAGGACTTAGTTATGAACTTTGAATTATTTTTATTTTATTTTTGGTTTTATTTATTCAAGTTGTAATAAGGCCTCCTAAGATTTTATTTTTACTATTTTACATGTTTTGGATGAATTATTTAAACTGTTTAATGACTTTAAAATGGTTACACAAGTTTCTTAAATTCAAACGTAAATGATTTTCTTTCGTACCATCTGCACATTGATGTAATTGGTAACAACATGACTTAACAGATTTTAAATAGCAAAGCTAAGTGTTGTCTTTTTATACACCTCAAATGTTTTAAACAAAACTATATTCTTTTTACCAAAAATTTAAAAGTAATTAAAAGGGGGTTTGCAATGAATTTTCTTCTGTAACATACCAGATTCGGTCGTAATGTTTGGATCGGGTTTGGGGTGTTACAACAGGTCTATCAGATACACATATGGTTCAGAATACATGCTTATATACATAACATGCTCAGTACATAATTCACATAATCGATTTTACACAAATGGGGGTCTAAGTAGTGCTTACCGACCCTACAAAAGGTTCATAGTCGACTTGGGCGACCCGTGCAACCTTAACAACATTTCAGTAAAATGAGCTCACACGCTCATGTAGCCTTCCTGTGTGGGCCCACACGCCCGTGTGGTTCACATGGCCCAAATTTACCTTGGCCGTGTGGAACTTACGGCCCTGCCCAAAATCTCACATGATCGTGTGGTTTACAGTGTGGACCACACTGCAGTGTAACCCTGCGCCTGTGGCCCACACGACCCAAATCAGTCTAGCTCGTGTGTCTCACATGGCCTACCTGACCATCACACGGCTGTGTCATGTGGGCACTGCCTGGCCTCGTCAATCACACGCTAGTGTTATGCCACATTGGCGACCACACACCTATGTGGCGTCGACAATCAGGTTTTCGCTTTCGCCAAAACTTCATTTTCTGTGCAATCGAGTACACACTTGTATCGTTTTTTATGCCTACACACTTCCGAGCACTCCAATACCTATAATTAACCAATATTTCACTCAATTAATCGCTTAACCAACTGAACTAAACTAATCACGAAACGAGATAAACATCTTTAGAACAACGAAACCATTACCTTCTATCGAACAACAAGAATTTCATGCCCTTAGAACATTGATGAACAATATTCAGCCTTTCGGTAAGCCCCTAATCACCAAATGAATCCTTATTAACACTTGTCCAAATCACAATTGAAGTTTAATTAAAAACTAGACTTACCGAAAGAGCAACAAGGACGTTGCGTAAGAAGGAAGTAAAAGAGAGGTCAAAACAAGAAAAATAGCAGCAAGAGAAAGGAAGAAATATGCGGCTCAGCAAATAGGAAGGTAAAAATCGGCAGTAAGGGGAAAAAGATGAAGAAAATGGCAGAGAGTTTTTGAGAAAGAAGAAGAATCAAATTTTTAAAAAAAGGAAAAACTACCAGATATCCCTCGATTCCCTAAGCCACTCCACTACTTTCCACTATATCCAACTACTCAGTTTTTTAATCCAACACAAACTCTTCTAGACGAGCAAGCGAAAATAACTCTCTTGCCCAGACTCGAACACAAAACCTCTTTCACACCAGCACTCCACTCAACCACCAGATCAGTAAGCCTATTCTATTAATTATTTACCAACTTAAAAGCGTTCTAACCCAAGATGAGGCTTTATTTAAAAAAAAAAACCAAAATTTGCCCAAGTCATGGCTCGAACTTGGGACCACCCACACACACCTAGAGCACTTAACCATTGAAGCAAACAAGTATTTATGTCACACACATACAAAAGCAAAAATAGATATTTTGGGGCGTTACAATTCTACCCCTTAAAAGAAAATTTCGTCCTTGAAATTTACCTAGTCAGAACAGATGAGGATACTGCTGACGCATCGCATCCTCAATCTCCCACGTAGCCTCTTTAGTGCTATGGTTACACCATATAACCTTAACTAGTGGAATAGATTTCCTCCTCAGAACCTTTACGTCACGATCCACAATCTGAACTGGATCCTCTTCAAAGGTCAAGTTTGGCCTAACCTCAATCTCCTCAATAGGAACAATGTGTGTGGGATCAGAACAGTAGTGCCTCAACATCGAGACATGAAATACGTCATGAATAAGATCTAACTCCAGAGGTAGCTCCAACTGATAAGCAATCGGTCCCACTCATTTCAGAATACAGTAAGGTCTAATAAACATAGGGCTCAATTTGCCCTAACGACCACACCTCGGTACTTTCTTCCATAGCGAGACCTTGAGAAAAATAAAGTCTCCCACAGAATACTAGATCTCACACCTCTTCAAATCCGCATAAGATTTATGTCTGTCAGAAACCGCTTTCAAACGATCCCAAATCAATCTAACCTTAACCTCTGTCTTAGAAATCAACTCAGGACTGAGAACACGTCGCTCCCCCAACTCAGACCAACATAAAGAAGTGCGACACTTATGACCATACAGTGCCTCATAAGGTGCCATCTAGATGCTAGACTGGTAACTATTATTATAGGCAAACTCTACTAACGATAGATAAGCCTCAAAAATCAATAACACTGCTCCTCAACATATCCTCCAGTATCTGAATCACCCTCTCAGTCTTACCATTGATCTGAGGATGGAACGCAGTACTGAAGTCCAACCTTGAACCCAGAGCCTCATACAATTTTCTCCTAAACTGAGACATAAAACGAGGATCCCTATCAAAGATAATCAAAATTGGTACCCCATGCAGTCTCACTATCTCAGAAATATAAAGCTTCTCCAGCTGCTGCAGAGAATTATTAGTATGAACCGATATAAAGTGAGCAGAATCTGTTAATCGATTTACGATGACCTATACTGAATCCTTCTTAGTGGGTGTTAAAGGCAACCCACTAATGAAATCTATAGTTACACGCTCCCACTTCCATAGAGGAATCTTAACCGGCTGCAGCAAACCCAAAGGTAACTGATGCTCAGCCTTAACCTACTGGCACGTCAAACATCTCGCCACAAAATTAGTAACATCCCGTTTCAACCCTGGCCACCAATATAAATCACGAAGGTCTCGGAACATCTTATTTCCTTCAAGATGCATAGCATAAGTGCTACTATGCACCTCTTTCAGTATAGATTGCCTCAAATCAGTATTATTCGGCACACAGATTCTCTCACGGAAGCAAAGTACCCCATTACTATTCAGTTTGAAATCTGTAGTGCTAACACTCTTAACCTATCGGAACCAAGACTCGTCCTCCAACTGCTTACCCTTAATCTGCTCAATCCATATCGATTTAACCTGAAGCTCGACTAATAAACTACCATCATCAAATAAACTAAGGCAAGCAAACATCACCCTCAGATCAGTCATAGCCCTACGGCTCAAAGCATCGGCCACTACGTTATCCTTGTCAGGATGGTACTCAATGGTGCAGTCGTAGTCCTTAAGCAGCTCGATCCATCTACGCTGCCTAAGATTCAACTCCTTCTGAGTAAGGAGATACTTGAGGATTTTGTGTTCAGTGTAGATGGTACACTTCTCACAGTACAGATAATGCCTCTATATTTTTAGTGCTAATACCACGGCGGCCAACTCAAAGCCATGTGTCAGATAATTTGCCTCATGTGTCTTAACCTGACAAGATGCATATGCTACCTCATTTCCATCCTGCATCAACACACATCCCAAACCAATATGTGATGCATCACTATAAACCGTGAACTCCTTTCCAGGTTCAAGCTGTACTAGAACAGGAGCCTGAATCAGAATAGTCTTGAGCTTCTCGAAGCTCTCTCACTGCACATCAGTCCAGACAAACAGTACTTCCTTACGTAGTAGCTTAGTTAAGGGTGTTGCAATTAATGAGAAGCCTTCTACAAACCTTCGGTAATATCTTGCCAAACCTAGAAAACTATGGATCTCAAACACAAAACACATTCTTAGGCTGCTTCCAATCCAATACAGCCTCAGTCTTTCGAGGATCAACTCGAATCCCATAAGCAGAAACCACATGACCCAGAAATGTCACCTCACGTAGCCAGAACTCGCACTTGCTAAACTTAGCATAGAGCTACTTCTCTCTCAAAGTCTAAAGAACAACCCTAAGGTGCTCATCATGCTCATCCTCAGTCCTCGAGTAAACCAGTATATCATCAATGAACACCACCACAAATCGATCCAGATAAGGCTGAAATACTCAGTTCTTTAAATCCATGAAAGCTGCCGGTGCATTAGTCAGTCCAAATGGCATTACTAGGAACTCGTAGTGACCATAACGATTCCTAAATGTCATCTTATATACGTCAGCCTCTTTGACCCTCAACTGATAATACCTAGATCGGAGGTCAATCTTAGAAAACATCGAAGCTCCTCAAAATGGTAAAAAAGATCATCTATCCTCGGTAAGGGGTAATTATTCTTAATGGTCAACTTGTTCAGTTGTCGATAGTCGATACACATCTGCATGGATCCATCCTTCTTCTTCATAAACGATACCGATGCTCCCCATAGAGATAGACTAGGCGGATGAACCCATGATCCAATAACTCTTGAATCTGAGCCTTTAGCTCCAAAATCTCCTTCGGTGCCATTCGATAGGGAGCGATGAACACCAGAGTTGTACCAGGTAGGAGCTCAATACCAAACTCCACTTCACGATCCGGAGGTAAACTAGGTAGCTCTTTAGGAAAGACGTCTGAAAAATCCTTTACCGTTCTGATGTCCTTAATAGAGGAATCCCCAGAATTTGAAACACTTATGTTGTAACACCCCTTACCCGTATTCGACGCTGAAACATGGTACAAGGTGTTACCAGACATAAACTCAAGCAATCATACAAAACCAAGACTTAAATTTGCTTCAAATTAAAACCTTTCATACACATTCATAACATCCCTTATATGAGCCTACGAGGCCCAAAATGAGCTTCGAGAGTGGTTCGGGACTAAACTGAGATCTTAGGAAGATTTTATGAAACTCAAAAAAAATTTTGAGATTTTAGGGGCACACGCCCGTGTGGGTCAATGGACACGCCCGTGTGGCATATCACACGCTCGTGTGCTTAGACCATGCTAATTTTAGAGTGCATTCTATTTATGACGTCAGCAACAAATGGTAGACATACGGCCAAGTCACCGCCTATGTCCCAAGGCCGTGTCCCTCACACGGCCAAACACACGGCCGTGTCTCAGCCCATGTGGCCAATCATGGACATTCTGTTCTGCTAAATTAAGGTGCAGGGGACATGTAACAGTCTGGTTTAGACCCTAGTCAGAATAGTGGTTTCAGGACCAAAAATTTGAGTCTAAAAAATATTTTAATATTATTTTCTTTGCCGTTGATGTGGATTAAGCACGTGTTAAATTTTCGTAAGTTAATTTGTTCGTCTGTGTGTTCAATTTGATAAAAGGATTTAATTGCATTAAATGTAAAACTAGCATGCTATTTGTTAAAGCACCTATGTTTGGTGGCTTTTAAAAGAGGAGGCCTTATGAGGCAATTAAACCATTATTTAGTTAGTGGATGGACAGAGGAAAAATATATCCTTAATGTATGGTTATTTTAATTATTATTGGAAGGTTAATTTAGTAAATGAAATAATAGTAAATGAGCCATATGATCATCCTAGTTAGCCAAAATTAGAAAAGAAAAGAAAGAAAATATTCAAGTTAGGTTTCGGCTATGTTCAAGCAAAATTGAGGTACGTTTTGACTTCGATTTTTGATAATTTCTACGTTTTCTTCATCGTTGTTTCGAATGCTTCAAAACCCATGCTTCAGTTTTGTGAATTGATGAAATTTTTGAAATGAGAATTTGATGAACACATGAGTTTTATGAGGTTTAATGGTGTATTATGAAAGCTATATGTTTGATTAATATAGTTTGTTCTTGAATTTTTGATGAATTTAGCTAATTAGGGCTAAATTGTGAAAATAGCAATTTGAGGGACTAAATTATGAATTTGATGAAATGTTTGGACTTGTATGAGATACATGAGCATTCGACTAAGCATGGGTATATGATGATTTTGTATAATTGATGTTTTGAGAGAAATGGACTAAATTGATAAAATGTGCAAATGTGAGGGCTAAATTGCAAATTTACTTAAATGTGTGTTCATGGATTGAATTGAATGAATTAGTGAATAAGTGGATTACATTTGAATATGTATAGATCAAGAGCGGAAGAAAACAGACTTAGATTGCGGGAAAGAGAAAGTAGTCGAATAATCGAGTCTAAAAGAATATCTGAATCTGAGGTAAGTCTATATACAAATAAGCGTATGTGTATTAAATTATGTATATTCATATGAGATTACATTGTGATGAATGTGTATGACATGATGAATATATGGATTCCGAAAAAGTATCGAGAAATAGTAAATATTCGAGAAGTTCCGTATGAACCTAGGAATAGATAGGATTAACTATGTCATGACATAGGTGTCTGTTATGTGATATCATGTAAGACCACGTCTGGGACGTTGGCATTATACGACTATTCTGAGCATTCTGAGTATCCTATTAGATTCCTTATGGTTCAACGGGAAAAATCTGAGATACAAACAATTATGTGATCTGTATATCCGTTTCAGGTACGTTTGATATGTACACTAAGTCTATATGAAAGGTAAGTATCTATATGAACTTACTATGATGAATATGTGAATTGAAATGATGAAATGATATGTGAAGATATGTTTGATTAAGTCATGTGTATATGTGATATTTGAGTTGATAAATGTGGTATAATATGGCTAAGCATATGAGCCAAAGAATATGGGATGAATTTGTTATGAGAACTATAAATGTCAATGTATCAAAATAGTTATATGCATCATATGCAAGGTTTATTTGTATATGGCTTACTAAGCTTTTGAAAGCTTACTCTGTGTGTGTTTGCTCTTTTTTATAGATCGTCAAAGCTATTGAAGGCTCGGGACCATTGAGGATCGTCATCACACTACCTAAACTCATTTTGGTATCTTTTGGAAATGTATATAGTTAGATATGGCATGTATAGGCTAGTCACTTTGGATTATATGTGAAATGTGTATAATATAGCCATGAGATGTGGCTAGATAAGTGTTGGTAATATGCATGAGTATAAATGATACATGAAGCAAGTTTGGTATGGTTTGATAGCAAATGAAATGGTTAAACTATGGTAAGTATATAAATGCACTATGAGTATGCATGTTTGATCAAAAAAATGTTCTATGAAGGGTAAATGTGGTTAAACCATGCTTATAGATATATGTGATTTAGTTGTGCAAGTTGGCATGATTAGAAATGAGATTGGATGTGGAGAATTGATGATCATTTTATATGTTTTTGGTTGTTAATTGTACATGAAATGGATTGGTACATTACTTGTAGGTATAACCCAAGTAAGGGTGGCACTTTGGCCTTACAAATGGCCTATTTTGCCTACACGGTCGTGGCACACGGGCGTGTCTAGTGACCGTGGTATTATACATGCCATAAACTTAAGATACTTGCATTCACTTATACCCAAACAATGACTTGATAGTGTGATAGCATCTCCGGCGATCTCCAACTCGAGCTAGCTAAATTAACCTATAAGAGATAGAAAATGAAGGGGAGTAAGCGATAGAGCATAGTAAGTTCATATGCAAATAATAAACAACTATTAACATTCATTTACTTTACCCATCCATAAGAGTATTATTATTACAATTTGCATTAAATCTCAAGTTTACCACTTATTCATTCATAGTGCTTACTCTTTTAACTTATAAACACCATTTACATGCCTTGGCATTAACCTAACCACCATAGTCTCCCCATTATAACATATCATATTATTTAACAAGTTATTTCCATACTCTTAATCACATGCACATTAATTATGAGTAATCATAATTTCAACATATAGTCTAAACACATTTCACTTGTCTAAGCTCGTATCTTACTATATTCTTAAAATGAATTTATTTGGAAATTATGCATGTCCTTCCTTTTTCTCATATCCAATGAAACACAATTTAAATAAATACACGGTACTATACCACAATTCAATTAGGCTCATAAACCTATCACCTAATCATTATCAAATCTTATCATGTATCCATTCATCTTAAGTGTAGATCAATAATCATAAGATTATCGATATTTCTCAAGCGTAGATTACTTGAATACATTCTTACAGAATGTCTATCATACACCGAGCTTATTACTCATGAGTTGTTGTACATACCTGTACCATTTTGCAACATAACCACTTGCTTTCTCATCTTTGGCATACTCGTTGAACACTTGGAATAATAATTGGACACACAAAAAGTCTTTGCACATAAGTGCCACATATGTAGCTAAAGCTACCTCATATCTAATATCACATAAATGCTCACTCTTGAGCTAATCACGGGCCTGCTCACACAAGCTGACAGTCAAGACATAGCTACACGGGCTGCTCACACAAGTTGGCAAGTACCCGCAACACATGCCGGGCTACTCAGCCACAGATAGAACGTACAAGACCAGCGCCCGAATTCACATAAACACATATCGCATATCTCATGAGCTCAACTTATCACTCGATCCTAACCTATTCCTAAGGTTCAAACGAGATTTTTCATACTTATCGAAACTTGTCGATTGTGTCCATAAAATTAATCATTCATTCCACACATTAAAGAAGCATTTAAAATATTTAAAATACAAACATAATAATGCATTATTGACATACTAACTTACCTCGATACCAAAAAGGAAAAAGGGACCTAATAATCAATTTCTCTCTTTTTCCCCTGTTCTAGGTCCGAACCTCGTTTTCTTTGATCTATAACATCACATTTAGTCATTTGTTAGTCAAATTATTCATTGTGATTCAAAAATCACATTATGGCAAAATTATGTTTTTGCCCCTAAAGTTTCACATTTTTACACTTTTACCCCTAAGATCGTAAATGAAATGCGTTCAATTTATTTGTAACCCAAGCCTAGCTGAATCATTTTAATGCTTATAGAATCCCACATTTTCCATTAAAACACACTTTTATGAAATTTTTATAACTTTTACAAATTAGTCCTTTTAGGCATTTTTACCGAAAATCACTTAGTAAAAGTTGTTTCTCTCACCATAAACATGCATAATCTACCATTAAAAATCAAAATAGACAAATTTATAACATGTTTCAAACTCTATACCTTCATCATATCTCAAATAAATGGTAGAAATAGGTAGATCATGTTACTAGGATTTCAAAAAAGTAAAAATCATTAAAAACGGGGCAAGAACGGACTTACTATGGAGCTTGGAAAGCTTGGCCAAACCCTAGACATGGCCTCTCTTCTAAAAATCAGTTATGGCATGGAGAAATGAAGAAGATGACATCTTTTTCTTAAGTTATTTTGGCTTTATTTACAAAATTACTAAAATGTCCTTAATGCCTTTCTTTCAAAATCCACCTAACTGTGACTATTTTTGTCCAAAAAATTATCCAATGGTCTAATTACCATTTAAGGACCTCTAATTTAAAATTTCATAGCAATTAGACACATCTATCTTCTAGAACTCAAGTTTTGTAGTTTTTACGATTTAGTCCTTTTGACTAAATTGAGTGCCCAAACGTCAAAATTTTCAAGCGAAATTTTTATGAAATCATTTTGTGAAATTGTAGACCATAAAAATATAATAAAAATAAAATTTCTTGCATCGAATTTTGTGGTCCCAAAACCACTGTTTCGACTAGGCCCAAAATCGTGCTATTACATACGTAAGCTAAGAACGCCTCACATCCTTTATGTACCAACTTTTTCACCACCAGTGCAAAATTACATTAGTTAAATAATTCTGGTGCTCTCCAATCATGACTACCTCATCATCCTCTTTCATCCTTAATACGACCCTCTTAGTCGCACAATCCAAGCTAACACGATGCTTGACCAACCAGTCCATCCCCAGAATTAAATTGAACTCCCCATAGGGAAGCTCAATCAGATCAGTCAGAAAGATTTCTCCTTGAACCTTTTAAGGAACGTCTCTAAACAACTTGTTAACCCTTATAGTTGCCCCAACGGACTCAGTACAGTAACCTCACTCGCAGTGCTCTCAACCTAGAGCCCCAAATTTCCAGACACAGTACAGGCTATATAGGAGTGAGTCGATCCTATATCTATCAATACAGTATATGGTACATCAAAAATAAGAAACATACCCGTGATGACTTCCGGAGCATCTCCATCCTCTCAGCGACGAGTAGTACAAACTAGAGCCTGCTGCCTTACCTCAGTCTATCCTACTCCTTTGTCTGGTGCTCTCTGTCCATGGCCCATACCATTACCACCTCTGGCCTAACCATGGCCCCTTAGTGGTAGCTGAACTACCATCAGTGGTTGTATAGTACCAGTACCCGGAGCTTTCCTGTATCAGCCTCAACAGACACTCTCTAATGTGATGTTCCAATGATGCACATCTTAAGCATGCCCCAGTCCTCTTCCAACACTCGTCATGATGGTGTCTACCATAATTAGTACATGGTTTCAATCCAGTAGTAGCAACATGGGGCTTAACTCTAACCGGCCCATCAATTTTGGCCTTTTTTCTAGGTATGTACATCGCACCCGAGGGCTCCGAATCCCTCTTATTCCTACCTCTCTCTCGATATCAGTTTTAGTGCTTAGCGCGCTTAACCTTCTCAACGATCATTGTCCTTTCAACCAGGGTAGAAAAATCCTGCTCCCTCTACGGAGCTATCAAAACCCACAAGTTATTTCTGAGGCCATCTTCAAAGTGGACACATCACTCATCTCAGACTCCACCATACCTCGCGTATAGCGGCCCAGTCTCAGAAACTCAACCTCATACACGGCCACTAATTGATCTCCCTGAGTTAAATTCAAAAACTCCCTCCTACGGGCATCCACGTAACTGGCTACCATATATTTTCCCCAGAAGGCGGTCTTAAAAAACTCCCAGGTCAATCATTTGGGCTGAGTGCCCTCCTTAACAGTAAGCCACCACTAATATGCCTCATCACGCAGCAACGAGACTGCGCCCTCTAATTTCTACTTTAGAGTGCAATTTAGATAGTCCATGATCCTTTCTGTGGCCTCAATCCAGTCCTCGGCCACATTAAGGGTAGCTCCAGTGACACCCCTAAATAACTCAGCCCTACTAGACCAGAGTTGTTCTATAACCGACCCTCGACCCCCAGATCCAGTATTGGGCCCAGTGACATTCTCCAAAATCATGAGCATAGCTTGGGACAAGTCATCCCCACTGCAAGCGATCTTGTGACCAGCCTCGGTCAGCAGTGAAACCAAAGATCTCACTAGTATCCAAGTTAGGCAGGTTTGTAATATCCTGGATTATGGCTTATGCATTATTGCTAAATTGTGTGAAATAGCATGCTTATGAATATTCTGAATGTGTTCTATGAATTTTGTAAACCTTAGTGTGTAGGTGAATGCCTTAGAAATTATTTAATTTTAAGTCTAAAAGAGAGAGTTAAGCCTGATAGGCCTTAAGAAAATAAATGGGGGAAATTAGACACAAAGATGGGCTTGTCTAAGTGGCTTGGAGGTGCCACTTAGGGCCTCTGTAAATAACGCCACCAACAGGTGTAAATGGGACAAGGTTCGAGTCGCATGGGAAGCTAAATAAAGCTTTTATTTTTGCGGCAACAAGGGGAAGTAATAGACGTCATGGGGAGTCTATGGGAGGACTTTAAGATGAGGTCTAATTCTTTTAGAAATTTCAGCTAAGGTAGGAGATAAGTGATGACTTATTTTAAATTATTTTTAAAAGGGTAAGGGAGAGGAAAACAAGGGATTGGATTGGGAGAGAAGAGTTGGCCGATTGGGGGAGACTCAGTTTAGTATTTTTGGCCAAAGGAGGAATTAATGCCATTATTCATTCTTTTCCCTTTTCCTTCCTTTCTCTCTCTGCCGAATTCTCCTAAGCCTTCTCTATTCTTATTTTCTCCAACTTCAAACCTGTTCTTTGTGTTAGCCAAATGTGCAATCACCATTAGTTGAGCCATAGCTGAATATTTATTTGGAACCCCCTTATCACTTCTTTTCTTCTTTTGTTCTCTTCAAAGTCGAAAGTGGGAGATATAACTCTATTTCTTGGTTGTGGCCGAACCTAGGAGGGTGATTCGGGAAGTTGATCATTAGGGGTAAGCAACGTATAGTGGTGAGTGTTCTTTCATTATTAATCGGTTTCCCTTCTCTTTCTTTTAGTGTGCCGAAACCAAATGTTTGACCTTGGTTTTAGGGATGGCCGAATGTGTGTAAGGCCATAGTGATGTGTTCTTTTTGTGTGTAGCCAACGTTAGGGAGCAGTAAAGGAGCCTTTCAGGATTTGAAGGGTTCAAGGTAAGCCACTGTAGTATTCGGCCAAGGGCCATGTATTATGCTTTAATGTTAGATTGGATCTAACATGTGCCTATAGGAATCTCGATATCACTAAAGATGCAAGATCAAATTTGGGATTTAGGAATCACAAGGTTAGCGAAGGTACATATTCGGCCATATTGGTTACTATGTTAGTCGAATCTAACTATGGATATTTAGGGGCAGTCGACAGTGGTATACAAGGATTTCGGGATTTCAAATCACAAGGTAAGCACTTATGTACAATCGGCCAAGGCCATATTTGGTGTTTAAGATCTATTCCTTATTGTTCAAAAGTCGGAACTAACCAAGTTAAGTGATTTAGCATTAGCCGATTGGAGGGTAGGAAGATCACAGATTTTCGGGATTTGATTAATAATCAAATCGACAAGCATTAGATCGGATGTTCGGGATTTGAGTGAACCCACTAAGTATATCAGGTGTGTATCCCCACACTAAGCTTCAATTAATTTATGGTTATGCTTTGATATATGTGTTAATAAAAATATGTGTGAGGTGGCTAAAAGTACCATGCAATGTTACGAAATACTCAGGTACGTTTACCCACTCCTACTATGAGTATGATAAGATTCGTTGTGGCACATATGTCAATAGTGATAAGAATGTGAAATAAAGCATGATAATGCATGATATGTTTGACATGGGGCATATGGGTGATATGTAAAGGGGAAGTGAATTGGTGGTTTTATACCCCAATATCTGAATGTGGTGACTTATGTCACAATATCCAAATGTGGTGACTTATGTCACAATATCTGAATGTGGTGACTTATGTCACAATATCTAAATATGGTGACTTATGTCACGAATATTTATCTGGTGGCTATGCCATGAATTTTATAAGGGCGATGAGCACGTCGACTGCAGCGACTGCCTTCGATGGTGTGTAGCGAATGGAAGGTTGACTTAGTAGTCTCCACGGTGTGATGGTTGGTACGGGTGATGTGTAGCGGATGGTTATCTAGGCTTGGGTTCAGGTTTACATCATGAATTATATATGTTTATCATGTGTGATTTGACCTGCCTGAATTAATTGAGTTTTGTGTTGGTTGTACACATTGAGTCTGTTTGACTCACCCCTTGTGGGATTATTTTTCAGGTGACACTCAGTGATGGACTGGGTTGGCAAGAGCTCAAGGGTGGCCATGCTCAGCTTCGAGTTTATTTTATTTTGTTTTGGGCTTTCTCTTTTTAAGTATTTTGGAATTAATTTGGATTTTTTGTTTGATGTAATAAGGCCTTTATTTGAACTATTATGCATGCTGATTCATTTATTTAAGTATGGCACGATTTTTATTAATTCAAAGATAAAGTCATTTCCTTAAGTATAAATATTAAATGTTTTGACACTTAATCAACACGGGTTTTAAAATTTGAGCCCAACCCAAATCAATTGTTTTCAAAAACCTAAAAAGTTTTAGCAAAGATTCAAATAAGATTCGAATGGTTTTTCTTTAGAAGCATCCCAGATCCGGTCAGGGCTTATGGGTCGAGTTTGGGGTGTTTTAGATTGGTACCAAAGCCCAGTTCAAAACTCGGCCTTGAGGGCTTTTAGGGCCCAAAACGTTTTCTTTCTTTTGAAAATGGATTTTTCCTAAGAAATAAAGGTTTTCTAGCATGGCACCTGAGTCTCCGACCCGAAGTCCACCAGGTAAGTACTCCTAATTCTTCTGTGATTTGTATGTGGGAAGATATAGGGACGTAGATTAGTGGACTAGGAATTAAACCCTAGGACTAGTTTACCCCAACATGAGAATTACATAAAACGTTAATGCACAATTAAACAAACCTGTGTCTAAGTCGCTGAGTTAGGGTGTGGCAACCGTTGTGTGCATGTCTAGGATTGGTTTTAGTGGGAGCTTGGGACTCACCTCCTACCCACTTGAATCCTACCTGGTGCGTAGTGATGGTTCACCCTAACCAAGAGGACTCAGCCACAAGCTAAATCCAATAACTAAAACCCGAAAGGGACTAGCCATATTTTTACAAAAACCCTAGTTTTAAAATCACCAAAATTATCCCTTGATGCGTAGGAAAGCTATTTTGAAAATTTTTCCAAAATATTCCCGATTTACTAAAATGACCTAAATACCCCTGGTTGAAAAAAATTACTAAAATGCCCTTGATTCATAAAATTTCCATACTACCCACAGTTTTTATCAAGATTTTCTCTTACCTTATAAATGTCCAAAAACCCTATTTTACAAAATATTAAGACACCTTGATTTGGAAAAATTTACGAAATTACCCCTGATTTACAAAATGACCAAATTACCCCTAACCTGTGCAAATGACCAAAATACCCTCAGAAAGGAAAATTACCAAAGGACCCTCAATTTAGAAATCTTTAACCCTTGTTTTGAAAAGTCACCAGGAACCATATTTTGAGAAAAAAATTACCGAAATGACCGTGGCTTGTAAAATTACAAAAATACCCCTAGTGTATAAATTACCATTTTACCCTTGAAATTTTTCCAGCAAGTATTTCAATTTCGTAAAACATCAACAATCTCTATTTTGCAACATTTTCAAATACCTTAATTTGGAAAATTACCAAAATACCCCTATAGGAAAGAAATTACGAAAATACCCTAGGTAGTGAAAAACAATAAATAACGACAACTACAACACTTCTCTGTAATGAACGCAAGTTCATGTATGTGATTGAATGAATGATTTGAGACTGTATGTGTATGAGTCGAAAGAACTACTTCTTAAAAACTATTGAACATAAGACTGTTCGTGATAAATCAGTGGAACAAAACTAATCTATAAAAATTCTTTAATCAGATAAACGCAAAGTGGAAGTATGAATTCTAGGCGACGTGGTTGCAACGTGCGTGGCCGTGGTAGAGGCTGAATGACTGTGTCGGAGCCCGTTAGATCGGGGCAAGGATCTGAAAATGAAATGCCACCACCACCACCACCACCGATCGCGAATATCGTGATCGACGGGGATGACGCAGGTCGCGAGCAATGCCGTGGGTTTTGGAAAGGATGGCTGAAGGGGTTGGAGGCATGGGAGCTCAAAAGTCGGTACCTGAGCGACTCCGAGCCAACGGAGCTGAGGTGTTCTGTGGTGTATCTAGTGTAGCACCTAGTACCGCTGAATATTGGTTGAAGGTGACTGAGCGGATTATGGATGGGCTCGATTTAACTGACGAGGAAAAGTTGAAAGGGTGTCGCTTCTCCGCGATGAGTCATATCAATGGTGGCTCACGATTCGGGATGGTGCTACAGCTGAGGAACTCACTTGGGAGTATGCTAAGGCGGCATACTAGAGGAAGTATGTTGGTACTCATTACGTTGATGCGCAGAGGAAGGCATTTCTAGGGCTGGTTCAAGAGAACAAGTCCGTGGCGGAGTACGAAGCTGAATTCCTAAGGTTGAGCCGCTATGCTCGAGGCATAGTGTCAACTGAGCATGAGCGGTGTGTCTGGTTTGGGGACGGATTGAGGGATCATTTGAGACTGTTGATAGCTCCACAACAAGAGCGGAGTTTGCTGTGTTGGTGGAGAAGGCTAAGGTAGCCGAGGGTATCAAGGATTCTGTAAGGCAGAACCCTGATCGAAATAGGCAGAAAAGAGGATTTGGATCATCAAGGCCATCTAGGAATAAGCAAAAGAGGCTAAGAGTGGATGGGCCGCGAGGTCAACAAGCTACTACTAGAGGCAGTATCGTACTTGGGATCAGTGTGGGAACAAGCATTTAGGAGAGTGTTGGAAGAAGACGAAAGGATGCTTCAAGTGTGGGTCCAAGGACCACATGATTAAGGATTGTCCTAAGAGAACCGAAGGGGGCGACCAGCAAGTGAAGGTCCTAATCAGGCTGAAAGAGGTGGACAGCAGCCTCAGCGAGGCCGTGGTTCGAATGATAGAGGAAACAGTATTGGTAGGGGACGAAGAACACCGGGCTGAGGTATTGGTAACACGGAGGCCAGGCAGTCGGGTTTGGTTTATGCGATTCACCGGAGGGAGGACGGAGACGCACCAGACGTCATAACCGGTACGTTCCTTATATCTGGCAAACCTTATGTTGCTTTGATTGATGTGGGCTCGATCCATTCTTATGTTGCATGTAGAGTAGTTGAAACTCTAGGAATAGCCTCTGAACTATCTAGTAGGGAGATGACTGTAGTAAGCCCACTAGGTCAAATTGTAGTAGTGAACAAGATATTTCGGAGTGTGGCTTTGGAGCTTCAG
This sequence comes from Gossypium rotundifolium, assembly GCA_025506655.1. Taxonomy (NCBI): domain Eukaryota; kingdom Viridiplantae; phylum Streptophyta; class Magnoliopsida; order Malvales; family Malvaceae; genus Gossypium; species Gossypium rotundifolium. Next base: position 12,220,968 of record CP106727.1, read on the forward strand.
GGAGCGGTATTTCTTACCGACTTAATGAAATTACCCTTCGGGGAATTTGATCTTATACTTGGCATGGATTGGCTAGTGGAGCATCGGGCTGTATTGGATTATGCAGCCAAACGAATGGAGTTGAGGACCTCAGAAGATGAAGTGATAGTTATGATAGGAGAAAGAATGAACTACTTGTCTAACGTAGTTTCGGCCTTGAAAGCTGATAAGTTGGTTCGGAAGGTGTGCAAGGCATTTCTGGCTTTTATTAGTACTTTGGATGCAAAATAAGGGGGAGTTAGTGGAGTTAAAATCGTAAAGGAGTTTGTGGATGTCTTTTCGGAGGAATTACCTGAAATACCCCCGGTCAGGGAGGTGGAGTTTGGAATTGACTTGCTGCCGGGTACAGCTCCTGTGTCCATTGCCTCGTATAGAATGACACCAAAGGAGTTGGTTGAGCTTAAGGCTCAGATCCAAGAATTGCTAGACCGTGGGTTTATTCGACCCAGTGTGTCTCCATGGGGAGCACCGGTCTTGTTTGTGAAGAAGAAGGACGGAACTATGCGTATGTGCATAGATTATCGTCAGTTGAATAAGCTGACCATCAAGAACAAGTACCCTTTACCAAGGATTGACGACTTGTTTGATCAGCTTAAAGGGGCGGCAGTATTTTCAAAGATCGATCTAAGGCCTGGATATCATCAGCTTAAGGTGAAGGAGGCTGATATCCATAAGATGGCTTTTCGAACAAGGTACGGGCATTATGAGCTCTTGGTAATACCGTTCGGATTAACAAAGGCCCCAACCGTATTTATGGACATGATGAACCGGGTTTTCCAACCCTATCTAGATCAGTTCATTGTTATGTTCATAGACGATATTTTGGTGTATTCAAAGTCTGAGGAGGAACATGATGAGCATCTCCGGATAGTGTTGCAAGTGTTAAGGGAAAAGAAGCTCTACGCCAAATTTAGCAAGTGTGAATTTTGGCTTAAGGAGGTTACGTTTTTAGGACATGTGGTATCTGCTGAAGGAATAAGGGTGGATCCTCAGAAGATTGAGGCAATTTTGGATTGGAAACCACCTAAGTCAGTGGCGAAAGTCTAGAGTTTCTTAGGATTAGTAGGCTATTATCGAAAGTTCGTGGAAGGGTTCTCGTTGATGGTCGCGCCTCTGAAAAAGTTGTTAAGGAAGGAAGTACCTTTCATATGGACCGATAAGCAACAGGAGAGCTTTGAGAAGCTTAAAAGGGTCTTGACCGAAGCTCCAGTTTTGATTCAACCGGAGGCAGGGAAGAATTTTGTGGTGTACTGTGATGCTTCCCATACAGGATTGGGTGGTGTCCTTATGCAAGATAGGAAAGTAGTCGCTTATGCGTCTTGATAGCTAAGGCCACACGAGGTTAACTACCCGACGCATGACTTGGAATTGGTGGCAGTGGTCTTTGCCCTTAAGTTATGGAGGCACTATCATTATGGAGAGAAGTCTGTAATCTACACAGACCACAAAAGCCTTAAGTATCTGCTGACTCAGAAGGAGTTGAATCTGAGACAGCAAAGGTGGGTGGAATTATTGAAGGACTATGACTATTCTATAGAGTATCACCAGGGCAAGGCGAACGTGGTGGTAGATGCTCTAAGTCGAAAAGTTGTGTCGGATCTGAGGGCGATGTTTGCACATCTGAGCTTATATGATGATGGAAGTCTGCTGGCGGTAGCCGCAAGTTGTTCGACGTGGTTGAATGAAGTGAAAGAGGGACCTGGTGGTGGATGAGGATCTATGTTAAGTTGCGACAAGCACGTAATGGAGAGTTAGAGGTTATGGTGTTAATGACGAGAGTATTGTGCTTTAAGGGTAAGGTCCGATGTCAAGGACGAGGAACTTAGGCAAAGAATTCTTCGAATCGCATAGTAGCCCCTATGCTATGCATCCCGAGGCGATAAGTTGTCTGAGATCTAAGGAACAGCTTTGGTGGCTCGGTCTTAAGCGGAAGTGACCGAATATGTTGGCAAGTGCTTGACGTGTCGGCAAGTTAAGGCTGAACACCAAGTTCCGTCAGGGTTGCTTCAGCTAATACAGATTCCCCAATGGAAGTGGGAGAGAATTACCATGGACTTCGTTAGTGGGCTTCCCTTACGCCTACTAAGAAGGACTCGGTATGGGTGATAGTGGATCGGCTGACAAAGTCTGTGCATTTTATTCCAGTGAGGGTTGACTACTCCCTACAAAAGTTAGCAAGGTTGTATGTGGCAGAGATTGTAAGGTTGCATGGAGTGTCGATGTCAATTATCTTGGATAGGGATCCGAGGTTCACGTCTCGGTCTTGGAAGGCTCTACATCAGGCTTTAGGCACTAGATTGGATTTTAGTACGACTTTTCATCCACAGTCGGACAGTTAGTCTGAACGAGTGATCCAAGTACTAGAGGATATACTGAGAGGCTGTGTGATAGACTTCAGAGGAAGTTGGGAAGAATACTTGCCTCTAGCGGAATTTGCGTACAACAACAGTTATCAAACCAGTATTCGGATGGCACCGTACGAGGCACTGTATGGATGGAAGTGTCGCACTCCTACATGTTGGACAAAATTAGGGGAACGTTAGATTTTGGGCCCAGAAATTGTGGCTGAATCTGAGGAGAAGGTTAAGATAATTCAGGCACTGTTGAAGGAGGCGTCTGATAGGCAAAAGTCTTACGCAGATCTCAAGCGGAAGGAAATTGAGTTTGCTGTGGGAGACTATGTGTTTCTTAAAGTTTCGCTTTGGAAGAAAGTAATGAGATTTGGTCGAAAAGGGAAGCTAAGTCCAAGGTTCATAGGACCTTATCGGGTATTGAAGCGGGTTGGACCAGTGGCATACCACTTAGAATTGCCATCGGAGTTGAAGAAGATGCACGACGTATTCCATGTTTCCATGCTACGTCGTTATCGATCGGATTCGTCTCACGTAGTATCGGTTGAAGAGGTAGAGCTAAGGCCAGATTTGTCCTACGAGGAGGAGCCGATTTAGATTTTGGAACGAGATGAGAAGGTGTTACGGAGGAAGTCAGTTCTGCTAGTCAAGGTTTTATGGCGTAATCATGGAGCAGAAGAAGCTTCGTGGGAGCCGGAAGAAGCAATGTGACAGCAATACCCTCACTTATTTTAGCCAGGTAATTTCGAGGACGAAATTATTTTAAGGGGGTAGAACTGTAATATCCTGGATTATGGCTTATGCATTATTGCTAAATTGTGTGAAATAGCATGCTTATGAATATTCTGAATGTGTTCTATGAATTTTGTGAACCTTAGTGTGTAGGTGGATGCCTTAGAAATTATTTAATTTTAAGCCTAAAAGAGGGAGTTAAGGCTGATAGGCCTTAAGAAAATAAATGAGGGAAATTAGACACAAAGATGGGCTTGTCTAAGTGGCTTGGAGGCGCCACTTAGGGCCTCTGTAAATGACGCCACCAAAAGGTGTAAATGGGCCAAGCTTTGAGTCACATGGGAAGCTAAATAAAGATTTTATTTTTGCGGAAACAAGGGGAAGTAATGGACGGCATGGGGAGTCTATGGGAGGAGTTTAAGATGAGGTCTAATTCTTTTGGAAATTTCGGCTAAATTAGGAGATAAGTGATGACTTATTTTAAATTATTTTTGAAAGGGTAAGGGAGAGGAAAACAAGAGATTGGATTGGGAGAGAAGAGTTGGCCGATTGGGGGAGACTAAGGTTAGTATTTTCGGCCAAAGGAGGAATTAAGGCCATTATTCATTCTTTTCCCTTTTCCTTCCTTTCTCTCTCTGCCGAATTCTCCTAAGCCTTCTCTATTCTTCTTTTCTCCAACTTCAAACATGTTCTTTGTGTTAGCTGAATGTGTAATCACCATTTGTTGATCCATAGCCGAATATTTATTTGGAACCCCCTTATCACTTCTTTTCTTCTTTTGTTCTCTTCAAAGCCTAAAGTGGGAGATATAACTCTATTTCTTGGTTGTGGCCGAACCTAGGAGGGTGATTCGGGAAGTTGATCATTAGGGGTAAGCAACATATAGTGGTGAGTGTTCTTTCATTATTAATCGGTTTCCCTTCTCTTTCTATTAGTGTGCCGAAACCAAATGTTTGACCTTGGTTTTAGGGATGGCCGAATGTGTGTAAGGCCATTGTGATGTGTTCTTTTTGTGTATAGCCAACGTTAGGGAGCAGTAAAGGAGCCTTTCGGGATTTGAAGGGTTCAAGGTAAGCCACTGTAGTATTCGACCAAGGGCCATGTATTATGCTTTAATGTTAGATTGGATCTAACATGTGCCTATAGGAATCTCGACATCACTAAAGAAGCAAGGATCAAATTCGGGATTTAGGAATCACAAGGTAAGTGAAGGTGCATATTCGGCCATATTGGTTACTATGTTAGCCGAATCTAACTATGGATATTTAGGGGCAGTCGACAGTGGTATACAAGGATTTTGGGATTTCAAATCGCAAGGTAAGCACTTATGTACAATCAGCCAAGGCCATATTTGGTGTTTAAGATCTATTCCTTATTGTTCAAAAGCCAAAACTAACCAAGTTAAGTGATTTAGCATTAGCCGATTGGAGGGTAGGAAGATCACAGATTTTCGGGATTTGATTAATAATCAAATCGGCAATAAGGAACTAGAATCTAAAGCATTAGATCAGATTTTCAGGATTTGAGTGAACCCACTAAGTATATCAGGTGTGTATCCCCACACTAAGCTTCAATTAATTTATGGTTATGCTTTGATATATGTGTTAATAAAAATATGTGTGAGGTGGCTAAAAGTACCATGCAATGGTACGAAATACTCAGGTACGTTTACCCATTCCTACTATGAGTATGATAAGATTCGTTATGGCACATATGTCAATAGTGATAAGAATGTGAAATAAAGCATGATAATGCATGATATGTTTGACATGGGGCATATGGGCGATATGTAAAGGGGAAGTGAATTGGTGGTTTTATACCCCAATACCTGAATGTGGTGACTTATGTCACAATATCCGAATGTGGTGACTTATGCCACAATATCTGAATGTGGTGACTTATGTTACAATATATGAATATGGTGACTTATGTCACGAATATTTATTTGGTGGCTATGCCACGAATTTTATAAGGGCGATGAGCACGTCGACTGCAGCGACTGCCTTCGATGGTATGTAGTGGATGGAAGGTTGACTTAGTAGTCCCCATGGTGTGATCGTTGGTACGGGTGATGTGTAGCGGATGGTTATCTAGGCTTGGGTTCGGGTTTGCATCATGAATTATATATGTTTATCATGTGTGATTTGACCTGCCTGAATTAATTGAGTTTTGTGTTGGTTGTACACATTGAGTCTGTTTGACTCACCGCATGTGGGATTATTTTTCAAGTGACACTCAGTGATGGACCGGGTTGGCAAGAGCTCAAGGGTGGCCATGCTCAGCTTCGAGTTTATTTTATTCTGTTTTGGGCTTTCTCTTTTTAAGTATTTCGAAATTAATTTAGATTTTTGGTTTGATGTAATAAGGCCTTGATTTGAACTATTATGCATGCCTATTCATTTATTTAAGTATGGCACGATTTTTATTAATTCAAAGATAAAGTCATTTCCTTAAGTATAAATATTAAATGTTTTGACACTTAATCAACATGGGTTTTAAAATTCGAGCCCAACCCAAATCAACTGTTTTCAAAAACTCGAAAAGTTTTAGCAAGGATTCAAATAAGATTCGAATGGTTTTTCTTTAGAAGCATGCCAGATCCGATCAGGGCTTATGGGCTGGGTTTGGGGTGTTTCAGATTGGTATCAGAGCCCGGTCCAAAACTCAGCCTTGACGGCTTTTAGGGCCCAAAACGTTTTCTTTCTTTTGAAAATGGATTTTTCCTAAGAAATAAGCAGGTTTTCTAGCATGGCACCTGAGTCTCCGGCCCGAAGTCCACCAGGTAAGTACTCCTAATTCTTCTGTGATTTGTATGTGGGAAGATATAGGGACGTAGATTAGTGGACTAAGAATTAAACCCTAGGACTAGTTTACCCCAACATGAGAATTACATAAAACTTTAATGCACAATTAAACAAACTCAGTGTCTAAGTCACGAAGTTAGGTGTGTGCAACTGCTATGCGCATGTCTAGGATTGGTTTTAGTGGGAGCTTGGTATTTAAGCAGTCCTAGTGACTCACCTCCTACCCACTTGAATCCTAACTGGTGCGTAGTGATGGTTCACCCTAACCAAGAGGACTCAGCCACAGGCTAAATCCAATAACTAAAACCCGAAAGGGACTAGCCATATTTTTACAAAAACCCTAGTTTTAAAATCACCAAAATTATCCCTTGATGTGTAGGAAAACTATTTTGAAAATTTTTCCAAAATATTCCCGATTTACTAAAATGACCTAAATACCACTGGTTGAAAAAAATTACTAAAATGCCCTTGATTCATAAAATTTCCATACTACCCACAATTTTTATCAAGATTTTCTCTTACCTTATAAATGTCCAAAAACCCTATTTTACAAAAGATTAAGACACCCTGATTTGGAAAAATTTACGAAACTACCCCTGATTTGCAAAATGACCAAATTACCCCTAACCTGTGTAAATGACCAAAATACCCTCAGAAAGGAAAATTACCAAAGGACCCTCAATTTAGAAATCTTTAAAAATACCCTTGTTTTGAAAAGTCACTAGGAACCATATTTTGCGAAAAAAATTACCAAAATGACCGTGGTTTGTAAAATTACAAAAATACCCCTAGTGTATAAATTACCATTTTACCGTTAAAATTTTTCCAGCAAGTATTTCAATTTTGTAAAACATCAACAATCTCTATTTTGCAGCATTTTCAAATACCTTAATTTGGAAAATTACCAAAATACCCCTATAGGAAAAAAATTATGGAAATACCCCTAGGTAGTGGAAAACAACAAATAACGACAACTACAACACTTCTCTGTAATGAACGCAAGTTCATATATGTGATTGAATGAATGATTTGAGACTGTATGTGTATGAATCGAAAGAACTACTTCTTAAAAACTATTGAACATAAGACTGTTCGTGATAAATCAGCGGAATAAAACTAATCTATAAAAATTCTTTAATCAGATAAACGCAAAGCGAAAGTATGAATTCTAGGGGACGTGGTCGCAACGTGCGTGGCCATGGTAGAGGCCGAATGACTATGTCAGAGCCCGTTAGATCGGGGCAAGGATCTGAAAATGAAATGCCACCACCACCACCAGCCGCTGATGCAGAATATCAGGATCAGACGGGGGATGACGCAGTGTCACAGGCGATGCTGTGGGTTTTGGAAAGGGTGGCTGGAGTGGGTGGAGGCATGGGAGCTCGAAAGTCGGTACGTGAGCAACTCCGAGCCAACAGAGCTGAGGTGTTCCGTGGTGTATCTAGTGTAGCACCCAGTACTGCTGAATATTAGTTGGAGGCGACTGAGCGGATTATGGATAAGCTTGATTTAACTGACGAGGAAAAGCTGAAAGGGTTAGTGTCACTTCTCCGTGATGAGTCATATCGATGGTGGCTCACGGTTTGGGATGGTGCTACAGCTGAGGAACTCACTTGAGAGTATGCTAAGGTGGCAAACCAGAGGAAGTATGTTGGTACTCATTACGTTGATGCGCAGAGGAAGGCATTTCTGGGGCTGATTCAAGGGAACAAATCCGTGGCGGAGTACGAAGCTGAATTTCTATGGCTGAGCCGCTATGCTCGAGGCATAGTGTCGACTGAGCATGAGCGGTGTGTCTGGTTTGAGGACGAATTGAGGGATGATTTGAGACTATTGATAGCTCCACAACAAGAGCAGGAGTTTGCTGTGTTAGTGGAGAAGGCTAAGGTAGCCGAGGGTATCAAGGATTCTGTAAGGCAGAACCCTGATCGGAATAGGTAGAAAAGAGGATTTGGATCATCAAGGCCATATAGGAATGAGCAAAAGAGGCCTAGAGTGGATGGGTCGCGAGTTCAGCAAGCTACTACTAGAGGGCAGTATCGTACTTGTGATCAGTGTGGGAAAAAGCATTTAGGAGAGTGTTGGAAGAAGACGAAAGGATGCTTCAAGTGTGGGTCCAAGGACCACCTGATTAAGGATTGTCCTGAGAGAATCGAAGGGGGACGACTAGTAAGTCAAGGTCTTGATCAGGCTAGAAGAGGTGGACAGCAGCCTCAGCGGGGCCGTGGTTTGAATGGTAGAGGAAACAGTACTGGTAGGGGACGAGGAACACCGGCCGAGGTGTTGGTAATGTGAAGGCTAGGCAGCCGGGTTTGGTTTATGCGGTTCGTCGGAGGGAGGATGGAGACGCACCAAACGTCATAACCGGTACGTTCCTTATATCTGGCGAACCTTATGCTGCTTTGATTGATGTGGGCTCGGCCCATTCTTATGTTGCATGTAGAGTAGTTGAAACTTTAGTAATAGCCTCTGAACTATCTAGTAGGGAGATGACTGTAGTAAGCCCACTAGGTCAAACTGTAGTAGTGAACAAGATATTTCGGAGTGTGCCTTTGGAGCTTCAAGGAGCGGTATTTCTTGCAGACTTAATGGAATTACCCTTCGGGGAATTTGATCTTATACTTGGCATGGATTGGCTAGTGGACCATTAGACTGAAAAGATTGGCAAGTGCTTGACGTGTCAGCAAGTTAAGGCTGAACACCAAGTTCCGTCAGGGTTGCTTCAGCCAATACAGATTCTCCAATGGAAGTGGGAGAGAATTACCATAGACTTCGTTAGTGGGCTTCCCCTTACGCCTACTAAGAAGGACTCGGTATAGGTGATAGTGGATCGGCTGACAAAGTCCGTGCATTTTATTCCAGTGCGGGTTGACTACTTCCTACAAAAGTTAGCAAGGTTGTATGTGGCAGAGATTGTAAGGTTGTATGGAGTGCCGATGTCAATTATCTCCGATAGGGATCCGAGGTTCACGTCTCAGTTTTGGAAGGCTCTACATCAGGCTTTGGGCACTAGATTGGATTTCAGTATGGCTTTTCATCCATAGTCGGACGGTCAGTCTGAACGAGTGATCCAAGTACTAGAGGATATGCTGAGAGGCTGTGTGATAGACTTCAGAGGAAGTTGGGAAGAATATTTGCCTCTAGCAGAATTTGCGTACAACAACAGTTATCAAACCAGTATTCGGATGGCACCGTACGAGGCACTGTATGGATGGAAGTGTCGCACTCCTACATGTTGGATGGAATTAGGGGAACGTCAGATTTTGGGTCCAAAAATTGTGGCTGAATCTGAGGAAAAGGTTAAGATAATTCGGGCACGGTTGAAGGAGGCGTCTGATAGGCAAAAGTCTTATGCAGATCTCAAGCGGAAGGAAATTGAGTTTGCTGTGGGAGACTATGTGTTTCTTAAAGTTTCGCCTTGGAAGAAAGTGATGAGATTTGGTCGAAAAGGAAAGCTAAGTCCAAGGTTCATAGGACCTTATCGGGTATTGAAGCGGGTTGGACCAGTGGCATACCTGTTAAAATTGCCATCAGAGTTAAAGCAGATGCATGACGTATTCCATGTTTTCATTCTACGTCATTATCGATCGGATCTGTCTCACGTAGTACCGGTTGAAGTGGTGGAGCTAAGGCCAAATTTGTCCTATAAGGAGGAGCCGATTCAGATTTTGGAACGAGATGTGAAGGTGTTACAGAGGAAGTCAGTTCTGCTAGTCAAGGTTTTATGGCGTAATCATGGAGCAGAAGAAGCATCGTGGGAGCCGGAAGAAGCAATGCGACAGCAATACCCTCACTTATTTTAGCCAGGTAATTTCGAGGACGAAATTATTTTAAGAGGGTAGAACTGTAATATCCTAGATGATGGCTTATGCATTATTGCTAAATTGTGTGAAATAGCATGCTTATGAATATTCTGAATGTGTTCTATGAATTTTGTAAACCTTAGTGTGTAGGTGAATGCCTTAGAAATTATTTAATTTTAAGTCTAAAAGAGGGAGTTAAGCCTGATAGGCCTTAAGAAAATAAATGAGGGAAATTAGACACAAAGATGGGCTTGTCTAAGTGGCTTGGAGGCGCCACTTAGGGCCTCTGTAAATGACACCACCAACAGGTGTAAATGGGCCAAGCTTCGAGTCGCATGGGAAGCTAAATAAAGCTTTTATTTTTGAGGCAACAAGGGGAAGTAATGGACGGCATGGGGAGTCTATGGGAGGAGATTAAGATGAGGTCTAATTCTTTTTGAAATTTCGGCTAAGGTAGGAGACAAGTGATGACTTATTTTAAATTATTTTTGAAAGGGTAAGGGAGAGGAAAACAAGGGATTAGATTGGGAGAGAAGAGTTGGCCTATTGGGGGAGACTAAGGTTAGTATTTTCAGCGAAAGGAGGAATTAAGGCCATTATTCATTCTTTTCCCTTTTCTTTCCTTTCTCTCTCTGTCGAATTCTCCTAAGCCTTTTCTGTTCTTCTTTTCTCCAACTTCAAACATGTTCTTTGTGTTAGCCGAATGTGCAATCACCATTTGTTGAGCCATAGCTGAATATTTATTTGGAACCCCCTTATCACTTCTTTTCTTCTTTTGTTCTCTTCAAAGCCGAAAGTGGGAGATATAACTCTATTTCTTGGTTGTGGCCGAACCTAGGAGGGTGATTCGGGAAGTTGATCATTAGGGGTAAGCAACGTATAGTGGTGAGTGTTCTTTCATTATTAATCGGTTTCCCTTCTCTTTCTTTTAGTGTGCCGAAACCAAATGTTTGACCTTGGTTTTAGGGATGGCCGAATGTGTGTAAGGCCATAGTGATGTGTTCTTTTTGTGTGTAGCCAACGTTATGGAGCAGTAAAGGAGCCTCTCCGAATTTGAAGGGTTCAAGGTAAGCCACTGTAGTATTCGGCCAAGGGCCATGTATTATGCTTTAATGTTAGATTGGATCTAACATGTGCCTATAGGAATCTCGACATCACTAAAGAAGCAAGGATCAAATTCGGGATTTAGGAATCACAAGGTAAGTGAAGGTGTATATTCAGCCATATTGGTTACTATGTTAGCCGAATCTAACTATGGATATTTAGGGGCAGTCGACAGTGGTATACAAGGATTTCGAGATTTCAAATCGCAAGGTAAGCACTTATGTACAATCGGCCAAGGCCATATTTGGTGTTTAAGATCTATTCCTTATTATTCAAAAGTCGGAACTAACCAAGCTAAGTGATTTAGCATTGGCCGATTGGAGGGTAGGAAGATCACAAATTTTTGGGATTTGATTAATAATCAAATCGGCAACAAGGAACTAGAATCTAAAGCATTAGATCAGACTTTTGGGATTTGAGTGAACCCACTAAGTATATCAGGTGTGTATCCCCACACTAAGCTTCAATTAATTTATGGTTATGCTTTGATATATGTGTTAAAAAAAATATGTGTGAGGTGGCTAAAAGTACCATGCAATGGTACGAAATACTCAGGTACATTTACCCACTCCTACTATGAGTATGATAAGATTCGTTATGGCACATATGTCAATAGTGATAAGAATGTGAAATAAAGCCTGATAATGCATGATATGTTTGACATGGGGCATATGGGTGATATGTAAAGGGAAAGTGAATTGGTGGTTTGATACCCCAATATCTGAATGTGGTGACTTATGTCACAATATCCGAATGTGGTGACTTATGTCACAATATCTGAATGTGGTGACTTATGTCACAATATCTGAATTTGGTGACTTATGTCTCGAATATTTATCTGGTGGCTATGCCACGAATTTTATAAGGGCGATGAGCACATCGACTGCAGCGACTGCCTTCGATGGTGTGTAGCGGATGGAGGGTTGACTTAGTAGTCCCCACGGTGTGATGGTTGGTACGGGTGATGTGTAGCGGATGGTTATCTAGGCTTGGGTTCGGGTTTGCATCATGAATTATATATGTTTATCATGTGTGATTTGACCTGCCTGAATGAATTGAGTTTTGTGTTGGTTGTACACATTGAGTCTGTTTGACTCACCCCATGTGGGATTATTTTTCAGGTGACACTCAGTGATGGACCGGGTTGGCAGGAGCTCAAGGGTGGCCATGCTTAGCTTCGAGTTTATTTTATTCTGTTTTGGGCTTTCTCTTTTTAAGTATTTCAGAATTAATTTGGATTTTTGGTTTGATGTAATAAGGCCTTGATTTGAACTGTTATGCATGCTTATTCATTTATTTAAGTATGGCACGAATTTTATTAATTCAAAGATAAAGTCATTTCCTTAAGTATAAATATTAAATGTTTTGACACTTAATCAACACGGGTTTTCAAATTCGAGCCCAACCCAAATCAACTGTTTTCAAAAACCCGAAAAGTTTTAGCAAAGATTCAAATAAGATTCGAATGGTTTTTCTTTAGAAGCATGCCAGATCCGGTCAGGGCTTATGGGTCGGGTTTGGGGTGTTTCAAGGTTGCCAGAAGATGAAAACCCAACTCGAGCCCCTCTACGGCCTCTACCACGACATCTAGTACCCCATCCGCAGATACCTCATGTGCTCATATCTAATCGAATTATCTGTATTTAGAACTTTTATGAATTAGTTAAAGTTTAATATTTATTAACAGATGTTTTATGTAGAACATTATTGGTAATTCAGAGTTTATTTTCGTATATCGCAGCTTCACTACAGTTTTCAGTATACACTAACTAAAGTGTTTTCAGTACAGTATACTATCTATAGTAGTTTCAGAATATATTATCAATAACAGTTTCAGTTTAAAATAATTCACAGTTCAGAATACTTACAGGATCGACGCCGGAGACTCGGTGTACCACTTACTCAGTAAAACATTTCAAATAATTTTTTAATCAATTCTTGAAAACCAAATTTTAAAACCCATAATCCATAGCCGAGTTTTTCAACTTGGCTCTGATACAACTAAATGTAACACCCCGAAACCCGATCTACATGTTATGGCCGAATCTAGCGATATCACATGATAGGGTGCTTGAAAATCGTGTTGTCTCGATAAAACCATTATCCGTTTAAATACTTTTCTTTATCTCTTGTTAGCTTCTAACTTGTGTTACTCATTTAGACGGTGGTTTCAAAACATTATTCGTTGCGGAAGCTTTTAAAACAGTTTAAATAATCGTGTATTTCTTGATAAAATATTAGTTTCTTTTGAAAACCAAGGTTTCCTACGACTAGCAGTTCAAAATCCATAAATTAAAGAAAAACAAAAAAAAAACCCAAAACTAAACAAAAGTCCAAAAGTCCAAAAGTCTAATTTAAAACCCAAAATTTTAACAAATAAAAATAATATAGAAATAAAACCAAGAATTATATTTAAATCTATAACAGTCCAAAACTGTGGTCACCGTTGAGTCCTGTGCCGCACCGATCTGTCTAGATTTGAGATTACTTGTGCACATTTAAACAAAAGGGTGAGTTTTCATAAACTCAGTGTGTAATCCCACAGAAAACAAACAATAGCAAATCACAGTGCACAGTTACAACAGTCTTGGGCCTAAGCCCTTTTCAGTATCAGTAGCAGTTTGGGCCTTAGCCCATATCAGTATCAGTATTAGTCATGCAGTTTTTCGTAACAAAGTCCTACCCAACCAGCCTCTACACACCATCTCCGTCCAGCCCTACACTCTATGTGGGGATTAAATCAACCCAATCATCCTTACACTCCAAATAGTACTGAATGTGGCACGAAACAGTAATTTGCAACGGTGCTGCCAGTATATTAGGTTGAAGAGCCTTTCAGTACACTTCCTCCAAATATAATCAACCCAACCCAATGCAATGCAACATACAATGAGATGTCATGCCATCACAGGTCTATCAGATAAACATACAGTTCAGTATACATGCTTATATACATAACATGCTCAGTACATAATTTAGGTAATTGATTTCACACAAATGGAGGTCTAAGTAGTGCTTACCGACCCTACGGAAGGTTCACAGTCAACTTGGACGACCCGTGCAACCTTAACAATATTTCAGTAAAAATGGGCTCACACGCCCATGTGGCCTTCCTGTGTGGGCCCACACGCCCGTGTGGCCTTCCTGTGGTGGCCCACACGGCCCAAATTTTCCTTAGTCGTGTGGATCACACGGCCTCGCCCAAAATCTCACACGCCCTTGTGGTTTACTCGTAGAGACCTACATGCCTGTGTGGCCCACACAGCCCAAATCAGTCTAGGCCGTGCGTCGCACACGGCCTATCTGGCCATCACACGATCGTGTCATGTGCACACGGCCTGGATTCGTCGATCACACGCCTGTGTTATGCCACACGGCCTTCCACACGGACGACCACATGCCCGTGTGACGTCGACAGTGAGGTTTTCTGCTTTCATCGAAACTTTATTTTTTGTGCAATCAAGTACACACCTGTATCATTTTTGATACCTACACGCTTCCGAGCACTCCATTACCTATAATTAATCAATATTTCACTCAATTAATCACTTAACCAACTGAACTAACCTAATCCCGAAACATGATAAACATCTTTTGAACAACGAAACCTTTACCTTCTATCGAATAACAGGAATTTCATGCCCTTAGAACATTGATGAACGATAATCAGCCCTTCGATAAGCCCCTAATCACCAAACGAATTCTTATTAACACATGTCCAAAACACAATTAAAGTTTAATAAAAAACTAGACTTACCGAAAGAGTGATGAGGACGTAGAGCAGGAACGAAGTAAAAGAGATGTCAAAACAAGAAAAATAGCAGCAAGGGAAAGGAAAAAAAAGGTGGCTCAACAAATGGGAAGGCAAAAATCAGCAGCAAGAGGGAAAAGATGAAGAAAGCGGCAGAGAATTTTTGAGAAAGAAGAAGAACCAAATTTTTGGAAAAAGGATATTCACTAATCCCCTAAATCACTCCACTACTTCCCACTATATCCAACTACTTAGCTTTTTAATCCAACATAATCTCTTCTAGACAAGCAATCAAAAATAATGCTCTTGCCCAGACTCGAACACAAAACCTCCTTCACACCAACACTACACTCAACCACCAGACCACTAGGCCCATTCTATTAATTATTTACCAACTTTTACTTAAAAGCCTTCTAACCCAAGATGGGGCTTTATTTAAAGAAAACTAAAATTTTCCCAAGTCATGGCTCGAACTTAGGACCTCTAACACACATCCAAAGCACTTAACCATTGAAGCAGACAAGTATTTATGTCACACACACACGAAAACAAAAATAGATATTTTGGGGTGTTACAACTATTTTGTTGTTAATGTTTGGATATTGTATGACACTTGTTTTGTTGTTAATTTTGCTACTATTTTAGAGTCATTTGCTTGTTAAGTTGCATTTATCTTAGTATTGTTTAAGTATAAAGACTTTTTTCTAACTCATTTCCAATTTGTTAGAAAACGTTTATTTTAATATTTTTAATGTATTTGGTGTATTATATTTACAAAAATTTATAAAAAAATAAAATTAAAAAAATAATATGGGTCAGGCCAGGCCAGACCATGCTTGAGTTTTAATATTTTTATCCAGACCAAACTTGGACAAAAATCTAAGCTACTTTTTAAGGATCCAGCCCGAAACTAAAGTTTTGTTAGTCCTAGCCATGTACAACTCTCTGCCAAACCACTTTCAATCCATCAAACATTGCCCACAATTCCAAATGGAGAACCAATGTGATTCCAAAATCTTGCTAAACCCAATAATCAAAAAATTAGTGATAAATATATAAACGTGAATGGTTGATTTCAAAATAACTTATGAATTTACATAAAGCACAATTATTGAATTTTAACAAATTAAAATAAGAGGACTTCTTTGTGGGTTTCTATAAAGTCAAAAAATATGGAGATTCATTTATTATTTACAAAACAAAACAAACACACATATATGAATATCAATATGATAATAATATCCCATTTCTCTTGAACAAATATTCACCCTTTTTCTACATCAAACAAAATATAAGTAAAGCATTAGCATTTACTTTACAATTTAGTGGGAAGGGTGTTAACGTCACAACTCGAGTCCCACTCTTTCAGAAGCCAACACAAATTACTTTCAACATATTAAACTTCTGGAGCATCGTAAAACACCAGATTCACTTGTCAATTCCTTAACAGATCCAGCATCGACAACTTTAAAATTTTGTTCTTGGTTATAGTTAGGCTTAGCTCCACCTACACCTGTTTGATTGCTAAAAGATGCTCCATTTTTAAATACACCCCCTACCGAATAAAATTTCCATAAACCTTTCTCTCCTTTTCTCCATGTTACCTCTTTGTTCCCAACATCATTCGAAGCGACGAAACAATTGGCCTCACTCTTGATGCTGGGGCTCATGCTACCACCGATGGCGTATTGTTCCCACCCTTGCTAGAAATTGTTCGCTACGTGTGCATATCCATGGCGAACTCTGAAATATAATTTAATATATAACAATTTTAGATAATTCATGTGAATATGCATTAAAAACATGGAGCACACCGATCCATAATTATTATTTACCTTGGCATTCTTTGGTTGCACTTAGGTCCGAAATGGTTGAAAATGACAGTGACCTTCATGTTTTTGTCTCTCAAATGACCATCGTCATGTCCGAGGAGCATAACTTTGTCTTGGTTCCTGAACCAGTTGTTCGACACGGTGATGTTGGAGGAACCGCGAGTGACATCGAGGAGGCCCTTGACACTCATACAATGTGTTATGATCGATCCACACTTTCCTTACGGTGACCAGACTTATAGCATCTCCATCCATTTGGCCTAAAGGGATCACCTTCGCGTTTGGACCCATCACAGTGCTAGGTGGTTGGGCCTTGTAATGGTGGATGCGAAGCCCATGGATGATTATATCGGTCGCTTGTTACACCAACAGGCACCCAGCACCAGTTACGTGGACATCGACACTACGGCCATCGATGGTAGTGAAGCTGCTTAAAATAAGTGGTCTTTGGAGTGTGATGGTCATGCTATTTTTGAATGTGATCCATACTTTTCCTTTGATCATTGTGGTTCCATAACGAAGGGTCCCTGATTTAGGATTCAAAGGGTCATCGGAAGGATCAGTAACCTTGTATTTCACGACATCTTTACCAATGTTGTTGATCATTTTGCCGGCAAAACTGACGGAGCATTTGGCCAATTGTTGTCGTTGACTCCTCCAAAGTGGGTTCCCCCTCCAACATTTATTGATTATATTCATATTAGCCAAACTCGAACTAGGACTTGCCATTAGAATGACCATGAAAAGGGCCAATGTGAAGCAACATGATAATGTTGTAGCCATTGTTGTACTCGTTTTTTGAGTGGAAGATGGAAGAATAATGAGAGATTATTGATGACTTTATATTGCAAAAAAATTACCAAAATTGAGAGTTAAAAAATTTGTTCATAATGTTACGAGATGAATGTTATTGTTGTTTTAATCGGATGCAAATAGTTTGGGCTTCTTTGTTAGTAACTAACTTGATTTTTTTTTTAGACGAAAAATTGTTCATTTGTTTATTTTTGGTGAATTTTTACTGGTGATCATTGTACCATGCATAAATTGCATATTTGATTCGTATACTGAGTGTATTCTAATTTGGTCAATTAGGCCCTGTGATTTTAGAATTTTAAAATTTCAATCATGAACCAAATGGTAGACTTTACATTCATTAAGTTATATTTTGCTATTTCTAAAATTGTTTGTGACAAATAGATTATCACAAGTATAATGTCATGTCAAGTTTTTATTTTTCACATAATACTCATAAACATGTCACCAATGGATTTAACAACTATCATTTGAATTAGGATTGAAATTTAAAAATTCAAAAGTGTAGAGACTAAAATAATTAAATTGGATAATAAAGTCTAAACCTATAGCTTACATATATTATGAGACAAATAACAAAAATTAGGCCTAATGGATTTAAATGTTACCGCTTGTGTCAAATTTTTCAAAATTCAAATTTAGCTAATTAAAATATAAGGACTAAATTAAAAAAAATATTTAATCACTTTAGAAACAATGAAATTATAAATTAATTTATAATAAATTTATATTTTGGATCTATGAAAAATTATAATTAAATTTCTAGCTTATTAATTTTTTTTTTCGAATTTGCCATTGGTTGTGGCTGTAACTACATATTAATGCGTCGTACCAATGAACAAACATGTCCCCCTAAGTTGTTCATGGTTGGGTCAGGCCAACCCGAAAAATGAGAGGGTTTGTGCAAAAATATTGATTCGAAAAATGGGCTTGGGCAAAAAAAAAAAGACCGATTTAGAAAACGGGATAAGCCTCAGGTAAGGTTTTTGGCCCAGACCCAACCAACCTAAATTTAAAAAAAAAACTTGCTGTTTTTTCATGTTTTACTGCTGTTTTCTCACTATTTTGCTGCCATTTCACTATTATGTTGCTACTATTTAACTATTAATGTTTGGATATTGTATAACACTTGTTTTATTGTTAATTTTGCTACTATTTTTGAGTCATTTGCTTGTTAAGTTGTAGTTATCTTAGTATTATTTAAGAATAAAGACTTTTTTAAACACATTTTCAATTTGTTAGAAAACATTGATTTTAATATTTTTAATGTATTTGGTGTATTATATTTTTAAATTTTTTTATATAAAAAATAAAATTTAAAAAAAAATAATATGGGTTAGGCTAGACCAAGCCCAAGTTTTAACATTTTTTATTCGGATCAAACTTGGACAAAAAATCTAAGTTAGTTTTTAAGGATCCAGCCCGAACCTAAAGTTTTGTTAGTCCCAGCCACGTACAATCCAAACCACTTCCACTCCATCAAACACTACCCAAAATTCCAAATGGAGAATCGATGTGATGCCAAAATCTTGCTAAACCCAATAATCGAAAAATTAGTAATAAATATATAAACTTGAATGGTTGATTTCAAAATAACTTATGAATTTACATAATCACGATAGTTGAATTTTAACAAATTAAAATAAGACGGAGATTCATTTATTATTTACAAAACAAAACATACACACATATATGAATATCAATATGATAATAATATCCCCTTTCTCTTGTACAAATATTCACCTTGTTTTTACATCAAACAAAATATAAGTAAAGCATTAGCATTTATTTTACAATTTAATGGGAATGTGTTAACGTCACAACTCAAGTCCTACACTTTTAGATGCCAACAGAAATTACTTTCAACATATTAAACTTCTAGAGCATCGTAAAACACCAAATTCACTTGTTAATTGCTTAACAGATCCAGCATCAAAAACCTTAAAATTTTGTTATTGGTTATAGTTAGGCTTAGCTCCATCTACACCTATTTGCTTACTAAAATATGCTCCATTTTTAAATACATCACCTACCGAATAAAATTTCCATAAACCTTTCTCTCCTTTTCTCCATGTTACCTCTTTGTTCCCAACATCATTCGGAACGACGAAATAATTGGCCTCACTCTTGATGATGGGGCTCATGCTACCACCGATGGCGTATTGCTCCCACACTTGGTAGAAATTGTTCGCTACGTGTGCATATCCATGGCGTACTCTACAATGTAATTTAATATATAACAATTTCAGATAATTCATGTAAATATGCATTAAAAAACATGGAGCTCACCAATCCATAATTATTATTTACCTTGGCATTTTTTGGTTGCACTTAGGTCCGAAATGGTTGAAAATGACAGTGACCTTCATGTTTTTATCTCTCAAATGGCCATCGTCGTGTCCGAGTAGCATAACTTTGTCTTGGTTCCTAAACCAGTTGTTCGACACGGTGATGTTGGCGGAACCACGAGTGACATTGAGGAGGCTGTGATCGACCCACACTTTCCTTGCGGTGACCAATCTTATAGCGTCCCAATCCATTTGGCCTAAAGGGATCACCTTCGCATTTGGACCCATCACAGTGCTAGGTGGTTGGGCCTTACAATGGTGGATGCGAAGCCCATGGATGATTATATCGGTCGCTTGGTACACCAACAGGCACCCAGCGCAGTTATGTGGACATCGACGCCACGACCATCGATGGTAGTGAAGCTGCTTAAAAGAAGTGGTCTTTGGAGTGTGATGGTCACGTTATTTTTTGAATGTGACCCATACTTTTCCTTTGATCATTGTGGTTCCATAACGAAGTGTCCCTGATTTAGGACTCAAAGGGTCATCGAAAGGATCAGTAACCTCGAATTTCATGACGTCTTTACCAATGTTGTTGATCATTTTTCCAGCAAAACCGACGGAGCATTTGGCCAATTGTTGTCGTTGACTCTGCCAAAGAGGGTTCTGTAAGCACACATTTTGCTTGGGCTAACATAAACCAGACTCAAAATAAAAAATAATAGAAAGTCTATTTTTACAGGGCCCACTTACACCCCAACTAGACCTATTATCGAGATGGTCCAAAGGAGCCCAAACGAAGACAGGAAAATTTAGGGTTTCCTGAAACCCTCGCGCCGCAAGCAGGAGTCCAGCGCAATCGACGCAAGCTTCACCGCTAGCCAGATCCCAAACGTCGCGCTGCGATCGTCGTCTCCATTAGGCCTCTGCCATGCCACTGGGTCATGCCGCAGTTAGAGTGCCTGGTCATCACTGCAAGATCTCCGTTTTCTCCTGCACAAAAAGAAAGAAAATCGACAGCAAATATGGACCGATTTCTTTCCTTTTTATTTTTTCATTTTAAAGGTTATAAAACCCCACCAAAAAATCTGTAAGGGGGACAGAAAAAGAAATACGGAGACAGATCCAGAGAAAAAATACACACAATACACATATTAAGAGAGATATACGAAAATACAATACAATAATAAAGAAAACCGAGCCAAGGTTTTGCTTCATTTTATTTTTATTTTATTTCTGAATACTGTTATTCTATTTCGTTTTATTATTATTATTTTTTAACAATATAATATATATATATGTTAAAGTGTAAAAAAAAGAGCGAAAAAACTAACCCTTTTGGAGGCCGACGACGGCGGCGCATGGCGGCGTGCCATACCGGAGCATTCGTCGAAAATCGCAGAGAGCTGGGCTCTCTAAAGCTCTCTCTTTCCTTTTTTTTTAAAGTAACTGATAAATAATTTTTTTTGAAGGAAATATGACTTTTATAGCCTATTGAAATGGCGCCGTTTTGGGCACCCCCTTTAAGCCTAAAAGGACGTCATTTTATGGGCTGACCCAGTCTCAGGATCCGCGTGTTTTTGATGGAGGGGCTAATTCCACATTTAGCCCCTCCGCTTTTCTACTGTTTTATAATTAAATTTATTTTATTCCCAATTTTGCCCCATAATTTTTCATCTGTTTTAATTTGGTCTGCATTCAAACGGCACCGTTCCAGGGAGTGGGTTATTTTCCTTTTCGATCCCTCTATGATGCGCACGTGTTACAATCCGATCCTTTCCTCTTTATTTATTTTCTATTTTGCCCCAGATTCTTGTTTTTAAATTCAATTTCATCCTTTTTTTCATTTCCTTTATAATTTTCATTATTTTATTAGTAATTTTATTATCATTATTATTATTATTATCATTATTTTTAACATTAATATTCTTTTTTTATTATTTATTACTTATATTATGTAAATTAGCATATTATTTATTGATTATTTTTATTACATGTTATTTTAATATATTATTTAATATATTCTATATTTTTAATATTTTGTATATTATATATTATTTTAGAAATTTTTATTTTATCTCAAAATCATTTATATTTTATAATATATTATTTATTTTAAACTGAGTTTTATATGTATTAGAGTATTGTAAATATATTTTTATAAATTATTTATTTATTTTAAAATATATTTTTCTTTTGCTTTTTTCAACATATTTGTATACATTTTTTACATATATTTTTTGTTATATATATTTGCATGAAAGGTTTAATATGGCATATGAAATTTTCATGTTTATTAAGTTTTGTCATTTTGATATTTATTATTATTATTTTGTGTTTATATGTATTTTACCATTTGTTTATGATTGCCTTAATGTGTTTATTTTTTTTAATGGATATTTTATATTTTTATGGTTTGTATTAATGTGATATTTTTGTAGGATCATCATTTTAAAATAAAAATGCATTTTGCAAAATCACTATACTTTATTTAAATGTTTTTTTTAAAGGCAATGTTTTGGTATTTAGAAATTCGGGAAATAGTGCCCAATCGTGCTGGTTGCGATTTTCCGTTTGGCTAAGTAATTAAATATCCTCTTAACAAGTTTTATACATTATGAGATGACTTAAATTACAAGGGTTTAAAAAATGTCATGTCCAATCGTGCTGGATGTGATGTTTATATTCTTTCGGAATAAAGAAATCTCAAGTTTTAAATAATAAAAAAAACTCATTCTTGAGAATTCAAAACGTTGTATCCTAACTTATTAGGTGTGATGTTTGTGTCTCAAGGTAAGGAATTTTCTAAAAATGCACCTACCTTTAGAGTTATAAAATGCTGTATCCTAACTTATTGGGTGTAGTATTTTTATTTCTTTAAAATAGGTATCCTTTTAATAAGGGAAAATATTTTAAATTTTTTAAATTTCAAACATTTGGACATGATTTTATCAATTAGGTACCAATTTTGGGCGTTATGAGGGTGCTAACCCTTCCTCGTACGTAACCGACTCCCGAACCCATTTTCTTGTTTTGTACAGACCAAAATTAAATGTTTTAAAATAAAACGTTTTACATGGTGATCCAATCACACCTAAGTAAAAAAGGATTGGTGGCGATTCCCGTTTTTGTTTTCAAAGTCGATCCTCATTTTCTAAACCCGATTTTAAAATGGTTTCGATAGCATGGCGACTCCACTGGGGACTTAGAGAGTCAAGCCGTAAAATTGATAATTTCATGTCCTTTTGTTCGAATATAAAAGTTTGATTTTAAAAATATGATCCTTTTATGTGATTTTAAAATATATCTCTTTGCATTGCACTGCATGACCGTCATGGTCACATCCTTAAGTGGGAGTGAGAAGCTATGCCTTCGTGAGGTCTTCACCTCTGCATGGGCTAGTGGATTACTTCCGGAATACATATGTACCTATGTCTTCGTGAAGTTTTCACTCCTGCATGGCCATAGGGAAATGTATTCCCCTGAATCGAACTCGATCCATATGAGCCTATAATGGCTGAGGATTGAGGAATCTGCTGGTTCGGGTACCTCAACTTTAGAACTAAACCACATATAGTGAAAACACAAAGGCTTACCCTAAGATAGAACCATGTCAAACCCTAGTGGTTATCCTGATAGGTTCTATGTTATTTATTTTTCCTATGCTAATAGGTTTTCTTTTGTTTTGATTGCATTGCATTCATATCATAGAAAAGAGGTGTTGATTTCTAATTCGATTTCTAAATAGAAAAGTTTGTCATAAGAGGACGGGTTTTTTGATAAAGTGGATTATAGTACAGTCTTGTCCGAATATAGTCTAAGTGAACACAATAAGAGAAGACTGATAGCCGGCGAAGGAATACAAGACTTTATTACCCAAGGATTCAAGCTGACAAAGAAAAATCAAGAATCACCACGCCTCGACCTTCTTGAAGAAGCTAACGAGTATTATGGAGCAGTGAGTCGCGTCCCAGATCAAGCAAAAAAGAGTTAGATGAGGCATCTATTAGAGGACTTGACTTTTGCGAAGAAGGGATTCATGTCTTCACTTGGACTATGAGGATAAGGTCGTGTATGCGATCCGTTTTATGTAAAGACATTTGTCTTCTAGAAAAGTTTTTCTAGTGTAACTGAATTCAGAATCAACGCCTCTCTTTCTTTGCATTCATGCATTTGCATTACATAACATCATATGCATTTAAATTTATAGAGAGAGTCTAATTAGTTTAAATTATAGGAGAGAGAGAAAGAAAATTGAAGCTGAACACCCTTACGGTATACGAGCAAAGTCAAGGAAAATGGACCAAAGGATGGAACAATTCCAGAGAGAACTACAAGACCAGATGCAAGAGCAGATGGCAAAACTCCAGCAAGAGATGAAAGACCAGATTTTGGAGGCCCAAAAGAACATGATGGCTCAAATGACCCAGATGATGAGTGGGATAATGGAAAAGGGAAAGGGTTCCCTAGTTAATGCTGAAGATAACAAAGACTTTCCTAGGGGATTCACTCCACCACATGTACAAACACAGCCTGAAGAATATCTCTAAAGGCCACCTATCATGATTAGGCCTCAGTAGGGGCAAGCTGATCCTAGACCATCCATGAACTTTCAAGTGGGCTCGGGATCTAACTCAAGAGATAACCCTGCCAACCCCGTTATCCCTTATTTGGACATAAAAGAAAGGAAGGGAATCAGAATTGAATCTTCAGGGAAGTTGGAGGATCGCTGTAGGTGGTTAGAAGAAAAGTTCCAAGCTTTGGAAAATGCTGACCATCATCATGGTATTGACGTTAAGGACTTGAGTCGGCCCCTAATCTGGTACTTCCTCATAAATTCAAGATGCCAGAATTCGAGAAATACAATAGAACTTCTTGCCCTGAAGCTCACATCACTATGTTCTGTAGACGTATGACAGGCTATGTGAACAATGATCAACTTCTGATTCATTGTTTCCAAGATAGTTTGACGGGTGCAGCGTCTAAGTGGTACAACCAACTCAGTCGTGCTAACATTAGCTCCTGGAGGGACTTGGCCCAAGCCTTCATGAGACAGTATAATCACGTCACAGATATGACGCTTGACCGAATCATGTTGCAAAACATGGAAAAGAAATCAAATGAAAGTTTCAAGCAATATGCGCAAAGATGGAGAGAGGTCGCCATGCAATTTCAGCCACCACTCCTAGAAAAGGAGACTACAATGCCCTTCAGTAATACCTTGAAGGCTCCATTCATCACTCATATGATAGGAAGTACCACCAAGAGCTTTGCAAATATAGTGATGGCAGGAGAGATGATTGAAAATGCCATAAGAGGTGGCAAGATTGAAGCAGGGGAAACCATTAAAAGGTCTGCTCCTAGGAAAAGGGATGACGAGGTGAATAATACGAGTACATACAACAAAGGTACTCAAAAGTAATTACTATTAACCAGCCCAAGGTGATCACTGCTAGGCAACAAGGATCGGTGAGACAAGAATCAGGCACAAGGAAAAACTCTGAAAAGCTCCAATTTACGCCAATCCCAATGACGTATAAGGAGCTATATCAACATTTGTTTGACGCACACGTGGTGTCCCCATTTTATTTGAAACCGTTGCAACCTCCATTTCCAAAAAGGTATAAAGAGAATTCCTAATGCGAGTACTATGCGGGAATAAAGGGCCATTCAATTAAAAATTGCACTACGTTTAAAAAGCTGGTTGAAAAGCTCATCAAAATGGGAGTTGTGGAAGTCGATGAGTTATCAAAATCTAATCACTTTGACGAGGCAGTAAATGTGATTGTTGAAGGAGGAGACAAGAAAGTTGCGACTCATTGAAGAAATCAAAAGCGGAGAAGGAACCGGGGAACGAAGTTTCCAAGCTCTTACGTACTTGGAATATTTTGAATAATGGGACTGTGGAAGAGATCCCTATATTTTTATAACTGATCTAGAGTAATATTCAAAACATGCTTATTGCTTTAAGCCTAAGGGCAACAAGAACTCTTTTGTGAAATAGGCTTATGTTCAAAATTTTATTTCAATAAAATGCATTTGTTTGAGCATATATTCTTTCTATTTTATACTATATATTTTTTTATTCTTTATTCATGACCATACCAATAATCATCCTTAGAATCATTTATTCTTTGGATTTGTTCGCCTTCGTACCAAGGTACCCAGATATCAATGTCATGAGCAACGTTGTTACTGGCTCTCTTTTTGAACAAGATATAAGTTTAGGGGATCTCAGGATTTTGAAGCTGACAAAAATTGTGACATGTCTTCTGACTTGTTAAGAATGGTTTAACAAGATGGAAAAGACCTTACTCTACAAAAGGGTCATAAGATATTGCGAGCCTAGAAAGGGGTAAAGATCGAAGCTCACCACAAAAATAAGGCGAGACATTATTGAGTTATCTTCGAGAATTCAAAGATGTTTTCGCACGAAATAAGAGGATGGGGTACTGCTGGTCTACCATAGAAGAAGATTGCATCAGTCATACCGTAAATGCTGAATTAAAGAAAATGAGATTCACGTGACTTTTCCTTATGTGGGGTATGGATATTATCGGTCCGATCTTGTCAAATGCTTCAAGTTGTCATCGATATCGATCTATTGTAGTGGTCCTCGTTTACTTCACTAAGAGGGTGGAAGTAGATTCATATGCCAATGTTACGAGGTCGAGGTCATTAAATTTCAAAAAAAAAAATCAAAAATCAAAAAATCAAAAAAATAAAGAAGAGAGGAAAATATCATATGCTAGCAGAATGCCGTAAGGGATCACATTTAAATAACTGTACAAAGTCAAAGTTTACAGTTTGTCTAAAAAATAGGCAGCATATCGCAGTGCAACAAAAGTTGCCAAGGAAAAAAATGAAAAATGGTTAAGACTTGTAAGGATTGGCATAATAAGCTATCATTTACCCTCTTTCTTATTGAACATCGGCCAAAACTTTTGCTGGGGCAACATCTTATCCATTATGGAACTGAAGTGTTTTGTTAATCGGACCTAATCGAAGGAAAGGTTAAAGGTTAACCATCACGATCAGATGATGCAAGATAAAAAGGTTCATCCTAGAGAATTCCACAAGGGAACCTGTTGTTGAAAAAGACCTTTCTTCTATAAAACGATTTTAGAAGAAAGCAGATGCCAAATAAGACCTGTTCTGGAAGGGCATTGATATTGACTGAGATGAATGGAAAAAACTTGGATTTTACCTGAAAAGGGAAGGGTCAAGGTAAAAACCCGCAAAAGGCGCATTGAGCTCAAATTCATCCAAAAAAAAAAGAAAAGAAAAAGAAATTAAAAAAATTAAAAAAAAAAAGAAGAAGAAAAAAGAAGAAAAGGAGAGGCCAAGGCGAAAACCCGCAAAGGGCGCTTCGAAACCAAAGGGGCTTTGAGTTGAAAACCCGAAAAAGGCTGCTCAAATTTTGAATAAAAGTGGGGCATACAGTAGTCTTGCTACGTCTGAATTAGCAATGAGGAAGTATGTTACGTCTTGGGGCATTGACAAAGTACTCCGGATCCCCTAAAACACATATTGAGTTTAAAATGGTCCTCAAGAAGTTGGAACAAAGAAGATCAGGATCCGATATCTGGGGCACCTAACATCTATCTTACCCATTTTTGAATTCCTATTCTTTGATTGCTTTATTCTTTTTGAGATACACTCAAATCAATTTTCTTTTATTGCTTGGGCTATCTTTGATTAAATTATTTTTCTGAGTTATGCTTGAATAATTTCTTTTTCGTCCATTTTTGTTCTTTTTCAAGCATTTATATTGAAATAACGATTAATGGACTAATAACACTTTTATAAAAGGAGTTTCGCGTTTTACTCTAGAAGCTTTTGAATAATATGAGGAATCTGAAACATGACTATTGTTCAGAACTCACCAAGCCTAAGGGCTGGAAACATTGGAAAATGATTATCTCTTCAAATTCTCATTGGATAAGACAATTTCGTTGGTGATACCATATCGGCAAATGACGAACAAGGTCAATCCAAATGTAAAAGGGGATCATTGTCGGGATACCCTGCATCCATTCAGACACATACATCTGGTCATGGTGTAACAGGTTCTGTACCTTTGAATGGTAACAGAAATATGAAAGAAACCAAATGTCATTCCCCTGAAGTTGTAGCGGGGCAAGCTTGTTGAGCTGAATGATGGTCTCTTTGAGTTTTCTGTCTAAGATACCAACTGAACAAGAAAGCATGGTAGCGCATCAGTGATAGAACCTTGATGAACTATGA
Source organism: Gossypium rotundifolium (assembly GCA_025506655.1). NCBI lineage: Eukaryota > Viridiplantae > Streptophyta > Magnoliopsida > Malvales > Malvaceae > Gossypium > Gossypium rotundifolium. The sequence goes on from CP106727.1 coordinate 12,248,732, forward strand.
GCAATGACAACCCATAGAGATCATTCTCTCATTTAAAATTAAGAGCATTTGATTCATGCCGATCATTGTGTCCTAACCATTGTATAAAAAAAAATTCATGACATCCTGCATTCATGCAAATGCCATCCCTAATATCATTTAGTTAGGAGCATCGGATTCATTCCAATCATACGTCCTAATCATCATTCTCATGACATTTTGCATTCATGCAAAATTCATCCATAATACATTTAGGTTTATAGGATATGTCCCTCAGAGGACGATATAGCAAACCAAAAAGTTCATATTTTGTTCCCTAGAGATGGTAGTGGAGCAGACTGAAGATTGAAGTCTTCCTAAATGTAACACCTCAAACCTAGCCTAAACACCACGACCGGATCTGGTATGTCACTAAGGAAATTTTTGTAAAACAAATCGTGTTGTCAGAAAGCCCAAATGTAATTTATATAAAATATGCCTTTATGAATAAAACCCAAACTTAATTACATGCCTTAGTTTAATTAAAATAAATGTTTGAATAACTAAAAATAATTTATCCTATAATAAAACAAGATATAAACTAGTGGCCCATGGCCTTATTACAATGAGGTTTAAAATCCATTAAATAAAACATAATATAAAAATAATTAACTTGAGTCTTTTTCCCGGATCCACATATTCTTTTGCATGGCCACCTTGCGCTCCTCTCCAGCCCGGTCCATTGCACTAATTGTCACCTGAAAGGTTAGATTAATTTGGGTGAGTCGCGAGACTCAGTGTGCAACCCTCATGCACCACTAAATTTGGGCCTCATAAAACATAACAACAATTTCATTTACATGGATAACAAGTAATATGCAAAGCCCAACCCATTTGCTTAGGTTTCCATCCGCTACATGCCCCCGTACCAACCAACACACCATTGGGGATTTCTATAATCAACCTACACCGCTACACTCCAAGATGACAGTCATGCTGCTCATCAACATATATTGGCTGAAGCTCGTATAATAAATCATGGCATTAGCCGCTACAGTAAATCACGGTAAAAATCGCTACACATATACATATACATATACTTCCTCCTTTCATCACCCAACCCATGCAAACATGTACAATAATTTAAAAACATGTACAACAATTTACTTATAACATATAATCAGATTATTTACTAACCTGAGGGTCCGCTGTTTAAATCTGAGATTTCGGCTTTTAACATATACAACTTATGAACATATATATATAATTAATCAGATCTAGTCGGTGGGGAAGTATTACACACAATGCACAAGCCCATTAATATCTTACCATAACATTCTAAGTGCTACATGCATCTCAAAAATTTTAAACGTTCCCATTCTCAAGGCCTATTGGGCCCAATTCTACTAGGCCTAATTTCAGGATGTTACACTGAAGATAGTAAGGAAGCAAACCAAAAGGTTCAGATTTTGTTCCCTAGAGATGGTAGTGGAGCAGACTGAAGATTGAAGTCTTCCCGAAGATAGTAAGGAAGCAAAGCAAAAGGTTCAGATTTTGTTCCCTAGAGATATTAGTGGAGCAGACTGAAGATTGAAGTCTTCCTGAAGATAGTAAGGAAGCAAACCAAAAGGTTCAGATTTTGTTCCCTAGAGATATTAGTGGAGCAGACTGAAGATTGAAGTCTTCCTGAAGATAGTAAGGAAGCAAACCAAAAGGTTCAGATTTTGTTCCTTAGAGATGGTAGTGGAGTAGACTGAAGATTGAAGTCTTCCCGAAGATAGTAAGGAAGCAAAGCAAAAGGTTCAGATTTTGTTCCCTAGAGATATTAGTGGAGCAGACTGAAGATTGAAGTCTTCCTGAAGATAGTAAGGAAACAAACCAAAAGGTTTAGATTTTGTTCCCTAGAGATGTTAGTGGAGCAGACTAAAGATTGAAATCTTCCTGAAGATAGTAAGGAAGCAAACCAAAAGGTTCAGATTTTGTTCCCTAGAGATGTTGGTGGAGCAGACTAAAGATTGAAGTCTTCTTGAAGAAAGTAAGGAAGCAAAACAAAAAGTTCAGATTTTGCTCCATAGAGATAGTAGTGGAGTAAACTGATTGAAGTCTTCCTGAAAATAGTAAGGAAGCAAAGCAAAAGGTTCTGATTTTGTTCCCTAGAGATGTTAGTGGAGCAGACTGAAGATTGAAGTCTTCCTGAAGATAATAAGAAAGCAAACCAAAAGGTTCAGATTTTGTTCCCTAGAGATATTAGTGGAGCAAACTGAAGAATGAACTCTTCCTGAAGATACAAGGAAGTAGATCAAAGACATCAGTCCTATCTCCCTGATCAGCAGTGGAATAGGTCAAAAATTGTAGATCTTGTCGCCCTAAGTAGTAGAGGACCAAGATCAAATGGTAAATCTTGTCTCCCTAAGCAGTAGTGGAACAGATTTAAGCCATCAATCCTATCTCCCAGACTAGCAGTGAAATATGTCAAAAATTGTAGATCTTGTCGCCCTAAGCAGTAGAGGACCGAGATCGAACGATAAATCTTGTCTCCCTAAACAGTAGTGGAACAGATTTAAAGCCACCACCCCTATCTCCCTGACCAGCAGTGGAATAGGTCAAAAATTGTAGATCTTGTCGCCCTAAGCAGTAGAGGACCAAGATCGAACGACAAATCTTGTCCCCCTAAGCAGTAGTGGAACAGATTTAACCACCAGTTTGGCATCCTCGAGTTTGCGGTGGAACAGACCGAAGATACCAATCTGGCATTCCTGAGCTTTGCAGGAAACAGATTGAAAATGACAGATCTGATGATTCCCGAATTTGTAGGAAGCAGATCGAAGACATCAGTCTGGTGATCCCTGAGTTTGCAGGTATCAGATTGAAAATATTAGATTTGGTCTCCCTGAGTTTGCAATAGAACAGACCAGAAATACCAATTTGGCACCCCTGAGTTTGCAGGGATCAGATTGAAAATATCAGATCTGATCTCCCTGAGTTTGCAGTGGAGCAAATCAAAAGATAATGGATACTGCCTTCATGAAGTTGAAGCTATCAAACTTACTGAAATCAAGATGAAATTCCAATACCTGTGAAGTTGCAGTGGATTTGGAGTCATTTGAAGAAAGCATGGATCAAGAAGTCGAAGCTTGGCCAAGACCGGGCAAAATTAGTCCTTTTATAGTCTTTGCTCTATTCTTGTTTCACAATAATAAGCAAAGAGGGGTAGCTGTAAGCACACATTTTGCTCGGGCTAACATAAACCAGACTCAAAATAAAAAATAATAAAAAGTCCATTTTTACAGGGCCCACTTACACCCCAACTAGGCCTATTATCGAGATGGTCCAAAGGAGCCCAAACAAAGTCAGGAAAATTTAGGGTTTCCTGAAACCCTCACACCGCAAGCAGGAGTCCAGCGCAATCGACGCAAGCTTCACCGCCAGCGAGACCCCAAATGTCACGCCGCAATCGTCGTCTCCATTAGACCTCGGCCATGCCACTAGGTCACGCCGCAGTTAGAGTGCCTGGTCATCACCGCGAGATCTCCATTTTCTCCTGCACAAAAAGAAAGAAAATCGACAGCAAATATGGACCGATTTCTTTCCTTTTTATTTTTTCATTTTAAGGGTTATAAAACCCCACCAAAAAATCTGTAAGGGGGATAGAAAAAGAAATACAGAGACAGATCCAGAGAAAAAATACACACAATACACATATTAAAAGAGATATACGAAAATACAATACAATAAAAAAGAAAATCCAGCCAAGGTTTTGCTTTATTTTATTTCTATTTTATTTCTGAATACTGTTATTCTATTTCATTTTATTATTATTATTTTTAACAATATATAATATATATATATGTTAAAGTTGAAAAAAAAAATAGCGAAAAAACTAACCCTTTTGGAACTTTGGCCACCACACGCGGTGGCCGGCTATGGCGGCGTACGGCGGCATGCCATACCGGAGCATTCGTCGGAAATCGTAAAGAGCTGGGCTCTCTGAAGCTCTCTCTTTCCTTTTATTTTAAAGTAACTGATAAATGATTTTTTTTTTTTGAAGGAAATATGGCTTTTATAGCCTATTGAAACGGCGCCGTTTTGGGCACCCCCTTTACGCCTAAAATGACGTCGTTTTCTGGGCTGACCCGCGCTTCGACCCGACCCAGTCTCAGGATCCGCGTGTTTTCGATGGAGGGGCTAATTTCACATTTAGCCCCTCCGCTTTTCTACTGTTTTATAATTAAATTTATTTTATTCTCAATTTTGCCCCATAATTTTTCATCTGTTTTAATTTGGTCTGCATTCAAACGGCACCATTCCAGAGAGTGGGTTATTTTTCGTTTCGATCCCTCTATGATGCGCGCGCGTTACAATCCAATCCTTTCCTCTTTATTTATTTTCTATTTTGCCCCAGATTCTTGTTTTTAAATTCAATTTCGTTCTTTTTTCATTTCCTTTATAATTTTCATTATTTTATTAGTAATTTTATTATCATTATTATTATTATCGTTATTTTTAACATTAATATTCCTTTTTATTATTTATTACTTATATTATGTAAATTAGCATATTATTTATTGATTATTTTTATTACATGTTATTTTAATATATTATTTAATATATTCTATATTTTTAATATTTTGTATATTATATATTATTTTAGAAATTTTTATTTTGTCTCAAAATCATTTATATTTTATAATATATTATTTATTTTTAAATTGAGTTTTATATATATTAGAATATTATAAATATATTTTATAAATTATTTATTTATTTTAAAATATATTTTCTTTTGCTTTTTTTCAACATATTTGTATACATTTATTATTTGTTATATATATTTGCATGAAAGGTTTAATATGGCATGTGAAATTTTCATGTTTATTAAGTTTTGTTATTTTGATATTTATTATTATTATTTTGTGTTTATATGTATTTTACCATTTGTTTATGATTGCCTTAATGTGTTTATTTTTTTAATGGATATTTTATATTTTATGGTTTGTATTAATGTGATATTTTTGTAGGATCATCATTTTAAAATAAAACGATTTTGCAAAATCACTTTTTTTTTTTAAAAAAAAAGGCAATGTTTTGGTATTTAGAAATTCGGGAAATAGTGTCCAATCGTGCTGGTTACGATTTTTCGTTTGGCTAAGTAATTAAATATCCTCTTAACAAGTTTTATAAATTATGAGATGACTTAAATTACGAGGGTTTAAAAAATGTCATGTTCAATCGTGCTGGATGTGATGTTTATATTCTTTCGGAATAAAGAAATCTCAAGTTTTAAATAATAATAAAAAAACTCATTCTTGAGAATTCAAAACGTTGTATCCTAACTTATTGGGTGTGATGTTTGTGTCTCAAGGTAAGGAATTTTCTAAAAATGCACCTAGCTTCAAAGTTATAAAATGTTGTATCCTAACTTATTGGGTGTAGTATTTTTATTTCTTTGAAATAGGTAAGTCTTGGTTTTCCTTTAAATAAGGGAAAATATTTTAAATTTTTTAAATTTCAAACATTTGGACATGATTTTATCAATTAGGTACCAATTTTGGGCGTTATGAGGGTGCTAACCCTTCCTCATACGTAACCGACTCCCGAACCTATTTTCTTGTTTTACACGGACCAAAATTAAATGTTTTAAAATAAAACGTTTTACAAGGTGATCCAATCACACCTAAGTAAAAAAGGATTGGTGAAGACTCCCGTTTTTGTTTTCAAAGTCGATCCTCATTTTCTAAACTCGATTTTAAAATGGTTTCGACAGGTTCCCTCTCCAACATTTATCGATTACATTCATATTAGCCAAACTCAAACTAGGGCTTGCCATTAGAATGACCATTAAAAGGCCAATGTGAAGCAACATGATAATGTTGTAGCCATTGTTGTACTCATTTTTTGAGTGGAAGATGGAAGAATAATAAGAGATTATTGATGGATTTATACTGCAAAATAAAAATAAAAAAATCACCAATTTTGAGAGTTCAAAAATTTGTTCACAATGTTACAAGGTGAATGTTATTGTTGTTTTTATCGGATGCAAATACTTTAGGCTACTTTGTTAGTAACTAACTTGTTTCTTTGTTGAGACAAAAAATTCTTCATTTGTTTATTTTTAGTCAGTTTTTACTAGTGGTCATTGTACTAAGCATAAGTTGTGTATTTAATTCCTATAATGAGAATATTCTAATTTGGTCAATTAGGCTCTATTATTTTAGAATTTTAAAATTTCAATCATGGACCAAATGGTAGACATTAAATTCATTAAGTTATATTTTACTATTTCTTAAATTGTTTGTGACAAATAGATTATTACAAGTACAATATCATGTCAATTTGTTATTTTCACATAATACCCATAAACATGTCACAAATGGATTTAACAACTACTGCTTTCAATTAGGATTGAAATTTAAATATTCAAAAGTATAGAGACTAAAATGATTAAATTGGATAATAATATTTAAAATATCCAAGATAAAAAAAATCCAGCTTGGATTTATATTCGCAATTTTAACAGGAGTGTTCAAATTAATGAAATTATGTAATGTGAGTGTCTAAATTGCAATTTTTTTTTTTTAAAAATCCACATTAATCTTCTATGATGTGCATGATCCATGCTAATTTAATATAAATTAAGAAATAGTAGTGGCGGTAAGATTAATATTATGGTTGCATGATCAGTTTTGGACTTAATATAGATTTCACTTGGTACCTGCTCAAGCTTAACCTCCCATTGCCACTGTAACCAAAGGCAAATTTGTTGTGATAGGTAGAGGATTTGGTCCCAATATTTGAAAATTTTCAATTTATCCTCTTTATAAATCGAGAAATTATAAATTAATATATATAGTGAAATTGTACTTTAACCTTTAAAAAAATGAAAATTTTGTAAAACAATCCTTTTACAAATAAAAAATTATAAATTAATATATAATAAAATTGCACTTTAACCTCCCTAAAAATGTAAAAAAAAGTTATTTAATTACTTTAGAAATGATGAAATTATAAATTAATGCATAATAAACTTATATTTTGGATCTATGAATAATTATAATTAAATTTTCAACTTATTAATTTTTTTTTCGAATTTGCCATTGGTTGTGGCTATAACTACATATTAACGTGCCGTACCAATGAACAAATATGTCCCCCACTTAAGTAGCGCCTCGCTACTATCACTCTCGAGAATTACCTGACTTTACTCCAAACTAGAGTTGTTCATGGTTGGGTTGGGCCAACCCGAAAAATGAGAGGGTTTGTGCAAAAAATTGGTTCGAAAAATGGGCTTGGGCAAAAAAAAAAGACCCGTTTAGAAAATGAGATAGGCCTCGGGTAAGGTTTTTGGCCCAGACCCAACCCAACCCAAATTTTCAAAAAAAAAAAAATGCTATTTTCCCATGTTTTATTGTTGTTTTCCCACAACTTTGCTACCATTTCACTACTATATTACTACTATTTTGTTGTTAATGTTTGGGTATTGTATGACACTTGTTTTATTGTTAATTTTGCTACTATTTTAGAGTCATTTGCTTGTTAAGTTGCATTTATCTTAGTATTGTTTAAGTATAAAGACTTTTTTAACTCATTTTCCATTTGTTAGAAAATATTTATTTTAATATTTTTAATGTATTTGGTGTATTATATTTTTAAATTTTTATATAAAAAATAAAATTAAAAAAAAATAGGTCAAGCCAGACCAAGCTTGAGTTTTAACATTTTTATCTGGACCAAATTTGAACAAAAAAATCTAAGTTAATTTTTAGGGATCCAGCCCAAACCTAAAATTTTGTTAGTCCCAGCCAAGTACAACTCTTCTCCAAACTACTTCCAATCCATCAAACACTGCCTACAATTTTAAATGGAGAACAATGTGATGCCAAAATCTTGCTAAACCCAATAATTGAAAATTTAGTGATATATATATATAAACGTGAATAGTTGATTTCAAAATAACTTATGAATTTACATAAAGCACAATAATTGAATTTTAACAAATTAAAATAAGAGTACTTCTTTGTGGATTTCTATAAAATATTCATTTATTATTTACAAAACAAAATAGACACACATATATGAATATTAATATGATAATAATATCCCCCTTCTCTTGTACAAATATTCACCCTGTTTTTTACATCAAACAAAATATAAGTAAAGCATTATCATTTACTTTACAATTTAGTGGGAAGAGTGTTGACGTCACAACTCGAATCCTACTCTTTGAGAAGCCAACACAAATTACTTTGAACATATTAAACTTCTGGAGCATCGTAAAACACCAGATTCACTTGTCAATTCCTTAACAGATCCAGCATTGACAACTTTAAAATTTTGTTCTTGGTTATAGTTAGGCTTAGCTCCACCTACACCTGTTTGCTTACTAAAAGATGCTACATTTTTAAATACATCCCCTACTGAATAAAATTTCCATAAACCTTTCTCTCCTTTTCTCCATGTTACCTTTTTGTTCCCAACATCATTAGGAGCGATGAAAAAATTGGCTTCACTCTTGATGCTAGGGCTCATGCTACCACCAATGGCGTATTGTTCCCACCCTTGGTAGAAATTATTCGCTACGTGTGCATATCCATGGCGAACTCTACAATATAATTTAATATATAACAATTTCAGATAATTCATGTAAATATGCATTAAAAAACATGGAGCTCGCCGATCCATATTTATTATTTACCTTGGCATTCTTTGGTTGCAGTTAGGTCCGAAATGGTTGAAAATGACAGTGACCTTCATGTTTTTGTCTCTCAAATGACCATCGTCGTGTCCAAGGAGCATAATTTTGTCTTGGTTCCTAAACTAGTTGTTCGACACGGTGATGTTGGTGGAACCGCGAGTGGCATCGAGAAGGCCGTCTTGGCACTCATACAATGTGTTATGATCGATCCACACTTTTCTTGCGGTGACCAATCTTATAGCGTCTCCATCCATTTGGCCTAAAGGGATCACCTTCGCATTTGGACCCATCACAGTGCTAGGTGGTTGGGCCTTGCAATGGTGGATGCAAAGCCCATGGATGATTATATCGGTCACTTGGTACACCAACAGGCACCTAGCACCAGTTACATGGACATCAACATCACGACCGTCGATGGTAGTGAAGCTGCTTAAAAGAAGTGGTCTTTGGAGCGTGATGGTCATGCTATTTTTGAATGTGATCCATACTTTTCCTTTGATCATTGTGGTTCCATAACGAAGGGTCCCTGATTTAGGATTCAAAGGGTCGTCGGAAGGATCAGTAACCTTGTATTTCACGACATCTTTACCAATGTTGTTGATCATTTTGCCGGAAAAACCGATGGAGCATTTGGCCAATTGTTGCCATTGACTCCGCCAAAGAGGGTTCCTTCTCCACCATTTATCGATTACATTCATATTAGCTAAACTCAAACTAGGACTTGCCATTAGAATGGCCATGAAAACGACCAATGTGAAGCAACAAGATAATGTTGTAGCCATTGTTGTACTCTTTTCTTGAGTAGAAGATGGAATAATAAGGAGAGATTGTTGATGGTTTTATACAGCAAAAAAATTGCCGAATTTGAGAGTTAAAAAATTTGTTCATAATGTTACGAGGTGAATGTTATTATTGTTTTTATTGGATGCAAATAGTTTGGGCTGCTTTGTTAGTAACTAACTTCTTTCTTGTTGAGACAAAAAAATTGTTCATTTCTTTATTTTTAGTGAATTTTTACTAGTGGTTATTGTATTATGCATAAGTTGTGTATTTAATTCGTATATGAGTATATTCTAGTTTGGTCAATTAAGTCATGTGGTTTTAGAATTTTGAAATTTCAATCACGAACCAAATGGTAGACGTTACATTTATTATTAAGTTATATTTTGCTATTTCTAAAGTTGTACGTGACAAATAGATTATCATAAGTATAATGTCATGTCAATTCGTTATTTTCATACAATACTCATAAACATGTCACAAATGGATTTAATGACTACCCTTTGAATCAGATTGAAATTTAAATATTCAAAAGTAGAGAGACTAAAATGATTAAATTGATAATAAAGACTATTTTTATATTTTACCCTTTATGATAAAGAATAAAGAAGTTGAGCTTCATCAAATCAAATTTATCAATTCAACCAATTAAATTAAAATTGATATATAACTCAATCTGACATGTAATATAAATTAAAAATTTAAAGAACCAATGAAAGATTAAATCGATTAAAATTCGAATCTAAGTTTATTTTTAAGTTCTATAATGATTTTGAACATATAACTGATGTTGTTGGTGATTCTTTACCCCAGCAAGATGAAGATTTAGATTCAGCACATCGACAAGCTGATGCTCATGTTATCAACACTCATCCTATGATTACAAGAGGCAAATCAGGTACTGTTAAGCCAGAACTTCATGTGTATAATGCTACTAATATTCCTTTTGATCCTGCAAATGTTCATGTAGCCATGAGGTATCTACAATGGCAGCAAGCCATACATGCTGAGCTAGATGCCTTGCAAAAGAATAAATCCTGGGATTTAATTCCCTTACTAGAAAATCAAAAAGTTGTTGGCTGTCGATGGTTGTTTAAAGTTGAGAAAAGGCTAATGGCACGGTTGATCGCTATGAAGTTCAACTGGTGGCCAAGGAATATGCACAGAAAGCTGGATTTGACTATCATGATACATAGAGTCCCGTGGCAGAGACATGCACTGTTCACACTCTCATTGCTTTAGCTTTTAATCATCAATGGCAGCTGAGGCAAGGAGATGTTAACAATGCCTTCTTGAACGGGGAGCTTCTTGAGGAAGTATATATTACCCAACCCCCTAGATTTGAGCAATATGATGATACTGGCAACTCTCTAGTGTGTAGATTGAAAAAAGCTCTCTATGAGCATAAACAAGCTGATGTTTACTACTTCTGTAGCTGACCCTTCTTTGTTCATTCGAAGACATAATGATGCTTGCATATTTTGTTTAGTATATGTCGATGACATTATACTGATTGGAGATTGTTTTCACACTATTGATGAAGTTATAAGGGATTTGAATCAGGAATTTTCATTGAAAAACTTAGGAGAATTGAATTATTTCTTGGGCATCGAGGTTCATAGATAAGTCACTACTCTTCACTTGTCACAAAAGAAGTATATCACTGAGCTCTTGCAAAAAGCTGAGCCAAAAAGTTCCTAGTCTGTTTCCACTCCAATGATCACATCTCCCACCTTGTCTACTTCAGATGGTCAACCTTTATCTGCTGACAAGGTTGTGAAGTAAAAATGTATTGTTGGTGGTCTACAATATGTATGTTTGACCAGACCAGATATTAAATTTGCCGTGAATAAAATCAGTCAGTACATGCAAGCTCCAACTGATAAGCATTGGTAGGCAGTGAAGTGAGTGCTGAGAAATCTACAAGGGACATTGTATCATGGTCTTCTGTTTACACCTGCTACGCAACTTACCCTAACAACGTTTGTTGAGTCTGATTGGGGTAGTTCTATTAAGGATCGGAGATCTACTTTAGGGTTTTGCATTTATTTGGGAGGAACCCTTGTTGGTTGGTCCTCCAAGAATTAGCATCCTGTTGCTCGCTCCCCTTCAGATGTTAAGTATGGCAACATTGGAAATTCTGTTGCCGACATTGCGTGGTTTGTTTCCTTATTGTCTGAGCTTAGAGAACCAGTAATTGGAACACCAACCATCTGGTGTGAACTACAAAAATAGTATTATGCATTCTTGAATGAAACTTGTTATGCTACTTGTTATCACTGGCCCAAAATCCAAATGGATTTGGGCCGGATTCTATTAAGCTCGCATGATAATAGGTGTTTGCAGGATGGGTATCTATATTTTCCTGTGAAGCCACACATGAGATCGTGCATGGAACCACATAAATACGTATTAAGTCTAGAGTAGGATACATGTTGACATGCATGAGACCTATCTAATATATCATATTAATAAACAATACCTATATCATATAAAAGGATAATCCTCGTCATCTTAGAGGAAAAAAAAATACTCAACAAAACTTTTAATTATTAAAATAGTTAATTACAAACATATTTTTGGCATAAACTTCAATCACAAAATATATTAAATCCATTGCTATTTTTTCTACCTTAAACAAACACAAAATTATGCACAATAAAATTAAATATTTGGTTGAAATTCTTTAAAAATACTTTTAAAGTTATAACCATTTTTATATAAAAATCAATTAGGTAAACTACAGAAATAGTCACTTTTGTTTGACTCAAGTTATATTTTAGTCACTTATATTTAAAATATTATGTTTTGGTCACTTATATTATCATTTTGTTACGAAGTAGACACTCACCGTTAAGCTTCGTTACCTCCCTAACGACAATCCTACTTGGCAGTCCGAATGGGTTTTAAATGCCAACTTGGATGTCCAATTGGGATGAGAATAATTTTTTCAGTCAAGATAGAAAATAAAACTAAAAGAAAAAGAAGAAGGACTGTTTTTCTTTTCCAGTTCAAGTTGTAATTAATTTAAAAATTTTAATTAATTAAATTTATTTAATTAAAAACCCGTTCTTGTCTTAGTAAAACATCTAAGTTAGCATTTAAAACTCATTTGGACTGTCACATAGGATTGTTGTTAGAGAGGTAACGGAGCTTAATGGAAAAATGATCACTTCATAACAAAACGATAACATAAGTGACTAAAACATAACATTTTCAAACATAAATGACTAAAATGTAATATAAGATAAACAAAATGACTATTTTTACAATTTACCCAATTAATTAAATTCTATAAAATCAAAATTTTCAATAAATTGGATTTCTTGAAGGTACCAAAATATAACTTGGGTTATATTTAAATTTAATAAAAAAATTTAATATATATTTAAATCCATAAATAATTATGATTATAAACCAAACAAGCCCTTGTTATTTTGGTTTGGGCCAAGACCAAACAAGGCCTTGTTTTATGTTCCATGAAAATATGCTAAAAACCTTTTTTTTTTCTTTTTTTTTTAGACAACAAACAAACAAACAAAAAGATCTGTAATTTTTTTCGAAATAAAGAACAATTTTCCTTTTTTGCACTGTTAAAAATGACTCCTATTTTCAGTCAAATTATAGAAGTAATCTTCTAGTTAAACTCTATTTATTTGTTTCAATCAAAGACTGATTAGTTTAGATTATTTTAATATTATTTGACCTATGAGTTTAGCCTATAAATAGGTTCTTTTACAACCTTAGAAAAAACACCCATTAGATATTAAAACTCATAACACATTTATAGAATTTTTGTGTTTACGTTTTGAGGGTTTTTTGTTTTCGGGTTTTCGGGGTATAGTTTTTATCTACATCTTTTGTACTCTTCGTTCTTTTACCATTATAGTAAATTATCTTTGCCTGTGGTTTTTTATCATTTTTAGAGGAGTTTTTCCACGTTAAATTTTTATGTTCAATTTCTCAATTTTTTCTGCTATTTTTACTTGTTCGTTGCTTAATCGGGACGATCCTAACAAGTGGTATCAAGAGCTAGTTCAATGTTCATATATCAGCCCATTCAGATATGACAGCAACAAGGTTTGAAATTAAGAAGTTTGATGGTGAGACAAATTTCAATCTGTGGTAAGTTCGGATGATGGCAATTCTAGTTCAATCAGGTTTAAAAAAGGTTGTTATCGGGAAAAGGCCTGAGAATCTAAATAAAACAGAATGGGAAGAGCTTGATGAAAAGGCCTTGTCTGCAATCTAGTTGTGCCTCGTGAATACGGTATTGCAGGAGGTATTGATGGAGAAGACATCATCTGTCTTGTGGAAAAGGTTAGAAACTCTTTATGCGACTAAGTCTCTGGCTAACCGTTTAGTGTTGAAACAACGTCTATTTACATTTCGCATGAATAAAGGTGAGTTTCTTAGAGATCACATCAGTCAATTAATTACTCTTTTAAATGATTTGAAGAATGTTGAGGTTCATATTGAAGATGAAGATCAGGCTATGCTATTATTGTGCTCTTTCCCCTTTCATACAAGTCTTTCAGGGAGACCCTGATTTATGGAAGAGACAAACTCTCATTCGAAGATGTGAAGGGTCATTTGTTGAGTAGAGACAAAATCGACAATGAGCTTCATTTGGATAGCAAGGCAGATAGGCAAGCTTTTATTTTGATAGTATCAAAGAAACGAGACAAAAGGTGTCGCTATTGTAAAAAGTTAGGTCACGTCAAAGCAGATTGTTATAAACTGAGAAAGAAAAGAGCTGCTGAGAGTAACGAGGAAGATGTAGTTGATGCTAATTTGGCCGATGAAAGCGGTGATAATTTCTTGTTAGTGTCAACGAGCGATAACCCCAAGCTCACGTCCGAGTAGGTCCTAGATTCGGGATGTTTTTTCCACATGTGTCCCAATAGAGAATGGATCTCCACATACAGTTCAAGTGAAGGTGGAGTTGTGTGCATGGGAAACGATTCATCTAGTAAGGTAATTGGTATTGGTACTGTTAAAATTAGGATACACGATAGGACGAGTAGTACACTCTCAGATGTTAGGTATGTACCTGATTTACGAAAGAATCTCATCTCCTTGAGTATTTTAGACTTGAAAGGATGCATAATCAACATTGAGTCAAGCGACATTAAAGTATCTCATGGAGCTCTCGTTTTGTTAAAAGGTAAAAGAACTGCTAGTCTCTATATTCTGGAAGGTTCTACAGTGACCGTTGAAATCGGACGTCCTTCGTCCGTTTTAGAGTCGAAGCCAACTCATTTGGAGCGGAGGCAACTTGGACATAGGAGGGAAAAAGGTATGACCATTTCGTTGAAGATAGGTTCTCTTTTGGATGTAGGTTTTGAAAAGTTAGGGCACTGAGTTCATGAAAATCAAACTCGGGTTAGTTTTGATTTGGCAGTGTATAAGTCGAAGGCTAGAAGTCTTCCAGTTTCTAAGCACAGATTCAACTCAGTTAATTCCCTACATGGTTCAAGATAGGCTCATGGTGGGCTTTGGCCAAGATGGCATTGTGGAAATATGAGTCAAGGTGGAGATTTGTTAAAAATGACTCCTATTTTCAGTCAAATTATAGAAGTAATCTTCTAGTTAAACTATGTTTATTTGTTTCAATCAAACACTGATTAGTTTAGATTATTTTATTATTATTTGACCTATGAATTTAGCCTATAAATAGGCTCTTTTACAACCTTAGAAAAAACACCCATTAGATATTAGAACTCATAACACATTTATAGAATTTTTGTGTTTACGTTTTGAGGGTTCTTTGTTTTCGGGTTTTCAGGGTTTAGTTTTTATCTCCATCTTTTGTACTCTTCGTTCTTTTGCCATTATAGTAAATTATCTTTACCCGTGGTTTTTTATCCTCTTTAGAGGAGTTTTTCCACGTTAAATTTGTGTGTTCAATTTCTTAATTTTTATGCTATTTTTACTTGTTCGTTGCTTAATCGGGACGATCCTAACGTGCACAAACAAAGTTACATTTATAATTATAATAATTCATAGTTATTTGTAAGAAAAAAATGGCTTCCTCTAGTCCTCGTACAGTTGAAGAGATCTTCAGAGACTACAACGCTCGACACTCCTCTCTTGTTCGTGCTTTCACTTACGGTATTCTTTTTCTCTCTTTTTCTGTAAATCCTAATTTCCATTTTGGGTTTTATTAATTTGTTAATGGTTTTCCGTGCGGATTGGATCAGATGTAGATGATTTCTACTCGCAATGCGATCCAGGTTAGTTTAGGTATTTTAATTTCATTTTTTTTCCAGTTTTTCTATTTATGTTTGGTTGCCGAGAAAGTTGACTAGAAAATTGAGATGAAAATTCTTTTTTGCCTGTGGTGCGTTTAATTTTGGAGTTAACTAAGTAGTCGCTATGTGATGGAATTGGATTCGGTTCGATTTTGAAGCCGAATTTCCCTTAATCGTTTCAAGTTTTTTGCTTTTTCATAGGCCATTAGATTTTCATAGTTCATAAAATACATAAAAGATTACATAAATAATGGTAAATTGCATAAATAGTCATTCAATTATTAAATTTTTTTTATTTTTGGTACTAAAATAGTTTACAATTTAAGCACACGCATTATATAGTTTGATCAATTTAGTCACTCCCATAAACATTGCAGACAAAAAACACATGTGGAATTTTTTTTTTTGTAAAATGTAATAATATTTAAAAATCTCTAGCATAAAAAAAAAAATCTAGCTTGTATTTATGTTCGCAATTTTAACAGGAGTGTCCAAATTAATTATATTATGTAATGTGAGTGTCTAAATTGCATTTTTTTTAAGTCCACATTAACCATCTATGATGTGCATGACCCGTGCTAATTTAATATAAATTAAGAAATAGTAGTGGCGGTGAAATTAATGTTATGGTTGCATGATCAGTTTTAGACTTAATATAAATTTCACTTGGTACCTGCTCAAGCTTAACCTCTCATTGCCATTGTAACCAAAGGCAAATTTTTCGGAATAGGTAGAGAATTTGGTCCCAATATTTGAAAATTTTCAATTTAGCCTCTTTATAAATCGAGAAATTATAAATTAATAGATATAGTGAAATTGTACTTTAACCTTAAAAAATGAAAATTTATAAATAAAATTATAAATTAATATATAATAAAATTTCACTTTAACCTTTCTAAAAATGAAAAAAAAAGTTATTTAATCACTTTAAAAACAAAGAAATTATAAATTAACTTATATTTTGGATCTATGAAAAAATATAATTAATTTTCAAACTTGTTAAAAAAATTTCAAATTTGCCATTGGTTGTGGTTGTAACTACATATTAATGCGTCGTACCAATGAACAAACTTGTCCCCCACTTGAGCAACGCCTCGCTACTATAACTCTCGAGAATTACCTGACTTTACTCCAAACTAGAGTTGTTCATGGCTGGGTTGGGCCAACCTGAAAAATGAGAGGGTTTGTCCAAAAAATTGATTTGAAAAATGGGCTTGGGCAAAAAAAAAAAAAGATCCGTTTAGATAATGAGATAGGCATCAGGTAAGGTTTTTGGCCCAGACCCAACCCGACCCAAATTTTCAAAAACAAAAACCCTGCTATTTTTCCATGTTTTACTGTTGTTTTCCCACTATTTTACTACCATTTCACTACTATGTTACTACTATTGTAACACCCCAAAACCGACCTAGATGTTATGGTCGAATCTAGCGATGTCACAAGATAGGATGCTTGAAAACTGTGCCGTCTCGATAAAACCATTATCCATTTAAATACTTTTCTTTATCTCTTGTTAGCTTGAAACTCATGTTACTCATTTAGTCGGTGGTTTCAAAATGTTATTCGTTGCAGAAGCTTTTAAAATAGTTTAAGTAATAGTGTATTTCTTGATAAAACATTAGTTTCTTTTGAAAACCAAGGTTTCCTACGACTAGCAATTCAAAATCCATAAAGTAAAGAAAAAAAAAAAACCCAAAACCAAACAAAAGTCCAAATTAACAAATAAAAATAATATAAGAAATAAAACCAAGAATCATATTTAAATCCATAACAGTCCAAAACCGTGGTCACCGTTGAGTGCTCCGCTGCACCAATCCGTCTAGATTTGGGGATTACCTGTGCACATTTAAACAAAAGGGTGAGTTTTCGTAAACTCAATGTGTAATCCCACAGAAAACAAACAATAGCAAATCACAGTGCACAGTTACAATAATCCTCAGCCTAATCCCTTTTCAGTATCAATATCAGTTTGGGCCTTAGCCCATCTCAGTATCAGTATTAGTCATGCAGTTTTCAGTAACAAAGTCCTACCCAACCTGTAACACCCCCTACCCGTATCCGTTGCTGGAATAGGGTACGAGGCATTATCGGAGTTTACTGAACATTTTCAAACAATTCCGAGTCATTTATTATTCATATTCTAAAAATAATCATATCGTCCCTTTATTGGGCCCTTGAAGCCTAAAACATACATTAGTAACATACATGCCTATATGGTTCGGGGACACGCCTGTATGGTCAAGCCGTGCGGCCAACACGCCCATATGACTTATCTCGCTCCAGGCCATGGCTTCCCGTGTCCCTAGGCCGTATAGTTAATTTTTATTTTTAAATTAGGTACAGGATTTATACGGCCGTATCACATTACAAATCATTTCATAAGAAATTGCATAACTGAAACCTTTCCACTTTTTCAGAAGCTTAATTATATTTTCATCTAAGCACTTACCATTTCAGTGCACCTTATAACTAAGCATATTACCATTCAACCAGTAATTTGGCACTTACCTAAACTTCAAGCAACAATATTGGTTAGCGTACTTTAATATTGACAAACTTATTTTCTCGACATGTCTCACTTGAATTTATTACTCGTCTTAATATACATAATTTTCCTTGTATCAACGTATCAAAGATAGTCTCATATTTACATATCATGATACATATCATTCTCTTCTTTGCTTTCTTCATAAATATAAATTATTCAATTCATTATGACAATATTTCATGTACCATCATTTTCATGAGTTTAATGTATATTTATTCCAATAGCAATTCATAATCTTGAATATGCATAATTATCGTGCAAGTTTCACATACATGTATTTTCCATGTCATATTTCAATATGACAAATAATTATCATTTCTATGTATTTCAAGTTTAATTTCATGATTTCAAGTACTTACCAGTTTTTATATTTATCCCATTGAATTTCTTAGAATTTCGATAGATTTCCAATAGTACACTTATAGTGTACAATCTCATTAACCGTCAATTCTCACATATATATACATAAGTCCTTTTCAGAGGGCACAGTCCCGCAAACCTCATTTCAGGCTAAATCCCCTGCAAGAGAGCACACTCCCGCGAACCTCATTTATTACAGCAATATTACCAGTCCATGTTAAATCCCCTGTAATGACAATACTCTATAGAGCTTTGTCTGGATTACCAGTCCAGGCTAAATCCAGACTCACATTTACTTCAGATTACCCGTCCAGGTTAAATCCTTTTCACACATATTCTTCGGGAGGGCTTATATCAGGATCACCCGTCCGGGCTAGATCCTTTTTACACATATTCTTTGGGAGAGCTAATACCAGGATCACCCGTCTGGGCTAGATCCTTTTTACCGTCAAATCCTTTTCAGTGATACATCAAATTCCATTCCATCCAGCTGGGATTTATTTATCTTTTTATCAAGTATTATTAACATTTCATCTATTATCATACATTAAACATTCAATTCACATTCATGTCACATAAATATACAAGTCAAGCATTCAAGAATTCAATTCAAGTTGCACTAACTTTCCTCGTTGCTTGTTCGTGTTTATAATTTCACTAATCCGATGTCTTTTCTTTTCCACGTTCAAGTCTCGTATTTGAGTCATCCGGATCTTTATAAATAAATTTGATCATCATTTTCATTCATTTCATATTCTGATACATTCAATTAATGCTTTAGGCAAAATTACCATTTTGCCCCTAAGCTTTTAATTAATCATGATTTCATCCTTAGGCTTAGAAAAATAAAATTCTTGTAATTCAATCCTTGTTTCAAGCTTAATTATTCTCATATATATTGATAACAGCCCATGAATTCTATGAAATATCAGAATTTTCATAATTTTAACACTTTTCAATTTAATCCCTAAAACATGTTTTCACCCGATCTTGATCTAAATTAATAATTTCATTCAATTTTGTAATTTAAATAATAAAATAATCCATTTCATGTAATTTGGTCATTTTTTAAATTTTTACAAAATTGCCCATAAAGTTTTACTTTTATTCAATTTAGTCCTTAAGCCTAAAACATGCAAATTAGCAATGCCAGCTGAATATTCATATATATTTTCCTCCTTCTCTCCATTCCACATCCTTAATTTATATAACATGCTTAACATTATCTATGATTTCACTATTTACTTATAAATTTATTCAAAGCTATCCATTTGAGTCATAGTCACTAAATTATTTATATCTTGAGCTACAGAATTCCAATTTAAGATCCGCTTGATGTTTTAGAAACTAGACTAAAATATTTTTCTACCATAAAAATTTTAGAATTTATAGTTTAGCCAATAAGTACAGTAATATCTTCAAATTTGACTCTGTCCTGTTGTTTGACAGCTTCTATCTTTCTTTACTGAAAATTAATTATCTCTTAGTACAGGATTTAAACACGTAAATTTAAGCCCCTAATTATTTTTCTCCAATTTTTGATGATTTTTCAAACTCAGAACAGGGGAACCCAAAATCATTCTGACCTTGTCTCACAAAATTTATTATAACTTATAATTTACAATTTCATTGCTTACATTGCTTCTTCTATGAAAAATTTAATTTCATATTTTATTCAGCCTATAATTCGATTTCCACAATTTTTTGGTGATTTTAAAAGTTAGACTACAACTGTTGTCCAAAACTGTTTTAGTGCAATATATTAATTACCATGTTTATAACACCCTTATTTTCTTTCTCTACACTATTTCTCATCACTCTTATTTTATCTTCACTAACATATCAAGAACATAGGACCATATATAAGAAAACTTTATATTAACATCATTTCCTTACTTTTCAATAATATCAAACTTAAAAATATATTAAAATCTTGATGTTCTTACCTTGTCTATTGATTTCAATCTTTAAGTTTGTTTTTCTCTCTCCTCCAGCTTCTATTTCTTGAATCCAACTTGATATTCTAACTCTCCATAGTCTCCTTAACATTTTTCTCTCTTGGTAGCTATGGAAATTGTAGCGGTCTAAAATATCTATTTTTGTTTTTGTGTGTAAGAGACATAAATACTTGTCTGTTTCAATGGTTAAGTGCTCTAGGTGTGTGTGTCTGAGGTCCTAAGTTCGAGCCATGACTTGGGCAAATTTTGTTTTTTTTTTAAATAAATCCCCATCTTGGGTTAGAAGGATTTTAAGTAAAATTTGGTAAATAATTAACAAAATGGGCCTACTGGTCTGGTAGTTGAGTGGAGTGTTGGTGTGAAGGAGGTCTTATGTTTGAGTCTGGGAAAGAATATTATTTTTGCTTGCTCGTCTAAAAGAGTGTGTTGGATTAAAAAGCTGAGTAGTTGGATATGGTGGGAAGTAGTGGAGTGATTTAGGGGATTAGAGAATATCTGGTAGTTTTTCTTTTTCCAAAAATTTAGTAATTCTTCTTTCTCAAAAACTTTCTGCCATTTTCTTCACCTGTAACACCCCAAACCCATCCTATGTATTAAGCCGAGATTTGGTTTGTTATATAGATCAAACTATCTCAATAATTTAGGTGAATCGGTATTTCAAAACCCTTTTGAAATAGAGTTTAATAAAAACCAAGAGAAATAATTTTAAATTTGATGTACTTGAGAAACATTAGTTGAAAATCTCATCATTTAATATTTAATTATCAAAACCATAAAGTAATTTTTATAAGAGTTCAAAGTATTAAAAAAAAATAAGAATAGATAAAGGATTTCATATGTTTGAAAAAAAACCCAAAGTATTTTTAGAAAACATTATAAGATAAATATAAGCCCATATTAAATATCTAAAACATAATTTAAATCCATCCACACATAAAAATCCATAAAATATTAAAAGAGGCCTTATTACATCATACCCAAAATAGCAAATTAAAGAAAGTACTTATTAAAAGTCCAAAGTTTATTAAACCCATGTTTTCAGTATGGCCTCCACGAAGTCATCCTCGGCCTAAGTCCACGTCAATTTCTATTACCGAGATGAAAAATTTGAGGGAGTGAGTTACTCAGAACTCAGTGTATAACTCACTTACTTCATCCACTAGGCCAGATCATCAAGTCATAATTTTGGGCTTGAGCCCATAAACAGGTTTAATAATATAAATAATGAGATGTATGCAAAAATGAAATTTCCCACCCAAACCTAATTTCCATCCGCTACACACCACCCGTACCAACCATCACACCTGTGGGGATCAAGTCAACCCACCCCGCCAACACACCAATCGTAGGCATAAAGCCATTTTTATATTTGTGGCAGAGCCACCGAACTAGATTGTGACAAAGTCACCGAACTAGAGGCATTGAGCCATTAAAATATTTGTGGCAAAGCCACCGAACTAGAGGCAATAAGCCATTTAATTATTTTGTGGTAGAGCCACCGAACTAGAGGCAATGAGCCATTTAATTATTTTGTGGCAAAGCCACCGAACTAGAGGCAATAAGCCATTTAATTATTTTGTGGCAAAGTCACCGAACTAGATTTTGGCAACAGACCTTTCTTCTCTTCATCATTAATCCCAACCCATGCAACATGTATGCAAAATAGTCTATTTACATATGATGATTTTAGCAAAAAGGCCCAATTTACATATGAGTTAATATTCCAAGTTTTTATTAAGGCCCAAAATACAAAATAACATTTAGCCCATTTAACAATCTAGCAACTTGGCCCATTTAACGATCTAGCAGGGATCTCGGCCCATTTAACGATCTAGTAGAGATTTCGGCCCATTTAACGATCTATCAGGGATTTCGGCCCATTTAACGATCTATCAGGGATTTCAGCCCATTTAACAATCTGGTTTAGATTTCGACCCATTTAACGATCTAACAGAGATTTCGGCCCATTTAACGATCTAGTATAGATTTCGGCCCATTTTACGATCTAGCAAGGTTTTCGGCCCATTTTCACATGAGACATAAAATTTACATTTTACCAACTAACTCATCGAGGGCATTTTCGTAATTTTCACAACTTTAATCATTTTCATGTAATTTCACCAAAAATACCAATTATTACGTATTGTATTGATTTTGTCGTCTTTGCGATTTTACTCAATACTACGGTATGGCATCTAACCCGAGATAAGTGTGAAGTTACACACCTTGATATCGTGAGTACTAAACCTTCCCGTTCGTCAACACATAAACGTAACATGAACCATTAGAACACTTTCATTTATAAAAAAATACACTATTGGTAAACGATCTAAATCTTTACCCTTTTGATTTTGAACCACTTCTATTTTTAGTTTCTCCTCGATTGTTGATTCGTTGCCCGATGAGAATCCACGAATGAACAAAGGCTCGGGAGTACGAATAACCTCGAACAATTGATTCTCCTCGGTTGAAGGTCCGCAACCCGGTGGAAAATCCTGGATTCTCGAAATAGCCCTTCGTTTATATTTAGGGGGATTAGCAGAACCGCCCCTCTTTTGAAGACTATGGACTGCCCTTTTCTGCTCTATCTTGAATGTCTCTAAAGACATAAGATCATTAATCCAACTTATAAGTATCGAAATATGGCTAACGATTTATAAGATTTGAGATTTGGCTTACCATGATTATCTTCGTTCCTCGAAGAAACGGTCGAGCGATTATGTCCCTAAAATGAAATAGATTAATAACTAACTATACTAATATAATGAATAAAATAAGAATCCTTAAAAGAAAATCTCCTTACCTTAATTCTTGAAATCGATTCCAAAGTTCCAAAAAAATATTCAAGAACACCTTGAGTTTTTACCCACCATAATCTCACTAATGCTCACGATTGGAAAGAAAATTGAGTGAGAATAATTATGTATGATTAAAGGAAATCGGTTGTGATCAAAGAAAATGAAAGAAATTTTGGCACAAGAACAAGTTAACATTCGACCATGGATGAAAGTATTGGAGAGATTTTAATGAAGAAGAAAATGAAAGAATGGGCAAATGGAATGATATGGTTCAGTTTCTAGAGAGAAAGAGAGAAAGAAAAGGGAAGAAAAGAGAATGGAGTTTAAGAGAAAAGTGCATTCCGCATTGAGGAGGAGAAGTGAGAAAAATAAAAGAAAAAGAATCTTTGCTTGCCTAAGTGCTTTTGGTCACAATGAGATGAAAAGTTTTGGGAGAGAAAAAGTTTCAAAAACTGAAATGGTCAATAGAGAATGGCTCAAAAAAAAAAAAAAATTGCTTGCTCAAGTATGTTGGCAAATTTCGGCTAGAAAGAAAGATAGATGGAGAGAAAATACATTTTGCCTAAATGACCAAAATGGATGTGTTCTCCTAACATCCAAGCTTACAAAACCAGCCATCCCCCTAGCCTCTATGCCGTCCAAATGCAATGGTCAAAAGGCCATTAGGAGTTTCAAAACATCTCCCTATACTTAAGCCTTATCCTCCTCCTTTTCCTTAGTTGAAGAGACAAAATCCCCCAATTCAAGCCCTTTTCTTTAGCTTTCCAAATCCTTAGTCTTCTTACCAAAATAAAAACAATCCAACTCATCCTAACCTTATCCCTTGCCGACACATGCTTAAGCTAAAGAAAAAAATAAAATTCCTAATTGCATGCTAGGTGATTCAACTCCTTCCTCGTGTCCAACTTATGGCGCCATCACCACTTTGCCAATTACTCATCTTATGCCATCTTTTAGTACTTAATTAACTTAAGTTTCAAGGTCACCTAATTTCTTTACTCTAAAGTACACTTAACTAATATTTTTTTTAACTCCAAGTAAACCCGAACTAACATTTAGCAACATAATGATTTTTAAATATTTAGGATGTTACATCACCTTTTCACCATTGCTGTCAATTTTTGCCTTTCCATTTGCTAACCCACCTTTTTCTTCCTTTCTCTTGTAGTTATTTTTCTTGTTTTGACCTCTCTTTTACTTCCTTCCTGTGTAACATCCTTGTCGCTCTTCCGGGACTGATCGAAGGGCTGATTATCGTTCATCAACATTCTAAGTGCGTGAAATTCCTGTTATTCGATAGATGGTACTAGAGTGCTTGGAAGCGTGTACGCATAAAAAACGATACAGGTGTGTACCCGAAAACGTAAAAAATAGTGTTTTGGAAAAAGTCAAAAACCTCACTGTTGACGCCACACGGGCGTGTGGTAGGCTGTGTGCCCCTACACGATCATGGGATCGACGAGGCCAGGAAAGCCATGTGTGAAACACGGGCTGGACTAAATTGGGTCGTGTGGGCCACACGGGCGTGTGGAATTTTAGGCCAGGCTGTGCTATCGACACGGACAAGGCCAATTTGGGCCGTGTTGGCCACACGAGAGTCTGGACCCACACGGTCGTGTGTGCCCACACAGGCGTGTGTGCCCACATGGGCGTGTGAGCCCATTTTTACTGAAATGTTTGCTAAGG
Source organism: Gossypium rotundifolium (assembly GCA_025506655.1). NCBI lineage: Eukaryota > Viridiplantae > Streptophyta > Magnoliopsida > Malvales > Malvaceae > Gossypium > Gossypium rotundifolium. Next base: position 12,273,766 of record CP106727.1, read on the forward strand.
TTGCACAAGTCACCCAAGTTGATTGTGAACCTTCCATAGGGTCGGCAAGCACTCCCTAGACCCTTAACTGTATGTTATTAATTATGTGAATTACGTACTGAGCATGTTATATACTGGCATTTATACTAAAATGCATGTGTATCTCATAAACTCGTTATAGCATGACATATTAGTATGTTGCATTGCATTGGGTTAGGGTTGATATTATTCGGAGGAACTGTACTGAAAGGCTTTTAAGCCTAATATACTGGCAGCTTAGCTGCAAATTACTATTTTGTGCCGCATTCGGTACTACATAAAGTGTAAGGATGAATGGGTTGATTAAATCCCCACATAGAGTGTAGGGTTGGACGAAGACGGTGTGTAAAGGCTGGTTGGCTAGGACTTGCTATGTATATCTGCTACCGTTACTGATGGCTTAGGCCCTTGTGCATATTAATTCTGATATTGTATTGGGCTAAGGCCTAACTGATTCTGATATTGAATTAGGCTTAGGCCCAAGACTACTATTGGCTGTGCACTATGATTGTTGCTTGTTTTGCTCTGTGGAATTACACACTGAGTTTACGAAAACTCACCCCTCTTTGTTTAATGTGCACAGGTAATCCCCCAGACCTAGATGGATCAGTGCGGTGGAGGACTTGATGGTGACCGCGGTTTTGGACTGTCATAGTTTTAATTTATGATTATTGGTTTTATTTTTATTTTATTTTTACTGGTTAAATTTTTGGGTTGTAATTGGACTTTCAGACTTTGGTTTGGTTTTGGGTTTTAAATATATTTACTTTATAGATTACAACTGCTAGTAGTAGGAAACCCTGATTTAAAAAAAAAATAAATGATTTTCGAAAACGCACGATTGTTTTAACTGTTTAAAAAGCTTTTGCATCGAATAACATTTTGAAACTATCGACTAAATGAGTAACACAATATTGGAACTAATAAGATATTAATATAAGTAATTCAAAGGAAATGGTGTTATCGCGACGGCACGATTTTCAAACACCCTATTATGTGACATCACGAGATCCAGCCATAGCGTCTAGGTCGGGTTTGGGGTGTTAAATTTAGTGGTATCAGAGCTATGTTTCAAAACTCGACTGTGGATTATGGGTTTTAAATTTTGGTTTTGAAGAATTGATTACAAAATGATTTGAAATGTTTTACTGAGTAAGTGGTACACTGAGTCTCCAGTGCCGATCTTGTAAGTATTCTGAACTGTGAATTGTTTTAAACTAAAATTGTTATTGATAATATATTCTGAAACTACTATAGGTAGTATACTGTACTGAAAACACTTTAGTTAGTGTATACTGAAAACTGTAGTGAAACTGCGATATATGAAAACAAGCTCTGAATTACCAATAATGTTCTACATAAAACATATGTAAATAATTATTAAACTGTAACTGATTCATAAAATTTCTAAATACAAATAATTCAATTAGATATGAGCACACGAGGTATCCTTGGACGGGGTACTCAAAGCTGTGGTAGATGCCGTAGAGGGGCTCGAGCTGGGTCCTCATCTTTTGGCAACCTACCTAACTTAGATACTAGTGAGACCCCGATTTCACTTGCGACTGAGACTGGGTCTCAAGACTGCATGGCTAGGGATGGCGCACTGTCCCAGGCTATGCTCATGATTTTGGAGAGGGTCGCTGGGCCCAATACTGGATCTGGGGGCCGAGGGTCGGTTACAGAACGACTCTAATCAAATAGGGTTGAGTTATTTAGGGGTGTCATTGGAGTTTCCCCTAATGTGGTCGAGTACTGGATTGAGGCCACGGAGAGAATTATTGATGATAAACCGTAAAAGTAACATATTTTAACCCCATATTTAATATGCTCTTGTATGATTTAGCCCTTGATTTATGTAAAAAGGTGCTTTTAATCCTTTCTTTTCATGTTTATACTCAGGAAAGCTGATAAACCGTAAAAGTAACATATTTTAACCCCATATTTAATAGGCTTTTGGATGATTTAGCCTTTGATTTCTGTAAAAAGGTGCTTTTAATCCTTTCTTTTCATGTTTATACTCAGGAAAGCACCCGAGGATAAAAAAAACACAAAACGGGCTTAAAAAAGAGTAATTGGGCCTTAGCAATCAATCAACGTGGCCTGGCCCAAATCCCACACGACCGTGCCTCGCCAATTACCTAGAGCATGGCCTCAATTCCGTGACACACAGCCGTGCAGCATCCATTTATCACACGGACGTGCATGGCGATCTACATGGCCATGTCCAGATCGACAGACCTGAAGCACGGCCTGAATCCTAACTTACACGGCCGTGCCAAAAACGACAGAATCGAGACACGGCCCAACCACCAGTTACACGGGCGTGTGCCATGGTCGTGCTTGAAGCCAAAGAAACATACTCCTAAGTCTACTCCAACACCCTAATAGTAATTCGACTTGAAGGAGATACTTAGGAGCCAAGTATAGCATCCCAAAGCCTATATAAACAACCCAAGGCGTGCATTAGAAGGGGCTTTTGGCGAGGCTTTTGTCAAGCTTTCATCTTTAGGAGTCACTTGAAGATAGCCATTGATCCATCTCAAGAAGCCGGAGCTTCATTCAAGACGGAGGATCTCTTTTTCAATTCCTTTAGGGGTTTTAGGGATTTTTTATGTTTTGTTTATTCTTTACTCTTGAGATGTTTTCGTATTTAGTTATGAACTAAACCCCTCAGATACCTGAAAGGGATGAAACCTATAATGGATTTTGTTATTTGATTTCTAAAATATATGATAAGTACTTAGTTTGTTCTTAATTATGTTGTTTAATTTAATCTGATGTGCTTAGGTGGAGGAGGAATAGACCCCGCCTAAGAGTAGATCTAGCATAATTAAGCGGAGTTGATCGAGCACCTAGAGATAGGGTTACGAGATTTTGTCAGATTAGGGTGAAACCTAATATGGGAATCCATTGATCGATTTACTGCTTCCTTAAGGGGTTATTATAAGAGAACGAGAGTTCCACTAATTAACCTAAGGTTAGACTTTATTCGCCTCGAGAGAGGGTTTAATATAGGCTAGGGAGTCTCACGGATCAAGCTAAGTAAAGAAATCATATGGTTTTGGGAATAAATAATAAATGAAGTCATAGGTGGATTCTTCTTGAGGGTATCATCTTTATCAACTGAGTTTTCCTAAAGTCTTTCTCCCATTCATTCTTTTGTCTTTGCATTTAGTCTAAGTATTTCATTAGTTCAATAATTCAATCACTTCATATTTCAGGCTAAATAATAGAAAGAAAGTGAGTAGTAGTACTTTTAGGTTCCCTTGGGTTCGATAAGATATTCTTGCCTGCTTATACTCATCGCTCGATAGATGCACTTGCCTCTATCGTTGTCACAGTTAGTTTACAGGTTCGATCACTCTTTTATAAATATTAAAACTCGATTGTTTGACACGATCAAGTTTTTGGCCCCGTTGTCGGGGAACTCTAAAATATTAAGGAAGCTCCATTTCTATTACTTTAGCCATTATTTTTATTTTTAAAATTCTCTTATTTTTATACATATATTTTTGTTTTTCTAAATTTTATTTCTTTCTTTTCATAGCAGGTACCTCTACTTTATGACTAGAAGAAATCCGAGAGGACCATTAGAATACGAAAGTGACATTGAAGCTACCACTCGCAGAAATCGCAGAGAAATTAGACGAGCCCTAGACTATCAAAGAGAAGAACAGCAAAGATCCAATCCTACTAAAGGGATGGACGAGAACAATCCACCAAATGTGCAAGAACGGAATGCTTCGCGTACTATGTATGATTATGCTAAACCTAATTTGACAAGAGTAGAATCTAGAATTGTTAGGCCCGCTATAGCTGCTAATAATTTTGAATTAAAGCCTAACACAATACAAATGATTCAACAGTTTGTTCAATTTGATGGTTTGCAGGATGAAGATCCAAACACTCATATATCTAATTTTTTAGAATTCTGTGATACCTTCAAAATAAATGGCCTTTCTAATGATGCCATACGTCTTCGGTTATTTACTTTTTCATTAAGGAACAAAGTAAAGCAGTGTTGAACTCGTTACCATGAGGGTCAATCACCACATGGGATCAAATGACCGAAAAATTTCTTTTAAAATATTTTCCACTAGCCAAAACGGTTAAATTTAGGAATGACATATTTTCTTTTGTGCAGAATGACGTAGAAACATTATATGACGCATGGGAAAGATACAAGGATCTACTAAGAAGATGCCCACGCCACGGATTACCTTTGTGGCTTCAAGTCCAAACTTTCTACAATGGTGTGAATTCTCCAACTAGGCAAATGATTGATTCATCAGCCGGTGGAACTTTGAATAATAAAACTCCTGAAGCGGCTTACAATTTTATTGAGTAGATGTCATTGAACACCTATGAATGGCAAATTACAAGAGCTAAACCGACAAAATCAGCCAGAGTTTTTAACATAGACGTAGTGAAAATGCTGTCAACGCAGGTGGAGTTAATGAATAAAAAGCTTGATGACTTATGTTCTTCATAGGTACATCCAGTCATGCAATGCGAAGCAAGCGGGGATGTGGTGAATTTTGAGTACCTACCCTACCAACCAGGAGCAGAAAACAAGAAGACAAACTATATAGGTAACAATTTCTGATCTAATAATAATTCTTATAGTAACACTTATAATGCAGGTTGGAGGAACCACCCAAATTTTCGTGGGGAGGACAAAGAAATCAAGGAAATCAAAGGCAACAACCTACTCCAAATTACCAAAATCAGCCCTATCCACAGGAAAAGAAATCAAACCTTGAAGAGATGTTGACAAAATTCATGGCAGCTATAGATTCTTGTCTCCAAAAGACTGAAGCAATACATGATGAGCAACAAAAATTGATCAAAGGAATCGAGAATCAACTTGGAGAACTTACTAGGTTAGTAGGACATCTCACAAAGGTGCTTTCTAAACGTCAACAAGGACGTCTACCAAGCAACACATAAATAAACCCAAAAGAGCAAATCCAAGCCATCACAGCTCAGGAGGGTACAAAAGTAGACGAGCCCACCTCAGTACAAGGCACTAAGGAAGAAAAAGGTAAAATAGAGGTAGCACAAGAGAGGCCAAAATCGGTAATCAAAGAATACCAACCTCTCATACCTTATCCCGAAGCTTTGAAAAAAGATGATTCAGAGGAACAATTCGGTAAGTTTCTAAAACTTTTAAAGAAATTACATATTAACTTACCTCTTCTTGAAGCTCTTTTTTAGATGCCTGACTCAAGGAGATTTTTAAGACAACTCTTGACTAATAAACGCAAAATAGATGAAGAGCACCATGTGGAACTTAACGCAACATGCTTAGCAATGCTACAGAACATACTACCATAGAAACTAAAAGATCCAGGGAGTTTTATGATTCTGTGTTTAATTGGTAGTTTAACTATTGATAATGCATTAGCTGATTTAGGGGCAAGTATAAATGTCATGCCTTATATACTGTTTAAACGACTAGGTCTAGGGAAGCCCAAACAAACAAGGATGACTATAAGACTAGCTGATAAAACTGTTAGAATTCCTAAGGGCATTATTGAAGACGTTTTAGTAAAAATTGATAAATTTGTTTTCCCAGTAGGTTTTGTTGTATTAGACATGGATGAGGAAAATTCAATCCCTTTAATTTTAGGAAGACCTTTCCTTGTGGCTACCAAAACTAAAATTGATGTTGCCATAGGAGAACTCATACTTCGCGTAGGAGAAGAATCAGTCAATCTTCAAGCTCTCGACTCAGCCAAAACAATAGAAGATGAAGGTAAGAAAGTCATTTCAATAGATAATCAAATTGTTCAAACTTCATCGCAGGAAACATCACAAAGCATCAAAGCTGAGCCAACTCATAGTCCCCGAGTCGTCACAGAAGAATCACACCAGAAACAAATTAGAAGAGCAGAAGATACACACCAAAGAAAAGCTGGATCCACACGAAGTAAAACCTAAGAAACCACCAGAAGAGCTCATAGGGTCATCAAATCACTTTAAAATAGGAGACCGGATGCTGTTAGACAAAGCCGATCCTCACATCACTCCAACAGACCTGAAAAAGAAGGAAAAAATACTCCTTCAGGTACACGATGTTTTCCCGCACGAAATAGTCGAGGTATGCAATCCAATATTCGATAATTTCAAGGTAAACGCTTCTTGACCTAAACTTTGTCACGAAAATAAAACTGTCAGTAAGAGGGAAAATATTCAAACCTTTAAACCTCCCTAAAATTTTCAAAGTCTAGGATAGTTTAGCTTAAGACTATAAACGAGCGCTTCTTGGGATGCAACCCGAGCACTAACACTTTTTATTTTTCAAAATTATTTTTTCTTTTCTTTCCTTTTCTCTTCTCTCTCCACATTTAAAACAAAGATGTAGGTTTCCAAGCCACACGGCCTTACACACAGTCGTGCCCATGGCCGTGTGGACCACCAAAACCATCACACTGATAGAGTAGGGCACCGACAACGTCACGGATCCAACTACCCACAGCACGGGCACCGACAAAAACAACATGGCCGTGCCTCATGATCGTGCTGAGATACTGACTTATTGAGCACGAGCAGACCACGCCTTTGCATTTCAACTGTGCTCCTATACTGGCTTTCTAGAAACGGGCGTACTAATTGAAAAACGGGCGTGGAAGAACAACACACTCCACAACACGGCCTTGTGAATCGACACACCTTCGGCACACGGGCGTGGGAACATGCCAGAGTTGAAATCTTATTTAAATCCCCATAGCCTTCCCCTCTCTCCCATCTTCCTTCTACCTTCTCTTTCTTCTAAATTTTTCTCCTTGTTCATAGAAAAGGTCCAAGACTCTTGAGCAACACAAAAGATCATGTCGAAGAAACGTAAGAAAGTAAACATCATCTCCTCAGAGGAGACCTCAACATGAGTTCATGCGGGTAGCTTCACCTAATTGACACGCCAAGGGTCTCGAAAACCTTTTCAGTTCTATTTTTGTTTTCTCCTCTCCTTTATTTTCCTTACCTATACTTCTTTTCTACTTAATTTAATTTATTTCATATTAGTTTCTTGGTTTTAGGTTCTAAAGGCTGCTTGGGAATCACGCACCACAGCCTTCGAGGTCACATCCACCTCGTGAACCATCCAACAATAAGGACTCCTTAGTCCATTAGTCTTTTCTTTTAATTTCAATTTTCTTCTTAGTCTCTTTCTTTTTATTTCCTAAATCTTTAATTATATTATTAGTATAGTATTATTATTTTTTTAGATCTCTTGGCTATATCTTCACAGGCTACCCAATTTCTTTATCTAGAAAATTGCTTTTTGGTAGCCACTCCACCAGGTCCATAGAAAACACCGTCACCGCCACCAAAGACACCAGGGATCATCTAGATTTCAGGGAGTATTACTTTCCCCACTTATCTCTTTGATTTGGCATCTAATTATCATTATCTATCTTTGTATATTGAGGGCAATGTACATCTTAAGTGTGGGGGTAATAGTGCCTAACTTTTTCCATAATTCTCAAAACCCTGAAATTAGTCTTGATCTTAAGCATTTTTCTCATATTATTAATTAGGGTGAAATTTCTAATGATTTATGATTTTTATTGATATGGTTTTGAATAAGTCATAGTTAATTGTGCATTGATGATTAAATTTGAAGAAAACTAGAGAATCGAGCATGATAAGTCTACTTTCTAAAAATTAAAATTGATAGGTTGTTGAACTGAAATTTGAGTATCACCTTGAAGTTTAAAATTTATAAGGATTGATGTCAAAACACCCATAATTTTTGTGAGATTTTGAGCCTTATAGAGCATATACCCTTTTTCGTGCTCACTTTAATTGATTATGAGTGTGTCAACTTTGAACTGTTATTCTAGAACTTGCGTCGTTTATGCATGTCGAGACCACACTAATGATTTGATACACTGAGATGATAAAGGCACCTAGGTTTTAACCCGTTCACTTTACTAAAAAGCCTACCTACATAAATAACCCCTAGTGAACCCCATTTAATCCTAACAACCTTTTTATTGACTCAACCACTAATGTTAATCCAAAATCCCTTTGTATTTGTTATCAACATTCCTTTGACTACCCCTCTATCGAGAATTGATTTGATCAATTGTCGAATTAGGTTATTTCAATCACCAAAGTTCCTTCTATTATGTTTATCTTAGTTTTTTTTTAAATCCAAGTATATTCAATATTAGTAGTATAATAGAAGAGCTTAGAGCATTTAAACTCCAATTGTTGAAGAAAAAGCTCGTATTAAAGTATTATCAAATTTTAAGTAATAAAAATACTCGTATTATAAGAGTAATTATCAATAGTAGATATTGTTAGTTTTCATTCGATGTAAATATTCATATTTAGTTCATTATTCTTAGATTAGGTAATTAGTCAATTCAATCTCTAACCTCTAATTCAGCCTATATCCACACCTTTTAACCCAAGCCCCGTTACAACCCTAATTAAAGACCTTTTGATTTGTGTATCATCTCATATATAGTGGTGGAGACTTGATTTTTAGGCAAGCCTATGGGATTAACTTTTCAGGTTCGACTTAGAGTGCTTATTCTTGAACCTTAAACACCTTTGAGTGATTTGAGTGAATCTTTAGTGAGGATGTCAGTCCTTGTCGATTTTGAATTAAAGGTAATCACTTAGATAAGGGGAGACACCTATGTTTTCGTGCTATGAAGGTATGACTTATCGTAATTGAATCTTTAGGGTTCTTTGAGTTGAACTATCCATGTATAAATTATCTATGAATTATGAATTATGATGAGACATTGTCGATAGGAATTATGAATTATGGAAAGTTTGTTCTAATTGTAAGTTGAGAATTTTGCTTGAGGACAAGCAAAATCTTAAGTGTGGGGGTATTTGATAAATCGTAAAAGTAACATATTTTAACCCTATATTTAATAGGCTTTTGGATGATTTAGCCCTTAATTTCTGTAAAAAGGTGCTTTTAATCCTTTCTTTTCATGTTTATACTCAGGAAAGCACCCGAGGATAAAAAGAACACAAAACGGGCTTAAAACAGAGTAATTGGGCCTTAGCAATCAATCAACACAACCTAGCCAAATCCCACACAACCGTGCCTCGCCAATTGCTTAGAGCACGGCCTTAACTCCGTAACACACGGCCGTGCAGCATCCATTTATCACACGGACGTGCATGGTGATCTACATGGCTGTGTCCAAATCGACAGACCTGAAGCACGACCTAAATCCTAACTTACATGACCGTACCGAAAATGACAGAATCGAGACACGGCCCAACCACCAGTTACACGGGCGTGTGCCATGGTCGTGCCCCTGCCGCGGGAGAGAGAAATTTCACTTGGATTTGGATGCTTGAAGACAAAGAAACATACTCCTAAGTCTACTCCAACACCCTAATAGTAATTCGACTTGAAGGAGATACTTAGGAGCCAAGTATATCATCCCAAAGCCTATATAAACAACCCAAGGCAGACATTAGAAGGGGGTTTTTTGGCAAAGGCTTTTGCCAAAGCTTTCATCTTTTAGGGAGTCACTTGAAGATAGCCAGTTGATCCATCTCAAGAAGCCGGAGCTCCATTCAAGATGGAGGATCTCTCCTTCAATTCCTTCAGGGGATTTTAGGGATTTCTTATGTTTTGTTTATTCTTTACTCTTAAGATGTTTTCGTATTTAGTTATGAACAAAACCCCTCAAATACCTGAAGGGGATGAAACCTATGATAGATTTTGTTATTTGATTTCTAAATTATATGATAAGTACTTAGTTTTTTCTTAATTATGTTGCTTAATTTAATCTGATGTGCTTAGGTGGAGGAGGAATAGACCCCGCCTAAGAGTAGATCTAGCATAATTAAGCGGAGTTGATCGGGCGCCTGGATATAGGGTTACGAGATTTTGTCAGATTAGGTGAAACCTAATATGGGAATCCATTGATCGATTTACTGCTTCCTTAGGGGGTTATTATAAGAGAACAAGAGTTCCACTAATTAACCTAAGGTTAGACTTTATTCACCTCGAGAGAGGGTTTAATATAGGTTAGGGAGTCTCACGAATCAAGCTAAGTAAAGAAATCATATGGTTTTGGGAATAGATAATAAGTAAAGTCATAGGTGGATTCTTCCTGAGGGTATCGCCTTTATCAACTGAGTTTTCCTAAAGTCTTTCTCCCATTCATTCTTTTGTCTTTGCATTTAGTCTAAGTATTTCATTAGTTCAATAATTCAATCACTTCATATTTCAGGCTAAATAATAGAAAGAAAGTGAGTAGTAGTACTTTTAGGTTCCCTTGGGTTCGATAAGATATTCTTGCCTAAGCTATACTACTGTTCGATAGTTGCACTTGCCTCTATCGTTGTCACAGTTAGTTTACAGGTTCGATCACTCTTTTATAAATATTAAAACTCGATTATTTGATAGGATCAAAAGCACCTGAGGATAAAAAGAACACAAAATGGGCTTAAAACGGAGTAATTGGGCCTTAGCGAGAAATCAACACGACCTGGCCTAAAGCCCACATGGCCGTGCATCACCCATTTCTCACATGGATGTGCCTGGTGATATACATGGCCGTGTCTAAATCGACAGACTTGAAGCACGGCCTGAATCTTGACTTACACGGTCGTGCCCATAATGACAGAGTCGAGACACGACCCAACCACGATTTACACGGGCGTGTACCATGGCCGTGCCCCTGCCACTGGAGAGAGCAATTTCACTCGGATTTAGATGCTTGAAGCCAAAGAAACATACTCCTAAGTCTACTCTAACACCCTAATAGTAATTTTACTTGAAGGAGATACTTAGGAGCCAAGTATAGCATCCCAAAGCCTATATAAACGACCGAAGGCAGACATTAAAACGGGAGCTTTTCGCAGAAGATTTTACCGAAGCTTTCATCTTTTAGGGAATCACTTGAAGTTAGCCAGTTGATCCATCTCAAGAAGCCGGAACTCCATTCAAGACGGTGGATCTTTCCTTTAATTCCTTCAAGGGGTTCTAGGGATTTCTTATGTTTTGTTTATTCTGTTCTCTTGAGATGTTTTCGTAATTAGTTATGAACTAAACCCCTCAGATATCTGAAGGGGATGAAACCTATGATGGATTTTGTTATTTGATTTCAGAATTATATGATAAGTACTTAGTTTGCTCTTAATTATGTTGCTTAATTTAATCTGATGTGCTTAGGTGGAGGAGGAATAGACCCTGCCTAAGAGTAGATCTAGCATAATTGAGCAGAGTTGATCGGGCGCCTAGAGATAGGGTTACGAGATTTTTTCGAATTAGGGTTAAACCTAATATGGGAATCCATTGATCGATTTACTGCTTCCTTAAGGGGTTATTATAAGAGAATGAGAGTTCCACTAATTAACCTAAGGTTAGACGTTATTCGCCTCGAGAGAGGGTTTAATATAGGTTAGGGAGTCTCACGGATCAAGCTAAGTAAAGAAATCATATAGTTTTGGGAATAAATAATAAGTGAAGTCATAGGTGGATTCTTCCTGAGGGTATCGTCTTCATCAACTGAGTTTTCCTAAAGTCTTTCTCCAATTCATTCTTTTGTCTTTGCATTTAGTTTAAAGTATTTCATTAGTCTAGTAAACCAATCACTTTATATTTTAGGCTAAATAATAGAAAGAAAGTGAGTAGTAGTACTTTTAGGTTCCCTTGGGTTCGATAAGATACTCTTGCCTAAGCTATACTACTGTTCGATAGGTGCACTTGCCTCTATCGTTGTCACAGTTAGTCTAGAGGTTCGATCACTCTTTATAAATATTAAAACTTGACTGTTTGACACGATCAAGTTTTTGGCGCCGTTGCCGGGGAGTCTAAAATATTAAGAAAGCTCTATTTCTATTACTTTAGCCATTATTTTTATTATTTTAATTTTTTCTTATTTTTCTACATATATCTTTATTTTTCTAAAATTTCTTTCCTACTTCTCCTAGCAGGTACCTCTAGTTTATGACTAGAAGGAACCCGAGAGGACCTTTAGCGTATGAAAGTGACATTGAAGCTACCGCTCGTCTAGACTACCAAAGAGAAGAACAATAAGAAAGATCCAATCCTACTGAAGGGATGGACGAAAACAATCCACCGCCAAATGTGCAAGAACAGAATGCTCCGTATACTATGTATGATTATGCTAAACCTAATTTGATAGGAGAAAAATCTAGTATTGTTATAGCTTCTAATAATTTTGAATTAAATCCTAACACAATACAAATGATTCAACAATTTTTTCAATTTGATGGCTTGCAAGATGAAGATCCAAAAACTCATATATCTAATTTTTTAGAATTCTATGATACCTTGGAAATAAATGGCATTTCTGACGATGCCATACGTCTTCGGTTATTTCCTTTTTCATTAAGGAACAAAGCAAAATAGTGGTTGAACTCGTTACTACAAGGGTCAATCACCACATGGGATCAAATGACCGAAAAATTTCTTTTAAAATATTTTCCACCAGCCAAAACGGCTAAATCTAGGAATGACATATCTTCTTTTGTGCAGAATGATGCAAAAAGATTTTATGATGCATGGGAAAGATACAAAGATCTCCTAAGGAGATGCCCACACCACGGATTACCTTTGTGGCTTCAAGTCCAAACTTTTTACAATGGTGTGAATTCTCCAACTAGGCAAATGATTGATTCATCAGCTGGTGGAACTTTGAATAACAAAACTCCTGAAGTGGCTTACGATTTTATTAAGGAGATGTCGTTGAACACTTATCAATGGCAAATTACAAGAGCTAAACCGACAAAATCAGCCAGAGTTTTTAACATAGACGCAGTGATAATGCTGTCAACACAGGTGGAGTTAATAAGTAAAAAGCTTGATAATTTATGTTCTTCACAGGTACATCCAGTCATGCAATGTGAAGCAGGTTGGAATGTGGCGAATTCTGAGTACCCACCTTACCAGCCAGGAGCAGAAAATGAGCAGACAAACTATATAGGTAACAATTTCAGATCTAATAATAATCCTTATAGTAACACTTATAATGCAGGTTGGAGGAGCCACCCAACTTTTTCGTGGGGAGGACAAGGAAATTAAGGAAATCAATGGCAGTAACCTTCTCCAAATTATCAAAATCTTTCGTATCCACAAGAAAAGACATCAAACCTTGAAGAGATGGTGACAAAATTCATGGCAGCTACAGATTCTCGTCTCCAAATGACGGAAGCAACACTTGATGAACAGGAAATCTTACTCAAGGAAATTAAGACTCAGGTGGGAGAGCTCATTACGTCAGTTGGAATACTTACTAAAATAGTATGTGAAATAAGGACGAATTTTGTTTCCAAAAACACAGAGCAAGTAAGGGCAGTCACACTAAGGAGTGGCAAAGAGCTAGTTGAACCACAAAGAAAGACACCACATGATGTTATCAAGAAAAAAGTGTAGAAGTTGAGAACGACAATACATTGCCTAAAGAAAATAGAACACAAATTCCATATCCTAAAAAATTGAAGAAAGAAAAACTGGATGCTCAATACGGTAAGTTACTTAAACTCTTTAAACAAATACATATTAACTTACCTTTTGTTGAAGCTATTTCCCAGATGCCAAAGTATGCAAAATTCTTAAAGGAACTTCTCACAAACAAAAGGAAGATTGAGGAAGTATCAAAGGTGGAGCTTAATGAAGAGTGTTTAGCCCTTCCCCAAAATAGAATACCATGGAAGTTAAAAGATCCAGGGAGTTTCACTATTCCTTACTTAATTGGTAGTTTAAACATCACGAAAGCATTAGCAGACCTAGGCGCTAGTATCAACTTAATGTTTTATTGATTGTTTAAACGGCTAGATATTGGGGAACCAAAACCCACTAGGATGAGCATTCAATTAGCTGATAGATCTATTAAATATCCTAGAGAAGTTATTGAAGATGTCTTGGTAAAAATTGATAAATTTATTTTCCCCGTTGATTTTGTTGTGTTAGACATGGATGAGGACATTGATGTTCCTTTAATCTTAGGGCATCCTTTTTTAGCCACTACTAGAGCTATTATTGATGTAGGTGATGGCAAACTAGCACTAAGGATAGGTGATGAAGAAATTATTTTCCAAATTTATGATGCCATGCGATATTCTAAAGAGCAAGATGATTCCTATTATTTTATTGACACTACTGATCATATTATTAAAAATTTTTTACAAGAAATCCTGTAGGATAACACGATGTAATTGTGTCTGCCTGGGAAGAGGATGAAGATAATGAGATCAGTTTGAATACATCATCATTCAGACAAATGAAAGAAGAAAACATTGAAGAAGATGACGTATTAAAATAGAAACCCTCCATCGAAGAGCCGCCCAAATCGGAATTAAAACAGTTACCAAAACATTTAGAATATGAATTCCTTGGGGACAATTCTACATTAACAATAATCATCTCTTCAGAACTAGAACCCAAGGAAAAGAAGGAGCTGATAAAGGTATTAAGAGAACACAAGAAAGCCATAGCTTGGAAATTTCTGACATTAAGGGAATAAGCCCCACGTTTTGCACCCACAAAATTTTAATGGAAGAAGAATATAGACCATGTGTGCAACCTCAGAGACGATTAAACCCCAACATGAAAGAAGTGGTCAAAGCCAAGGTAATTAAACTTCTAGATGCAGGAATAATTTATCCTATTTCTGACAGCACTTGGGTAAGTCTTGTGCAAGTAGTTCCAAAGAAAGGAGGAATGATGGTAGTGCCCAGCGAAAAGAATGAGTTAATTCCCACAAGAACAGTTATAAGTTGGAGAGTCTGTATAGACTATAGAAAGCATAATGATGCCACCATAAAAGATCACTTTCCTCTACCCTTCATTGATCAAATGTTAGAAAGACTATCTGGGCATATGTACTACTGTTTCCTGGACGGACTCTCCGGCTACTTCCAAATCCCCATAGCTCCTGAAGATCAAGAGAAGACGACATTTACATGCCCATACGATACGTTTTCTTATCGTAGAATGCCTTTTGGATTATGTAATGCTCCTGCCACTTTTCAGCGTTGTATGTTGGCAATTTTTGACAAACTTGTAGAGGACATCATGGAGGTATTCATGGATGATTTCTCAAGATTCGTAATTCTTTCCACTTTGCCTTGAAAATTTAAAACGAGTTCTAATTAGATGTGAAGAAACAAACCTTGTTTTAAATTGGGAAAAATGCCACTTTATGGTTAGAGAAGGGATTGTTTTAGGACATAAGATTTCTAGAAAAGGGATTGAGGTAGATAAAGCAAAAGTTGAAACCATAGATAAATTACCTCCTCATAGTTCAGTGAAGGCTATTAGAAGCTTTTTAAGACATGCAGGTTTTTATAGAAGATTCATTAAAGACTTTTCTAAAATAGCTAAGCCTTTGACAAAATTACTATAAAAAGATGTTCCTTTTAATTTCAATCAGGAATGTTTAGATGCATTCAATATCCTTAAAGATAAATTAATAAATAACTAATGTGTGATGCAAGTGACTTTGCAGTAGGCGCAGTTTTGGGACAACGAAAAGACAAACATTTTCAGCCAATTTACTACGCTAGCCGAACATTAACACCCGCGCAAGAAAATTACACCATGACTGAGAAAGAACTGCTAGCTGTAGTTTTTGCTTTTGACAAATTTAGAAAATATCTAATATTATCGAAAGTTGTGTTTACACTGACCATTCAGCTCTTCGTTATCTTTTAACCAAACCTGATGCAAAACCTAGACTCATACGATGGATTTTACTCTTACAGGAATTTGACCTAGAAATACAGGATAAGAAGGGAGCTGAGAATCTTGCGGCAGATCACCTCTCAAGACTCGAAAATCCACACACCAAAAAGCTTGATGAACATGAAATAAATGATTCATTTCTCGAAGAACAACTCTTTTCTTTAACGCATTCTGAAGTACCATGGTTTGCAAATATTGTGAATTATTTAGCAGTATTAACACATCACCAAAAGAAGCGATTCTTTGCTGATGAGAAAAATTATTTTGGGAAGATCCTTTTCTTTTCCACATATGTGTAAATCAGGTAATTCGAAGATGCATTACAAAGAGAGAAGCAAGCAAAATCCTGGAACATTGTCATTCAGGGCCATCAAGAGGACTCTACAATGGTATTAAGACAGCACACAAAATATTCGAATCAGGTTATTACTGGCCCACTCTATTTAAAGATGCCAACAGGTATGTTACCACGTGTGATAAATGCCAAAGAACAGGTAATATCTCTAAACGTGATGAAATGCCTTAAACATATATGTTGTCATGTGAAATATTTGATATATGGGGTATTGATTTTATGGGACCATTCCCTAGCTCATTTGGAAATAAATACATCCTAGTAGCAGTTGATTACATGTCAAAATAGGTAGAAGCTTAAGCCTTACCTACCAATGATGCTAGGGTAGTAGTTAAATTTTTCAAGAAACTATTCTCCTGATTCGGGACACCTAGAGCCATCATTAGTGATAGGGGTACTCATTTCTGTAATACACAATTTGAAAAAGTTCTAAAGAAATATGGAGTATGCCATAGAACAGCCACCCCATATCATCCTCAAACTAGCGGGCAAGTTGAGGTAGCAAACCGAGAGCTTAAGCGCATCCTAGAAAAAATGGTTGAATCAAATAGAAAAGATTGGGCAGCTAAAGTAGATGATGCTTGATGGGCCTACAGAACAGCATTCAAAACACCTCTAGGAACATCCCCATACAAACTTGTATACGGGAAAAGCTGTCATCTATCATTTGAGCTAGAACACTAAGCTTTTTGGGCAACAAAATTTTTGAACACTGACCTCACAATTACAGGAAAGAGAAGAATGATGCAGATGAATGAGCTCGATGAATGGAGAACAGAAGCCTATGAAAACTCAAAACTGTACAAGGAAGTAACAAAGCGACGCCGCGATGCTCGTCTCAAGCGATCAAAATAATTCGAAGTAGGAGACCTGGTCCTACTATACAATTCAAGGCTTAAACTATTCCTGGAAAAATTGAAGTCAAGATGGTCAGGCCCATTCATGATCAAAACAATCTTTCCATACGGCACCATTGAGGTAACTCATCCCACAAAAGGCACATTCAAGGTAAATTGTCACCGACTTAAAATTTATAATGGTGCAGATTCTGGATATATGAGAGAAAAGCTTCTACTCCACGAACCCCCCTTTAGAATCGAAAATAGGGAAAGTCTAGCTTAAGACTATAAACAAGTGCTTCTCGGGAGGCAACCCGAGTGCTAACTCCCTAACATTAACTTTATTTCTATTAAAAAAATAGGATTGTAAACACAACCATGAACACGGGCATGCCAACGACCGTGTACAAAACAGGGGAACCACCACGGGCGTGGCCGGATCCGTGCATAAATAGAACGAAGAAAGAAAAAACTTTAACGACACGGGCTTCACGGCCGTGTCCTCTGACCGTGTGAAGCTACTGACTTATTCAGCACGGGCTTCGCACAGTCGTGTCCCCCGACCGTGTGAAGCTACTGACTTATTGAGCACGGTTAGAACACGGTCGTGCCCACGACCATGCGAACATACTGACTTATCAAGCACGGGTTACACACGCCCGTTCGACCCAACCGTGTGAATCAACACACGGGCCTGGCAATGTCAACACGGCCGTCACAAATCCATCTAAACGTGCCTCAAACCCAAAATCGCGAAAAGCACGGGCAAATTTAAAAATGACACGGGCGTGGAGAAAGACCCTGCCTCAAACCCTATATATTAAACTAACCGTCCTCTTCCCCAAACCCAAACCCTAAACTCAGATTCCAATCCCCCTTCTTCAATCCGGCCACCAAATCATCCTCCTCCCTCCAACCCACATCCTTTTGACCGTTCTTCTCAAAATACCAACCAAAACCAACCATACGCCCGTAGCACACGCCCTTACCAGGCCGTGCCCACACTGAAGAAACCAGCACCACCGCCGTGCGCTTCACTCGTGCTCGTCAAGCACCACCGTGCCTGGTTCTTTTTTCTTCACATTTTTTGCATACCTTCTCTTTATTTAAGTTTTTGTTTAATTTTAGACTTAAAAATCTTATTCAATTTGTTTCATTTAGTCTATTTATTGATTATTTTATGTTAACCATAATTTTTAGTTCACTTTCTTTAGAATTCTTATTTGCTTTATTTATTTCTTTAGTTTTTAAACAAACACGATTTTTTATTCTTTGATTATTAATACATATTAGATATTAGTTATTATTTCTTTGAGAATTGCTTGCTATGCTATTGTCAAAATTTTGATTATGAATAATGATTCCTAAATTTTCAAGATATTGGTTGAATTAGATAAATTACTTTAGATTCAATTCTAATTTGTAGGAAAATATGTCAATATTTAGAGTAAAACGCTCAGGCCCGAGTAAGAAGAGAAAGGCGCCAGGTTCCTCTTCCGCTAGTGCTTCCACCGAACTTTGACACCTATTCCTTCATTTTTCTCAAGCTACTCAAGATAAAAAGTACGAAGCAATCTGGGGTAGACCAATAGGCACTAGTAGACGCATCGACTGGGAAGCAATTCGCCAAGTTGGGCTCATGTCTGATATTCAAGCACTCCTCTCAACCGAGCCATGGGAGAACTTCTTCAACATCAACGAATCCACTTATTTGGAGCTTACATTAGAATTCTGCACCACTTTCACTTTACAAGTGGTGACAACTAAGTTCGACGACCCAGGTGCTATCCAATTCCGGCTAGGGGGCTCAGTGCGTCGATTAAGTATACCACAATTCAGAACGACACTCAGCCTGTACACACCGGAATTCATAGAAGAAAACCTACTTGTGGATTAAATCGTGAGCCATATTGCACTATGCATGAATGCTGGCGCAGCCTAAGCCACACGATGAGCACCTACAACCCCAGCCACTCTAAGGCATCGGCACTTCCCCCGGCCCTAAGGTATCTTCATGCCATCCTCGCACACACCATTACAGGGCAAAAAGAAAGCACAGGAGTCGTAAACAAGCAGGATATTTACATCCTATCATGCATGTCTGAAGGACATGTTTTTGACTTAGCATATTTCATCGCCTGCGTGATTCAACATCAGACAGAGCAACATAAGAAGGGGATTTTGTCGATGGGATAGTGCATTTCGAGGTTGGCTAGGCACTTTGACCTCCTCAACTCCAACAATCAAATCACCTCCCTAACACTAATGGGGAACATGGTACCTCAAGGCATCCATACGATGCTACATATGCAAATGATTAAACACCATCGAGGGATTGACCCCCTTAATATCAACTAGCGACACCCACAGACGAGGGGGAACCTAAGGATATTACTGATGATATCCCACTACCATCAGAGGAGGCACCAAATCTGAGCCAGCATCATTACAGAGCGTCACCTTCATTAGCAGACATCTCTGCAAGACTTGATCAGTTTGAGTTATATTTCACTGAGAACGCTCGGTGCCTAGATAGAATGGATGAGACTCTTCAGCAAATATACCAACATCTTTATATCTCATCCCAAGCACCACCATCGGCACCGACCAATGATGAGGACCTCTGAATCCTCTTAAGACAATTATTTTTATTTTTTTATCTTATTCTCTGATATTTTCATTCTTACTTTATCTTATGTTACTCAAACTTGTTAAAAACCGTTAATATTGGCTATTCATGATTCCATACCCGCATCTCTTTTATAAAAGTATTAACCTAGCGACTTTGCAGAATAAATTACACACTTCACTCCCACAAACACACAATTAAGAAACATCCAATGAGTCATCATCACCAAGGATACCAACTCCAAGATCATCCAGATTTTAGGGAGTATTACTTTCCCCACTTATCTTTTTGATTTGGCATCTAATTATCATTATCTATCTTTGTACATTGAGGGCAATGTACATCTTAAGTGTGGGGGTAATAGTGCCTAACTTTTTGCATAATTATCAAAACCCTGAATTTAGTCTTGATCTTAAGTATTTTTCTTATATTATTAATTAGGGTGAAATTTCTAATGATTTATGATTTTTATTGATATGTTTTAGAGTAAATCATAGTTAATTGTGCATTGATGATTAAATTTAAATAAAACTATAGAATCGAGCATGATAAGTCTACTTTCTAAAAATTAAAAATTGATGGGTCGTTGAACTGAATTTGAGTATCACCTTGAAGTTCAAAATTTATAAGGATTGATGTCAAAACACCCATAATTTTTGTGAGATTTTGAGCCTTATAGAGCATACACCCTTTTTCGTGCTCACTTTAATTGATTATGAGTGTGCCAACTTTGAACAGTTATTCTAGAACTTTCCTCGTTTATACATGTCGAGACCACATTAATGATTTGATATACTGAGATGATAAAGGCACCTAGGTTTTAACCCGTTCAATCCACTAAAAAGCCTACCCATATAAATTAATCCCTAGTGAACCCCGTTGAATCCTAACAACCTTTTTATTGAATCACCCGTCTAATATTAACCCAAAATCCCTTTGTATTTGTTATCAACATTCCTTTGACTACCCCTCTATCGAGAATTGATTTGATCAATTGCCGAATTAGGTTATTTCAATTATCAAAGTTCCTTCTATTATGTTTGTTTTAGTTTGTTCTTAAAAAAAATCCAAGTATATATTCAATATTAGTAGTATACAAAAGAGCTTTGAGCATTTAAACTCCAATTGTTGAAGAAAAAGCTCGTATTAAAGTATTATCAAAATACTCTTTATTATAGAGTAATTATCAATAGTAGGTATTATTAGTTTTCATTTGGTGTAAATATTCATATTTAGTTCATTGTTTCTAGTTAGGTAATTTGTCAAGTTAGTCTCGATGCTAACCTTCTAATTCAGCCTTTATCCACACCTTTTAACCCAAGCCCCCTTACAACCCTGATTAAAGACCTTTTGATTTGTGTATCATCTCATATACAATGGTGGAGATTTGATTTTCAGGCAAGCTTATGGGATTAACTTTTTAGGTTCGACTTAGAGTGCTTATTCTTGAACCTTAAACACTTCAAGTGATTTGAGTGGATCGTTTGTGAGGATGTCAATCCTTGTCGATTTTGAGTTAAAGGTAATTACTTAGATAAGGGGAGACACCTATGTTTTCGTACTACTATAAAGGTATGACTTATCGTAATTGAATCTTTAGGGTTCTTTGAGTTGAATTATCCATGTATAAATTATCTATGAATTATGATGAGACATTTTCGATAGGAATTATGAATTATGGAAAGTTCATTTTAATTATAAGTTGAGAATTTTGCTTGAGGACAAGCAAAAGCTTAAGTGTAGGGGTATTTGATAAACCGTAAAAGTAACATATTTTAACCCCATATTTAATATGCTTTTGGATGATTTAGCCCTTGATTTATGTAAAAAGGTTCTTTTAATCCTTTCTTTTCATGTTTATACTCAGGAAAGCACTCGAGGATAAAAAGAACACAAAATGGGCTTAAAACGGAGTAATTGCGCCTTAGCGAGAAATCAACATGGCCTGGCCCAAAGCCCACACAGCCGTGCATCACCCATTTCTCACACGGACGTGTCTGGTGATTTACATAGCCATGTCCAAATCGACAAACTTGAAGCACAGCCTGAATCCTAACTTACACGGTCGTGCCCAAAATGACAGAATCGAGACACAGCCTAACCACGATTTGCACGACCGTGTGCCATGGCCGTGCCCTTGCCGCAGGAGAGAGTAATTTCACTCGAATTTGGATGCTTGAAGCCAAAGAAACATACTTTTAAGTCTACTCCAACACCCTAATAGTAATTTTACTTGAAGGAGGTACTTAGGAGCCAAGTATAGTATCCCAAAGCCCATATAAACGACCGAAGGTAGACATTAAAAGGGGAGCTTTTCGTAGAGGCTTTTGCCAAAGCTTTCATCTTTTAGGGAATCACTTGAAGATAGCCAGTTGATCCATCTCAAGAAGTCGGAACTCCATTCAAGACGGATAATCTTTCCTTTGATTACTTTAGGGGGTTCTAGGGATTTCTTATGTTTTGTTTGTTCTTTTCTCTTGAGATGTTTTCGTATTTAGTTCTGAACTAAACCCCTCAGATACCTAAAGGGGATGAAATCTATGATGGATTTTTTTATTTGATTTCTGAATTATATGATAAGTACTTAGTTTGTTCTTAATTATGTTGCTTAATTTCATCTGATGTGCTTAGGTGGAGGAGGAATATACCCTGCCTAAGAGTAGATCTAGCATAATTGAGCGGAGTTGATCGGGCGCCTAGAGATAGGGTTACAAGATTTTGCCGGATGAGAGTGAAACCTAATATGGGAATCCATTGATCGATTTACTACTTCCTTAGGGGGTTATTATAAGAGAACGAGAGCTCCACTAATTAACCTAAGGTTAGACGTTATTCGCCTCGAGAGAGGGTTTAATACAGGTTAGGGAGTCTCACAGATCAAGCTAAGTAAAGAAATCATATGGTTTGGGGAATAAATAATAAGTGAAGTCATAGGTGGATTCTTCCTGAGGGTATCGTCTTCATCAACTAAGTTTTCCTAAAGTCTTTCTCCATTTCATTCTTTTGTCTTTGCATTTAGTTTAAAGTATTTCATTAGTCTAGTAAACCAATCACTTCATATTTCAGGCTAAATAATAGAAAGAAAGTGAGTAGTAGTACTTTTAGGTTCCCTTGGGTTCGATAAGATATTCTTGCCTAAGCTATACTACTGTTCGATAGGGGCACTTGCCTCTATCATTGTCATAGTTAGTCTACATGTTCGATCACTCTTTATAAATATTAAAATTTGACACGATAAGGCTCAAAATCTCACAAAAATTATGGGTGTTTTTGACATCAATCCCTATAAATTCTGAACTTCAAGGTGATACTTAAATTCGATTCAACAACCTATCAATTTTAATTTTTTAGAAAGTAGACTTATCATGCTCGATTCTCTAGTATCCTTCAAATTTAATCATCAATGCACAATTAATTATGACTTACTCTAGAACATATCAATGATAAGCATAAATTATTAGAAATTTCGTCCTAATTAGTAATATGGCAAAATTACTTAAAAAAAGACTAAATTCAGAATTAATGAAAAATTAGGCATTAAATTGAGAATTATGCAAAAAGTTAGGCACTTTTACCCCCCACACTTAAGATGTACATTGCCCTCAATGTACAAAGATAGATAAATAACAATTAATATAAAATTAAAAGAGAGGGATAGAGTGCCACTTCCTGAATTTTGGATGATTCCTGGCGTCTTTGGTGGCGGTGATGGTGTTTTCTATGGGCCTGGTGGTGTGGCTACCAAAAGGCAATTTGCTAGATGAAGAAATTGGGTAGCCTGCGAAGATATAGCCAAGAGATCTAGAGAAATAATAATAATATACTAATAATATAATTAAAGATTAAGAAAATAAAGAGAAGGATAGTAAGAAGAAAACTAAAATTTAAAGAAAAGACTAATGGACTAAGGAGTCCTTATTAGCGGATGGTTCGTGAGGTGGGTATGATTTCTAAGGCTGCGGAGTGTTGGTGATGGTGGAAGTGGCGTGATTCCCTAGCAGTCTTTAGAACCTAAAATCAAGAAACTAATATGAAATAAATTAATTTAAGTAAAAAAGAAGTATATATAAGGAAAATAAAGGAGAAGAGAAAAAAAAATAAAACCAAAAAGGTTTCGGAGACCCTTGGCGTGTCAATTGGCTGAAGCTGTCGGCATGAACTCATGTTAAGGTCTCCTCTGAAGAGACTATGCTTACCTTCTTACGTTTCTTCGGCATGATTTTTGTGTTGCTCAAGAGTCTTGGACCTTTTCTATGAACAGAGAGAAAAATTTGAAAGAAAGAGAAGTATGAAAGAAGATGGGAGAAAGGGGAAGGGCTGTGGGGATTTAAATAAGATTTTAAATCTGGCACGTTCCCACGCCTGTGTACCAAGGGTGTGTCGATTCACAAGGCCACATCGCACGGCCGTGTTGTGGAGTGTGTTGTTCTTCCATGCCCGTTTGTCGATTGGCATGCCCATTTCTAAAAGGCCAGTATGTGAACATGGATGGAATGCACAGGCATGGTTTGCCCGTGCTCAATGAGTTAGTATCTTAGCACAGTCGTGAGGCACGACCGTGCTATTTTGTTGGTGCCCGTGGTGTGGGTGGTTGGCTCCGTGACGTTGGGGGTGGGTGGACTATCTTGCACGACTCTACTCTGTCAGTGTGGTGGTTCCGGTGGTCCACACGGCCACGGGCACGGTCGTGTGTAAGGCCGTGTGGCCTAGAAATCTGTATTTTTTTAACACGGTGGTACTGCGGGTGTATGGTTGGTTTTGGTTGGTATTTTGAGAAGAACGGTCGAAAGGAGGTGGGTTGGAGGGGAGAGGGATGATTTGGTGGCCAGATTGGAGAAGGGGGGAGATTGGAATCTAATTTTAGGGTTTGGATTTGGGTAAGAGGATGGATAGATTAATATATAGGGTCTGAGGTACGATTATTCTCCACGCCCGTGTCGTTTTTAAATTTGCCCGTGCTTTTCGCAATTTTGGGTTTTAGGCACGTTCAGGTGGATTTGCCACGACCGTGTTGACGTTGCCACGCCCGTGTGTTGATTCACACGGTTGGGTCGAACGGGCGTGTGTAGCCCGTGCTCAATAAGTCAGTATGTTAGCACGGTCGTGGGGCACGGGCGTGTTCTAACCATGCTCAATAAGTTAGTAGCTTCATAAGGTCGTGGGCACGATCGTGCAAATCCCATGCTAGACAAGTCAGTAGCCTCACACGGTAGAATGGCACGGGCGTGTCTTGTATCGTAGCCCGTGTGGTTAAAAAGAATTTTTCCCCTATTTATGCACGGATTCGGCCATGCCCGTGGTGTGTCCCCTGTCTTCTACACGGTCGTGGGCACGCCCGTGTTCAAGGCCATGTTAATAATCCTGCATTTCTATTAGATTATTTTAGAAAAATTTTAAAAATATAAAGTTAATGTTAGTGAGTTAGCACTCGGGTTGCCTCTCGAGAAGTGCTTGTTTATAGTCTTAAGCTAGACTTTCTCTATTTTCGATTCTAAAAGAGGGTTCGTGGAGCAGAAGCTCCTCTCTCATATCTCCAGATTCTGCATCATTATAAATTTTAAGTCGGTGATGATTTACTTTGAATGTGCCTTTTGTGGGATGAGTTACCTCAATGGTGCCGTATGGAAAGATTTTTTGATCATGAATGGGCCTGACCATCTTGACTTCAGTTTTCTCCGGAATAGTTTAAGCCTTGAATTGTATAGTAGGACCAGGTCTCCTACTTCAAATTATTTTGATCATTTGAGACGAGCATCGTGGCGTCGCTTTGTTGCTTCCTTGTACAATTTTGAGTTTTCATAGGCTTCTGTTCTTCATTCATCTAGCTCGTTCATTTACATCATTCTTCTCTTTCTTACAATTGTGAGGTCAGTATTCAAAAATTTTGTTGCCCAAAAAGCTTAGTGTTCTAGCTCAGATGATAGATGATAGCTTTTCCCATATACAAGTTTGTATGGGGATGTTCTTAGAGGTGTTTTGAATGCTGTTCTATAGGCCCATAAAGCATCATCTACTTTAACTGCCCAATCTTTTCTATTTGATTCAACTGTTTTTTCTAGAATGCGCTTAAGCTCTTGGTTTGCTACCTCAACTTGCCCGCTAGTTTAAGGATGATTTGGGGTGGCTGTTCTGTGGCATACTCCATATTTCTTTAGAACTTTTTCAAATTGTGTATTACAGAAATGAGTACCCCTTATCACTAATGATGGCTCTAGGTGTCCCGAATCGGGAAAATAGTTTCTTGAGAAATTTAACTACTACCCTAGCATCATTGGTATGTAAGGCTTCTGCTTTTACCCATTTTGACATGTAATCAACTGCTACTAGGATGTATTTATTTCCAAATGAATTGGGGAATGGTCCCATGAAATCAATACCCTATACGTCAAATATCTCACAGGATAACATATATGTTTGAGGCATTTCATCACGTTTAGAGATATTACCTATCCTCTGGCATCTATCACATGAGGTAACATACCTATTGGCACCTTTGAATAGAGTGGAACAATAAAAACCTGATTCGAGTATTTTGTGTGCTGTCTTAATTCCACTTAGTGTCCTCTTGATGGTCCTGAATGGCAATGCTCCATGATTTTGTTTGCTTCTATCTTTGTAACACTTCTTCGAATTACCTGATCTGCACATATACGAAAAAGAAAGGGATCTTCCCAAAAATAATTTTTCATATCAGCAAAGAATCGCTTTTTTTGGTGATGTGTTAGTTTCCTTGGTAGAATGTTAACTGCTAAGTAATTTGCGATATTTGCAAACCATGGTACCTCAGAATGGGTTATAGAGAAAAGTTGTTCTTCAGGAAACGAATCATTTATTTCACCTTCATCAAGCTCTTTGGTGTGTGGATTTTCAAGTATTGAGAGGTGATCTGCCGCAAGATTCTCAGCTCCCTTCTTATCCTGTATTTCTAGGTCAAATTCTTGTAAGAGTAAAATCCATCATAAGAGTAAATTCCTGTATTTCGAGTCTAAATTTGTTAAAAGCAAAAACTACAGCTAGCAGTTCTTTCTCAGTCATGGTGTAATTTTCTTGCGCGGGTGTTAATGTTCGGCTAGCGTAGTAAATTGGTGAAAATGCTTGTCTTTTCATTGTCCCAAAATCGCTTTCATCGCAAAGTCACTTGCATCACACATTAGTTCAAAGGGTAAATTACAATCAAAAGCGATTATAATCGGTGAATTTATTAATTTATTTTTAAGGACATTGAATGCATCTAAACATTCCTGATTGAAATTAAATGGAAAATCTTTTTCTAGTAATTTTGTCAAAGGCTTAGCTATTTTAGAAAAGTCTTTAATGAATCTTCTATAAAAACCTGCATGTCCTAAAAAGCTTCTAATAGCCTTTACTGAACTGCAAGGAGGTAATTTTTCTATGGTTTCAACTTTTGCTTTATCTACCTCAATCCCTTTTTTAGAAATCTTATGTCCTAAAACAATCCCTTCTCTAACCATAAAGTGGCATTTTCCCAATTTAAAACAAGGTTTGTTTCTTTACATCTAATTAGAACTCATTTTAAAATTTTAAGGCAAAGCTAGAAAGGATTACCGAATACTAAGAAATCATCCATAAATAGCTCCATGATGTCCTCTACGAGTTCGTCAAAAATTGCCAACATGCAACGCTAAAAAGTGGCAGGAGCATTACATAATCCAAAAGGCATTCTACGATAAGCAAACGTACCGTATGGGCATGTAAATGTCGTCTTCTCTTGGTCTTCAAGAGCTATGGGGATTTGGAAGTAGCCAGAGAGTCCGTCCAAGAAGCAGTAGTACATATGCCCGGATAGTCTTTCTAACATTTGATCAATGAAGGGTAGAGGAAAGTGATCTTTTCTGGTGGCATCATTTAGCTTTCTATAGTTTATACAGACTCTCTAACCTGTAACTGTTCTCGTGGGAATTAACTCATTCTTTTCGTTGGGCACTACCGTCATTCCTCCTTTTTTTGGAACTACCTGCACAGGACTTACCCAAGTGCTGTCAGAAATAGGATAAATTATTCCTGCATCTAGAAGTTTAATTACCTCGACTTTGACCACTTCTTTCATGTTAGGGTTTAATCATCTCTGAGGTTGTACACACGATTTATATTCTTCTTCCATTAAAATTTTGTGGGTGCAAAACGTGGGGTTTATTCCCTTGATGTCAGAAATTTTCCAAGCTATGGCTTCCTTGTGCTCTCTTAGTACCTTTATCAGCTCCTCCTTTTCCTTGGGTTCTAGTTCTGAAGGGATGATTACTGGTAACGTAGAATTTTCCCCAAGGAATGTATATTCTAAATGTTTTGGTAACTGTTTTAATTCCAATTTGGGTGGCTCTTCGATGGAGGGTTTCTGTTTTAATACGTCATCTTCTTCAATGTTTTCTTCTTTCATTTTTCTGAATGATGATGTATTCAAACTGATCTCATTAACTTCATCTTCTTCCCCCTCTCCTTGAGGCGGACACAACTGTAACACCCCAAACCCGGCCCATTCACTACTAATCAATTTGAAATGCCATCATGAAAATGTTCAAAAGATTCTTACTTAAAAGTAAAAAGGTAAAATTTGTTGCCTTTCATAAAACATTTTGTATTTTAAAACATTCTAAGGAAAAATCAAGTGGTTATAAAAATACTGGATTCAAAACTTTGGTATATATGTACTCTTAACATATAAGTTGCTAAAAATAAAACTTACACAAATATTAACTTAATTATAAATCCACTTAACCATACCAAAAAAATAAATAATTAAATACTTTAAGTGGCCCTTATTACATCAAATCATTATTCAAAAATATTTAAAATACTAAGTGCATAAAATTAAATAAAACATCTTCTGCATGGGCCACCTCATATCCACTCCAACCCGGTCCAAGCATCACCTGCGATGTTGATAAAAATTGGGTGAGTCATACAGACTTAGTGTGCAATTAGTCCACTGAATTCCACCCACATGTCAAACCACATATTTACCCACATGTCAGATATTAAGGCAATATTATTCACATAATTTCACTTATTGGGCTTGGCCCATAACCATATCACATTCTTATAATAGGGTAATTAACCGCATGTTTCCACATACTGGGCTTGGCCCATTACCACATTAATCCATATATCGTATTAGGCTTGGCCCATTTCCACATTTATTCATATCACATGTTGGGCTTGGCCCATTTTCACATGTATTCACATACCAAATTATGAAATTATGAAGCCCAACCCAGCCTAGGGTCCATCTTCTACACACCCCCGTATCCAGCCTACCACACACCAGGGGATTATTAAATCACCCTCCCCTTTTTACTCCAATAAGGCAACAAATGCCGTCCACGCAAACTTAATCGCAAATAATCCACAATGCGACCTTAGTCGACATCAATCCACGATGTAGCCGAAGCTATCATCAAAACCACGATGAGCACAAAGCCATCAATAACCACGATATGGCACATAGCCTATATCAATCACGATGAGGCACGAGCCATTCATCAAACCACGCACTCAAGTACACCCCGCCCTTCTTTCATATCCCACCCATGCACATGCAACATAAAATAGTGCCATGATGATAATGCATGTACATGTTATTTCAAGATATTATCACATATTAATATCAATAATCATATTTCATCAAATTTGGTATTTACCAGATTATTGACATACCCCTTGAGGGTATCCATATCACAATTTCCACTGCACTAGTTAGCACATTCATAACACACATACAGACATCTCATACAATCATAAACCCTGAAAATGGTAGGCTAACTACACACCTGACTATTTAGCGAAATCCTTAGCTACTTGAATTTAACACGATCCCGGAACTTCCTCTTATTCCTGTCAATTTGGCCCTAAATACACATAGCCAAAATCGGTGACACTTAATACCAATAATATGGCCTTAGGCCGAATACCACAACCACTTACCTCACTTATCCAAATCCCGAAAAGCCACTCCTTGCTCTTGAAACTATCAAAATCCCTATTTAGCAAATGTTAGAATCGGCCTACCACATAAATACATAGAAACTAACCCTTGGCCGAATAGCACATACTACTTACCTTGATGACTTTAAATCCCGAAAGGCTTCTTTGATGATCCTTAATGCTAGTTACACACAAAACGCTTATTATGGCACTACGTACATTCGGCCATGCCTAAAACCAAAGCCTAATCACTTGATTTTCGGCACACCTATGAAGAAATAAAACCTAAACCGATTGTTAGGATAGAAAATACTTACCACTATGCTACTCACCACAACGATCAACTTCCCGAATCATCCTTATAGGTTCGGCCCCAACCAAGAAATAGAGTTAGATCTCCAACTGTCGGCTTTTAAGGCTTTCCAAATGATGCTAGAATATTCGGCTATCTCTTAAAAGTAGATGTAGATGGAAGAAAAGAGGTATAAAAGTGACTAAGAGATTTCGGCAATGGCAATGTTTAAGAGTGACTTCAGCTCAAGCAAAAAGATGTGAAAGAAGAAAGAAAATCAATGCACAAAAAGGTTCTATCTTTCAGCTTTTGACAAAGGAAAATAGGGTGCAAACTTTCGGCAAAATACCAAGATGACAAGAAAATTCAAAAGAAAGACTTCTCTTCAATTAAAAATTCGACAAAGGAGACTAGGCAAGAAACAAACAAATTTCGGCATTTATTTCCTCTTCATGGCCGAATATACCAACCCAAAGAAACCTACATTAGGCCACAACTTCATCTCCTATCATATCCCTCCTTTTTCTCTCCTATTTTATCTCTTTGACACTTGTTCAAAATAAATAAATTAACACATCAATTATCCTCCACTAATCTCCTATATAATCTCTTATCTTACCCATTAAAAATAAGATAAAATAAACTACATTTATCCTTCTCTTAGCCGAACAAAGCTTATCTCATCCAATTGAAAGTCCCATGTGCCGTCCACTACTCCTTCTCCCTTAACGCCTGAATGCAAAATAAAAACACTCCCTATGCCGCCAACAAGACTCGAACATGAGACCTGCTGGAGCCCTTGGACGCAAGCTACAGATAACGCCCCAAGCCACTTTGCTGCTGGTTCTTTTGTGTCATAAACTCCCCACAATTCCTTTTAAGACCTCCTTCCCTAGCTCCCCCTTGTCTTAACGCCAAAAGCAAAATAAAACACGCCTCCCTACTGCCAATAAGACTCGAACCAAAGCCCTTGCCCACTGCACATGGCGTCATTTCCAGGCCCTTAAGTAGTGCCTTGCAGCCACTTTACTAGGCTTACTTCCATGTCCAAAGATGCCTATATTCTTCCCTTAAGGCCTCCCTGGCCTTGCTCCCCTCCTTGACTCAAAAAAAAAAAAAGCCCACAATGCAATTTCTACAACTCGAACCTCCTCCCTCCTGACGCAACCTTCCAAGCCCTTAAGGTAGCGTCCCAAGCCACTTTACCACACGGCTACTTGTGTCCTAAACTCCCCAAAATTTTTCTTAAGGCCTCTTCAGCCCAGCTCCCCTTTTTACTTAAAATCCAATTATTTTCCCAAAGCTTCCACCTTCATCCTAGAGGTCTAAAAACTCTTAAAACACACTCAACCACACTTAAAGCCTACTAACACTTGAGTTATGCTCCAAACGCATAACCCTTAATTTAGGATATTACAACAGTTCCATCGTGTCATCCTACAGGATTTCCTGTAATGAATTTTTAATAATATGATCAGTAGTGTCAACAAAATAACATGAATCATCTTGCTCTTTAGAATATCTCATGGCATCATAAATTTGGAAAATAATTTCTTCATCACCTATCCTTAGTGCTAGTTTGCCATCACCTACATCAATAATAGCTCTAGTAGTGGTTAAAAAAGGATGCCCTAAGATTAAAGGAATATTGATGTCCTCATCCATGTCTAACACAATGAAATCAAAGGGGAAAATAAATTTATCAATTTTTACCAAGACATCTTCAATAACTCCTCTAGGATACTTAATAGAACTATCAGCTAATTGAATACTCATCCTAGTGGGTTTTAGTTCCCCAAGATCTAGTCGTTTAAACAATTGATAAGGCATTAAGTTAATACTAGCGCCTAGGTCTGCTAATGCTTCGTGATGTTTAAACTACCAATTAAGTAAGGAATAGTGAAACTCCCTAAATCTTTTAACTTCTGTGGTAGTCTATTTTGCAGAAGGGCTGAACACTCTTCATTAAGCTCCACCTTTGATACTTCCTCAAGCTTCCTTTTATTTGTGAGAAGTTCCTTTAAGAATTTTGCATACTTTGGCATCTGGGAAATAGCTTCAACAAAAGGTAAGTTAATATGTATTTGTTTAAAGAGTTCAAGGAACTTCTCGTATTGAGCATCCAGTTTTTCTTTCTTCAACTTTTCTGGATATGGAATTTGTGTTCTATTCTCTTTAGGAAATGTATTGTCGTTCTCAACTTCTACACTTTTTTCTTGGTAACCTCATGTGGTGTCTTTCTTTGTGGTTCAACTATTTCTTTGCCACTCTTTAGTCTGACTGCCGTTACTTGCTCTGTGTCTTTGGAAAAAATTTTTGTCCGTATTTCACATACTATTTCAGTAAGTATTCCAACTGACGTAATGAGCTCTCCCACATGAGTCTTGATTCCCTTGAGTGAGATTTGCTGTTCATCAAGTGTTGCTTCTGTCATTTGGAGACGAGAAACTATAGCTGCCATGAATTTTGTCAGCATCTCTTCAAGGTTTGATTTCTTTTCCTATGGATAGGGCTAATTTTGGTAATTTGGAGGAGGTTGATGCCTTTGATTTCCTTGATTTCCTTGTCCACCCCACGAAAAATTTGGGTGATTCCTCCAACCTGCATTATAAGCGTTACTATAAGGATTATTATTAGATTTGAAATTGTTACCTATATAGTTTGTTTACTCATTTTCTGCTCCTGGTTGGTAGGGTGGGTACTTAGGGTTCGCCACATTTTCACTCGCTTCGCATTGCATGACTGGGTGTACCTGCGAAGAACATAAGTCATCAAGCTTTTTATTCATTAACTCCACCTGCGTTGACAGCATTTTCACTACGTCTAAGTTAAAAACTCTGGCTGATTTTATCGGTTTAGCTCTTGTAATTTTCCATTGATAGGTGTTCAACGACATCTCCTCAATAAAATCGTAAGCTGCTTCAGGAGTTTTGTTATTCAAAGTTCCATCGGCTGATGAATCAATCATTTTCCTAGTTGGAGAGTTCACACCATTGTAAAAAGTTTGGACATGAAGCCACAAAGGTAATCCGTGGTGTGGGCATCTTCTTAGGAGATCCTTGTATCTTTCCCATGCATCATATAATGTTTCTGCGTCATTTTGCACAAAAGAAGATATGTCATTCCTAAATTTAGTCGTTTTGGCTGGTGGAAAATATTTTAAAAGAAATTTTTCAGTCATTTGATCCCATGTGGTGATTGACCCTCGTGGTAACGAGTTCAACCACTACTTTGCTTTATTCCTTAATGAAAAAGGGAATAACCGAAGACGTATGGCATTGTCAGAAATGCCATTTATTTTGAAGGTATCATAGAATTCTAAAAAATTAGATATATGAGTATTTGGATCTTCATCCTGCAAACCATCAAGTTGAACAAACTGTTGAATCATTTGTATTGTGTTAGGCTTTAATTCAAAATTATTAGTAGCTATAGCGGGCCTAACAATACTAGATTCTACTTCTGTCAAATTAGGTTTAGCATAATCATACATAGTACGCAGAGCATTCTGTTCTTGCACATTTGGCGGTGGATTGTTTTCTTCCATCCCTTCCGTAGGATTGGATCTTTCTTGTTGTTCTTCTCTTTGGTAGTCTAGAGCTCGTCTAATTTCTCTGTGATTTCTGTGAACGGTAGCTTCAATGTCACTTTCGTATGCTAAAGGTCCTCTCAGGTTCCTTCTAGTCATAAACTAGAGGTACCTGCTAGTAGAAGAAAGAAAGAAATTAAAAAAAAAAATAAATATATATGTAGAAAAATAAGAAAAAATTAAAAATAAAAATAATGGCTAAAGTAATAGAAATAGAGCTTTCTTAATATTTTAGAGTTCCCCGGCAATGGCGCCAAAAACTTGATCGTGTCAAATAGTCGAGTTTTAATATTTATAAAAGAATGATCGAACTCAGAGACTAATCGTGGCAACGATAGAGGCAAGTGCACCTATCGAACAGTAGTATAGTTTAGGCAAGAATATCTTATCGAACCCAAGGGAACCTAAAAGTACTACTACTCACTTTCTTTCTATTATTTAGCCTGAAATATGATTGGTTTATGAAACTAATGAAAAATTAAAACTAAATGCAAAGACAAAAGAATGAATTGGAGAAAGACTTTAGGAAAACTCAGTTGATGAAGACAATACCCTCAGGAAGAATCCACCTATGACTTCACTTATTATTTATTCCCCAAACCATATGATTTCTTTACTTAGCTTGATCCGTGAGACTTCCTAACCTATATTAAACCCTCTCTCGAGGCGAATAACGTCTAACCTTATATTAATTAGTGGAACTCTCATTCTCTTATAATAACCCCCTAAGAAAGCAGTGAATCGATCAATGGATTCCCATATTTGGTTTCACCCTAATCCGGTAAAATCTCGTAACCCTATCTCTAGGCGCTCAATCAACTCCGCTCAATTATGCTAGATCTACTCTTAGGTAGGGTCTATTCCTCCTCCACCTAAGTATATCAGATTAAATTAAGCAACATAATTAAGAACAAACTAAGTACTTATCATATAATTTAGAACTCAAATAACAAAATCCATCATAGGTTTCATCCCTTCGTATCTCAAGGGTTTAGTTCATAACTAAATAAAAAACATCTCAAGAGAAAAGATAAAACAAAACATAAGAAATCCTAAAACCCCTCAAGGAATTAAAGGAGAGACCTCCGCCTTGAATAGAGTTCGCTTCTTGAGATGGATCAACTGGCTATCTTCAAGTGATTCCCTAAAAGATGAAAGCTTCGGCAAAAGCCTCTGCAAAAAGCTTCCCTTTCAATGTCTGCCTTGGGTTGTTTATATAGGCTTTTGAGATGCTTTACTTGGCTCCTAAGTACCTCTTTCAAGTAGAATTACTATTAGGGTGTTTAAGTAGACTTAGGAGTATGTTTCTTTGGCTTCAAGCATCCAATTCCAAGTGAAATTACTCATTCCTATGGCAGGGGCACGCCCATGGCACACGCCCGTGTAATTCGGGGTTGAGCCGTGCCTTGATTCTGTCATTTTAGGCATGATCGTGTGCGTCAGGATTCAAGCCGTGCTTCAGGTCTTTCGATTGGGACACGGCCATATAGATCACCAAGCACGTCCGTGTGTGACGAAGTTGAGGCCGTGCTCTAGGTAATCAGCGAAACACGGTCGTGTGGGCTTTGGGCTAGGCCTTGTCGAATTCTTGGGTCGGCCCAATTTAGTTTATTTTAATCCCGTTTTACGTTCTTTTTATCCTTAGGTGCTTTCTTGAGTATAAGACATGAAAAGAAAGGATTAAGAGCACCTTTTTACATAAATCAAGGATAATTCATCCAAAAGCATATTAAATGTGGGATTAAAATATGTTACTTTTATGGTTTATCAACCATTAAGAATAAGTACTCCCTATCGAGGATAGATGATTTATTTGACCAGTTTTGAGGAGCTTCAGTGTTCTCTACGATTGACCTCTGATCTGGGTATCATCAGTTGAGGGTCAAGGAGGCTGACGTACATAAGACGACATTTAAGACTCGTTATGGTCACTACGAGTTCCTAGTAATGCCATTTGGACTGACTAATGCATTGGCAGGTTTCATGGATTTGATGAACCGAGTATTTCAGCCTTATCTGAATCGGTTTGTGGTGATGTTCATCGATGATATACTGTTTACTCGAGGATTGAGGATGAGTGTGATGAGCACCTTAGGGTTGTTTTATAGACTTTGAGGGAGAAACAACTCTATGCTAAGTTTAGCAAGTGTGAGTTCTAACTATGTGAGGTGACATTTCTGGGTCATTTGGTTTCTGCTAAGGGGATTCGAGTTGCTCTTCGAAAGATTGAGGCTATGTTAGAGTGGGAGTAGCCTAGGAAAGTGTCTGAGATCCGCAGTTTTTTGGGACTGGCGGGTTATTATCGGTAACTTGTAGAGGGCTTCTCATTTATTGTAGCACCCTTGACTAAGCTGCTACGTAAGGGTGTGCCGTTTAACTGGACTGATGCATAGTAAGAGAGCTTTAAGAAGCTTAGGACTGTACTGACTAAGGCCCCTGTTCTGATATAGTCGGAGTTTGGAAAGGAGTTCACCGTTTATAGTTATGCGTCACACGTCGGTTTGGGATGTGTGTTGATACAGGATGGTAAAGTGGTTGCATATGCATCTCGTCAGCTTAAGACTCATGAGGCAAATTATCCGACGCATGACTTGGAGTTAGCCACGGTAGTTTTCGCACTGAAAATCTGGAGGCACTATTTGTATAGTGAGCAGTGTATCATCTACACTAATCACAAGAGCCTCAAGTATCTCCTTACTCAGAAGGAGCTGAATCTTATGCAGTGTAGATGGATTGAGCTACTCAAGGACTATGATTGCACCATTGAGTACCACCCTGGCAAGGCCAATGTGGTGGCCAATACTTTGAGCCGTAGGGCTATGACTGATCTGAGAGCGATTTTCGCTCGACTTAGCCTGTTCGACGATGGGAGTTTATTGGCTGAGATGCAAGTCAAACCAACTTGGATCGAGCAGATTAAGGGTAAACAGCTAGAGAAGGAGTCTTTGGGTCTTCAATCCGACAGATTGAGGGTGGTAGCACTATGGACTTTGGGTTGAACTCTGAGGGTGTATTATGTTTTCGAGGCCGAATATGTGTACCGAACGATACTGATCTGAGGCAGTCTATACTAAGAGAGGTGCATAGTATCCCTTATGCTATACATCCTGGTGGAAGTAAGATGTACCGAGATCTTTTAGAGTTATATTGGTGGCCAAGATTGAAGCGAGAGGTTACTGAATTTGTGGCTAGATGTCCGACATGCCAGCAGGTTAAGGCTAAGCATCAGTTGCCTTCAGGTTTACTACAGTCGATTAAGATTCCCCTTTGAAAGTGGAAATGTGTGACAATAGACTTCGTTAGTGGGTTACCCTTGGCACCCACTAAGAAGGATTCTTTTTGGGTCATGGTGGATCGATTGACCAAGTCAGCACACTTCATACTAGTTTGTATCGATTATTCTTTGCAGAATTTAGTGAAGCTTTATATTTCTGAGATAGTGAGACTGCATAGGATACCAGTTTCGATCATCTCTGATAAGGATCCTCGCTTCACGCCTCCATTTTGGAAAAAGTTACATGAGGATCTGGGTTCAAGATTGGACTTCAATACTGCGTTCCATCCTCAGACCGATGGTCAGTCAGAGAGGGTGATTCAGATACTGGATGATATGTTGAGGAGTTGTGCTATTGATTTTCGAGGTAGCTAGGAGGATTATATGTCACTAGTGGAGTTTTCATATAATAACAGCTTTCAGTCTAGCATTCAGTTGGCACCTTACAAGGCATTGTATGGTCGTAAGTGTCGTACTCCTTTATGTTGGACTAAGTTGGGCGAGTGACATGTTTTGGGTCCTGAATTGGTTTCTAACGCTGTGGATAAGGTCAGACTAATTTGGGATCGACTAAAAGTGGCATCAGACAGGCAAAAATCTTATGCCGATCTACAAAGACGTGAGAATGAATATTCTGTAGGGGATTTTGTTTTTCTTAAGGTCTCGCCATGGAAGAAGATCTTGAGGTTTGGTTGTAAGGGCAAGCTGAGCCCTAGGTTTATTGGACCTTACCGTATTCTGAAGCAAGTGGGACTGGTTGCTTATCAGTTGGACTTACCTCTAGAGTTTGATCAGATTCATGACGCGTTCCACATTTCTATGTTAAGGCGCTACCACTCTGATCCTATGCACATTGTTCCTGTTGAGGAGATTGAGGTTAGGCCAGACTTAACCTTTGAGGGGGAGTCAGTTCAGATTCTGGATCATGACGTAATGGTTTTGAGGAGGAAATCTATTCCACTGGTTAAGGTTCTATGGCCTAAGCATAGCACAGAGGAGGCTACGTGGGAGCCTGAGGATGCAATGCGTCAACAGTATCCTCATCTGTTTTGACCAGGAAAATTTTGAGGACGATATTTTCTTTTAGGAGGTAGAATTGTAACGCCCCAAAATATCTATTTTTGTTTTTTGTGTGTGTGACATAAATACTTGTCTGCTTCAATGTTTAAGTGCTCTGGGTGTGTGTGTGAGGTCCCAAGTTCGAGCCATGACTTGGGCAAATTTTGGTTTTTTTAAATAAAGCCCCATCTTGGGTTAGAAGGCTTTTAAGTAAAAGTTGGTAAATAATTAACAAAATGGGCCTACTGGTCTAGTGGTTGAGTGGAGTGTTGGTGTGAAAGAGGTCTTGTGTTCGAGTCTGGGCTAGAGTATTATTTTTGCTTGCTCATCTAGAAGAGTTTGTGTTAGATTAAAAAGCTGAGTAGTTGGATGTAGTGGGAAGTAGTGAAGTGATTTAGGGGATTAGGCAATATCTGGTAGTTTTTCTTTTTTTCTAAAAATTCAGTTATTCTTCTTTCTCAAGAACTCTCTGCCGTTTTCTTCACATTTTCCCTTTGCTATCGATTTTTCCCTTCCCATTTGCTGAGCCGCCTTTTTCTTCCTTTCTCTTACAGCTATTTTTCTTGTTTTGACCTCTCTTTTGCTTCATTCCTGTGCAACTTCCTCATCACTCTTTTGGGGCTTATCGAAGGGTTGATTATCGTTCATCAACGTTCTAAGTGCGTGAAATTCCTGTTATTCGATAGAAGGAACTGGAGTACTCAAAAGCGTGTACGCATAAAAAACGATACAGGTGTACCCAAAAACATAAAAAATAGGGTTTCAACAAAAGTCGAAAACCCTATTGTCGACACCACACAGGCGTGTGGTAGGCCATGTGTAACACCCCAAACCCGGCCCAAACACTACAACCGGATCTGGTATGTCCTAAGAAAATTTTAGTAAAACCAATCACGTTGACAGATAGCCCAAGTATAATTTATATAAAATATGCCTAATAATCAAAAGCCTAAAGCTGAATTACATGTCTTAGTTTTAAAATAAATAAAAAATAAACAATAAAGGCCCATAACAAAACAGAAAGGTAAACTAGTGGCCCATGGCCTTATTACAATGTAGTTCAAATCCATAACATAGAATACTTAAAAAAAACTAATAAAGGAAAACTTTTCATCGGATCCACATGGGCTTTTGCATGGCCACTTTGCGCTCTACTCCGGCCCGGTCCGATGCACTAATTGTCACCTGAAAGGTTAGTTTAACTGGGTGAGTCACGAGACTCAGTGTGTAACCCTCATGCACCACTAGATTTGGGCCTCATAAAACATAATAATAATTTCATTTACATGGAAACAAATAATATGCAAAACCCAACCCAATTGCCTAGGTTTCCATCCGCTACACGCCTGCACCAACCAACACACCATTGGGGATTTCTACAATCAACCCACATCACATACGCCAAGATGGCGCTCATGTCGCTCATCAACATATATTGGTCAAGCCCTTATAATGATCACGGCATTAGCCGCCACAAGAAATCACGGTAAAAATTACTACAGTATACATATACATATACTTCCTCCTTTCATCACCCAACCCATGCAAACATGTACAATAATTTAAAACATGTACAAAAATTTACTTGTAACATATAATCGATTATTTACTAACCCGAGGGTCCATTGCTTAAATCTAAGATTTCACTTTTAATGTAACATATAAAACTTATGAACATATATATATATATATATATAATAATTAGATCTAGGTGGTGGGAAGTATTACACACCGATTCTCAGATTAATGCTTTCTACGCTCACGCTACTATTACTCGAGACTACCACTATCGCCCACGATCCGACTTGATGTCGGCCACACCCCGATGGCCAATCTCGCACTACCAAACAGATCGCTTCTTGTATTTGGGTGCTGGTTTTGTAGATCCACCCTTTTCTGCCTGACTGTTATTCGAGTCCATCCTTAATCACTAAATCATTTAAAAGATGAGATCTAATTACTTAACAACTATAACATTTAAATCGAATCCTTACCTAGTTAATCGAATCCCGAATGTCATTGAAAATTCGTCACCTCCCTTCCTACATTCGGCCATCACCAAAATAATTAACCAAACTGATGATCGCAACCATCTAACACCTTAAGACATTCAGCCAAAGACAAAGGATAAGAAAGTGGCCATTCGACCGAACCTACCTTGACCACCTACCTTGACTTTTCACAAATCGGCACCACGATCTCTAAGAAGAAAGGATTCGGCTTCTAAGATTAGAGAGTGAAATCAACAAGGCCTTAGAAAACCAATTCGGATTAGAAACTTGATAAAAAGAATGAAAAAATCAAAAAGAAGCAAAATCCCGAAACTTACCAAATTAGAGAGGAGTATTCGGCTATGGTGTACCTTCGGGAAAATGGAACTACCCTTGTAGATTTGGCTATGGGAGATGAGGGTATGATCAAAGGGATTCGACTTTTAGAAGAGATCTAAGAGAAAAGAGAAGAACTAGAGAGTTTTCAGCTTTTGATAAAAATCCTGAGGATAAACCGATATGGTTTCATTAGAAAGAAAAGAGAAAAGGAAGCAAGGAGATGCTT
Source organism: Gossypium rotundifolium (assembly GCA_025506655.1). Lineage (NCBI taxonomy): Eukaryota > Viridiplantae > Streptophyta > Magnoliopsida > Malvales > Malvaceae > Gossypium > Gossypium rotundifolium. The sequence goes on from CP106727.1 coordinate 12,314,019, forward strand.
GAAAATTGACTAACTAAAGAAGAAGAGAAGAGAGAAAGAATAGGGGAGAAATTTTGGCAGAGAAAATATGAGAGCTTAGCAGTGATTTCAGCAGAAAAGAGAAGAATGGATAGCAAAATTTCAACACATACACCTTAAGCCAAAACTGAATGCCCCTTTCTTTTCAAATTCCTCAAATTTTCGGCTAACATTAAACACCTAAAGATGGCTCTTATCTTTCTAAGTTTACTTATCCCAGAAGAGTCTTAACTAGCTCCAACACCTCCTTCCAATATCAGCTTTTTATTCACTTAATTAAAACAATAAAACTCCTAAAAGAAAATGCCTTGGGCCGTCCCCTCCTAAGGCTCCTAAGTGCCGAAGTTTGACCCAAAAATTGGGCTTCGAGTGGCCACAAATTAGGCCTCTTCCCCCTTGCCTTTTGATGCCAACTCCCCTCCTTTCATATGGCATCATTCCCTTCTGGGCCACAAGCCCAAAATGTTCATTAAACTACTTGAAACTTTATTTTAACCCAAGTAAGCTTAAACAAAATATTTAATTTGGGCGTCTGATTTAAACACATGAAACAAGCACCACATATAAATGCACAGGCCCACCTTTAGGATGTTACAGTTCTACCCCCCTTAAAATAAATTTCGACCTCAAAATTTACCTGATCAAAAGAGATAGGGATACTGTCGTCGTATAATATCCTCTGGCTCTCACGTCGCCTCCTCTGCGCCGTGATTCTGCCACAAAACTTTGACCAACGGAACAGACTTCCTTCTCAACATTTTCACATCTCGATCCGAATTCAGACCGCTCCTCCTCAAAAGACAAATCCGCCTTACTTATCTTTCTACCAAGACTACGTGCGATGGATCGATCGATAATGTCTCAGCATCAAGACATGGAACACATCATGTATCTGCTCCAACTCCGAAGGTAACTCCAATCGATAAGCTACTGGGCCCACACGATCTAGTACCCGGTAAGGCCCAATAAACCTTGGACTTAACTTACCCTTCCGTCCAAACCTCATTACCTTCTTCCAGAGGGATACCTTTAAAAAGACTTGATCTCCTATCACAAATTCCACCTCTTTCAGTTTTAAATCACAGAAGATTTCGCCGATCGACGCTTCCTTTAGCCCAAATTTCAATCAACTTCACTTTCTCCTCTATTTTCGAAACTAATTCTGGACCTAACACCTTACGTTCCCCCAACTCCGTCCAACAAGTTGGAGTATGACATCTCCTTTCATATAACGCTTCATAAGGCGCCATCTGAATGCTGGCTTGATAACTATTATTGTATGCAAATTCTGCCAAGGGCAAATACTCTTCCCAACTGCCCCTAAAGTCGATGATGCAACCCCTTAGCATATCCTCCAAAATTTGATTACCTCTCGACCCATCATCACCAGGTGAAAAGTAGTACTAAAGTCTAACCTTGTTCCCATTGCTTGATGAAGAGCCTTCCAAAATCGTGACATGAACCTAGGGTCCCTATCTGATATGATTGACATCGACACACCATGCCATCTTACAACCTCAGTCACATACAATTTAGCTAGCTATTGTAAAGAAAAGTCCACTCAAATCGGTATGAAGTGAGCAGACTTCGTCAGCTGATCTACAATCACCCAAATCGAATCTTTCTTAGTGGGTGTAAGAGGTAACCCACTAACAAAATCTATCGTGATTCTCTCTCATTTTCATTGGGGAATCTTCACCGGCTGTAACAATCCCGATGGCACTTGGTGTTCAGCTTTGACCTGCTGACACGTCAAATATTCTCCTACGACTTCTGTTACCTCTTTCTTCAAACTTGGCCACCAAAATTGCTCTCGCAAATCACGGTACATCTTGACTCCTCCAGGATGCATAGCATAGGGGCTACTATGCGATTCCCGAAGAATCCTCTGTCTTATCTCATCATCCTTAGGCATGCAAATCTTCCCACTATAACATAGAACTCCATCATTGTTCAGACAATAGTCCTCCATTCCACCATCCCTTACTTGTAACAGTCAAGCACTCAAGTCTTTGTCTCCTAACTGCTTATCCTTAACCTGATTTACCCATGTTGGCTTTACTTGCAACTCAGCCAGCAAACTCCCATTGTCGAATAAACTCAAATGAGCAAACATGGCTCTTAACTCTGATGCTACTTTACGGCTTAGCGCATCTGCTACCACATTTGCCTTTCCAGGGTGATATTCGCTCGAACAATCATAATCCTTCAAGAGCTCGATCCACCTACGTTGTCTTAAATTCAGCTCCTTCTGGGTAAGAAGGTACTTCAGACTATTATGGTCAGTGTAAATTATCGACTTCTCCCCATATAAGTAGTGCCTCTAAGTCTTTAAGGCAAACACTACCGTCTCCAACTCCAAGTCATGAGTAGGGTAGTCAACTCATGCGGTATCAACTGTCGAGACGCATACGCCACCACCTTTCCTTCTTGTATCAGCACACCCCTAAATCCATGTGCGACGCATCACAGTAGACGGTAAATTCTTTTCCTGCCTCTGGCTAAATTAACACTGGCGCTTCTGTCAGGATTCTCTTCAACTTCTCAAAGCTCTCTTGCTGTTTGTCGGTCCATACAAACAATACTCCCTTCCTCAAAAACTTAGTTAGAGGAGCCGCTATTAGAGAAAACCCTTCAACGAACCTTCGGTAATACTCTGCCAAACCTAAGAAACTCTAAACCTCCGCCATAGACTTTGGTGGTTCCAATCTATTACAGCCTTTATCTTTTGAGGGTCCACTCTGATTCCCTCGGCCGAAACCACATGTCCTAAGAAAGTCACTTCCTTCAGCCAGAACTCACACTTACTGAACTTTGCAAACAACTGCTTCTCTCTCAGAGTTTGCAACACCATGCGAAGATGTTCGCCATGCGCCTCCTCTGACTTAGAGTAGACCAGGATATCGTCGATGAACACCACGACGAACCGATCAAGATATGGCTGAAACACCCGATTCATCATATCCATAAAGGCTGTTGTTGCGTTTGTCAACCTGAACGGCATCACCAAGAACTCATAATGCCCGTACCAAGTCTGAAATGTCGTCTTATGAATGTCTCCTTCTTTAACCCTTAATTGATGATATCCAGACTGTAGGTCAATCTTAGAAAAGACCGATGCTCCTTTGAGCTGATCGAACAGGTCGTCGATTCTTGGTAATGGATACTTATTTTTGATCGTCAACTTGTTCAATTGATGATAGTCCACGTACATACGCATGGATCCATCCTTCTTCTTCACGAACAGGACTGGCACTCCCCATGGAGACACACTCGGTCGAATGAACCCACGATCCAATAGTTCCTGAATCTGAGCCTTGAGCTCCACCAACTCCTTTAGTGCCATCCTATAAGGAGCAATGGATATTGGTGCTGTACCCGGAAGTAGGTCTATTCCAAATTTCACCTCGTGATCCGGAGGTAATCCTGGCAATTCCTCCGAAAAGACATCCGCGAAATCCTTAACTGTTCAAACCTCATCAACAGTCACCTCCTTAGCATCCAATGCACTAATAAAAGCTAGATATGCGCTACATCCCGTCCGAATCATCTTAATAGCTTTTAAGGATGATACCACGTTGGACAAGTAATTTCTCATTTCTCTTAACATAGCCACCTCCCCGCCTTTGGGGTACCCAACACCATACGCTTGTTCCCACAGTCCAACTTGGCACGATGCTTAGTTAACCAATCCATTCCCAAGATAAGGTCAAACTCTCGAAACTGTAATTCCATTAAATCTGCTGGGAATACTACCCCTTGAGTCTCTAAAGATACATCCCTAAACAGTTTGTCCACCACCTTAGATTGTCCTAAAAGACTAACCACGGTCATCTTCCTAGTGGTTATTTTAGAGTCTATACCTAGAGTCTCGGATAATGAACATGCAACATAGGAGTGGGTTGACTCAATATCAATTAAGGCAAATAAAGGATTATCAGTAACAAGAAACGTACCGGTTATAACATCCGGTGCGTTACTGTCTTCCCTTGTACGAGCTGCATAAACTAAACCCGATTACCTTGCATCCGTATTACCTGTACCTCTGCTAGATGTTCCATGACCCCGACTGGATCTATTTCTTCCTCTAGCTATACCTCTACCCCTTGGTCCAGGCTGATCACCTTTCCTAGCCTGATCAGAACCTCGGCCCGTTGGCTGCCCACGATCCATCTGAGGACAGTCCTTCATCAAATGTTCTGTGGATCCACACCTAAAACATCCACCGCCACCCCGCACTCCCATAATAGGTTCTCCCACATATGTAACATGCTTGACTCGCCCGATGGAGCACGAGTGGCTCATCACCCTAGGCCTTTTCTAAAAATTTTTAGTTGCTCTAGAGGGTCCAAAACTTCTCTTACTCCTGCCCCGATCCTTATCCTTCTCTTGTCTCTCCACTCGTTTCACTTCCTCAGCTATTTTAACTTTATCCACTAGAACCGCGAAAATTCTCTCTCATTGTGGCACAATCAGAACCCTTAGCTCATTTCGTAGCCTATCCTCGAACTGAACGCATCATTCATACTTTGCTACTACCATTCCCCGGGCGTAACGACTCAGGCGTAGAAACTCAGCCTCATACTTAGCCACAGACTTACTCCCCTGCACCAAATTCAGGAATGCTTTCCTTTGAACATCCATATAACTAGCCCCAACGTACTTTCCCTAGAATGACTCCTTAAAGAAATCCCAGTCAATCAGGTCCGTGGTTGTACCCTCTTTCACCGTGAGCCACCATTGGTAGGCCTCGTCTCGAAGAAGAGACACGACCCCCTTCAGCTTCTCCTCCACCGTAAAGTCTAAGTCATCCATTATATGTTCCACTGCCTCCAACCAATATTCAGCAGAACTCGGGGATACGTGAGAGACTCCCCTAAATACTTTGGCCCCATTGTTCCTCAGTCTCTCAGGCACAAATTTTCGGGCTCCTATGCCCATACCAGCCTCAGCCACTCTTTCTAAAACCCTCAGTACAGCCTGAGACACCACGTCCTCTCCACCTGTCTGGTCATGGAATTCCACCTCATCAGCTGGTGGAACCGGTATCTCACTTCTGGACCCATGACCCGATCCTACGGGTTCTGACACAGTCATCCTACCTCTACCACGTCCATGTGGCAGATGTCCTCGACCTCTTGTACTCATTCTCCTGGTTTGCGTTTATCTGATTTAAAAATTTTATGAGTCATTAATTGTTTCCACTAATTATCCCCAAACAATCTTATGAAACATAGTTTTAAAAGTGATTCTTTCGAATTCGAACTTATCTACAGTTTTCAGTCTTCCTATTCTAGGAGTTATGCATACACAATGTTCATACAAGTAGCATTCATCACCTAAAGGGTATTTTCATCATTTTGTTACCCAGGGGTATTTTCGTAATTTTATCATATAGGGGTATTTTCGTAATTTTCCAAAATAAGGTTTCGGGTGATTTGGCAAAATAAGGGTATTTTGGTAATTTTCCAACTTGGGGTATTTCGATAATTTCACAAATTTGAGGGTATTTCGATAATTTATAAAATCTGGGGTTATTTCAGTAATTTTGAAAATCTGAGGGTATTTCAGTAATTTTGCCAATCAGGGGTATTTTGGTCATTTGCAAATTAAGGGTGTTTTGGTCATTTACAACTCAAGGATATTTTGATGTTGTTGTTGTTGTTTTTGTTTCCTATGGAAAGATTCGGTTGACTTTGTAAATCGGGGTATTTCTGCAAATCATGGGTAAATTTTTTTCAAAATAATGATATTCTAATAAATTTGTGAGAAAAAAGGTGGCTGGTGCCTTTCGGGTTTTAATTATAAGTTTTGGCCTATCAACACGTACTCGTAGCTAAGGTGAATAATCACTATGCACCAGGTGGGATTCTAGTGGAAAGGAGATGAGTCACTAGGACTGCTTAAATACCAAGCTTTCCCTGAATCCACTCCTAGACATGCATATGCCTATTGCCACACCCTGTCATAGCTAAAGTGAATAATCACTATGCACCACGTGAGATTGCTGCGAAAAGGAGGTGAGTCACTCGGACTGCTTAAATACCAAGCTCTTCCGGATCTACTTCTAGACATGCATATGCTTGTTACCACACTTTAGTCTTGTGACTTGTTTACAGGTTTTATTTAATGAAGTTAAGTCTTATGGATTTTTAAGAGTTTGTTTGTCTAAGCCTAGAGTCCATTAAGTTCTAACCTAAATAGTCTACGTCCCATAAGCCCGTTAAGCCCACATTTATATCACATAATGGTTTAGAGTACTTACCTGGCGAACTTGGCCGGAGACGCAGGTGCCATGCTGGACTAACAAACCTTTACTAAGAGAAATCCATGTTTTAAAAAAAACCTATTTTTAGAAAATATTTTGGGTCCAAAATCCCAAAGTCGAGTTTTGAACTGGGCTCTGATACCAATTTGTAACACCCCAAACCCGGCCTAAACACTACAACCAGATATGGTATGTCACTAAGAAAATTTTAGTAAAACCAATCGTGTTGACGGACAGCCCAAGTATAATTTATATAAAATATGCCTAATAATCAAAAGCCTAAAACTGAATTACATGTCTTAGTTTTAAAATAAATAAAAAATAAACAATAAAGGCCCATAACAAAACAAAAAGGTAAACTAGCGGCCCATGGCCTTATTACAACGTAGTTCAAATCCATAACATAGAATACTTAAAAAAAAACTAATAAAGGAAAACTTTTTGCCGGATCCACGTGTGCTTTTGCATGGCCACCTTGCGCTCCACTCCGGCCCGGTCCGATGCACTAATTGTCACCCAAAAGGCTAGTTTAACTGGGTGAGTCGTGAGACTCAGTGTGCAACCCTCATGCACCACTAGATTTGGGCCTCATAAAACGTAATAATAATTTCATTTACATGGAAACAAATAATATGCAAAACCAAACCCAGTTGCCTAGGTTTCCATCCGCTACACGCCTGCACCAACCAACACACCATTGGGGATTTCTACAATCAACCCACACCACACATCGCCAAGATGGCGGTCATGTCGCTCATCAACATATATTGGCGAAGCCTTTATAACAAATTACAAGATCACCACATAAAGAAATCACGGTAAAAACGCTACACATATACATATACATATACTTCCTCCTTTCATCACCCAAATTTATGCAAACATGTACAATAATTTAAAACATGTACAACAATTTACTCAGAATATATAATCGATTATTTACTAACCCGAGGGTCTCATTGCTTAAACCGATATTTCACTTTTAATGTAACATATAAAACTTATGAACATATATATATATTAATAATTAGATCTAGGTGGTGGGAAGTATTACAAACCGATTCTCAGATAATGCTTTCTCGACGTCTACGCTACTATTACTCGAGACTACCACTATCGACCCACGATCTGACGTTGATGTCGGCCCACACCCCGATGGCCAATCTCGCGCTATCGAAACAGATCGCTTCTTGTATTTGGGTGTTGGTTTTGTAGATCCAACCTTTTCTGTCTGACTATTATTCGAGTCCATCCTTAATCACTAAATCATTTAAACAATGAGATCTAATTACTTAACAACTATACCACTTAAATCGAATCCTTACCTAGTTAATCGAATCCCGAATGTCGTTGAAAATTCATCACCTCCCTTCCTACATTCGGCCATCACCAAAATAATTAACCAAATCGATGATCGCAACCATCTAACACCTTAAGACATTCGGCCAAAGATAAAGGATAAGAAAGTGGCCATTCGGCCGAACCTACCCTTGACCACTTACCTTCGGATTTTCACAAATCGGCACCACAGATCTCGACAAGAAAGGATTCGGCTTCTAAGATTAGAGAGTGAAATCAACAAGGCCTTAGAAAACCAATTCGGATTAGAAACTTGATAAAAAGAATGAAGAAATCGAAAAGAAGCAAAATCCCTAAACTTACCAAATTAGAGAGGAGTATTCGGCTATGGTGCACCTTCGGGAAAATGGAACTACCCTTGTAGATTCGGCTATGGGAGATGAGGGTATGATCAAAGGGATTCGACTTTTAGAAGAGATCTAAGAGAAAGAGAAGAACTAGAGAGTTTTCAGCTTTTGATAAAAATCCCGGAGGGATAAACTGATATGGTTTCAGCTAGAAAGAAAAGAGAAAAGGAAGCAAGGAGATGCTTGAAAATTCGGCTAACTAAAGAAGAAGAGAAGAGAGAAAGAATAGGGGAGAAATTTTGGTAGAGAAAATATGAGAGCTTAGCAGTGATTTCAGCAGAAAAGAGAAAAATGGATAGCAAAATTTCGGCACATACACGTTAAGCCAAAATCGAATGCCCCTTTCTTTTCAAATTCCTCAAATTTTCGGCTAACATTAAACACCTAAAGATGGCTCTTATCTTTCTAAGTTTACTTATCCCAGAAGAGTCTTAACTAGCTCCAACACCTCCTTCCAATATCAGCTTTTTATTCACTTAATTAAAACAATAAAACTCCTAAAAGAAAATGCCTTGTGCCGTCCCCTCCTAAGGCTCCTAAGTACCGAATTTTGACCCAAAACTTGGGCTTCAGGTGGCCGCAAATTGGGCCTCTTCCCCCTTGCCTTTTGACACCAACTCCTCTCATTTCTTGTGGCATCATTCCCTTCTGGACCACAAGCCCAAAATGTTCATTAAACTACTTGAAACTTTATTTTAACCCAAGTAAGCTTAAACAAAATATTTAATTTGGGCCTCTGATTTAAACACATGAAACAAGCACCACATATAAATGCACATGCCCACCTTTAGAACGTTACACCATGTGCCCCTACACGGTAGTGTGATCGACAAAGACAGGCCGTGCGTGAAGGACACGACCGTATGATGGCAAGGCAGGTCGTGCGCAACACACGAGTTAGACTGAACTGGGTTGTATGAGCCACATAGGCGTATGGGATTTTGGGCTAGGCCGTGCGATCCACACGGCCAAGGCCAATTTGGGCCGTGTGGGCCACACGAGTGTCTAAGCCCATATGGGCATGTCCCACACGGGCAGACCACATGGGTGTGTGAGCCCATTTTTATTGAAATGTTTGCTAAGGTTGCAAGGGTCGCCCAAGTCGATTGTGAACCTTCTATAGGGTCGGTAAGCACTTCTTAGACCCTTAACTGTATGTTATTGATTATGTGAATTATGTACTAAGCATGTTATATACCGGCATGTATACTGAACTATTTGTGTATCTGATAAACTCATTATAGCATGACATATTATACTATGTTGCATTGCATTGGGTTGGGGTTGATATTATTTAGAGGAAATGTACTGAAAGGCTTTTAAGCCTAATATATTGGTAGCTTAGCTGCAAATTACTATTTTGTGCCGCATTCAGTACTACATGGAGTGTAGAGATCAGTGGGTTGATTAAATCCCCACATAGAGTGTAGGGTTGGACGGAGACGGTGTATAGAGGCTGGTTGGCTAGGACTTTGCTCTCAGATATCTCACTATTATTATTCTTGATGGGCTTAGGCCCTTGTGCATATTAATTCTGATACTTTATTGGGCTAAGGCCTAACTGATTCTGATACTGAAATGGGCTAAGGCCCAAGACTGCTATTAACTGTGCATTGGGATTGTTGCTTGTTTTGCTCTGCGGGATTACACATTGAGTTTACGAAAACTCACCCCTCTTTGTTTAATGTGCACAGGTAATCCCCCAGACCTAGATGGATCGGTACGGTGAAAGACTTGATGGTGACCACGGTTTTGGACTGTCATGGTTTTAATTTATGATTGTTGGTTTTATTTTTATTTTATTTTTACTGGTTAAATTTTTAGGTTGTAATTGGACTTTTGGACTTTGGTTTGGTTTTGGGTTTTAAATATCTTTACTTTATAGATTACAACTGCTAGTAGTAGGAAACCTCAATTTTTAAAAGAAACAAATAATTTTCGAAAATGCAAGATTATTTTAACTGTTTAAAAAGCTTCTGCATCGAATAATATTTTGAAACTATCGACTAAATGAGTAACACGATTTTGGAACTAATAAGATATTAAGATAAGTAATTCAAAGGAAATGGTTTTATCGCGACGGCACGATTTTCAAACACCCTATCATGTGACATCATGAGATCCGGCCATAGCGTCTAGGCTGGGTTTGGGGTGTTACAAAAATTCTTTTGATTTCTAGGTGAAAATGGTGAATTTTTTGGTAGAAGGACCAAATTAAGAAGAAAGCAAAACTTTCTTTCTTCTTTTCTCTTCTAACGTGAAATGTGTGGAAAGATGATAGAAATTCTCATCTTTCCTTCCATATATACTAAATAAATAATAATAAAATAATAAAATATCTCATTAAAATATTAATAAAATAATATTTATCTATTTAAATAATTATAAAATATCATCAACATCATCATTGCATTCTAAATTTCTCTCTTCCAATTGACCATTTTTCCTTTGTTATCTTTTAAAATTCTATCATTGAATCATCATATAATTTGGTAAAATTATGATTTAGTCCCTCATAATTCTTTACCTATTCAATTTGGTCCTAATTCATCCATTTTCCTTAGTTTTTAGATCATTTCACCCTTAAAATATTTGCACTATTGGTCCTTTAATGTTTCATATTTACACTTTAACCCCTCAAGTTTTGAGTATTTATTCTTAGGCAACAAAATTTTTATCACTTTTACCATTTAGTCCTTTCTTGAATTAATATATCATAATATACTTCCCAATGTTTTCATAACTCCAAAATTTTCCTTTTTATCGCTTTATTTCCTTATTTTACTATATCAAAGATAATATCTTACTGTAAAAATTTTTGAGTATTACACAACCAGCCTCTACCCACCATCTTCGTCCAACTCTACACTCCATGTAGGGATTAAATAAACCCACCCATCCCTACACTCCAAGTAGTACCGAATGCAGCACAAAATAGTAATTTCAAGCGGTGCTGCCAGTATATTAGGCTTAAGAGCCTTTCAGTACACTTCATTCAAATATAATCAACCCAACCCAATGCAATGCAACATATAATGAGATGTCATGCCATCACGGGTCTATTAGATACACATACGGTTCAGTATACATGCTTATATACATAACATGTTGAGTACAAAATTCACATAATCGACTTCACACAAATGGAGGTCTAAGTAGTGCTTACCGACCCTACGAAAGGTTCACAGTTGACTTGGGCGACCCATGCAACCTTAACAACATTTCAGCAACAATGGGCTCACACACCCATGTGGCCTTCCTATGTGGGCCCACACACTTGTGTGGCCCACACGGCCTAAATTTACCTTCCACACGGCCTCGCCCAAAATCTCACATGCCTGTGTGGTTTACCCGTGTGGACCCACACGCCCGTGTGGCCCACACGGCCCAAATCAGTTTAGCCCGTGTGTTGTACACGGCCTACCTGGCCATCACACGATCGTCTCACATGTGCACGGCCTGGCCTTGTTGATCACTTGCCCGTGTTATGCCACACGGCCTACCACACGGTGACCACACGCCCATGTAGCGCCGACAGTGAGGTTTTCGACTTTCGCAAAAACCTCATTTTCTTTGCAATCGAGTACACACCTATATAATTTTTTATGCCTACACGCTTCCGAGCACTCCAGTACATATAATTAACCAATATTTCACTCAATTAATCGCTTAACCAATTGAACTAAACTAATCCTGAAATGTGATAAACATCTTTCGAACAACGAAACCATTGCCTTCTATCGAATAATAGGAATTTCACGCCCTTACAACGTCAATGAACAATGATCAGCCCTTTGATAAGCCCCTAATCACCAAATGAATCCTTATTAACACTTGTCCAAATCACAAATAAAGTTTAATAAAAAACTAGACTTACCAAAAGAGCAACGAGGACGTTGGGCGGGAAGGAAGTAAAAGAGAGGTCAAAATAAGAAAAATAGCAGCAAGGGAAAGGATGAAAAAGGTGGCTCAGCAAATGGGAAGGCAAAAATCGATAGCAAGGGGGAAAAGGTGAAGAAAATGGCAGAGAGTTTTTGAGAAAGAAGAAGAACCGAATTTTTGGAAAAGAAAAAACTACCAAATATTCCATAATCCCCTAAATCACTCCACTACTTTCCGTTACATCCAACTACTCAGCTTTTTAATCCAACACAAACTCTTCTAGACAAGCAAGCAAAAATAATGCTCTTGCCCAAACTCGAACACAAGACCTCCTTTACACCAACATTCCACTCAACCACCAGACCAGTAGGCCCATTCTGTTAATTATTTACCAACTTTTACTTAAAAGCCTTCTAACCCAAGGGGGCTTTATTTAAAAAAAACCCAAATTTTCCCAAGTCATGGCTCAAACTTGGGACCTCCGACACACACCCAAAGCACTTAACCATTTAAGTAGACAAGTATTTATGTCACACACACAAAAACAAAAATAGATATTTTGGTGTGTTACAACTATTTTGTTGTTAATGTTTGGATATTGTATGACACTTGTTTTATTGTTAATTTTGCTGCTATTTTAAAGTCATTTGCTTGTTAAGTTGCACTTATCTTAGTATTGTTTAAGTATAAAGAATTTTTTCTAACTCATTTCCAATTTGTTAGAAAACACTTATTTTGATATTTTTAATGTATTTGGTGCATTATATTTTAAAAAAATTATATAAAAAATAAAATTAAAAAAATAATATGGGTCAGGCCAGGCCAGACCACGCTTGAGTTTTAACATTTTTATCCAGACCAAACTTGGTCAAAAAATCTAAGCTACTTTTTAGGGATCCAGCCTAAACTAAAGTTTTGTTAGTCTCAGCCATGTACAACGCTCCTCCAAACCACTTCCAATCCATCAAACATCGCCCACAATTCCAAATGGAGAACCAATGTGATGCCAAAATCTTGCTAAACCCAATAATGTAAAAATTCGTGATAAATATATAAACGTGAATGGTTGTTTTCAAAATAACTTATGAATTTACATAAAACACAATTATTGAATTTTAACAAATTAAAATAAGAGGACTTCTTTGTGGATTTCTATAAAGTCAAAAAAGGCAGAGATTCATTTATTATTTACAAAACAAAACAGACACACATATATGAATATTAATATGATAATAATATCCCCTTTCTCTTGTACAAATATTCACCCTTTTTTTACATCAAACAAAATATAAGTAAAGAATTAGCATTTACTTTACAATTTAGTGGGAAGGGTGTTAACGCCACAACTCGAGTCCTACTCTTTGAGAAGCCAACACAAATTACTTTCAACATATTAAACTTCTGGAGCATCGTAAAACACCAGATTCACTTGTCAATTCCTTAACAGATCCAGCATCGACAAGTTTAAAATTTTGTTCTTGGTTATAATTAGGCTTAGCTCCACCTACACCTGTTTGCTTACTAAAAGATGCTCCATTTTTAAATACATCCCCTACCGAATAAAATTTCCATACACCTTTCTCTCCTTTTCTCCATGTTACCTCTTTGTTCCCAACATTATTAGGAGCGATGAAAAAATTGGCTTCACTCTTGATGCTAGGGCTCATGCTACCACCAATGGCGTATTGTTCCCACCATTGGTAGAAATTGTTCGCTACGTGTGCATATCCACGGCGAACTCTGCAATATAATTTAATATATAACAATTTTAGATAATTCATGTAAATATGCATTAAAAAACATGGACCGATTCATAATTATTATTTACCTTGGCATTCTTTGGTTGCACTTAGGTCCGAAATGGTTGAAAATGACAGTGACCTTCATGTTTTTGTCTCTCAAATGACCATCGTTGTGTCCGAGGAGCATAACTTTTTCTTAGTTCCTGAACCAGTTGTTCGACGCGGTAATGTTAGTGGAACCGCGAGTGACATCGAGGAGGCCATCTTGACACTTATACAATGTGTTATGATCGATACACACTTTCCTTGCGGTGACTAGTCTTATAGCATCTAAGACTATAAATGTCAATGTATCAAAATAGTTATATGCATTATATGCAAGGTTTATTTGTATATGGATTACTAAGCTTTTGAAAGCTTACTTTATGTGTGTTTGCTCTGTTTATAGATCGTCAAAGCTATTGAAGGCTCGGGACCGTCGAGGGTCGTCATCACACTACCTAAGCTCATTTTGGTATCTTTTGGAAATGTATATAGTTATATATGGCATGTATAGGCTAGTCACTTTGGATTATATGTGATGTGTGTACAATATAGCCATGAGATGTGGCTAGATAAGTGTTGGTAATATGCATAAGTATAAATGATACATGAAGCAAGTTTGGTATGGTTTGATAGCAAATGAAATGGTTAAACTATGGTAAGTATATAAATGTACTATGAGTATGTATGTTAGATCAAAAGGTTCTATGAAGGGTAAATATGGTTAAACCATGTTTATAGATATATGTGATTTAGTTGTGCAAGTTGGCATGATTAGAAATGAGATTGAATATAGAGAATTGTTGATCATTTTATATGTTTTTGGTTGTTGATTGTACATGAAATGGATTGGTACATTACTTGTAGGTATGACCCAAGTAAGGGTGGCACTTTGGCCTTACAAATGGCCTATTTTGCCTACACGGTCGTGGCACACGGGCGTGCCTGGTGACTATGGGATTAAGTCAGTAGCCAGCCTATGGGTGCATGGTCCTGGCACATGGACATGCCTGGTAGCCATGTTAATAAGTCAGTCTATAGCCTAAGAGTACACGGCCATGGTGCACGGGCGTGTCTAGTGACAGTGTGGAAAAGTCAGTATGCATGCTTTGTCTTTACACGGCCTAGACACATGGGTGTGCCTGGTGGTCGTGTGAGGCACACGGCCTACCTACACGGGCGTGTGACCTCAACAGTGTTGATGAATGCTTGAATTTCTAAAAATTTTCTAAGTGTTCGGTCCAGTCCCTAATTCAGCGACGGATATGGGTGATTGGTGAATTGTATTATGAAATGTCTAAATAAGTTTTTGATTTGTTCGGTAATGCCTTTAACCCTAATTCAGCGACGGATATGGGTTAGGGGTGTTACAGGACACACAGTTGGATCACACGCCCATGAGGGCAGACCGTGTGTCACAAACAGCCTAGACACATGCCCGTATGTCTACCCGTGTGGACAATTACAAGGCTATTTTCTAAGCCATTTTGTCACCATCATTTGTTCACCTTCAAGCAACATCACATAGCAAATTTTATGGCATACAAATGCCTTCAGACTGAACCAAACATAATCAAGCAATAACATATCATTTATTTATGCACTTTCATAACATATCAAGCAAATATAAACCACATCACAAGGCTTTGGCATATGCACATGAATAATCATATAATCAACATGAGCCATAATTCATGGCTATATACAAATTTTACCATAACCATAATAGGTCAACACACATGACCGCATTAATAATGACATAATTAACCAAAGATAAAGTCCCTATACATGCCATAAACTTTAAATACTTGCATTCACTTATACCCAAACAATGACTTGATAGTGTGATAGCATCTCCGGCGATCTCCAACCCGAGCTAGCTAAATTAACCTATAAGAGATAGAAAAGGAAGGGAGTAAGCAATAGAGCATAGTGAGTTCATATGCAAATAATAAAAAACTATTAACATTCATTTACTTTACCCATCCATAAGAGTACTATTATTACAATTTGCATTAAATCTCAAGTTTAACACTTATTCATTCATTGTGTTTACTCTTTTAACTTATAAACACCATTTACATGCCTTGGCATTAACTTAACCACCATAGTCTCCCCATTATAACATATCATATTATTTAACAAGTTATTTCCATCCTCTTAATCACATGCATATTAATTATGAGTAATCATAATTTCAACGTATAGTTTAAACACCTTTCACTTGTCTAAGCTCGTTCTTACTATATTCTCAAAATGACTTTATTTGGAAATTTTGCATGTCATTCCTTTTTTCATGTCCAATGAAACACAATTTAAATAAATACAAGGTACTATACCACAATTCAATTAGGCTTATAAACCTATCACCTGATCATTATCAAATCTTATCATGTATCCATTCATCTTAAGTGTAGATCAATAATCATAAGATTATCGATATTTCTCAAGCGTAGATTACTTGAATACATTCTTACAGAATGTCCATCGTACACCAAGCTCATTACTCATGAGTTGTTGTACATATATGTACCATTTCATAACATAACCATTTGCTTTCTCATCTTTGGCATACTCATTGAACACTTGGAATACTAATTGGACACACGAAAAGTCTTTGTACATAAGTGCCACATATGTAGCTAAAGCTACCTCATATCTAATATCACATAAATGCTCACTCTTGAACTAATCATGGGCCTACTCACACAAGCTGACAGTCAAGACGTAGCTACACAGGCTGCTCACACAAGCTGACAGGTACCCGCAACACATGCCGGGCTACTCAGCCACCGGTAGAACGTACAAGACCAATGCCCGAAATCACATAAACACATATTGCATATCTCATGAGCTCAACTTATATAGTTCCTAGTGACATGTCACTCGTATCCTAACCTATTTCTAAGGTTCAAACGAGATTTTTCATACTTATCGAAACTTGTCGATTGTGTCTATAGAATTAATAATTCATTCCACACATTAATAAAGCATTTAAAATATTTAAAATACAAACATAACAATGCATTATTTACATACGAACTTACCTCGATACTAAAAAGGAAAAAGGGACCTAATAGTCAATTTCTCTCTTTTTCCCCCGTTCTAGGTCTGAAACTCGTTTTCTTTTATTTATAACATCACATTTAGTCTATTTTTTAGTCAAATTATTCATTGTGAATCAAAAATCACATTATGGAAAAATTATGTTTTTGCCCCTAAAGTTTCACATATTTACACTTTTACCCTTAGGATCGTAAAATGAAATGTGTTCAATTTCTTTGTAACCTAAGCCTAGCCGAATCATTTTCATCCTTATAGAAGCCCACATTTTCCATTAAAACACACTTTTATGACATTTTTATAACTTTTAGAAATTAATCCTTTTAGGCATTTTTACCGAAAATCACTTAGTAAAAGTTGTTTCTCTAACCATAAACATGCATAATCTACTATTAAACATCAAAATACACAAATTTATAACATGGGTCAAACTCTATACCTTCATCATATCTCAAATAATTGGTAGAAATAGGTAGATCATGTTACAAGGATTTCAAAAAAGTAAAAATCATTAAAAACGGGGCAAGAACGGACTTAATATGGAGCTTGGAAAGCTTGACCAAACCCTAGCCATGGCTTCTCTTCTAACAATCAGTTATGGCATGGAGAAATGAAGAAGATTACATCTTTTTCTTAAGTTATTTTGGCCTTATTTACCAAATAACTAAAATGTCCTTAATGCCTTTCTTTCAAAATCCACCTAACCGTGACTATTTTTGTCCAAACAATTATTCAATAGTCTAATTACCATTTAAAGACCTGTAATTTAAAATTTCATAGCAATTAGACACATCTAGCTTCTAGAACTCAAGTTTTGCAATTTTTACGATTTAGTCCTTTTGACTAAATTGAGTGCCCAAACGTCGAAATTTTCAAGCGAAATTTTCATTAAATCCTTTTGTGAAATCATAGACCATAAAAATATAATAAAAATATAATAAAAATAAAATTTCTTGCGTCGAATTTTGTGGTCCAGAAACCACTGTTTCGACTAGGCCAAAAATCGAGCTATTACATACGTAAGCCAAGAATGCCTCACATCCTTTACGTACCAACTTTTTCACCACCAGTGTAGAAATCACATTAGTTAAATAATTTTGGTGCTCTCCAATCATGACTACCTCATCATCCTCTTTAATCCTTAAAACGACCCTCTTAGTCGCACAGTCCAAGCTAACATGATGCTTGACCAACCAGTCCATCCCCAAAATTAAATTGAACTCTCCAAAGGGAAGCTCCATTAGATCAGCCAGAAATATTTCTCCTTGAACCTTTAAAGGAACGTCTCTAAACAGCTTGTTAACCCTTATAGTTGTCCCAACAGACTCAGTACAGTAACCTCACTCGTAGTGCTGTCAACCTAGAGCCCCAAATTTCCAGACACAGTACAGGCTATATAGGAGTAAGTCGATCCTATATCTATCAAGGCAGTATATGGTACATCAAAATAAGAAACATACCCGTGATGACTTCCGGAGAATCTCCAACCTCTCAGCGACGAGTAGCATAAACTAGAGTCGGCTGCCTCACCTCAGTCTATTCAGCTCTTCTGCCCGGTGCTCTCTGCCTATTGCCCATACCATTACCACCTCTGGCCTAACCACGGCCCCTCGGTGGCAGCTGAACTACCCTTGGTGGCTGTACAGTACCAGTACCCGGAGCTTGCCTCTATCAGCCATCAACGGACACTCCCTAATGCGATGTTCCAACGACGCACATCTTAAGCATGCCCCAGTCCTCTTCCAACACTCGCCATGATTGTAACACCCCTAACTCGTATCCGTCGTCGGATTACGGTTACAAGGCATTACTGTAATAATTATCAAGTCATAGCATTCCATCCAAACAAACACTTGATAATTTCATATCATTTCATGCTATCACAAATGAATATATATAAATGAATTCTATTAGGTCTTAATACAACAACTTGCATTATACGAATCATATGGTCATTTAAAACAATGACCTAATAGGCATATAATGTTTAAACATTTATTTCATTTCTATTATCAACCATACATTCAAACATACACCATTATTAAACATATAAAACATTTGTTTCTTTAATTATAAACATGCAAGCTCACTGTAGCAATATCACATATGAAAAATACCATTTACTCAACTATAACACAAATACAAACTAAAACCTAATAGTCACTTACATATCCAATCAAACAAAATTTCAAAGCATTCTATATATATATATATATATGTAATATTTGCAACTACCTAGGTAGCATATACCATTTTCAAAATCAACTCATGCACAAATATGTTCATGTACCACTTTATTACTTACCATTATACACCGAGTCCCTATAGTAAAATATACTAGTAAATTACCATTATAAATATATATATATATATATATATATATATGTATATACATCAAACAGCTGCATATAAAAAAAAAACTATGAAACATTATACATGACTTGAACATATATTTAAACCGAATATACGTTACCAAACATTATCTTAGCCCAAAATGCCATCAACCACAAAACCAAACTATACCTATTATATAAATATGCACCATGGTCGAATATATGCTAACTAAAAAACCCCACAACCCATGCACAATAATGACATAAACATATACATCATTTGACCATTAAAACCATATGTCTCAATACCAAACTAACAAAGGAGATAAGCCATATTCGCATGGCTTTTAATATATATACAAGAACAAAATTCATGGCTCATAACATAGTTTAGCCTATACATGCCTTTAATCCAAAACCAAACTCAAAAAGGTACCAAAATAGATTGATAGTGTGGATGACTTCGTTGACGATCCCCAGAGCTCGTAGCTTGATCAAAATCTATAAAACAGAACGATGAACACACAGAGTAAGCCAATTTAGCTTAGTAAGTCTTAAGCAAATATAATATACTAATTGAGCATTTAAGCATTTTAAAACAATCAAGAAATGACATCAAATAAAATAGCTTAACTTGAAAGTCCTTCTAACCGAATACCTTTACCCCACTTAACATAACATTTATCACTTCCTTACCATTAGCATACAATTTACCAACTCAAAATCAAATTCAAAGTATAAAACATCATCTCTTTATAATCTATTCATAATATACATACATGTAACTCAATAATTTCACATAAATATTTAAACAAGTAAAGGCCAGGTACATATGAATTTCACCTCATAATCACATAAACATATGTCCATTTATTCTCACATTTTGCATTTACACATATGGCCGAATGCACACATTAAAATCTTACAAATATACCTCAACTATATCACATATTACTAGCATCGAATAGTAATATTTCAACTTACCTTATTCCCAGCAAATATGAGGCTTATATGTACCTGAACATTTAACTTATATGCTCTAATTAAATTCCACATTGATAATAACAATCCTTGAACCCGTCTTATTTATAAAATAAATCACCAGCAATAAGCTTGCTAGGCAACAAGTCCTGAAACACACACCGTCACTAAGCCTGCTAGACCCGAGGTCTGAAATTTAATCACCGGCATTTAGCCTGCTAGGCAATAAGCCCGATATATTTCACCGGCACAAGGCCTGCTAGGTAATAAGCCTGAATACTGATATAATTAAACCATCTCATACACATTACTTATTACCAATATCACATATATCACACATAATTCATATCATTATAACATATCAAACTCAATTAAATATAACTACACTTCATTATTAAATCACTTACCACATTCGGCCTTAGCCAAATTCACATTTATAATTTCATAATTCAGCATGTAATCGAGGTTATAATCGATATTTTACGGTATTAAATTGCTTAAAGACTTACCTCGACTATCGACGGACGACGAAGACCGACTATTCATTAACTTTCGTTTTTCCCCGATCCAAGTCCGTTTTTCTTTGTTCTTGATCTAAACATATTCAAAATAATCTCATTCAAGCACATTTCCTTTCAATTTGATCCAAAAACACCTAAATGGGAAAATTACCATTTTGCCCCTAATATTTCACACTTTTACAATCTAGTCCTATTGGCATAAAACACAAAATACACAAAATTTGATTTCACAACCTAAGGGCCGAATATTCATAGAGTTTATACAAGTCCATTAATTTCATTTTTTTAACATTTTAGTCCCTCAAAAATTTATTTTTGCAATATAGCCCAAAATACTCAAAATCACCAAAAATCTCAATACAAAACATGTTAATCTAAAACATATATCTCATATTTCATCAATTATCAACAAAAATCACAACTAACCGTCAATGGCGTATCACAAAATCTTCATTAAACTCTAAAATTAGGGTATGGGTTTGATAGTATACTAAGCAACGATCTTAAAAACGTAAAAATTATCGAAAATTAAACAAAGTACATACCCTAATTAAGCTTTCCTTATTGTCGAAACCTTGAGCTTCAACTATGGTGTTTTTCTCATCTCATATTCGGCCAAATGAGAAAGATAATGCATGTGTCTTTTATTTTATGATGTTTTATAATTTTAACATATAATATAATATAAAATTTAACTTATAATATAAATAAATAAAGAAATAAAACATTTTAATGATCACTTAAACAACCATATCGTCCACTAAGGTTCTAAATGGCCAATTTACATCATAAGGCCTTATACAAAAGAAGACAAATCAATTTAACCTTTTAATTGAATAATTGACCACTTTTACCACTTACGCGATTTAGTCCTTTTTTTCTAATTAAGCACACGAACAATCAAATTTTTATACGAAACTTTCACACATGCTAATTCACATATAATTAACACAGAAAATAATATTTAAATATTTTTTAGACTCAGATTCGTGATCCCGAAACCACCGTTTCGATTAGGGTCAAATTCAGACTGTTACAACTCTCCCCCTTAGGGATTTTCGTCCCCGAAAATCTTACCATTAAACAGAGTCGGATATTGTTGTCTCATTGAATCCTCAGGCTCCAACGTAGCCTCTTCTATTACATGACGATTCCATAATACTTTTACTAACAAAATTTTCTTGTTTCTCAACTCTTTCACTTCACGAGCTAAGATACGGATCGGCTCCTCTTCATACGTCATATCAAATCGAATTTCAATTTCAGACGGGGCAATCACATGTGACGGATCTGATCGATATTTACGGAACATTGAGACATGAAACACATTATGGATCTTTTCAAGCTCAGAGGGCAATCGTAATCTATACGCAACAGGTCCGATTCGTTCAATGACTTCATACGATTCGATGAATCTCGGACTCAATTTGCCTTTTCGTCCAAATCGAAGCACTTTCTTCCACAGAGAAAATTTCAAAAATACCCAGTCTCCGACCTAAAACTCAGTGTCTTTACGTTTCAAATCCGCGTATGACTTTTGGCAATCTGATGTAACTTTCAAACTATCTCGGATTACTACCACTTTTTGTTCAGCCTCTTTAATCAAATCAACCCCGTGTATCTTGTTATCACTAAGCTCGGTCCAGTACAATGGTGTACGACACTTGCGGCCATACAAAGCTTTGTAAGGTGCCATTTTGATACTAGATTGAAAACTATTATTATAAGCAAATTCAATCAAAGGTAAGTATCATTCCCACGTACCTTCAAACTCGAAGATGCAACATCTCAACATGTCCTCAAGTATCTGAATGATTCGTTCAAACTGACCATCTGTCTGCGGATGAAAAGCTATGCTAAATTGTAATTTTGTACCTAAAGCATCTTGCAATTTCTTCCAAAACCACCACGTGAATCTTGGGTCTCTATCTGGAACAATGGAAATCGACACACCATGTAATCTCACAATTTGAGATACATACAACCCAGTAAGCTTATCGAGCGAATAGTCCGTACGAACTAAAATGAAATGAGCTGATTTGGTTAGTCTATCCACTATAACCCAAATTGCATCTTTCTTGCTCGGTGTCGTAGGCAAACCAGATACAAAATCTATAGCAATTTTATCCCATTTCCACTTAGTTATCATAATTGACTGAAGTAACCCAGAAGGCACCTGATGTTCGGCTTTTACTTGCTGACAAATTAAGCACTTCAAGACAAATTTGGATATATCCCGTTTCATACCAGGCCACCAATAGAACTGTTTCAAATCATTATACATTTTCATGCTACCCGGATGTACCGACAATCGACTATTATAATCCTCATTCAATATCATCTGAATCAAATCCATATTCCTCGAAACACATATTCGGCCTTTGAAGTTCAAACAATCATTTTCATCAATTCGAAACTCTGTCTCTGCATTACTTTCATATTGAACTCGTCTTACCAACAAATCTTTGTCAACTTTCTGAGCATCACGAATTTGTTGAATATACAACGATCTTGCTTTCAATTTGGCTATTATCGAACCATCATCAGGCATAACCATATGTGCATTCAACGCACGAAGAGCAAATAATGATTGTTGACTTAGGGCATCCGCAACAACATTGGCTTTCCCCAGATGGTAGTCAATCACTAATTCGTAATCTTTCAACAGCTCTAACCATCTACGTTGTCTCAAGCTCAAATCTTTCTGAGTCATCAAATACTTTAAACTTTTGTGATCCGAATAGACATGACATTTCTCATCGAATAAATAATGACGCCTAATGTTTAACGCGAATACAATGGCTGCTAACTCTAAATCATATGTCGGATAATTTCTTTCATGTGGCTTCAACTGTCTCGAAGCATAGGCTACTACTTTGCCTTCTTGCATTAAAACGCAACCCAAACCATTCAAAGAAGCATCACTATACACAACAAATTCTTTACCCGATTCAGGCTGAATTAACACTGGAGCCTCAGTCAAAAGAGCTTTCAACTGATCGAAACTTTTCTGACATTTTTCTGTCCATTCAAACTTGACATCTCTCTGTAATAGCTTTGTCAAAGGTGTGGCTATCATAGAAAAACCTTTCACGAATCGTCTATAGTAACCAGTAAGTCTCAAAAAGCTTCGAATTTCAGAAACATTCCTTGGTGGTTTCCAATCAAGTATAGTCGATATTTTATTCGGATCAACCCAAATGCTTGACACTGAAACAACGTGACCTAGAAAACTGACCTCATTCATCCAAAACTCACACTTACTAAACTTTGCATACAACTGTTTATCTCACAAAGTTTGTAGCACCAGTCTCAAATGCTTAGCATGCTCGGTTTCATCTCTGGAGTAGAGCAGAATATCATCTATAAACACTACCACAAATCGATCCAAATACTATTTAAAAATCCAATTCATCAAATGCATAAAAATAGCAGGTGCATTAGTAAGTCCAAAAGGCATGACCAAGAACTCAAAATGTCTGTACCTCATTCAAAAAGCAGTCTTTGGCACATCAAAATCTCTGACTCACAACTGATAATAACCCGATCTTAAATCTATCTTTGAAAACACTGAAGCCCCTTTCAACTGATCAAACAAGTCATCAATCCGAGGCAACGGGTATTTATTCTTTATAGTCACCTTGCTCAGCTACCAATAATCAATACACATTCGCATAGTCTCATATTTCTTTTTCACAAATAAAACTGGTGCAACCCAAGGAGAGAAGCTCGGTCGAGCAAAGCCCCTATCTGTTAACTCTTGCAACTGTGCTTTCAACTCTTTTAATTCTATAGGTGCCTTCCGATATGGAGCTATTGAAATCTGAGTCGTCCTCGGCACTAATTTTATGTCAAACTCTATTTCTCGAATAGGTGGTAAAACCGGTAGTTCTTCAAGAAACACATCTGGATATTCACACACAACTAGTACAAATTCAATCTGCTTTTTAGTCACTTTACTATCCAACACATCGAGGATATTACTGCCGATAACCTATTAAGGTCATTAGATTCAATCCGGATGATTCCACCGTTCTGACATCTCAAATCAATGGTTTTTCTTTTGCAATTAACAACAGCATCATGCAAAGTTAACCAGTCCATTCCCAAAATTATATCAAACTCGTCAAAAGGAAACAACATTAAATCAGCTGGAAAGCATGAATCCTGAATCATCAATGGGCAACTTTTACACACTTTATCAACCAAAACACATCGACCCAAGGGGTTGGAACATGAATCACAAACTCAATAGACTCAACAGGCAGAGTCTTACTGGATACTAAATTTTCACACACATATGAATAAGTAGAACCAGGATCAATCGTTGCAATCACAGTAGTATCATAAAAAGTGAAAGTACCGGTGATAACATCTGTGGAAGAAGCATCCTCTCTGGCACATATAGCATGTGCTCTAGTAGGTGCACGAGCCTCTAATCGAACTGCAGTGTCTTTGGTTCCTTTCTGACTGCCACTTACATTTCCCGAATGCCTAGGTGGTCTGCCTCGCACTGATACATTACTCGGTCTGATATTCTGAGCCGTGTTTTGCTCGGCTAGAATTGGGCACTCCCGAATAAAATGATCCGATGATCTACATTTAAAGCAAGACCAATCTCGAAATCTACAACTCCCAGAATACCATTTACCATAATGCTTGGACTCAACCTGATTCTACTGAACATTACCAACACTGGCCATCGAAGTAGCTCTGGAACCCACAGGAGGTCGATCTCGTCTAGATATGTCTGAAGTAGCCTTATTTCGGCTGAATTCATCTTTGAACTTCTTGGATACAGAATGAAAAATCTTACTCGATGATCTTTTACAAATGTCTCTAGCTTCTATTTTAGCCTTTCTTTTCTCTTTCCTAAGCTCTTCAGCTTTGCAAGCTCGTTTAATAAGTACCACGAACTCTTTAATCTCGAGTATGCCGACTAGCAACTTAATATCTTCATTCAGACCATCTTTGAACCTTTTACACATAATGGTTTCAGTTGACACACATTCACGGGCATATCGGCTCTGTCTGACAAATTTTCGTTCATACTCCGTCACGGTCATTCGACCCTGTTTCAATTTCAGAAATTCTTTTCGTTTTTGATCAATGAATCTCTAACTGATATAGTTCTTACGAAACTCAGTCTGAAAGAAATCCCAAGTCACTTTTTCTTTTGGAACCACCAATACTAGTGTATTCCACCAGTGATATGCGGTGTCCCGTAATAAGGAAATAGTACACTTCAAGCATTCGTCTAAAGTACATGAAAGCTCATCGAGCACACGGATAGTATTATCAAGCCACATCTCAGCTTGTTTCGCATCGTCATCGTCATTAGCTTTAAATTCTTCGGCCCCATATTTCCTGATTTTATCAATGGAAAGCCTGCCAGATCTCATCGGATCTATCATCGAAGGTGCTGAAGGTATCGGAGTTGGATTATTTGGGGGTGGAGGTTGTTGTACAGCCGAATTAGTTCGAATAAATTGGGTAAACCATTCATTCATCATCTGGTAGAAGGCTTGCTTAGCCTTCCCCTCAAGGCTACCCAAGATAGGTCGAGAGTCTACCGGCGCTGACCCATGTCCGAGATCAGGCCTTACGCTCTCTACATCATCAGGTATGGCTCTGTCGGGATCCATTTACTATATAAAATACAATTTAAATGTCAGAAGTCACCACACTATCGTATTATAAAATTAAGGCATGTATAGCTAGACTCACACGCGCTACGGTAGTCCTAGAATCGACTAAACTGTAAGCTCTGATACCAATCAAATGTAACACCCCTAACCCATATCCGTCGTCGGATTAAGGTTACGAGGCATTACTGTAATAATTATCAAGTCATAGCACTCCATCCAAACAAACACTTGATAATTTCATATCATTTCATGTTATCACAAATGAATATATATAAATGAATTCTATCAGGTCTTAATACAACAACTTGCATTATACGAATCATATGGTCATTTAAAAACAATGAATGAATAGGCATATAATGTTTAAACATTTATTTCATTTCTATTATCAACCATACATTCAAACATACACCATTATTAAACATATAAAACATTTGTTTCTTTAATTATAAACATGCATGCTCACTGTAGCAATATCACATATGAAAAATACCATTTACTCACCTATAACACAAATACAAAATAAAACCTAATAGTCACTTACATATCCAATCAAACAAAATTTCAAAGCATTCCATATATATGTAATATTTGCAACTACCTAGTTAGCATATACCATTTTCGAAATCAACCCATGCACAAATATGTTCATGTACCACTTTATTACTTATCATTATACACCGAGGCCCTATAGCAAAATATACTAGTAAATTACCATTATAAATATATATATATATATATATATGTATATACATCAAACGACTACACATAAAAAAAAACTATGAAACATTATACATGACTTGAACATATATTTAAACCGAATATACATTATCAAACATTATCTTAGCCCAAAATGCCATCAACCACAAAACCAAACTATACCTATTATATAAATATGTACCATGGCCGAATATATGCTAACTAAAAACCCCCCACAACCCATTCACAATAATGACATAAACATATACACCATTTGACCATTAAAACCATATGCCTCAATACCAAACTAACAAAGGAGATAAGCCATATTCGCATGGCTTTTAATATATATACAAGAACAAAATTCATGGCTCATAACATAGTTTAGCCTATACATGCCTTTAATCCAAAACCAAACTCAAAAAGGCACCAAAATAGATTGATAGTGTGGATGACTTCGTTGACAATCCCCAGAGCTCGTAGCTTGATCAAAATCTATAAAACAGAACGATGAACACACAGAGTAAGCCAATTTAGCTTAGTAAGTCTTAAGTAAATATAATATACTAATTGAACATTTAAGCATTTTAAAACAATCAAGAAATGACATCAAATAAAATAGCTTAACTCAAAAGTCCTTCTAACCGAATACCTTTACCCCACTTAAAATAACATTTATCACTTCCTTACCATTAGCATACAATTTACCAACTCAACATCAAACTCAAAGTATAAAACATCATCTCTTTATAATCTATTCATAATATACATACATGTAACTCAATAATTTCACATAAATATTTAAACAAGTAAAGGCCATGTACATATGAATTTCACCACATAATCACATAAACATATGTCCATTTATTCTCACATTTTTCATTTACACATATGGGCGAATGCACACATTAAAACCTTACAAATATGCCTCAATTATATCACATATTACTAGCATCGAATAGTAATATATCAACTTACCTTATTCCCAGCAAATATGAGGCTTATACGTACCTGAACATTTAGCTTATATGCTATAATTAAATTCCACATTGATAATAATAATCCTTGAACCCATCTTATTTATAAAAGAAATCACCGGCATTAAGCCTGCTAGGCAACAAGGCCTGAAACACACACCGGCACTAAGCCTGCTAGACCCAAGGTCTAAAATTTAATTATCGGCATTTAGCCTGCTAGGCAATAAGCCCGATACATTTCACTGGCATAAGGCCTGCTAGGCAATAAGCCCGATACATTTCACCGGCAGAAGGTCTACTTGGCAATAAGCCCGAATATCAATATAATTAAACCATCTCATACACATTACTTATTACCAATATCACAAATATCACACATAATTCAAATCACTGTAACATATCAAACTCAATTAAATATAACTACACTTCATTATTAAATCACTTACCACATTCGGCCTTAGCCAAATTCACATTTATAATTTCATAATTCAGCATGTAATCAAGGTTATAATCGATATTTCACGGTATTAAATTGCTTAAAGACTTACCTCGACTATCGACAGACGACGAAGATCGGCTATTCGTTAACTTTCATTTTTCCCCGATCCAAGTCCGTTTTTCTTTATTCTTGATCTAAACATATTCAAAATAATCTCACTCAAGCACATTTCCTTTCAATTTGATCCAAAAACACATAAATGGGAAAATTACCATTTTGCCCCTAATATTTCACACTTTTACAATCTAGTCCTATTTGCACAAAACACAAAATACACAAAATTTGATTTCACATCCTAGGGGCCGAATATTCATAGAGTTTATACAAGTCCATTCATTTCATTTTTTTCACATTTTAGTCCCTTAAAAATTTATTTTTGCAATATAGCCCAAAACATTCAAAATCACCAAAAATCTCAATACAAAACATGTTAATCTAAAACATATATCTCATATTTCATCAATTATCAACAAAAATCACAACTAACCGTCAATGGCATATCACAAAATCTTCATTAAACTCTAAAATTAGGGTATGGGTTTGATAGTATACTAAGCAACGATCTTAAAAACGTAAAAATTATCAAAAATTAAACAAAGTACATACCCTAATTAAGCTTTCCTTATTGTCGAAACCTTGAGCTTCAACTATGGTGTTTTTCTCATCTCATATTCGGCCAAAGGAGAAAGATAATGCATGTGTCTTTTATTTTATGATGTTTTATAATTTTAACATATAATATAATATAAAAGTTAACTTATAATATAAATAAATAAATAAATAAAACATTTTAAAAATCACTTAAACAACCATATCGTCCACTAAGGTTCTAAATGGCTAATTTGCATCATAAGGCCTTATACAAAAGAAGACAAATCAATTTAACCTCTTAATTGAATAATTGACCACTTTTACCACTTACACGATTTAGTCATTTTTTTTTTCTAATTAAGCACACAAACAATCAAATTTTTATACGAAACTTTCACACATGCTAATTCACATATAATTAACATAGAAAATAATATTTAATCATTTTTTAGACTCGGATTCGTGGTCCCAAAACCACCGTTCTGATTAGGGTCAATTTTGGACTGTTACAATGATGGTGTCTACCACAATTAGTACATGGTTGCAAGACAGTAGTAGCAACAGGGGGTGTGACCCTAACCGGCCCATCAACTCTGACCCTTTTTCTAGGCCTGTACACTGCACCTGAGGGCTCTGAATCCCTCTTTTTCCTACCTCTCTCTATCTCAGTTTTGGCGCTTAACGCGCTTAACCTTCTCAATGATCTTCTTCCTTTCAACCAGGGCAGAAAAATCCTACTCCCTCTACGGAGCTATCAAAACTCGCAAGTTATTTCTGAGGCCATCTTCAAAGCAGACACATCACTTGTCTCAGACGCCACCGTACCTCGCGCATAGCGACTCCGTCTCAGAAACTCAGCCTGATACTCGGCCATTGATTGATCTCTCTGAGTTAAATTCAGAAACTCCCTCCTACGAGCATCCACGTAACTGGCTCCCATATATTTCCCTAGAAGGCGGTCTTAACGAACTCCCAGGTCAATCATTCGGGCAAAGTGCCCTCCTTAACAGTAAACCACCATTAATATGCCTCATCACGAAGCAACAAGACTGCACCCTTTAATTTCTACTCTAGAGTGCAATCTAGATAGTCCATGATCCTCTCTGTGGCCTCAATCCAGTACTTGGCAACATTAGGGGCAACTCCAGTGACATCCCTGAATAACTTGCCCTATTGGATCGGAGTTGTTTCGTAACTGACCCTCGACCCTTAGATCCAATATTGGGCCCAGTGACCCTCTCCAAAATCCTGAGCATAGCTTGGGACAGTGCGTCATCCCCAGCCATGCGGTCTTGAGACCCAGACTCAGTCGTAGGTGAAACCAGCATCTCACTAGTATCCAAGTTAGGCAAGTTGCCAAAAGATGAAGACCTAGCTCCAGCCCCTCTACGGCCTTTAGTACCCCGTCCGTAGATACCTCGTATGCTCATATCTAATCGAATTATCTGTATTTAGAACTTTTATGAATCAGTTTTAGTTTAATATTTATTAATAGATGTTTTATGTAGAACATTATCGGTAATTTAGAGTTTATTTTCGTATATCGCAGTTTCACTACAGTTTTCAGTATACACTAACTAAAGTGTTTTCAAGATGCAAGATACTACCTATAGTAGTTTGAATATATTATCAATAACAGCTTTGATTTAAAACAATTCACGCTCGTAATACTTACAAGATCGACGCCGGAGACTCAGTGTACCACTTACTCAGTAAAACATTTCAAATAATTTTGTAATTAATTCTCGAAAACTAAATTTTAAAACCCATAATCCACAGTTGAGTTTTGTAACCTGGCTCTGATACTACTAAATGTAACACCCCGAAACCCGGTCTACATGTTATGGCCGAATCTAGCGATGTCACATGATAGGGTGCTTGAAAATCGTGTCGTCTCGATAAAACCATTATCCGTTTAAATACTTTTCTTTATCTCTTGTTAGCTTCAAACTCGTGTTACTCATTTAGTCGATGGTTTCAAAACATTATTCGTTGCGGAAGCTTTTAAAACATTTTAAGTAATCTTGTATTTCTTGATAAAATATTAGCTTCTTTTGAAAACCAAGGTTTCCTACGACTAGCAGTTCAAAATCCATAAATTAAAGAAAAACAAAAAAAGCCCCAAAACCAAACAAAAGTTAAAAAGTCCAATTTAAAACCCAAAAGTTTAACAAATTAAAATAATATAGAAATAAAACCAAGAATCATATTTAAATCCATAACAGTCCAAAATCGTGGTCACCGTTGAGTCCTCTGCCGCACCGATCTGTCTAGATTTGGGGATTACCTGTGCACATTTAAATAAAAGGGTGAGTTTTCATAAACTTAGTGTGTAATCCCATAGAAAACAAACAATAGCAAATCACAGTGCACAGTTACAACAATCTTGGGCCTAAGCCCTTTTCAGTATCAGTAGCAATTTGGGCCTTAGCCCATCTCAAGATCGATGATTACCATGCGTTTTTTAGAACAAAGTCCTACCCAACTAGCCTCTACACACCATCTTCGTCTAACCCTACACTCCATGTGGGGATTAAATCAACCTACCCATTCCTACACTCCCAATAGTACCGAATGCCACACGAAACAATAATTTGCAGCGGTACTACCAGTATATTAGGCTTAAGAGCCTTTCAGTACACTTCCTTCAAATATAATCAACCCAACCCAATGCAATGCAATATACAATGAGATGACATGCCATCACAGGTCTATCAAATAAACATATGGTTCAGTATACATGCTTATATACATAACATGCTCAGTACATAATTTACATAATTGATTTCACACAAATGGGGTTCTAAGTAGTGCTTACCAACCATACGGAAGGTTCCAAGTCGACTTGGGCAACCCGTACAACCTTAACAACATTTCAGTAAAAATGGGCTCACACGCCCATGTGGCCTTCCTGTGTGGGCCCATACGCCCGTGTGGCCCATAAGCCCCAAATTTGCCTTAGCCGTGTGGATCACACGGCCCCGCCCAAAATCTGACACGTCTGTGTGGTTTACTCGTAGAGACCTATACGCCCGTGTGGCCCACACAACCCAAATCAGTCTGGCCCGTGCGTCCTACACGGCCTATCTGGCCATCACACGGTCGTGTCATGTGCACACAGCCTGGCCTCATCGATCACACGCCCGTGTTATGCCACACGGCCTACCACACGGGCGACTACATGCCCGTGTGATGTCGACAGTGAGATTTTTGACTTTTGTTGAAACCTCATTTTTCATGCAATTGAGTACACACCTGTATCATTTTTGATAACTACATGCTTTCGAGCACTCCATTACCTATAATTAATCAATATTTCACTCAATTAATCGCTTAACCAATTGAACTAAACTAATCCCGAAACATGATAAACATCTTTCAAACAATGAAACCATTACCTTCTATCGAATAACAGGAATTTCACGCCCTTAGAACGTCGATAAACGATAATCAGCCCTTCGATAAGCCCCTAATCACCAAATGAATCCTTATTAACACTTGTCCAAAACACAATTAAAGTTTAATCAAAAACTAGACTTACCGAAAGAGTGATGAGGATGTTGAGCAGGAATGAAGAAAAGAGATGTCAAAACAAGAAAAATAGCAGCAAGGGGAAGGAAGAAAACGGCGGCTCAGCAAATGGGCAAGAGGGAAAAGGTGAAGAAAACGGCAGAGAATTTTTGAGAAAGAAGAAGAATCAAATTTTTGGAAAAAGGAAAAAGTAACAGATATTCACTAATCCCCTAAATCACTCCACTACTTCCTACTATATCCAACTACTTAGCTTTTTAATCCAACATAAACTCTTCTAGACGAGCAAGCAAAAATAATGCTCTTACCCAAACTCGAACACAAAACCTCCTTCACACAAACACTCCACTCAACCACCAAACCACTAGGCTCATTCTGTTAATTATTTACCAACTTTTACTTAAAAGCCTTCTAACCCAAGATGGGGCTTTATTTTAAAAAAACTAAAATTTTTCCAAGTCATGGCTCGAACTTAGGACCTCCCACACACACCTATAGCACTTAACCATTGAAGCAGACAAGTATTTATGTCACACACACACAAAAACAAAAATAGATATTTTGGGGTATTACAACTATTTTGTTGTTAATGTTTGGATATTGTATGACACTTGTTTCATTTTTAATTTTTCTACTATTTTAGAGTCATTTGCTTGTTAAGTTGCATTTATCTTAGTATTGTTTAAGTATAAAGACTTTTTTCTAACTCATTTCCAATTTGTTAGAAAA
Organism: Gossypium rotundifolium; assembly: GCA_025506655.1. Classification (NCBI taxonomy): domain Eukaryota; kingdom Viridiplantae; phylum Streptophyta; class Magnoliopsida; order Malvales; family Malvaceae; genus Gossypium; species Gossypium rotundifolium. The sequence goes on from CP106727.1 coordinate 12,347,249, forward strand.
CATTTATTTTAATATTGTATTTGGTGTATTATATTTAAAAAAATTATATAAAAAATAAAATTAAAAAAATAATATGGGTAAGGCTAGGCCAGACCACGCTTGAGTTTTAACATTTCTATCCAGACCAAACTTGGACAAAAATCTAAGCTACTTTTTAGGGATCCAGCTCGAAACTAAAATTTTATTAGTCCCAGCCATGTACAACTCTCCTCAAAACCACCTCCAATCCATCAAACATCGCCCACAATTCCAAATGGAGAACCAATGTGATGCCAAAATCTTGCTAAACCCAATAATCGAAAAATTAGTGATAAATATATAAACGTGAATGGTTGATTTCAAAATAACTTATGAATTTACATAAAGCATAATTATTGAATTTTAACAAATTAAAATAAGAGGACTTCTTTGTGGATTTCTATAAAGTCAAAAAATACGAAGATTCATTTATTATTTACAAAAAAAAAAAAATAGACACACATATATGAATATCATTATGATAATAATATCCCCTTTCTCTTGTACAAATATTCACCCTTTTTTTACATCAAACAAAATATAAGTAAAGCATTAGCATTCACTTTACAATGTGTGTTAACGTCACAACTCGAGTCCTACTCTTTGAGAAGCCAACACAAATTACTTTCAACGTATTAAACTTCTAGAGCACCATAAAACACCAAATTCACCTGTCAATTCCTTAACAGATCCAACATCGACAACTTTAAAATTTTGTTCATGGTTATAGTTAGGCTTAGCTCCACCTACACCTTTTTGCTTACAAAAAGATGCTCTATTTTTAAATACATCCCCAACCAAATAAAATTTCCATAAACCTTTCTCTCCTTTTCTCCATGATACCTCTTTGTTCCCAGCATCATTCAGAGCGACGAAACAATTGGCCTCACTCTTGATGCTAGGGCTTATGCTACCACCGATGGCATATTGTTCCCACCCTTGCTAGAAATTATTCGCTACGTATGCATATCCATTGCAAACTCTGCAATATAATTTAATATATAACAATTTTAGATAATTCATGTAAATATGCATTAAAAAACATGAAGCTCACTGATCCATAATTATTATTTACCTTGGCATTCTTTTGTTGCACTTAGGTCCGAAATGGTTGAAAATGACAGTGACCTTCATGTTTTTGTCTCTCAAATGACCATCGTTATGTCCGAGGAGCATAACTTTGTCTTGGTTCCTGAACTAGTTGTTCGACGCGGTGATGTTGGTGGAACCGCGAGTGACATCGAGGAGGCCATCTTGACACTCATACAATGTGTTATGATCGATCCACACTTTCCTTGCGGTGACCAGTCTTATAGCATCTCCATCCATTTGGCCTAAAAGGATCACCTTCGCATTTGGACCCATCACAGTGCTAGGTGGTTGGCCTTGCAATGGTGGATACAAAGCCCATGGATGATTATATCGGTCGCTTGGTACACCAACAGGCAGCTAGCGCCAGTTATGTGGACATCGATGCCACGACCATCGATAGTAGTGAAGCTGCTTAAAAGAAGTGGCCTTTGGAGTGTGATGGTCATGTTATTTTTGAATGTGATCCATACTTTTCCTTTGATCATTATGGTTCCATAACGAAGGGTCCCTGATTTAGGATTCAAAGGGTCGTCGGAAGGATCAGTAACCTTGTATTTCATGGCGTCTTTACCAATGTTGTTGATCATTTTGCCGGCAAACCCGATGGAGCATTTGGCCAATTGTTGTCGTTGACTCCACCAAAGAGGGTTCCCTCTCCAACATTTCCACCAAAGAGGGTTCCCTCTCCAACATTTATTGATTATATTAATATTAGCCAAACTCGAACTAGGACTTGCCATTAGAATGACCATGAAACGGGCCAATGTAAAGCAACATGATAATGTTGTAGCCATTGCTGTACTCATTTTTTGAGTGGAAGATCGAAGAATAATGAGAGAATATTGATGGTTTTATATTGCAAAAAAATTACCAAAATTAATAGTTAAATAATTTGTTCATAATGTTACGAGGTGAATGTTATTGTTGTTTTAATTGGATGCAAATATTTTGGGATTCTTTGTTAGTAACTAACTTGTTTTTTTTTTACACAAAAAATTGTTCATTTGTTTATTTTTGGTGAATTTTTACTAGTGGTCATTGTACTATGCATAAGTTGCATATTTAATTCGTATACTGAGTGTATTCTAATTTGGTCAATTAGGCCCTGTGATTTTAGAATTTTAAAATTTCAATCATGAACCAAATGGTAGACTTTACATTCATTAAGTTATATTTTGCTATTTCTAAAGTTGTTTGTGACAAATAGAATATCACAAGTATAATGCCATGTCAATTTTTTATTTTCACATTGTAACGTCCTAAAGGTGGGCCTGTGCATTTATATGTGGCGTTTGTTTCATATGTTAAAATTTGGAAATTTAGGTTTAGAGCTAAGGCCTAAATTAAATATTTTGTTTAAGCATACTTGGGTTAAAATAAAGTTTTAAGTAGTTTAATGAGCATTTTGGGCTTGTGGCCCAGAAGAAAATGGTGCCATAAGGAGGGAGAGGAGTTGGCGTCAAAAGGCAAGGGGAGAGGCCCAATTTGTGGCCACTAGAAGCCCACGTTTTGGGTCAAAAATTTGGCACTTAGGAGCCTTAGGAGGGAATGCACAAGGCAAATTTTTAGGAGTTTATAGTGCTTTAATTTAAGTGATTTAATGCTGATAAAAGGTGAGGAGTTGGATTTAATAGAGACTCTTTTAAATAAGTCAGTAGATCATGATAAGGGATAAGGATGTGAGCTATCCGAAGACTTGTAGAGTTGGCTAAAACTCAACTACAGGGGGGAAAATGATTTAGTATAGGTGTTTGTAGTAGCCGAAATTCTGCTAACCAGTTCTCTCCATCTTTTCTTTTCTCTGCCAAAATCTCCACTTCATTCTCCCTCTGAGTTTTTCTTTCTTTTCTTTTTCTAGTTGGTTGAATACTTTGACGACTCTTTTCTCATTCTTTTCAAAACACTTTAGCCGAACTCTCATTGTTATTCTCCTCTTTTTCTCCAAAAGCTGAAAATTTTATCCTTATTCATAGCCGAACCTTCATCTTTGGAAATCGAAAACTCTCTAGCTCTTTTTTTTCCTTCTAGATCCCTTCTAAAAGCCGAATCCCCTTTGGCCATACCCTTATCTCCCATAGCCGAATCTACAAGGGTGGTTTTGTTTTTCCGAAGGTGCACCATAGCCGAATACTCCTTTTTAATTTGGTAAGTTTTGGGATTTTTCTTCTTAGCGATTTTTCATTCACTTTTATCAAGTTTCTAATCCGAATCAGTTTTCTAAGGCCCTATTGATTTCACTCTCTGTACCTAGAAGCCGAATCTATTACATTAAAGTCTCCTGTGCTGATTTGTGAAAAGCCGAAAGTAGGTGGTCAATGGTAGGTTCGGCCGAATGGCCACTTTTTAATTCCTTTCCTATTTGCCGAATTTCATATGGTAATCGATTGGTTGCGATCATCGTAAGGGTTTAATATTTTTTGGTGATGGCCGAATGTAGGAAGGGAGGTGACGTGTTCTCAACCATATTCGGGATTCGAATAACTAGGTAAGAGTTTGATTTAAGTGTTATAGTTGTTTAAGTAATTAGATCTCATCGTTTAAATGGTTTAGTGATTAAGGGATTATGATGGACTCGAATAACAGTCAGGCAGAAAAGGTTAGATCTGTAAAACCAACACCTAAATACAAGAAGTGATCCGTTTCGGTAGTGCGAGATTGGCCATCGAGGTGTGGGCCGATATCGAAGCCAGATCGTGGGCTGATTGTGGTAGTCTCGAGTGATAGTAGCGTAGACATAGCAAAAGCATTAGTACGAGAATCAGGTGTGTAATACTTCCTCACCATCTCGATCTGATTATTAATGCTCATAAGTTTTATATGTTATAATAAATGCCAAAATTTTGGTTTAATGTTGGAAACCCAAAGAGGGTAAAAGCGGACCACCAGGTTAGTAAATAATCTGATTAAATATTATAAGTAAATTGTTTATATGTGATTGCATAGGTTGGGTAATGAAAGGAGGAAGTTATATGTACATGTGTAGCGATTTTTACTGTGAGATGCTGTAACAGCTAATGCCGTGATCTGTTATAAGGGCCATGGGCCATAATATGTTGATGAGCAGCATGACCGCCATCTTGGCGTGTAGCGGTGTGGGTTGATTGTAGAAATCCCCAATGGAGAGAACGGTTGGTATGGGGGCGTGTAGCGGATGGAAACTTAGGCAAACGGGTTGGGTTTTGCATATTATTTGTTATCTATATAAATGAGATTATTATTATGTTTTATGAGGCCCAAACCTAGTGGTGCATGAAGGTTGCACACTGAGTCTCGTGACTCACCCAATCAAATTAACCTTTCAGGTGACACATAGTGCATCAAACTGGGCCAGAGAGGCGCGCAAGGTAGCCATGCAAAAGAATATGTGGATCCGGCAGAAAGTCTCAACTTAATAGTTTTTTTTAATTATTTTATTTTATGGATTTGAACTCCGTTGTAATAAGGCCATGGGCCACTAATTTATGTTTTGGGTTTTGTTATGGGTTTTATTTATTAGATATTGTTTTTTTTTTCATTCAAAGATTTACTTTAATTAAACTAAGGCATGTACTTAAATTTGGGCTTTTATTCCTAAAGGTATTTTATATAAAATTTCACTTAGGGTTTTCTGGTAACCTGAATTGTTCTATTAGAATTTTTCTAGTGACATGCCAGATCCGGTTGTAGTGTTTGGGCCAGGTTTGGCGTGTTACAAATTGGTATCAGAGCCCGGTTCAAAACTCGACTCTGGGGGCTTTTGGGCTCAAAAGATTTTCTGAAAATGGCTTTTGAAACATGGATTTCTTTTAGTAACAGTTTGTTAGCTTGGCATGGCACCTGTGTCTCTGGCCCAAGCTCGCCAAGTAAGTATTCTGAACTCCTAATTGTGATATAAATGTGGGCTTAATGGGTTTTTGGGACGTAGACTATTTAGGTTAGAACTTGATGGACTCTAGGCTTAGACAAACAACTCCTAAAATCCATAAGACTTAACTTCATTAAATGAAACCTGTAAGCAAGTCACAAGACTAAAGTGTGGTAGCAAGCATATGCATGTCTAGGAGTAGATCCGGAAGAGCTTGGTATTTAAGCAGTCCAAGTGACTCACCTCCTCTTCGCTGGAATCTTACCTGATGCATAGTGATTATTCACTTTAGCCGTGACAGGGTGTGGCAATACGCATATGCATGTCTAGGAGTGGATCTAGGGAAAGCTTGGTACTTAAGCAGTCCTAGTGACTCACCTCCTTTTCACTAGAATCCTACCTGGTGCATAGTGACTATTCACCCTAGTTACGAGTACGTGTTGACAGGCCAAATGAAACACCCCAAACCCGACCCACGAGCCTTGACCGGATCTGGTATGTTCCACGGTGTAAACCATTTCAAATTCTTTTGTTACTTAGGAAAAACTTGTGTGTTTTGAAAGAAAGATTGTTTTGGGTTGGGCTTGAGTTGAAAACAAGTTTATTTCATTATTAAAATCCTTTACTTTAGGTGACAAAACATTTAGGTTTAGTTCATAATAAATTCACTTAGTCTTTTTTTTTTAAATAATATTTTGTAGCAGGATAAGTAAAAGTAAAGTAAAATAATTCAACTAAGGCCTTATTACATCAAATAATTCCCAAAATAAATTCAAAGTACTTAATGAAATAAAATCCAAATTAAATAAATTCCTTACTGTGCATGGCCACCTATAAGCTCCTGCCAACCCGGTCCATTACTGATCGTCACCTGAAAAAGGTTCCCACAACGGGGTGAGTCAAACAGACTCAATGTGTACACAAACACTATGTCCAAATAGATTCGCATATTATCACATCACATACATAATCATATAGCGATATAAAGTAATGATGCAACCCAACCCAAACCTATATGCCATCCGCTACACATCACCCGTACTATCCTCATATAATCGTGGGGACTACTAAGTCAACCCTCCATCCGCTACACACCATCGAAGGCGATTCTTTGCATTCGACGTGCTCATCGCCTCTTATAAAATTCGTGGTCTTAGGTCACCACATTCGATATCGTGGTCTTGGTCACCACATTCGAGATATCGTGGTCTTAGGTCACCACTTTCGCTTATCGTGGTCTTAGGTCACCACATTCGAGATATCGTGGTCTTAGGTCACCACATTCACTTCCCTTTTCATATAACCCATATGCCCCATATCATACATATCATGAATTAACATGCCAAATTCTTATTTCACATTCTTATAATGTCATATGTGTGTCGTAATGATATTTAACATAATCCTAGTAGGAGTAGGAAACGTGCACAGTACTTTGTACCATAGCATGGTATCTTAGCCATATTCACATTCTTATAAACATGCACATATTAATTATTGCCATAAATCTTATTAAAAAGTAGTGTGGGGTACACACCTGATTCGCTTAAGGTTTCCAATCCAAATCCCGAAAAGCTTGATCTAATGCCTTAGATCTTAAATCTCTACATTTAATCAATCATTTAATACTTAGTAAAGATCCATTCGGCCATAAATCCAAATCCTAGTAGGATTAGTACACTAAAATCCTTACCTTGCTGCCGATTGATGTCTAATCAAATGACGAAACTTTGTATCCTTCTTTCTTGAAATCGGCAATCACTAGATTACTTGAATAGATTAGTTTCAACTTTTAAATATTAATGAAACACATCTATTTACTCAACATGGCCTTGGCCAATGCTATAGATACTTACCTTGTGGATTTTAAATCCCAAAACTCACCAAGAACTAGGGAACACGCGCCTATGGTGTACCTTCTGAAAAGAATTTCTCCTTCCTTGTAGTCGACACTTAGTAAATCCCAAAGATCTCTTCAAAGTTTCGCAACAAGATATTAATGGGTTAGTCCGAGATTTGCAAATCTTAAAAGAAAAGGATGAAACCGAATGAGATCTTACCCTTACTTTAGAGATCGGCAATCCTTGCTTGAACCTTTAGCAATATTCACTATGTAGGCTAGAAGGATCTTGATTTGACTTTTGATTGGTATAAAGAAATCGGCTAATGATGGTATCTTGAGGAGTTTATGGATTCGATTTTAATGGAGATCACAAAAGCTATGAAGAATTCAGCTAGGCTTACTTTAGTTTTCGACTTTGGCTAACAAAAAGAAGAAGAAGAGATGCTCTAGGAAATTCGGCAAAGTGAAGAGTTGAAAAAAGATATGATGAATGGCTCTCTTTTCCTTTAGTAGCCGAAATTACTAACTTAAAATCCTTTACTTGGCCATCACTCCTATTTTGATAACTTTATCACTTTAATTATCACCCATTCAATTTAATAAAACTTAATCCAATATTTATCTCTTATCTCTTAATAGAAAAATAATAATAATAGTCCATCATTATCTATCTATTTAGCTGAATTTTAAAGAGAATTAAACTCTTCCCCAAGTGCCTTGGTGCCGTCCAACTCCCTTGCTCCTTGCAGCAAAATAAAACTCTTTTATTTGCTTCCCACATGACTCGAACCTAGGCTCCTTCCCCTTGATTGTTATGTCACTTCTTCGGGCTTTAAGTGGTGCCTCCTAGCCACTTCTCCAAGCCCGTTCTTGTGTCAAATTTCTTCTATTAATTTTCTTAAGACCACCTTACCTTAGTTTCCTCTTTTAAACTTAACATTTCTAAAACATTTCCTTACATTTCCAAGTTTCCAAAAATGTTCACTTTCCTCTTTTAAACTTAACATTTCCAAGTTTCCAAAAATGTTCACTTTCCTCTTTTAAACTTAACATTTCCAAGTTTCCAAAAATGTTCACTTTTCTCTTAACATTTCCAAGTTTCCAAAAATGTTCACCATACATTCATAACACATAAAACATGCCATTTCGTATAATTAAATCAAAAATGCATAGGCCCATTTTTAGGGTGTTACAGTTCTACCCCCTTAAAATAATTTTGTCCTCGAAATTACTTACTATCAGATAATCGAACATCTTAACTCACCGTGCTACGCCTATGCTACGCATTCTGATCTTAATAGATCCATCATACTTCCTAGGCAATTTTTTTTTAAGTTCACGTTCCTGAGAACTCATTTCTAACATCGCGATTTAATCTGATTAAAGAGTTTTATGCATTAGTACTTTGTTCCACTGTTTAACCGCGGATAGTTTTATGAAAAGGAGTTTAATAGTGGTTCTTTCGATCAAACAAAGTCTCAGTTCAAGTTCACTATTCTAATTCAGAGATTCACATTCACATTCACATTCATCCATCTCGAAGAGACACATTCATTCACGACATTCACTTCACTACTTTGGGCATTCTGATCATCCCAGGGGTAATTTCGTCATTTTTCCTATAGGTATTTTGGTAATAAATCGGGTCACTTGAAAATAATCTTTATAAGTTAAAAGTATTTCAAAATTTACAAAACTCGAGGTTATCTTGAAAATTTGTTTTCCAAATCGGCGATGTTGCGTAAATTTGAAATCGGGTTATTTTGTAATTTTGGAAGTTAGGGGCATTTAGTAAATTCTCCAAATCGGGTATCTTGATATTTGTAAAAAAAGTTTTTGGTATTTTGTAAAGTAGAAACATTTTAGCAAAAGTCGAGGGTATTTTGAAAATCTTAAAACTAAGGGTATTTTATTAATTTACAACACAAGGGCATTTTAGTAATTTTCCCAAATCAAAGTACCTTGAATTTTTCAGTAAAATAGAGTTTTGGACACTTTTGCAATATAGAGAAATTTTACTAAAATCGAGGGTAATATGGTAATTTTAGAAACCAATGGCATTTTTTGTAATTTTACAGCCAGGGGTATTTTAGTAATTTTGGCAAACCAAAAATTTTTTTTTCGAGAAATTTTCAAAAATAGATTTTGTTGCAAATCGAAGGGTTAATTTAAGGATTTTAAAAACTAAGGTTTTTATAAAAAAAATATGGCTAGTCCCTTTCGGGTTTTAGTTAGGGGTTCAGCCCGTGTATAAGTCCTCTTGGTTAGGGTGAACCGAGGCTACGCACCAGGTAGGATTTGAGTGGAGAGGAGGTAAGTCACGTGGACTGCTTAAATACCAAGCTCCCACCGAAACCAATCCTAGACATGCGCACCATGGTTGCCACACCCTAACTCGGCGACTTAACCACAGGTTTGTTCAATTAGGCATTTAAGCCTTATGTAATTGTTGGGGTAACTAGCCCTAGGGTTCAAGTACTAAATCTCTATTCTACGTTCCATTTCTACCCTTCTACAAATCATAATATAAATCACACAAAAGATCGGAGTACTTACATGGTGGACTTCGGGTCGAAGACTTAGTGGGCCATGCCAGAAAAACCTGCTTAATTCACAAAATTTCTTTTGGGCTTAACTTTGAACACATTTTGGGCCTTAAACCCAAGGCCGAGAGTTTAAAACTGGGCTCTGATACCAAATTGAAACACCCCAAACCTGGCCCACGAGTTTTGACCGGATCTGGTGTTCCTCGGTGTAAACCGTTTCAAATTCTTTTGTTACTTAGGAAAAACTTGTGTGTTTTGATTGAAAACAAGTTTATTTCATTATTAAAATCCTTTACTTTAGGTGATAAAACATTTAGGGTTTAGTTCATGATAAATTCAAGTAGTCTTTTTTTTTTAAATAATATTTTGTAGCAGGATAAGTAAAAGTAAAGTAAAATAATTCAACTAAGGCCTTATTACATCAAATAATTCCCAAAATAAATTCAAAGTACTTAATGAAATAAAATCCAAATTAAATAAACTCCTTGTTGTGCATGGCCACCTTTAAGCTCCTGCCGACCCGGTCCATTACTGATCATCACACAAAAAGGTTCCCTACAACGGGTGAGTCAAATGACTCAATGTGTACACAAACACTATGTCCAAATAGATTCGTGCATATTATCACATCACATACATAATCATATAGCAGATATAAAGTAATGATGCAACTGAACCCAAACCTATATGCCATCCGCTACACATCACCCGTACCATCCCGCACACAGTGGGGACTACTAAGTCAACCCTCCATCCGCTACACACCATCAAGGCGGTCCTGCGATCGACATGCTCATCGCCTTATAAAATTCGTGGTCTTAGGTCACCACATTCGGATATCGTGGTCTTGGTCACCACATTCGAGATATCGTGGTCTTAGGTCACCACTTTCGCTATCGTGGTCTTAGGTCACCACATTCGATATCGTGGTCTTAGGTCACCACATTCATTTCCCTTTTCATATAACCCATATGCCCCATATCATACATATCATGCATTAACATGCCAAATTCTTATTTCACATTTTTATAATGTCATATGTGTGTAATAATAGATATTTAACATAATCCTAGTAGGAGTAGGAAACGCGTGCACAGTACTTTGTACCATAGCATGGTATCTTAGCCATATTCACATTCTTATAAACATGCACATATTAATTATTGCCATAAATCTTATTAAAAAGTAGTGTGGGTACACACCTAATTAAAAGGTTTCCAATCCAAATCTCGAAAAGCTTGATCTAACACCTTAGATCTTAAATCTCTACATTTAATCAATCATTTAATACTTAGTAAAGAGCCATTCGGCCATAAATCCAAATCCCAGTAGGATTAGTACACTAAAATCCTTACCTTGCTGCCGATTGATGTCTAATCAAATGACGGAAACTTTGTATCCTTCTTTCTTGAAATCGGCAATCACTAGATTACTTGAATAGATTAGTTTCAACTTTTAAATATTAGTGAAACACATCTATTTACTCAACATGGACTTGGTCGGATGCTATAGATACTTACCTTGTGGATTTTAAATCCCGAAACTCACCGAAGAACTAGGGAACACGCGGCCTATGGTGTACCTTCGGGAAAAGAATTTCTCCTTCCTTGTAGTCGACACTTAGTAAATCCCGAAAGATCTCTTCAAAGTTTCGGCAACAAGATATTAATGGGGTTAGTCCTAGATTTCAGCAAATCATAAAAGAAAAAGGATGAAACTGAATGAGATCTTACCCTTACTTTAGAGATCGGCAATCCTTGCTTGAACCTTTAGCAATATTCGGCTATGTAGGCTAGAAGGATCTTGATTTCGGCTTTTGATTGGTATAAAGAAATCAGCTAATGATGGTATCTTGAGGAATTTATAGATTCAGTTTTAATGGAGATCACAAAAGCTATGAAGAATTCGGCTAGGCTTACTTTAGTTTTCGGCTTTGGCTAACAAAAAGAAGAAGAAGAGATGCTCTAGAAAATTTGGCAGAGAGAAGAGTTGAAAGAAGATATGATGAATGGCTCTCTTTTCCTTTAGTAGCCGAAATTACTAACTTAAAATCCTTTACTTGGCCATCACTCCTATTTTGATAACTTTATCACTTTAATTATCACCCATTCAATTTAATAAAACTTAATCCAATATTTATCTCTTATCTCTTAATAAAAATAATAATAATAGTCCATCATTATCTATCTATTTAGCTGAATTTTAAAGAGAATTAAACTCTTCCCCAAGTGCCTTGGTGCCGTCCAACTCCCTTGCTCCTTCCAGCAAAATAAAACTCTTTTATTTGCTTCCCACGTGACTCGAACCTAGGCTCCTTCCCTTGATTGTGGCATCACTTACTAGGCTTTAAGTGGTGCCTCCTACTTCTCAAGCTTCTCCAATTTCTTCTATTAATTTTCTTAAGACCACCTTGCCTTAGTTTCCTCTTTTAAACTTAACATTTCTAAAACATTTCCTTACATTTCCAAGTTTCCAAAATGTTCACTTTCCTCTTTAAACTTAACATTTCCAAGTTTCCAAAAATGTTCACTTTCCTCTTTTAAACTTAACATTTCCAAGTTTCCAAAAATGTTCACTTTTCTCTTAACATTTCCAAGTTTCCAAAAATGTTCACCATACATTCATAACACATAAAACATGCCATTTCGTATAATTAAATCAAAAATGCATAGGCCCATTTTCAGGGTGTTACACCAAAACTTACAATTAAAACCCGAACGGGACCAGCCATCTTGTTTTGTAAAATCCTAAAGTAAACCTTAGTTCTGAAATCACCAAATTACCCTTGATTCGTAAGAATTACCTGGTTTTGCAAAATGGCCAAAAATACCCCTTGTCTGAAAAATGACCAAAATACCCTTAATTTGTAAAATGACCAAATTACCCCTGACTTACAAAATTATCGAAATACCCTCGAGTTGAAAAGTTACCAAAATACCTTTATTTCACAAAATCACCTGGAACCATATTTTTAAAAAAATTACGAAAATACCAGTATAGGTTAAAATTACGAAAATACCCCTAGGTAACGAAATGACGAAAATACCCTAGGTGATGGATGCTACTTGTATGAATGTTGTGTGTGCATAATTCCTAGAATTAGGAAGACTAAAAACTGTAGATAGGTTCAAATTTGAAAGAATCACTTTTAAAAACTATGTTTTATAAGATTGTTCGGGGATAATTAGTGGAAACAACTAATGACATAAATTTTTTAAATCAAATAAATGCGAACCAGAAGAATGAGTACAAAAGGTCGAGAATGTCTGCCACGTGGTCACGGTAGAGGTAGGATGACCGTGTTAGAACTCGTAGGATCGGGTCATGGGTCCGGGAGTGAGATACCGGTTCCACCAGCTGCTGAGGTGGAATTTCAAGATCAGACAGGTGGAGATGACGTGGTTTCACAGGCAGTCTTAAGAGTTTTAGAAAGAGTGGCTGAGGCTGGTATGGGCATAGGAGCCCGAAAATCTGTGCCAGAGAGGCTGAGAAACAATGGGGCCGAAGTATTTAGGGGAGTCTCTAGCATATCCCCAAGTTTCGCTGAATATTGGTTGGAGGTAGTGGAACGTATAATGGATGGCCTAGACTTCACGATGGAGGAGAAGCTGAAGGGGGTCGTGTCTCTTCTTCGAGATAAGGCCTACCAATGGTGGCTCACAGTGAAAGAGGGTACGGCCGTAGACCTCTTTAAGGAGTCATTCCAGGGAAAGTACGTTGGGGCTAGTTATATGGATGCTCAAAGTAAAGCATTCCTGAACTTGGTGCAGGGGAGTAAGTCTGTGGCTGAATATGAGGCTGAGTTTCTACGTTTGAGTCGTTACGCTCGAGGAATGGTGGCAGTGGAGTATGAATGGTGCGTTCAGTTCGATGATGGGCTACAGAATGAGCTAAGGATTCTGATTGCACCACAGCGAGAGAGAATTTTCTCGATTTTGGTGGATAAAGTTAAAATAGCTGAGGAAGTGAAATGGGTGAAGAGACAAGAGAAGGATAAGGATCGGGGCAGGAGTAAGAGAAATTTTGGACCCTCCAAAGCAACTGAAAATTTTCAGAAGAGGCTTAGGACTGATGGGCCAGCTCGTGCTCCATCGGGCCAGAGTCAAGCATGTTCTACATGTGGGCAAACCCATTATGGGGAGTGCAGAATGAAAATTAGTGGATGCTTTAGGTGTGGATCCATAGAACATTTGATGAGGGACTGTCCTCAGATGGATCGGGGGCAGCCAACGGTGAGCTTTTGATCAGACTAGGAGAGGTGATCAGCTTGGACCAAGGGGTAGAGGTGCAGCTAGAGGAAGAAATGGATCTGGTCGGGGTCGTGGAGCATCTGGCAGAGGTGTAGGTAATGTAGATGCAAAGCAGCCAGGTTTAGTTTATGCAGCTCGTCAACCGGAGGATAGTGACGCACCGGATGTTATAACCGGTACGTTTCTTGTTACTGATAATCCTTTACTTGCCCTGATTGATATTGGGTCAACCCACTCCTATGTTGCATGTTCAGTATCTGAGACTCAAAGTATAGACTCTGAAACAACCACTAGAAAGATGAATGTGGTTAGTCCTTTAGGACAATCTAAGGTAGTGGACAAACTGTTTAGGGATGTACCTTTAGAGACTCAAGGGGTAGTATTTCCAGTAGATTTAATGGAATTACCATTTAGAGAGTTTGATCTTATTTTGGGAATGGATTGGTTGACTAAGCATCATGCCCAGTTGGACTGTGGAAATAAGCGTATGCTGTTGAATACCCCGGAAGGCAGGGAGGTGGTTATGTTAGGAGAAAGGAGGAATTACTTGTCCAACATGGTATCATCTTTAAAAGCTATTAAGATGATTCGGAAGGGATGTAGTGCATTTCTAGTCTTTATTGGTGCATTGGATGCTAAGGAGGTGATTGTTGATGAGGTTCGAACAATCAAAGATTTCGCGGATGTCTTTCCGGAGGAATTGCCAGGATTACCCTCGGATCGTGAGGTGGAATTTGGAATAGACCTACTTCTGGATACAGCTCCAGTATCCATTACTCCTTATAGGATGGCGCCGAAGGAGTTGGTAGAGCTCAAGGCTCAGATTCGGGAATTATTGGATCAAGGGTTCATTCGACCGAGTTTGTCTCTATGGGGAGCGTCGGTCCTGTTCATGAAGAAGAAGGATGGATCCATGCGTATGTGTGTGGACTATCGTCAATTGAATAAGTTGACGATTAAAAACAAGTATCCATTACCAAGATTTGACAATCTGTTTGATCAGCTCAAAAGAGCTTCGGTCTTTTCTAAGATTGACCTACGGTCCAGATATCATCAATTAAGGGCTAAAGAAGGAGACATTCATAAGACGGCGTTTCAGACTTGGTATGGGCATTATGAGTTCTTGGTGATGTCGTTCGGGTTAACGAACGTACCAGCAGCCTTTATGGATATGATGAACTGGGTGTTTCATCCATATCTTGATCGATTTATCATGGTGTTTATCGACGATACCCTGGTTTATTCTAGGTCTGAGGAGGAACATGATGAACATCTTCGTGTGGTGTTGCAAACTCTGAAGGAGAAGTAGTTGTTTGCAAAATTTAGTAAGTGTGAGTTCTGGCTGAAGGAAGTGACTTTCTTAGGGCATGTAGTTTCGGCCGAGGGAATCAGAGTGGACCCTCAAAAGATAGAGGCGGTACTGGATTGGAAACCTCCAAAGTCTGTGGCGGAGGTTTGGAGTTTCTTAGGTTTGGCAGGGTATTACCGAAGGTTCGTTGAAGGGTTTTCTCTAATAGCGGCACCCCTAACTAAGTTGTTGAGGAAGGGAGTATCGTTCATATCAACCGAAAAATAGCAAGAGAGCTTTGAGAAGTTGAAGAGAATCTGACGAAGCACCAATATAATTCAAATGGAGGCGGGAAAGGAATTCTTGTCTCTTCGTGATGCATCACACACGGGTTTAGGGTGTGTGCTGATACAAGAAGGAAAGGTGGTGGCGTATGCGTCTTGACAGTTGATACCGCATGAGTTGAACTACCCTACGCATAACTTAGAGTTGGCGACGGTAGTGTTTGCCTTGAAGATTTGGAGGCACTACTTGTATGGGGAGAAGTCAGTAATTTACACCAACCATAAAAGTCTGAAGTACCTCCTTACCCAGAAGGAGCTAAATTTAAGACAACGTAGGTGGATCGAGCTCTTGAAAGATTATGATTGTTCGATCGAATACCACCCTGGTATGGCAAATGTGATGGCGGATGCGTTAAGCCGTAAGGTAGTATTGGAACTAAGAGCCATGTTCACTCATCTGAGTTTATTCGACGACTGGAGTTTGCTGGCTGAGTTACAAGTAAAGCCAACATGGGTAAGTCAAGTTAGGGACAAACAGTTAGGAGATAAAGACCTGAGTGCTCGACTGTTGCGAGTGAAAGATGGTGGAATGGAGGACTATAGTCTGAACAATGATAGAGTTCTGTGTTATCATGGGAAGATTTGCATGCTTAAAGATGATGAGTTAAGATAGAAGATTCTTCGAGAATCGCATAGTAGCCCTTATGCTATGCATCCTAGAGGAGTCAAGATGAACTGTGATTTGCGAGAGCAATTTTGGTTGCCAGGTCTGAAGAAAGAGGTAATGAAAATCATAGGAAAATGTTTGACGTGTTTGTAGGTCAAGGATGAAAACCAAGTGCCTTCAAGATTGTTGCAGCAGGTGAAGATCCCCCAATAGAAATGGGAGAGAATCACGGTGGATTTTGTTAGTGGGTTACCCCTTACACCCACCAAGAAGGATTCGATTTGGGTGATTGTAGACCGATTGACAAAGTCTTCTCACTTTATACCGGTTCGAGTTGTCTTCTCTCTACAGAAGTTGGCTAAATTGTATGTGGCTAAGGTTGTAAGATTGCATGGTATGTCGGTTCAATCATATCAGATAGGGACCTTAGGTTTACGACACTATTTTAGAAGGCTCTTCATCAAGCAATGGGAACAAGGTTAGACTTTAGTACTACTTTCCAACCACAGACTGATGGTCAGTCCGAGAAGGTAATTCAAATCCTGGAGGATATGTTAAGGGGTTGCATCATTGATTTTAGGGGTAGTTGGGAAGAGTACTTACCTTTGGTAGAATTTGCATACAATAATAGTTATCAAGCTAGCATTCAGATGGCGCCTTATGAAGCGTTATATGGAAGGAGATGTCGTACTCCAACTTGTTGGGCGGAGTTGGGTGAACGCAAGGTGTTAGGTCTAGAATTAGTTTCGAAAATAGAGGGGAAAATTAAGTTAATACGGGCTAGGTTAAAGGAAGCGTCTGATCGACAGAAGTCTTAGGCGGATCTAAAGCGGAAAGAGGTGGAGTTTGCGGTAGGTGATCAAGTCTTCTTGAAGTTATCCCCCTGGAAGAAGGTAATGAGGTTTGGACGAAAGGAAGTTAAGTCCACAGTTTATTAGGCCTTTTCAGGTACTAGATCATGTGGGCCCAGTGGCTTATCGTTTGGAGTTGCCTTCGGAGTTGGAGCAGATATATGATGTGTTCCACGTCTCAATGCTGAGACATTATCGATCGAATCCATCGCACGTAGTGCCCGTAGAAGAGATAGAAGTAAGGCCGGATTTGTCTTTTGAGGAGGAATCAGTGCAAATTCTTGATCGAGATATAAAAGTGTTAAGAAGGAAGTCTGTTCCTTTGGTCAAAGTTCTGTGTCGAAACCATGGCGCAGAAGAGGCAACGTGGGAGCCAGAGGATGTCATACACCAATAGTATCCCCATATCTTTTGATCAGGTAAATTTCGAGGCCGAAATTTATTTTAAGGGGGTAGAACTATAACATCCTAAAGGTGGGTCTGTGCATTTATATGTGGCATTTGTTTCATATGTTAAAATTTGGAAATTTAGGTTTAGAGCTGAGGCCTAAATTAAATATTCTATTTAAGCTTACTTGGGTTAAAATAAAGTTTTAAGTAGTTTAATGAGCATTTTGGGCTTGTGGCGCAGAAGAAAATGATGCCATAAGGAGGGAGAAGAGTTGGCGTCAAAAGGAAAAGGGAAGAGGCCCAATTTGTGGCCACCAGAAGCCCAAGTTTTGGGTCAAAAATTCAGCACTTAGGAGCCTTGGGAGGGGACGGCACAAGGCAAAATTTTAGGAGTTTATAGTGCTTTAATTTAAGTGATTTAATGCTGATAAAGGGTAAGGAGTTGGATCTAATAGACACTATTTTAAATAAGTCAGTAGATCATGATAAGGGATAAGGATGTGAGCTATCCAAAGAATTGCAGAGTTGACTGAAACTCAACTACAGGGGGGAAACGGTTTAGTATAGGCTTTTGTAGTAGCCGAAATTTTGCTAACCAGTTCTCTCCATCTTTTCTTTTCTCTGCCGAAATCTCCACTTCATTCTCCCTCTGAGTTTTTCTTTCTTTTCTTTTTCTAGCCGGCCGAATACTTTGACGACTCTTTTCTCATTCTTTTCAAAACACTTTAGCCGAACTCTCATTGTTATTCTCCCCCTTTTCTCCAAAAGCCGAAAATTTCATCTTTATTCATAGCCGAAATCTCACCTTAGCTGAACCTTCACCTTTGGAAACTGAAAACTCTCTAGCTCTTCTTTTTCCTTCTAGATCCCTTCTAAAAGCTGAATCCCCTTTTTCCATACCCTCATCTCCCATAGCCGAATCTACAAGAGTGGTTTCATTTTCCCATAGGTGCACCATAGCCGAATACTCCTCTTTAATTTGGTAAGTTTCGGGATTTTGCTTCTTAGCGGTTCTTCATTCACTTTTATCAAGTTTCTAATCTGAATCAGTTTTCTAAGGCCCTGTCGATTTCACTCTCTGTACCTAAAAGCTGAATTTGTTTCATTAAAGTCTCCTGTGTCGATTTGTGAAAAACAGAAGGTAGGTGGTCAATGGTAGGTTCGGCCGAATGGCCACTTTTTAATTCCTTTCCCTTTTGCCAAATTTTATATGGTAATTGGTTGGTTGCGATCATCGTAAGGGTTTAATATTTTTGGTGATGGCCGAATGTAGGAAGGGAGGTGACATGTTCTCAACCACATTCAGTATTCGAATAACTAGGTAAGAGTTCGATTTAAGTGTTATAGTTGTTTAAGTAATTAGATCTCATCGTTTAAATGGTTTAGTGATTAAGGGATTATGATGGACTCGAATAACAGTCAGTCGGAAAAGGTTGGATCTGTAAAACCAACACCTAAATACAAGAAGCGATCTGTTTTCAGTTTACTTGTAACATGCAACATGCACAATAATTTAAAACATGTACATCAGTTTACTTGTAACATATAGTCAGATTATTTACTAACCTAAGGGTCCGTCGTTTAAATTCGAGATTTCGGCTTTTAATGTAACATGTAAATCTTATGAACACACACATATATATATATTATTAATCAGATCTAGACGGTGGGGAAGTATTACACACCTGATTCGCGTACTAAGGCTTTTGTTATGTCTACGCTACTATCACTTGAAACAACTACTATTGGCCCACGATCTAACTTCGATTTTGGCCCACACCCCGTTGGCCAATCTCGCACTACCGAAACTTAGGTGATGGTTTTACAGATCCAACCTTCGCTGCTTGACTATTAGTTGAATCCATAACAATCCCTTAATCACTAAACCAAATAAACGATGAGATCTAACTCATTAGTTAAATGTAACCTTTAAAACGAACACTTACCTAGTTAGCCGAATCCCCAATGTCTTTTAGAAATTGTCTCCATCAACCTTCCTACATTCGGCCATCCTTCAAATATCAAACCAACTGAAAAACACAATTAACCTAACCCCACATAGTATTCGACCAAAGCACAAGATTCATGGAAGACCATTCGGCCATACTTACCACTACCTACCTTCGATTTTTCCTCCAAATCGACTTTAATGGGACAGTTTCGGCTTCAAGGACTAAAGAGTATAATCGAAAAGGCCTTGGAAATAATGATTTAGATTAGGAGTTTGATGAAAATAAAGGAATCACAGAAAAGGAGAAATCCCGAAACTCACCAGATTACTAAGGAGTATCTGACTTCTGATTGCACCTTCGAAAAGCAAATCTCCCTTGTAGATTTGGCTATAGAGGAAGAAGATAGGCACTAAGAGTATTTGGCTTTCAGAAGGGATCTAGGAGAAAAAAGAAGAGCTAGAGAGTTTTCAGTTTTGACAAGAAACAGAGGTACATAATAGAAAGAATTTTCGGTTGAGGAGAATAGATGAGAAAGTGAGAAAAACTAAATGGAAAAGATGATATCTGACCTCCCAATTTCGGCATATCATACCCATACACAGAGTTGGAGTTTCTACCAACTCTTTCCCTCTTGATAGCCTTCATCTCACCTGATAACCTCAATCCTTATCTTACCCTTTTGAAGAGCCCTCACTAAAGCCAGCTCCTTTATCATCTTTTATTACTTAAATAAAAAGAAACAAAGCTCCTTAATTAGTAGCCTAATGCCATCCACCCCCTTCCCATTTAAGTGCCAAATTTGACCCATCTCCTAAGGCCCAATCGGCCACACAAGGCCCAATAACCTCCCTAAGTGGTGCCACCCTAGTGCCCACTCAAAGCACTCCAAATTTTTGGGCCACAAGCCCAACTTGCTACCAAACATAACTATTTACATTTAATTACTACTAACACCATTTTTAATCATTCTGACCCAAGTTTTAAAGCCCAAAATATCACTTAAACTACTCAGAACATTAATTTAAACTCTAATCCATATATTTAATCAAGGTCTCAGCCCGAGCCTTAAATTCTTGAACTAACATGTTAACTAACATATAAATGCACAGTCCCACATTTAGGATGTTACAGTTCTACCCCCCTTAAAATAAATTTCGGCCCCGAAATTTACTACTAATCTTACTACCTATGTCTCACCACTAGACTTTCACTGCGCATTCTAATTCTAAAGCCAAAATAAACACTTAGTATATTATGGTAGGGTACGCACCATTATTCGCATCTGGAGTGTCTCTATCCCCTTAGCGATGTGCTGCATAGACCAAAGCTGGCTACCTTGCCTCAACATAACCTGCACCTCTGCCTGGTGCTTCACGACCACCTCTTGCGCCATTGCCACCTCTGGCTTGACCACGACCCCTTGATCCAGAGTGACCAGCTCTCCTAGCCTAATCAGAACTTCAGCCCGTTGGCTGTCCCCGATCCATCTGAGGACAGTCCCTCATCAGATGTTCTGTGGATCCACACCTAAAGCATCCACCGATTTTCACTCTACACTTCCCATAATGGGTTCTCCCAAATATAGAACATGCTTGACTCTGGCCCGATGGAGCACGAGTTGGCCCATCAGTTCTAGGCCTCTTCTGAAAATTCCCAGATGCTCCCGATGGCCCAAAACTTCTCTTATTCTCACCCCAATCCTTATCCCTTTCTTGTCTCTCAACCCGTTTCACTTCCTCAACTATTTTGACCTTATCCACCAAAACCGCGAAAATTCTCTCTCGCTGTGGTGTAATCAGAATCCTTAACTCATTCCATAGGCCATCTTCGAACCGAACGTATTGTTTGTACTCCGTTGCTACCATTCCCCTAACGTAACGACTCAAGCGTAGAAACTCAACCTCATACTCAGCCACAGACTTACTCCCCTGCACCAAATTCAGGAATGCTTTCCTTTGAGCATCCATATAACTAGCCCCAATGTACTTTCCCTGGAATGACTCCTTAAAAAAATCCCAGTCAATCAGGTCCGTGATCGTACCCTCCTTCACCGTGAGCCACCATTGGTAGGCCTCGTCTCTAAGAAAAAACACGACCCCCTTTAGCTTCTCCTCTACCGTGAAATCTAGGTCATCCATTATACGTTCCACTGCCTCTAACCAATATTCAGTGAAACTCGAGGATACACCAGAGACTCTCCTAAATACTTCGGCCCCATTGCTCCTCAACCTTTCGGTCTGATTTTCGTGCTCTCCGCCCATACCAAATTTTAGCCACTCTTTCCAAAACCCTTAGTACGGCCTGAGACACCACGTCCTCTCCAGCTGACTGGTCCTCAAATTCCACCTCAGCAGCTGGTGGAACCGGTATCTCACTTCCTGACCCATGACCCGATCCTACGGGTTCTGACACGGTCATCCTACCTCTACCGGTCTACGTGGCGGACGTCCTCGACCTCTTGTACTCATTCTTCTAGTTCACGTTTATTTGATTTAAAAATTTTATGAGTTATTAGTTGTTTCCACTAATTATCCCTGAACAGTCTTATGAAACATAGTTTAAAAGGGATTCTTTCAAATTCGAACCTATCTACAGTTTTCAGTCTTCCTATTCTAGGAATTATGCACACACAACGTTCATACAAGTATCATTCATCACCTAAGGATATTTTTGTCATTTCACTACCCAAGGGTATTTTCATAATTTTATCCTACAGAGGTATTTTTGTAATTTTCCAAAATAAGGTTTCGGGTGATTTGGCAAAATAAGGGTATTTTGGTAATTTTCTAATTAGGGGTATTTCGATAATTTCGTAAATCTGGGGGTATTTCAGTAATTTACAAAATTTTTGGTTATTTTAAAAATTTTGAAAATCTGGGGTTATTTTAGAAATTTAAAAATCTGGGGGTGTTTCAGTAATTTTGCCAATCAGGGGTATTTTGGTCATTTACAACTCAGGGGTAATTCAGTAATTTTACAATTCAAGGATATTTTGATGTTGTTGTTGTTGTTGTTGTTGTTGTTGTTGTTGTTTTCTATGGAAAGATTCTGTTAACTTTGTAAATCGGGGTATATTCGCAAATCATAGGTATTTTTTTTTCAAAGTAAGGATATTCTAAAATTTTTTGTGAGAAAAACAAGTGGCTGGTCCCTTTTGGGTTTTAATTGTAGTTTTGGCCTGTCAACACGTACTTGTAACTAGGGTGAATAGTCACTACGCACCAGGTAGGATTCTAGTGGAAAGGAGGTGAGTCACTAGGACTGCTTAAGTACCAAGCTTTCCCTGAATCCACTCTTAGACATGCTTATGCCTATTGCCACACCCTGCCATGGCTAAAGTGAACAATCACTATGCACCAGGTGAGATTCCTGCGAAGAGAAGGTGAGTCGCTCGGACTGCTTAAATACCAAGCTCTTCCGGATCTACTCCTAGCCATGCATATGCTTGTTACCACACTTTAGTCTTGTGACTTGTTTATAGGTTTTATTTAATGAAGTTAAGTCTTATGGATTTTTTTAAGAATTTGTTTGTCTAAGCCTAGAGTCCATCAAGTTCTAACCTATTAGTCTACATCCCATAAGCCCATTAAGCCCACATTTATATCACACAACGGTTTAGAGTACTTACCTGGCGAACTTGGCCAAGACGCAGGTGCCATGCTGAACTAATAAACCTTTGCTAATAAAAATCAATGTTTTAAAAAGAAAAAACCCATTTTTTTAGAAAATCTTTTGGGCCCAAAATCCCAAAACAGAGTTTTGAACCGGGCTCTAATACAAATTTGTAACACCCCAAACCTGGCCCAAACACTACAACCGGATTTGGTTTGTCACTAAGAAAATTTTTGTAAAACCAATCGTGTCGACAGAAAGCCCAAATGAAAATTTTATAAAATGTGCCTTAATAATCAAAAGCCCAAAACTGAATTACATGTTTTTGAAAGAAATTAAAATAAGAATAAATAATAAGGCCTATAATAAAACTAAAATGTAAACAAATGGCCCATGGCCTTATTACAATGTAGTTTAAATCCATCATATAAAGTACTTTTAAAAAAAAAAAACTAATATGGGGAACTTGTCGCCGGATCCACCTTCTTTTATATGGCCACCTTGCGCTTTACTCCTGCCCGGTCCGATGCACTAATCGTCACCTGAAAGGTTAGTTTAAAGGGGGTGAGTCACGAGACTCAGTGTGCAACCCTCATGCACCACTAGACTTGGGCCTCATTAAACATAATAATAATTTCATTCACATGGAAACATATAATATGCAAAGCCCAACCCAATTGCCTAGGTTTCCATCCGCTACACGCCCCCGTACCAACCAATACACCATTGGGGATTTCAACAATCAACCTACACCGCTACTCTCTAAGATGGCAGTCATGCTGCTCATCAACATATATTGGCCGAAGCCCGTATAACAGATCACGGCATTAGTCGCTACAGTAATTCACGGTAAAAACCATTACTCATATACATGTACATATAACTTCCTCCTTTCATCACCCAACCCATGCAACATGCACAATAATTTAAAACATGTACATCAGTTTACTTGTAACATATAGTCAGATTATTTACTAACCTGAGGGTCCGTCTTTTAAATCTGAGATTTCGGCTTTTAATGTAACATGTAAATCTTATGAATACATATACATATATATATATATATATATTATTAATCAGATCTAGACGGTGGGGAAGTGTTACACACCTGATTCGCGTACTAAGGCTTTTGTTATGTCTACGCTACTATCACTTGAAACAACTACTATTGGCCCACGATATGACTTCAATTTTGGCCCACACCCCGTTGGCCAATCTCGCACTACCGAAATAAATCGCTTCTTGAATTTGGGCGATGGTTTTACAGATCCAACCATCTCTGTAATATCTGGGATTTAGGGCTTGTGCATTATTGCTTAATTGTATGAAGTAACATGCCTATGTGTGTTTGAATGTGTTGTATGAATTTTTGGGAACTCTAGAGTGTAGGAGAATGCCTTAGAAAATATTAGATTTTTAGTCTTAAAGGGGAGATAAGCTTGATAGGCCTTAAGAGGGATGGTAGGGAAAATTGGACAAACAAATGGGCTTGTTAAAGTGGCAAGGAGGCGCCACTTAAAGCCTTGGTAAGTGATGCCACAAGTAGTTCAAAGGAGGCCTAGGTTCGAGTAGTAAGGAGAGCACTTTTGGAGTTTTATTTTGCAGCAAGGAGGGGAGGTAGTGGACGGCATGTGGACTCTAGAAGGAGGAGGTATAGATGGTGTTGGAGAGTTAGAGGATTCGGCAAAGAAGGAGGGGATCAAGGGATAAGGGAGAGAGGGGAGCAAGTGGCTGAATATAGGACTCTAGGGGTGGCATTTTTGGTTTTGAAGTATAGTAGTAGTGTGTGCCGAAATTTAGTTCTCTCTTTTCTCTCTTTCTCATTTGACCACCATTGCCGAAACTTTTAAGCCTCACACTTTCCCTCTCCATATTTTGATAAAGGCCAAACCACAATACCATTCTTTCTTTTCCATTGAAGCCGAATTCCCTATTTGGTGGCCAAATCTGAATGTTCCTTTACCCTTTTGGAGCCGATTTGATCATTTAATCAGGAGCTGAATCTCTCTGTTTCAAGCTAGGATATTCGATTGAGTTGGTAAGGGATCTCTCTTGAGTTTAAAAATCTCTGTTCTCTATTTTTGATTATCAAAATCAAGACTCTAATCCCATTAATGTTTATTGGCTGAAACTTTGAAGGAGGTCTCGGGATTTCTATTGTAGCCGACTGTAATAGGAGATCTTCGGGATTTCTAGATCTAAGGCAAGCAAGGGTGATCTTAGGCCGAAGGCCATTTATGATGTTCATCAAGTATTAGAATCAGATCTAACATGTGCCTATAGGAATTTTGACATCACCAAGAACAAGGGTTAATTTAGGGATCCAGACAATCAAGGTAAGGAAGTCTTGATATTCGGCCAAGGGCCATCTTCATAGTTTCCATGTATTAAAGCCGATTCTAACAATTGATAAGTAGGGATTTCGACAACTTCAGGAGCAAGTGACCGTTTCAGGATTTAGATAAGCAAGGTAAGTGGGTTATGATATTCGGCCTTAGGCCATTCTGTCTATTAATGTTAACCTCTAAAAACTCGGCTATACTTTTAACTTATTGATTACAAAAACAACACCGTTTTCAATTTGAACTCAGCACAAATCAAATTATATTCCAAACCACCCAAATTTTTCCAAAGTAACAAATAAGTTTTGAATTGTTTTACTCAAGAAGCATGCCAGATCTGGTCAGGGCTTGTGGGCCGGGTTTAGGGTGTTTCAGTTTGGTATCAGAGCCTGACTCAAAACTCGACCTTGAGGGCTTTTTGGGCCCAAAACGTTTCCTTTCTTTTGAAATTGGATTTTTCTAAGAAATGAGCAGGTTTTCTAGCATGGCACCTGAGTCTCCGGCCCGAAGTCCACCAGGTAAGTACTCCTAACCCTTTTGTGATTTGTATGTGGGACTTATAGGGATGTAGATTAGTTGATTAAGAACTATTGAACCCTAAGATTAGTCTACTCCAACACCGAAATACATAAAACTTAATGTCTAACCAAATAAATCGGTGTCTGAGTCGTCGAGTTAAAGGTGTGGCAACCATTGTGCACATGTCTAGGATTGGATTCAGGGGGAGCTTGGTAGTTAAGCGGTCTTAGTGACTCACCTCCTCTCCGCTCGAATCCTACCTGGTGCGTGAGTGACTGGCTCACCCTAACCAAGAGGACTCGATCCACAAAGCTAAACTCAATAATTAAAACTCGAAAGGGACCCGTCACCTTGTTTTGTGAAATTCTAAAGTCAAATCATGATTATAAAATTCCAAAGTACCCTTGATTTAAAAAATGACCAAAATACCCATAATTTGTAAATTGATCAAATTACCCCTAACCTGTACAAATTACTAAAATACCCTCAGTATGGAAAGTTACCGAAGTACCCTCAAATTAAAAATTTCCAAAATACCCTTGTTTCGTAAAATCACCTGGAACCGTATTTTTATAAAATTACCGAAATGCCTCTGACTTGTAAAATTACAAAAATACCCCTAGTTTATAAAATTACTATTCACCCTTGAAATTTTCTTACCAAGTATTTCAATTTCGTAAGAATACCAAAAATCTCTACTTTGCAAAATTTTCAAATGCCCTAATTTGAAAAATTACCAAAATACCCCTATAGGATAAAATTACAGAAATACCCCTGGGTAGTGGAAAACAACAACAATGATAACCATAACACCTTTCTGTAATGAACGCAAGTTCATGAATGTGATGATAGAATGAATGAATTTGAGACTGTGTGTATGAAATCGAAAAAAACTACTCCTTAGAACTATTGAACATAAGACTGTTCGCGATAAATCAGTGGAACAAAAACTAATTCATAAAATTCTTTAACCAGATAAACGCGATTCAGAAGTTTGAATTCTAGGGGAAGTGGTCGTAATGTGCGTGGCCGTGGCAGAGGCTGAATGACCGTGTCAGAGCTTGTTAGGTCTGGTCAAGGGTCTGAAAATGAAATGCCACCACCACCAGCCGCTGATGTGGAATATCAGGACCAGACGAGGGATGATGCAATATCACAGGCGATGCTACGAGTTTTGGAAAGGGTGGCTGGAGCAGGTGGAGGCATGGGAGCTCGAAAGTCTGTACCTGAGCGACTTCGAGCTAATGGAGCTGAGTTTTTCCGTGGTGTATCTGGAGTGGCGCCCAATACGGCTGAGTATTGGTTAGAGGCGACGGAGTGGATTATGGACGATTTGGACCTGACTGCCGAGGAGAAATTGAAAGGGGTAGTGTCGCTATTCCGTGATGAGTCATATCAATAATGGCTCACGGTTCGGGATGGTGCTACCGCAGATGATCTTACTTGGGAATACTTTAAGCCGGTATATCAGAAAAAGTACATTGGAACTAGTTATGTTGATGCGCAGAGGAAGGCATTTTTGAGACTAGTTTAGGGGAATAAGTTCGTAGTGGAGTACGAGGTGAAATTCTTAAGGTTGAGCCGTTATGCTCGAGGTATAGTGGCTACGGAGTGTGAACGGTGTGTCCAGTTTGAGGACGGACTAAGGGGTGACTTGAGATTGTTGATTGCCCCACAGCAAGAGCGGGAGTTTACTGTGTTGGTGGAAAAAGCAAAGGTTGCTGAAGGAGTTAAGGAGTCGGTAAGATAGAGTACGGACTGGAATAGGCAAAAGAGAGGTTTTGGATCATCAGGGTCATCCGAGAATGTGCAAAAGAGGCCTACAGTTGATGAGCCCCGAGGCTAGCAGGTTATGACAAGAGGGCAGTATCGTACTTGTGCTCAGTGTGGAAAGATGCATCTAGGAGAGTGTTAGAAGAAGACAGGGGGATGTTTCAATTGTGGGTCTAAGGACCACATAATTAAGGACTGTAGACGGGAGTCGGCCAGTAAGTCAGGGTCCTAATCAGGCTGGAAGAGGTGGACAGCAGCCATCGCGGGGCCATGGTCCAGCTGGCAGAGGTAATGGTTCTGGTAGAGGACGGGGAACACCAGCGAGGTGTTGGTAATCTGAGGCGAGACAAATGGTCCGTGTATGCGCTTCTCCGGAGGGAGGATGGAGACGCACTGAACGCCATAACCGGTACGTTCCTTATATTTGACAAGCCTTACTTTGCTTTAATTGATGTTGGCTCTACCCACTCTTATATTGCATATAGAGTAGCTAAAACACTAGGCATAACCTCTGAACTGTCTAATAGGGAGATGACTGTAGTAAGCCCTTTAGGTCAAATTGTAGTGGTAAATAAGATATTTTAGAATGTACCTCTAGAGCTTGAGGGAGTGGTATTTCCTGTCGACTTGATGGAACTACCATTCGGAGAATTTGATCTCATCCTTGGCATGGACTGGCTAGTGGAACATCGGGCTGTATTGGATTGTGCAGCTAAGCGAATGGAGTTAAGGACGCCAGAGGATAAGGCGATAATTATGATAGGAGAAAGAAGAAACTACTTGTCTAACGTAGTCTCTGCTTTAAAGGCTAATAAGATGGTTCGAAAAGGGTGCAAGGCATTTTTGATCTTTGTTAGTGCGTTGGATGCAAAGGAAGGGGGAGTTAGTGGAGTTAGAACAGTAAGAGAATTTGTGGGTGTTTTTCTGGAGGAGTTACCTAGAATACCCCCGGATAGGGAAATGGAATTCAAAATTGACTTGTCATTTGCATGCGACTCTGTGTCAATTGCCCGCATGTGATGGCACTAAAGGAGTTGGTTGAGATCAAGGCTCAGATCCAAGAGTTGCTTGATCGTGGGTTTATCTGACCCAGTGTGTCTCCATGGGGAGCACCGGTCTTGTTTGTGAATAAGAAGGACAAAACTATGCGTATGTACATAGACTACCGGTAGTTGAATAAGCTGACCATCAAGAACAAGTATCCGTTGCCAAGAATAGATGACTTGTTCGATCAGCTTAAGAGGGCCGCAGTATTTTCGAAGATAGATCTAAGGTCAGGATATCATCAGCTTAAGGTGAAGGAGGTTGATATCCATAAGACAGCTTTTTGGACAAGGTACGGGCATTATGAGTTCTTGGTAATGCCGTTCGAATTGACAAATGCCCCAGCCGCGTTCATGGACATGATAAATCGTGTTTTCCAACCCTATCTGGACCGGTTCATTGTTGTGTTCATAGACGATATTTTGGTGTATTCTAAGTCTGAGGAACAACATGACGAGCACCTCCAAGTCGTGTTGCAAGTGTTAAGGGAGAATAAGCTATATGCCAAGTTCAGCAAGTGCGAATTTTGGCTGAAGGAAGTTACGTTCTTAGGACATGTGGTATCTGCTGAAGGGATAAGGGTGGATCCTTGGAAGATTGAGGCAGTATTGGATTGGAAACCACCCAAGTCAGTGGCTAAGGTTCGTAGTTTCTTGGGGTTAGCAGGCTACTATAGGAGATTTGTCGAAGGGTTTTCATCAATAGCTACACCTTTGACGAAGTTACTAAGGAAGGAGGTACCATTCGTATGGACTAATAAGCAACAAGAGAGCTTTGAGAAGCTCAAGAGGGTCTTGACTGAAGCTCTAATTTTAATTCAGCCAGAGGCAGAAAAGGAGTTCGTGGTGTACTGTGACGCTTCTCATACAGGTTTGGGATGCGTATTGATGCAAGACGGGAATTAAGGCCACATGAGGTTAACTACCCGACGCATGACTTGGAATTGGCGACAGTGGTCTTTGCTCTTAAGGTATGGAGGCACTATCTATATGGAGAAAGGTTGGTGATCTACACAGACTACAAGAGCCTGAAGTATTTGCTGACTCAAAAAGAGTTGAACCTAAGATAGCGAAGGTGGGTGGAATTATTGAAGGACTACGATTGTTCTATAGAGTATCACCCGGGCAAGGCGAATATGGTGGCAGATGCCCTAAGTCAAAAAGTAGTGTCGAACCGAGGGCAATGTTTGCACATCTTAGCTTGTATGACGACAAAAGTTTATTGGCAGAATTGCAAATTAAGCCGACATGGCTGAATGAGGTGAAAGAGGGACAGTTGGCAGATGATGATTTCAGTGCCAAGCTACGGCAAGTGCAAAGTGGGGAGTTGGAGGAGTATGGTATTAATGGCGATGGAGTATTGTGTTTCAAGGGTAAGGTCTGTATGCCGAAGAACGAGGAGTTAAGGCAGAGAATTCTTCAGGAATCGCATAGTAGCCCTTATGCTATGCATCCTGGAGGTAATAAGTTGTTTAGAGATCTAAGGGAACAGTTTTGGTGGCCTGATCTTAAGCGGGAAGTTACAGGATTTGTAGGGAAGTGCTTAACATGTCAGCAAGTTAAGGCTGAACACCAAGTTCTGTCAGGATTGCTTCAGCCGATTAAGATTCCGCAATGGAAGTGGGAGAGAATCACCATAAACTTCGTTAGTGGGTTTCCCCTTACGCCTACTAAGAAGGACTCGGTCTGGGTGATAGTAGATCGGCTGAAGAAATCTGCCCATTTTGTACCAGTGCGGGTTGATTATTCTCTACAGAGGTTAGCAAAGTTGTATGTAGCTAAAATTGTAAGGTTGCATGGAGTGCCGGTATCAATTATTTCAAATAGGGATCCGAGGTTTATGTCTCGATTTTGGAAGGTGTTACATCAAGCTTTAGGCACCAGATTGGACTTTAGTACGGCATTTCATCCGCAATCGGACGGCCAATCTGAACGAGTGGTACAAGTGTAACATCCTGAATTAGGGGTTGTTTGTAATTTAATTATTTTCCCATGTGTGTGCTTGAAGAAATGAATATTATGATTGCTAAGCATGTTCTAGGGTCTAGAAATAACCCCAAGCTAGGCCTGACTTAGGACTAAAAATTTCTTTTTAAAGTGTTTAAAAGAAGGGAGCTAGGTGAGATATGGGTTAAGTAAAATTTTGGGAGAGGCATGACACAAGGAATAAATTGGCAAAGTGGCTTTCATGTGCCACTTAAGAGTTTGGAGGTGGCGATGGGCGCAGGTCTTGGGTTCGAGCTACTGGAGTGGCATTTTGGAGTTTTATTTTTATTTGCGGTGATGGGCTAGGAAGGCCTTAAGAATAAATGGTGAGGGTTATGGACATGAAAGTTGGTTTGGTAGAGTGGCTTGGGGCGCCACTTAAGGGTCTTGGCGGATGGACTCAAGTTCGAGTCACGCTAGAAGCAGTGGGTGTTTGTATTTTTGTTTTAGGCGTTAAAGCAAAGAAGGGAGCTCTTAAAAGAATTTGTGACGGGGTTATGTCATAAAGACACGCCTTGGCAGAATGGTTAGAGGCGTTGGTACTGTTTACTCCATCAGGTCCTATGTTCGAACCATGGGAGCTGCAGTTTGGTGTTTTTATTTTTCGACTGACGTGAAGAGGGAGAGAAGAAGTTGGACGGCACCTGGGCAGTGGAAGGATAAGGATTAAGCAAGTTCTATTTTTTTTAAAAAAATTCGGCTAGAAAATGGAGGATTATTATTATTTTTTTTTTGTTTATCTTTTTGAAGAGGTGATAATAGATAGATATTGTTTAGATTAAGTAGATGGGTTGTTGTTGAATTCAAATTTGGAAGATCTGGATAATTACTATTTTATTTTCTTTTATTGTTATTTTGAAGAGGTGGCTAAGTGATGGGATAAACATTGTTTTATTTTATTTAGTTTAATGGGTGATAAAGAGACGTTTAATTGAGATTGGGTAAGTGCTAAATTTATATTTTATTATTAGGGAAAATGCCATCCTTTTGATTCTTTCTTAATCTCCATTACCGAAATTTCTAGTCAAGAAATTCCTCTCTTGTTCTCTCTTTTCTTTGAGGCAAGAACCGAAACTTTAAGTGACCATTTGGGATAATTCGTGCATCTCTTTTCCCTTTCTTTTCTTTTACCTTGCCAAAGCCGAAACTTCCCTCAAACTCACCCCTTGCCGTATTACTCTTCTTGTCTTTACTTAGGCCGAATGTTGTAGCCTCATTTGCTCTATATTTCACAAACGGTGGCCGAATCTTTCAGAAGGCAAAGAGGGAAGGAGTTTTCGGGAAGTTGATCTGTAGTGGTAAGTATATTCTCTTTAGCATTCAACTTTGGGTTCTTTCTCTTTTGGTATGTCGAAAGTAAGGGTAAGTCCTAATATTTTAGGTTGGCCGAACCTTATTAGGACCTTGGTTTCACGTCTTGTTTTGTAGTCAAGGGAGGATAGCATTAAAGGAGTAAGGAGATCTTTCGGGATTTGATTCCCCAAGGTAAGGAGGTAAGTAATATTCGGCCATAGGCCTTGATTATGTATAATTGTGCAAGCCGATTCTAACAAGTGTTTTGGTAGGGATCTCGACAAGTCAAGTGACAATTTCGGGATTTCGGTAAGTGTGGTAAGTGAATAGTTATATTCGGCCAAAGGCCATTTTTGTTACCTAATGTATAACCGATTGTGTGCCATGGATCTAGGGACTAATCGGCCAAGGCCAACAAAGGCTTCCGGGTTTTCGAATTATTTTGGTAAGTGATGGTAAGATTCGGCCTAGGGCCATATTTTGGTTATGAGCGCGATCAATCCTTCGGGATCTTTAGTTTAGCCGATTGGCTAATAGATTTAAGAATTTATGTGTTGGCCGATTGTAGGGGAAAACAACCTCTCGGGATTTCGCTAGCATATTCGGGATTTGCTAGTAAACAGGTGTGTAAAACTCTTTACACACTTTATTAATTAACATTGCCATATTGTTGCCTTGTAATCTTTTTGGTAGTGATTTGCTTGAGGGCATGAGATTGGATTCAGGGTAAGTCCCCTATTATGTGATCTATAATGTATGTTTGAGTATGCCATCACATGCTGTTAAATTCTATCCTATACATAAATGCATGATATATTATATTTGTTATGTAAGCATGATGGTGGTGGGATTGATGAGAGGAGGGGGATGATTTCTATGGACTGTCACCAGTGGTTTTGACCATAAGATGGGTTGGCCCCATCAGTTTAATTGTGACTTCGGTCACCAGTGGCTTTGACCACACCGATGATAAATTGTGACTAAGTCCCAGTGGTTTGGTACCACCAGTGGTTTTGACCACATTATGATAATTGTGACCTCTAGTCATCAGTGGTTTTGACCACACGATGGGTTGGCCCCATCATTTGATTTGTGACTCTAGTCACCAGTGGTTTTGACCACACGGGGTAGTTAAGGAGTACGGATGGTTAATGGGGTTGCATATTTGCATGTTTATTAATAATCTGTGTATGAGTTACATTTTCGGGTGGGGATTTACACACGAGTCTTGGTGACTCACCCTTCCCATACTATTTTGCGAGATGAGTAGATCGCGGAGATGGAGCCGGGGAGGACTCGAGGCGGCCATGCTTGTTTCTCAGATTTGGAACTTTATTTAAATCAGTTTTAGTTCATTTATTTTCTAAGTTTTTTTACTTTGGGTTGTAATAAGGCCGCTAATTATTATTTGGATGTTTATTTAATTGTTTTATTTT
This sequence comes from Gossypium rotundifolium, assembly GCA_025506655.1. Taxonomy (NCBI): domain Eukaryota; kingdom Viridiplantae; phylum Streptophyta; class Magnoliopsida; order Malvales; family Malvaceae; genus Gossypium; species Gossypium rotundifolium. The sequence continues at coordinate 12,380,278 of CP106727.1, forward strand.
ACTTATGTTATATTACAAATGAAATTTATAAATGTTAAGTGGACCGGTTAAAAGAAATTATTTTACAAACTTAATAACTTCTACGGGTATTCAAAGATGTTACCATCGGGTAACAAAATACACCAAGTCAACTATAACCTTGACAAATTTTAAAAGTTTACATGATCAACGCTTTCAAAAGGGTTTATCAACCCAACCATGTTTATGAAAATAATCCCAACTGAGTTTTATCAAACCCTGTTTTAATACCTTAGCCATATTTTAACAAGTTTTCACCAGACACTCAAAATATTTTAAATCATTTTACTCCGTGACATACCAGATCTGGTCAGGACTAATGTGCCGGGTTTGGGGTGTTACATTTTTGATATCAGAGCCCGGTTCAAAACTCGGCTGTGGGGGCCCAAGGCCCAAAATGTTTGTTTTTATTAGTAGGCCTTATTGGAATGCTTTGGGAAATTGTTTATGGCTTGAACAACATGGCACCGAGTCTCCGGCACCAATCCGCCCAGGTAAGTAATTCTATCCATTTTTGTGAATACTTGTTAGGGGTAGAAGGGTAAATTGGGAACGTAGACTATTAGAATAAGGAATTGTTAAACCCTAGGGTTAGCAAACCCCAACAAACCATGCATAAGATTTAATAATTCCCTAAACAACCCTGTGAGTTGTCACTGAGCAAGGGATGTGGCAATCGTTATACGCATGTCTAGGATTGGATTCGGTGGGAGCCTGGTATTTAAGCAGTCCTAGTGACTCACCTCCTACTCACTTGAATCCTACCTGGTGCGTAGTGACGGTTCATCCTAGCTGAGACGACACACTCACAGGCTAAACTTGATAACTAAAACCCGAAAGGGACTAGCCGTTTTGTTTTTGAAGTAATTAAAACCTTGTTTTAAAAAAATGACCAAAATACCCCTCAGTTTGAAAAAAATTACCAAAATACCCTCCGTATGAAAAATTTCCAAAATATCCTTCTTTTGTGAAATCAATTAGAACCAAATTTTGAAAATCTTTTTATGAAAATGCCCTGATTATGAAAATTACAAAATTGCCCCTAACCAATAAAATTACCAGAATAACCTTGATTTTCAAAATTTTGCAATATCACTATTTTGGAAAAATGCAATTCTCAAAAAGAACCCTCAAAGTTTTACAAATTTTGAAATATCCCTGATTTATTAAATTTTACAAATTCACACTGATTCGTAAAAAATTACCGAAATACCCCTGAGGTCCAAAATTATCGAAATACCCCGAATTTCAAAATTTTTCAAGATACCCCAGGAATTTTAAAAGTTCCAAAATACTTTTTGACAAAATCATCCAAGAACTTTTATTTTTGGAAAATTATAAAAATACCCCTGTAGGACAAATTACGAAAATACCCCTGGGTAGTGGAAAAACAATCACAATGAAATCTACAACGTCTCTTTGAATGAATGAATGGAAAATTGTGTGCATGTATGATTACGAAAGAACCACTCCTAAAACTCCTATCATAAAATTTTTTCACGGATAATCAAGTGAAACAAAGGTACTAATGCATAAAATTCTTAAACAGATAAACGTAAACGAGAATAATGAGTACGAGAGGTCGTGGACGTCCGCCGCGTGGCCGTGGTAGAGGTAGGATGACCTTGTCGGAGCCAGCAGGGTCTGGTCATGGGTCTAGAAATGAGATGCCGGATCTGCCGGTGGCGAAAACTGAGTTTCAAGATCAGACTGGTGGTAACGATGTAGTATCCCAAGCGATTACTATGAGTGTTGGAACGAGTTCTTTGGCAAAGCGAAAGTCTGAAGCTCAGAAATGCGTGGTTGAACGACTCAAGCTAACGTAAACGGAGGTGTTTAGGGGAGTTTTTGGAGTGGCACCCAGTGCGGCGGAATATTGGTTAGAATCTAATGAAAGGATTATGGATGACCTGGATTTCACAGCTGAGGAGAAGTTGAAGGGTATAATCTCTCTGCTTCGAGATGAGTCATATCAATGGTGGCTCACCGTGAGAGATGGAACGATGGCAGAAAATCTCACCTGGGAATTTTTCAAGGATGTTTATCAAAAGAAATATATCGGAACTAGTTACGTGGATGTGCAGCGGAAGGCTTTCTTAAACTTGGTTCAAGGCAATAAGACGGTGGCAGAGTATGAGGCCGAATTCCTCTGGTTGAGTAGGTATGCTCGTGGTATTGTGAGTACCGAGCATGAGCACTGTGTTAGATTCGAGGATGGGCTGAGGGATGAGCTGAGGATGATGATAGCTCCACAACAAGAACGGGAGTTCGCTGTCTCAGTGAAGAAATCAAAGGTTGCTGAAGGGGTAAGACAGTCAGTTAGGCGGAATCAAGATAGGAGTTGGAATAAGAGGAGCTCTGGATCTTCAAGGTTCTTCGGTAATTAGCAAAAGAGAATGAGGTTTGGTAGGTCGATCAAGTCGCTAGGCACCATCTGCTTGCTAATCCTCAATGGCCATACAGTGTGCCCGTGGGAAGTCTCACACGGGGGAATGTTAGAATGGTAACTGGGGATGCTTTGAATGTGGGTCCATGGAGCATCGAGTTAGAGACTGTCCGAAAAAGGCAGCTAGGCTGAGATCAGAGGGTCAGGATTGCGCACCCAATAGGCAGGATAATCAATAGCCAGCAAGGGGTTGTGGTGTAAGAAGAGGAGGTAATGGTGCTGGTAGAGGTCGTGGGGCACCGAGGGGAGGTACCAGTGGTACTGAGGCTAGGCAACCTGGTTTGGTCTATGTCGCGAGGCATTAAGAGGAGGGCGACGCACCGGACATCATAACTGATATGTTCTTGATCTTTGGTGTACCCTATAGTACTTTAATTGACATTGGCTCAACCCACTCATACATTGCTAGTAGCGTAGTGGAAATTCTGCACCTAGACTCTGAGCTTACTTCTAGGAAGATGACTGTATTAAGCCCTTTAGGTCACTCTGTAGAAGTAAGTAAACTCTATAAGAACGTACCCCTAGAACTCCAAGGGGTCGTGTTCTTGGTCGACTTGATGGAACTACTGCTTTGAGTTCGACCTAATCCTGGATGGATTGGCTAGTAAAGTATCAGGCTAGCTTGGATTGCACAGCTAAGTGCATGGTAATAAAGACCGTGGAAGGTGATGAGGTGGTGATGATAGGTAAAAGGAGAGATTACCTATCTAATCTGGTTTCTGCATTGAAGGCAGAAAAGATGGTGAGGAAGGGTTGTGAAGCATATGTGGTACATGTCTGTGCTTTGGAAGCTAAGGATGTTGCTGTGAGAGATGTCCGGATTGTAAGGGACTATATTAATGTGTTTCCAGAGGAACTTTCGGGTCTACCTCCGGACCGTGAGGTTGAATTTGGTATCGACTTGCTACCCGAAACCGCGTCAGTATCTATAGCTCCGTATCGGATGGCGCCGAAAGAATTGGTAGAGTTGAAGGCACAGAATCAGGAATTGTTGGATAGAGGGTTCATCCGACCAAGTGTATCGCCTTGGGGAGCTCCAGTGCTTTTTGTCAAGAAGAAGGATGGGACAATGAGGATGTGCATAGACTATCGACAACTGAACAAGTCGACAATAAAGAATCGATATCCTTTGCCTAGGATCGATGATTTGTTCGATTAACTCAAAGGGGTATCGGTGTTCTCTAATATTGACCTTAGGTCAGGGTACCATCAGCTTAAGGTGAAGGAGGCTGATGTCCACAAGACGGCATTCCGTACTCGGTATGGGCACTACGAGTTTCTGGTAATGCCTTTTAGCTTGACGAATGCACCGGCCGCGTTTATGGACATGATGAACCGGGTTTTCCAACCCTATCTGGATCGGTTCATTGTAGTCTTCATAGACGACATTTTGGTGTACTCGAAGTCTGAGGAGGAGCATGACGCACACCTTCATATGGTTCTGCAAGTTCTAAGGGAGAAACAGCTGTACGTCAAATTCAGCAAATGTGAGTTCTGGCTCAAGGGGGTAACTTTTCTAGGGCATGTTGTTTCAGCCGAGGGAATTAGGGTGGATCCCCGTAAGATTGAGGCGGTATTAGAGTGGAAACCACCCAAGTCTGTTATAGAAATTTAGAGTTTTCTGGGGTTGGCAGGATATTATAGGAGATTCGTGGAAAATTTCTCCTTAATCGCAGCACTGTTGACTAAGCTGTTGAGAAAAGGGGTTCCATTTGTGTTGTCTGAGAAGCAGCAGGAGAGTTTCGATAAGCTGAAGAGGATCTTGACAGAAGCACCAGTCTTAATTCAGCCTGAGGCAGGAAAAGAGTTCACTGTGTATTGTGATGCATCGCATACTGGTTTAGGGTGTGTGTTGAAGCAAGAAGGGAAGGTGGTCACTTATGTGTCTCGGTAGTTGAGGCCTCACGAAGCTAACTACCCAACACATGACTTGGAATTGGCTACTGTGGTATTTGCCTTGAAAATCTGGAGGCACTATCTGTATGGGGAGAAGTCGGTAGTGTACACAGATCACAAAAGTCTGAAGTACCTCTTGACTCAGAAAGATCTAAATCTGAGGCAGCGGAGGTGGATTGAGTTGTTGAAGGACTACGACTACTCAATCGAATACCATCCGGGGAAGGCTAATGTGGTAGCTGATGCATTGACCCGAAAGGTGGTAGCGGATTTGCGAGCAATGTTTGCTCATCTAAGTCTTTATGAGGATGGGAGCCTTTTGGCAGAATTGCAAGTGAAGCCGTCTTGGATTAATGAGGTCAAAGAAAGGCAGATGACTGATGAAGTTTTGAATACTCGAAGGTTGCAAGTACAGAATGGTGAGGCCGAAAATTTCAGCTTGGGCAGTGATGGAGTGTTGTACTTTCAGGGGAGAGTATGCGTGCCTAAGGATGATGAGTTGAGGCAAATAATCCTTAGAAGCTCATAGCAAGTCGTCGCTTATGCACCCGGAAGCAACAAGATGTATCGAGATTTAAGGGAGCGCTTTGGTGGCGTGTCTTAAGCGGAAGTAATCGAGTTAGTGGGCAAGTGTCCGACATGTCAACAAGTTAAGGTCATGATCAATTGCCATCGAGTACATTACTGACCAAATAAAGATCCCACAAAGAAGTGGGAGGAGATTACTATGGATTTTGTAAGTGGGCTTCCCCTTACGCCCAGTAAGAAAGATGCAGTTTGGGTGGTAGTAGACCGGTTGACTAAGTTGGCCCATTTCATACCGGTAAGGGTTGACTACTCGCTTCAAAGGTTAGCCAAGCTATATATAGCAGAGATAGTGCGGTTGCATGGAGTACCTGTGTCCATTATTTCGGATCGGGATCCCCGGTTCACGTCGAGATTCTGGAAGGCTTTACATCAGGAGTTAGGCATGAGGTTGAATTTCAGCACGGCTTTTCATCCACAGTCTGATGGACAATCTGAGAGGGTTATTCAAGTATTGGAAGATATGTTAAGGGGCTGTGTTTTGGACTTCCGTGGTAGTTGGGAGGAGTACCAACCTTTGGCAGAGTTCACTTATAACAACAGTTATCAAGTAAGCATTCAGATGGCACCGTATGAGGCGCTGTATGGTCGAAAATGCCGTACTCCTACATGTTGGACGGAGCTAAGAGAGCGACGGATGTTGGGTCCAGAGTTAGTGGCAGAGATGGAGGATAAAGTTAGAGTAATCCGGGATCGTCTTAAGGAGGCATCAGACAGGTAAAAATCCTACGCCGATCTTAAGCGCAGAGATGTTGAGTATGCAGTGGGTGATAAGGTTCTCTTGAAGGTATCCCCTTGGAATAAGGTGCTGAGGTTTGGCCGGAAGGGCAAGCTAAGCCCTAGATTCATCGGACCGTACACGGTGTTGAAACGTGTGGGACCGGTAGCTTACCAGCTTGAGTTGCCAGTAGAATTGAGCCAGATACATGATGTCTTCCATGTTTCGATGCTGAGGCGCTATCGATCGGATCCACCACACGTTGTGCCGATTGTAGAAATTGAAGTGAACTCGGACTTGTCTTTCGAAGAGGAGCCGGTACAGATTTTGGATCGAGATGTCAAAGTTCTTCGTAGGAAGTCAGTGCCTTTGGTAAAAGTGCTATGGTGAAACCATGGTACGGAGGAGGCCACATAGGAACCCGAGGATGTGATGCGATAGTAATACCCCCAACTCTTCTGATCCAGGTAATTTCGAGGCCGAAATTCTTTTTAAGGGGATAGAACTGTAACATCCTGAATTAGGGGCTATTTGTAATTTAATTATTTTCCCATGTGTGTGCTTGAAGAAACGAATATTATGATTGCTAAGCATGTTCTAGGGTCTAGAAATAACCCTGAGCTAGGCCTGACTTAGGACTAAAAATTTCTTTTTAAAGTGTTTAAAAGAAGGGAGCTAGGTGAGATAGGGGTTAAGTAAAATTTCGGGAGAGGCATGACACAAGGAATAAATTGGCAAAGTGGCTTTCATGCGCCACTTAAGAGTTTGGTGGTGACGATGGGCGCAGGTCTTGGGTTCGAGCTGCTGGAGTGGCGTTTTGGAGTTTTATTTTTATTTGCGGTGATGGGCTAGGAAGGCCTTAAGAATAAATGGTGAGGGTTATGGACATGAAAGTTGGTTTGGTGGAGTGGCTTGGGACGCCACTTAAGGGTCTTGGCGGATGGACTCAAGTTTGAGTCACGCTAGAAGCAGTGGGTGTTTGTATTTTTATTTTAGGCGTTAAAGCAAAGAAGGGAGCTCTTAAAAGAATTTGTGACGGGGTTATGTCATAAAGACACGCCTTGGCAGAATGGTTAGAGGCGTTGGTGCTGTTTGCTCCATCAGGTCCTATGTTCGAACCATGGGAGCTGCAGTTTTGTGTTTTTATTTTTTGACGATGTGAAGAGGGAGAGAAGAAGTTGGACGGCACCTGGGCAGTGGAAGGATAAGGATTAAGCAAGTTCTATTTTTTTTTTAAATTCGGCTGGAAAATGGAGGATTATTATTATTATTTTTGTTTATCTTTTTGAAGAGGTGATAATAGATAGATATTGTTTAGATTAAGTAGATGGGTTGTTGTTGAATTCAGCTAGAAGATTGTGATAATTACTATTTTATTTTCTTTTATTATTATTTTGAAGAGGTGGCTAAGTGATGGGATAAACATTGTTTTATTTTATTTAGTTTAATGGGTGATAAAGAGACGTTTAATTGAGATTGGGTAAGTGCTAAATTTATATTTTATTATTAGGGGAAGTGCCATCCTTTTGATTCTTTCTTAATCTCTATTACGAAATTTCTAGTCAAGAAATTCCTCTCTTGTTCTCTCTTTTCTTTGAGGCAAGAACCGAAACTTTAAGTGACCATTTGGGATAATTCGTGCATCTCTTTTCCCTTTCTTTTCTTTTACCTTGCCAAAGCCGGAACTTCCCTCAAACTCACCCCTTGCCGTATTACTCTTCTTGTCTTTACTTAGGCCGAATGTTGTAGCCTCATTTGCTCTATATTTCGCAAACGGTGGCCGAATCTTTCAGAAGGCAAAGAGGGAAGGAGTTTTCGGGAAGTTGATCTGTAGTGGTAAGTATTTTCTCTTTAGCATTCAACTTTGGGTTCTTTCTCTTTTGGTATGCTGAAAGCAAGGGTAAGTCTTAATATTTTGGGTTGGCCGAACCTTATTGGGACCTTGGTTTCACGTCTTGTTTTGTAGTCAATGGAGGATAGCATTAAAGGAGTAAGGAGATCTTTCGGGATTTGATTCCCCAAGGTAAGGAGGTAAGTAATATTCGGCCATAGGCCTTGATTATGTATAATTGTGCAAGCCGATTCTAACAAGTGTTTTGGTAGGGATCTCGACAAGTCAAGTGACAATTTCGGGATTTCGGTAAGTGTGGTAAGTGAATAGTTATATTTGGCCAAAGGCCATTTTTGGTACCTAAAGTTTAACCGGTTGTGTACCATGGATCTAGGGACTAATCGGCCAAGGCCAACAAAGGCTTTCGGGTTTTCGAATTGTTTTGGTAAGTGATGGTAAGATTCGGCCTAGGGCCATATTTTGGTTATGAGCGCGATCAATACTTCGGGATCTTTAGTTTAGCCGATTGGCTAATAGATCTTAGAATTTATGTGTTGGCCGATTGTAGGGGAAAACAACCTCTCGGGATTTCGCTAGTATATTCAGGATTTGCTAGTAAACAGGTGTGTAAAACTCTTTGCACACTTTATTAATTAACATTGCCATATTGTTGCCTTGTAATCTTTTTGGTAGTGATTTGCTTGTGGGCATGAGATTGGATTCCGGGTAAGTCCCCTATTATGTGATCTATAATGTATGTTTGAGTATGCCATCACATGCTGTTAAATGCTATGCTATACATAAATGCATGATATATGATATTTGTTTTGTAAGCATGATGATGGTGGGATTGATGAGAGGAGGGGGTGATTTTTATGGACTGTCACCAGTGGTTTTGACCACAAGATGGGTTGGCCCCATCAGTTTAATTGTGACTTCGGTCACCAGTGGTTTTGACCACACCGATGATAAATTGTGACTAAGTCCCAGTGGTTTGGTACCACCAGTGGTTTTAACCACATTATGATAATTGTGACCTATGGTCATCGATGGTTTTGACCACACGATGGGTTGGCCCCATCATTTGATTTGTGACTCTAGTCACGATGGTTTTGACCACGGTGGTTTTGACCACACGGGTAGTTAAGGAGTACGGATGGTTAGTGGGGTTGCATATTTGCATGTTTATTAATAATCTGTGTATGAGTTACATTTCCGGAGTCTTGGTGACTCACCCCTTCCCATACTATTTTGCAGATGAGTAGATCGCAGAGATGGAGCCGGGGAGGACTCGAGGCGGCCATGCTTGTTTCTCAGATTTGGAACTTTATTTAAATCAGTTTTAGTTCATTTATTTTCTAAGTTTTTTTTTACTTTGGGTTGTAATAAGGCCGCTAATTATTATTTGGATGTTTATTTTATTGTTTTATTATACTTATGTTATATTACAAATGAAATTTATAAATGTTAAGTGTAGCGGTTAAAAGAAATTTTTTTACAAACTTAATAACTTCTACGGGAAGATGTTACCATCGGGTAACAAAATACACCAAGTCAACTATAACCTTGACAAATTTTAAAATTTTACATGATCAAACGCTTTCAAAAGGGTTTATCAACCCAACCATGTTTATGAAAATAATCCCAACTGAGTTTTATCAAACCCCGTTTTAATACCTTAGCCATATTTTAACAAGTTTTCACCAGACATTCAAAATATTTTAAATCATTTTACTTCGTGACATACCAGATCTGGTCAGGACTAATGGGCCGGGTTTGGGGTGTTACACCAAGTGTTAGAGGATATGCTGAGGGGATGTGTGATAGACTTCAGAGGAAGTTTGGAAGAATATTTGCCTTTAGGAGAATTTGCATACAATAACAGCTATCAGGCAAGTATTCGGATGGCACCATACGAAGCACTGTATGGACGAAAGTGTCGCACTCCTACATGTTGGACGGAATTGAGAGAACGTCAGATTTTGGGTCCAAAAATTGTGGCAGAATCGGAAGAAAAGGTTAAGGTGATTCGAACACGGTTGAAGGAGACATCTGACAGGCAAAAGTCATATGCAGATATCTAACGGAAGGAAATAGAGTTTGCCGTGGGAGATCGGGTGTTTCTTAAAGTTTCGCCGTGGAAGAAGGTGATGAGATTTGGTCGCAAAGGGAAGTTAAGTCTTAGGTTTATAGGACCTTATTGGGTATTGAAGTGAGTTGGACCAGTGGCATACCAGTTAGAGTTGCCTTCGAAATTGCAGCAGATGCACGATGTATTCCATGTTTTGATGCTACGTCGTTATCGATCGGATCCATCTCATGTAGTTCCGGTTGAAGAGGTGGAGTTAAGGCCAGATTTGTCCTATGAGGAGGAGCCAATTCAGACCTTGGAGCGAGATGTGAAATTATTGCGAAAGAAATCGGTCCCTCTGGTCAAAGTGTTATGGCGTAATCATGGATCGGAGGAAGTTTCGTGGGAGCCGGAAGAAGCAATGCGACAGTAATACCCTCACTTATTTGAGCCAGGTAATTTCGAGGTCAAAATTATTTTAAGAGGGTAGAACTGTAATATCCGGGATTTAGGGCTTGTGCATTATTGCTTAATTGTATGAAGTAGCATGCCTATGTGTGTTTGAATGTGTTGTATGAATTTTTGGGAACTCTAGAGTGTAGGAGAATGCCTTAGAAAATATTAGATTTTTAGTCTTAAAGGGGGAGCTAAGCTTGATAGGCCTTAAGAGGGATGGTAGGTAAAATTGGACAAACAAATGGGCTTGTTAAAGTGGCAAGGAGGCGCCACTTAAAGCCTTGGTAAGTGACGCCACAAGCAGTTCAAAGGAGGCCTAGGTTCGAGTAGCAAGGAGAGCACTTTTGGAGTTTTATTTTGCAGCAAGGAGGGGAGGTAGTGGACAGCATGTGGACTCTAGAAAGAGGAGGTATAGATGGGGTTGGAGAGTTGGAGGATTCGACTAAGAAGGAGGGGATCAAGGGATAAGGGAGAGAGGGGAGCAAGTGGCCGAATATAGGACTCTAGGGGTGGCATTTTCGGTTTTGAAGTATAGTAGTAGTATGTGCCGAAATTTAGTTCTCTCTTTTCTCTCTTTCTCATTTGATCACCATTGCCGAAACTTCTAAGCCTCACACTTTCCCTCTCCATATTTTGATAAAGGCCAAACCACAATACCATTCTTTATTTTCCATTGAAGCCGAATTCCCTATTTGGTGGCCAAAGAAGAATGCTCATTTACCCTTTTGGAGCCGATTTGATCATTTAATCAGGAGCCGAATCTATCTGTTTCAAGCTAGGATATTCGATTCAGTTGGTAAGGGATCTCTCTCGGGTTTAAAAATCTCTGTTCTCTATTTTTGATTATCGAAATCAAGACTCTAATCCCATTAATGTTCATTGGTCAAAACTTTGAAGAAGGTCTCGGGATTTCTATTGTAGCTGACTGTAAGAGGATATCTTCGGGATTTCTAGATCTAAGGTAAGCAAGGGTGATCTTAGGCCGAAGGCCATTTATGATGTTCATCAAGTATTAGAGTCGGATCCAACATGTGCCTATAGGAATTTTGACATCACCAAGAACAAGGGTTAATTTCGGGATCTAGATAATCAAGGTAAGGAAGTCTTGATATTCGACCAAGGGCCATCTTCATAGTTTCCATGTATTAAAGCCGATTCTAACAATTGATAAGTAGGGATTTCGACAACTTGAGGAGCAAGTGACCGTTTTGGGATTTAGATAAGCAAGGTAAGTGGGTTATGATATTCGGCCTTAGGCCATTCTATCTATTAATGTTAACCTCTAAAAACCCGGCTATACTTTTAACTTATTGATTACAAAAACAACACCGTTTTCAATTTGAACTCAACAAAAATCAAATTATCTTCTAAACCACCCAAATTTTTCCAAAGTAACAAATAAGTTTTGAATTGTTTTACTTAAGAAGCATGCCAAATCCGATCAGGGCTTGTGGGCCAGGTTTGGGGTGTTTCATTCTCTGCTTGACTGTTAGTTGAGTCCATAACAATTCCTTAATCACTAAACCAAATAAACGATGAGATCTAACTCATTAGTTAAATGTAACCTTTAAAATGAACACTTACCTAGTTAGTCAAATCTCGAATATCTTTTAGAAATTGTCTCCACCAACCTTTCTACATTCGGCCATCCTCTAAATATCTAACCAACTGATACACACAATTAACCTAGCCCCACATAGTATTCGGCCAAAGCACAAGATTCATGGAAGACCATTCGGCCATACTTACCACTACCTACCTTCGATTTTTCCTCCAAATCGGCTTTAATGGGACAGTTTGACTTCAAGGAGTAAAGAGTATAATTGGCAAGCCCTTAGAAATAATGATTTAGATTAGGAGTTTGATGAAAATAAAGGAATCACAGAAAAGGAGAAATCCTGAAACTCACCGGATTACTAAGGAGTATATGGCTTACAGTGCACCTTCGGGAAAACAGAAATCTCCCTTGTAGATTCGGCTATAGAGGAAGAAGATAGGCACTAAGAGTATTCAGCTTTTAGAAGGGATCTAGGAGAAAAGAGAAGAGCTAGAGAGTTTTTGGTTTTAACAAGAAACAGAGGTACATAAAAGAAAAAATTTTTGGTTGAGGAGAATAGATGAGAAAGTGAGAAAAACTAAATGGAAAAGATGATATCTGGCCTCCCAATTTTGGCATATCATACCCATACACAGAGTTGGAGTTTCTGCCAACTCTTTCCCTCTTGATAGCCTTCATCTCACCTGATAACCTCAATCCTTATCTTACCCTTTTGAAGAGCCCTCACTAAAGCCAACTCCTTTATCATCTTTTATTACTTAAATAAAAAGAAACAAAGCTCCTTAATTAGTAGCCTAATGCCGTCCACCCCCTTCCCATTTAAGTGCCGAATTGGACCCATCTCCTAAGGCCCAATCAACCACACAAGGCCCAATAACCTCCCTAAGTAGCGCCACCCTAGTGCCCACTCAAAGCACTCCAAATTTTTGGGCCACAAGCCCAACTTGCTACCAAACATAACTATTTACATTTAATTACTACTAACACCATTTTTAATCATTCTAACCCAAGCTTTAAAGCCCAAAATATCACTTAAACTACTCAGAACATTAATTTAAACTCTAATCCATATATTTAATCAAGGTCTCAGCCCGAGCCTTAAATTCTTGAACTAACATGTTAAACTAACATATAAATGCACAGGCCCACATTTAGAATGTTACATCGCACTTAGGTCCGAAATGGTCGAAAATGATAGTGACTTTCATGTTTATCTCTCAAGTGACCATCGTCGTGTCCGAGGAGCATAACTTTGTCTTGGTTCCTAAACCAGTTGTTCGACACGGTGATGTTGGTGGAACCGCGAGTGACATCGAGAGGCCGTCTTGGCACTCATACAATGTGTTATGATCAGTCCACACTTTCCTTGGTGACCAATCTTATAGCGTCCCCATCCATTTAGCCTAAAGGGATCACCTTCGCGTTTGGACCCATCACAGTGCTAGTGGTTGGGCCTTGCAATGGTGGATGCGAAGCCCATGGATGATTATATCGGTCGCTTGGTACACCAACAGGCACCCAATGCCAGTTACGTGGACATCGACGCCACGACCGTCGATGGTAGTGAAGCTGCTTAAAAGAAGTGGTCTTTGGAGTGTGATGGTCATGCTATTTTTGAATGTGATCCATACCTTTCCTTTGATCATTGTGATTCCATAACAAAGGGTCCCTGATTTAGGATTCAAAGGGTCGTCGGAAGGATCAGTAACCTTGTATTTCACGACGTCTTTACCAATGTTGTTGATCATTTTGCCTGCAAAATCGACGGAGCATTTGGCCAATTGTTGTCGTTGAATCCGCCAAAGAGGGCTCCCTCTCCAACATTTATCAATTATATTCATATTAGCCAAACTCAAACTAGGACTTGCCATTAGAATGACCATGAAAAGGGCCAATGTGAAGCAACATGATAATGTTGTAGCCATTATTGTACTCGTTTTTTGAGTGGAAGATGGAAGAATAATGAGAGATTATTGATGGTTTTATATTGCATAAAAATTACCAAAATTGAGAGTTAAATAATTTATTCATAATGTTACAAGGTGAATGTTATTGTTGTTTTAATCGGATGCAAATAATTTGGGCTTCTTTGTTAGTAACTAACTTGGTTTTTTTTTTAGACAAAAAATTGTTCATTTGTTTATTTTTGGTGAATTTTTACTAATGGTCATTGTACTATGCATAAGTTGCATATTTAATTCGTATACTGAGTGTATTCTAATTTGGTCAATTAGGCCCCGTGATTTTCGAATTTTAAAATTTCAATCATGAACCAAATGGTAGATTTTACATTCATTAAGTTTTATTTTGCTATTTCTAAAGTTGTTTGTGACAAATAGAATATCACAAGTACAATGTCATGTCAATTTTTTATTTTCACATAATACTCATAAACATGTCACCAATGGATTTAACAACTTTCATTTGAATTAGGATTGAAATTTAAAAATTCAAAAAGTGTAGAGACTAAAAATGATTAAATTGGATAATAAAGTCTAAACCTATAGTGTAGGGCCCAAAATTTGCCTAGGCCCATTAGCCAAACCATATTAACCATATTAACCAAATATTAATAAAAAAACTAGAAAAAAATAAATAACAAAGTCCAATAATTAAAAGTCCATATTACAAAGAATAGGGCCCACTTATCCTAGACCAGATCAGCCTACCCACTTGCACTAAACTTATACCCAGATACATAACCCAAACTACCCAATCACAGGCCTGATACTAGACAGGCCCAAATGACCCAAAGAACAGCAAGGGCAAAAACCCTAGCAGAGTCTCCAGAAGGTTCCAGCGTCGGACACAGCCCCAGCCAGACGTTTGGGTTTCCCCGCCCCATGCACTCGCCGTCAGGTTAGTGGCCCTTCCTACGCCCACTGTACCTCTGCTAGCGCAGCCTCCGTATGAGCCACGTCCACGCCTCCATACGCAGCCTTGTACCTGTGAAACAACAAACAACCAGCAAGTAGAAATGACAGTAAACATAGAATATAAAGAATTGTATTTTTATTTTCTTTATGATTTTTTCTTTCTTCGGCTATATAAACAAAAAGCCAACATTTGTAAAAGGGGACACACGATTTTCAAATACAGAATACAGAAAGAAATTAGAAAATAGGTGGTTTTTTATTTTGGTTATTTCTTTTTTGTTTCGTTTTTCTTTTGTTTTTAAATTTGGAAAATAAACAGACAAAATAAAAAAGGGGACTTACCTTCAAAAAATCGAACCGATAGTCTGCCTTCTTCATCAAAATCGGAACGAAGGTGGTCGTCAAGGTTAGTATTCGAGTCGAGCCTGAGAGGGGCAGTCGTCATGACTGAATCGGCCACTGATCACCGATTACAATGGCGTTGAAGTGGCCAGATTCCTTTTTCTCCGTTGCGGCTGAGGATCAAAATACATAGGGCTAGGGTTTAGTTCTAAAGATGATTTAATTTCTTTTTTTTAACTGGTTTAGTTTATTGATCAAACGGCACCGTTTGGGAGGGTGTAGGATCCGCGTGTCGACCCAGTTTATGACCCGAATCCGCGCCTTTCTTCCTTAAAAGGGTTATTATCGCATTTAATCCCTTCGCTCCCCATTGTGATTCGATTATGCCTTATTTCAATTTCTTTTACATTTTAATTTTGTCCTGAGATTTATTTTCTATTTCAAATTAGTTCAGGTTTAAACGCTTCATTTTTGGAATCTAGTTTAATTTCATTTTTAGTCCTTAGTAGTTCGCGTGTATTTTATTTCGACCCTTAATCTTATCTCATTAATTTTGTTTATTCTTAAATTATCATCTTAATTTTCTTATTATTTCGATTAAGTATAGCTTCGCTTTTTTTATTTTATTCTTTGAAATTGTTTTGATTTTCATTTTACATTCTTAATTGATTTATTTTATAACTTATTTATTTTAAAATTCATTTATGCATTAGTATCTAATACATTTTGAATCCTAATTTTTATTGATATATACTATTTTATACACTACTTATTTTAATTTTCTTTTTATATAATATTTATTTTAAAACTCATACTCATAATATGTTGTCTCAGTATAACGTGATGTATTACTATTGCATAAGCTCTAAATTGCCTTTTTTATGTTTTCATTAATGCCATGTATTGTATTTTATGTTCACACTTATATCTTTGCTTTCATCATTGTATTAATATTGAAATTTCTAGCTTATTTATGAAAGACTGTTCATCCAAACAAACCAAATAAACACATTTTGAGTCAATTGTAAAATCGCTTATTTAAAAAGTTATTTGAAAAACAAGGCAATATTTGTGTATTTAGAAGAACAGAAAATTACATCCTAACGTGCTGGGTGTCGATTTTGTTTGTTCAACTAAATAACTAAATACCCTTTTTTATATATGTTTTGAAGATCAAAGATGATCTCGGTGTCAAAGTATAAATGTGTTATATCCTAACATGCTGGGTATGATACTTTTATTTCTTTGAAACGAGTTAATCTTGAAATTCAATTCCGATTTAATTAACTTCCTTCCAAATTTCTTACCCTAAATATTTTCAAGTTTTAGATATATTCGAATTCTTTCTAAATGTTTTCTTTCATTAAAAGCATACATTGAACCAATTTTAAGATTGCATATTTAAAAAACAAGGCAATATTTGTGTGTTTGAAAGTACGGAAAATTACATCCTAACGTGCTGGGTGTCAATTTTTCGTTCAACTAAATAACCAAATACCCCCTTTTTTTTACATGTTTTGAGGATCAAAGATAATCTCGGTGTCAGAGTATAAATGTGTTATATCCTAACGTGCTGGGTATGATATTTTTAACCCTTTGAAACGAGTTAATCTTGAGATTCAATTCTGATTTAATTAATTTTCTTCCAATATTTTTCACCCTCAATATTTTCAAGTTTTCAACATTAGGACAACGTTAATCAATTTGGTACCAACTTTGGGCGTTGCAAGGGTGCTAACCCTTCCTTGCATGTAACCGACTCCCGAACCCATTTTCTCAAATTTCGGAGACCAAAATATTTTTATAGGTGACCTGATCACACCTAAACAAAAAGGATTAGTGGCGACTCCCTATTTTTAAAAGTCGATTCCCATTTCTTAAAACTCGATAAAAAATGGTTTCGACAGCTTGGCGACTCCACTGGGGACTGGTTGAGAGTCAGGCCATAAATTGATTGATTTTTGTCCTTTTGGTTGAAAACTTGAAAAATTATTTTGAAAAATCATGTTTCTTTTAAAGCATTTGTTTGAGCTATAACTGCAATAGTGTCGAGTCTCATAATACTTACATTTGCATTACATGACCATTGTGGTTATGCCTTTAAGTGGGAGTGAGAAACTATGCCTTCATGAGGTTTTCACCTCCGTATGGGCTATTGGACTGCTTCTGGGATACATCTGTACCTATGTGTTTCGTGAGATTTTCATCTCCGCATAGCCATAGGGAAATGTATTCCCCTGAATCGAACTCGATCCATATGAGCCTATAATGAGTGAGGATTGGGGAATCTGCTGGTTCAGGTACCCTCTCTTTAGAACCAAACCACATATAGAGACACCTAGGAGCCCACCTTAGGTAGAGCCGCGCCAAACCCTAATGGTCACTCATTTAGGTAATCTATTTTGGTTGTTTATTTTTCTTGCGCTACCGTGTTTTGTGTTTATGCTTGCATTACATTGCACTGCATTGCATTGCATTGCATCATTATAGAAAGGATATGTTGATTAGTAATTCGATTGCTAAATAGAGGAGTTTGTCATAAGGAAATGAATTTCTTGATAAAGTGGATTATAATACAGTTGTCAGGACATGGTCTGAGTACACACAATAGTAGAAAGTTGATAGTCCGTGGAGGAATGCAAAACCTTACTCGAAAGTTTAACTTGACAAGAATTGTGCAAGAGCCGTCATGCCTTAATTTTCTTAAAGAAGCTAATCAATATCGCAAGGGATAAGTGAGCAGCGAACCATGACCCGAATCAAGCCAAGTGGAAATAAAAGAGATATCTTTTGGGAGGATTTGAAGGATTCGGCTTCAGCGTCTGGATATGAAGTAGAAGATTGATGTTTTCACTTGGACTATGAGGACAAAGTCGGATGCGTAATCCGTTTTATGTAAAGAAATCTATTTTCTAGAAAAGTTCTTCTAATGAAATTGAATTCAGAATTAACGTCTCTCTTTCTTTCTTGCATTCATTTCATGCATTTGCATTTCATACATGTGCATTACATCATTTACATTACATTATTTTCATTACATTGCATCGTTTGCATTAGTTTTTACAAAATGACCCTGATTAGGTGAAATATTTTTAGTTAACCTAGAAGACATGGAACGAAGGTTGGAGAGATTAGAGCTAAGGCAAATACAAATGCAGGACCAATTGGCCGAAATCCAACAGGACATGCGAAATCAAATGAATATGATGCGCCAGTTAATTCAATTACTAATCGGAGGGCTTAAAAAAGGAGTGGCCCAGTGGTCGACAGTGTGGATGATGATAAGGGCATTGTTTATTCCCCAATGAGTGTCTCAGCCCGACCAAACTTGCCCCCGCAAGGGGCACTAGTCATTATCAAACCCCAATGTCAGATTAATACCTCGGCACTGTTAAATCTCCCGATGGGCTCAAGTTTTAACCCGAAGGATGATCAAGCCAAACCAGTTGTTCTGGAAGAAATAAAGGAAAGGGGAGAATGGACTTCAAAGGCCCTAAGGAAGAAAGAAAAGGAAATGAATAAATATGAGTAAGTGTAACAGGGGTAGTTCAAAGCCAATTACGATAGCTCAGCCAAAGACAACTGCTACCAACTATCAGGTTTCCCCAAGACAAGAGACCAATGCAAAATCAAATTTGAAAAAACTCCAGCGTGCTCCCATTCCAATCTCGTATAGGGAGTTGTACCGAATTTTGTTCGATGCACATGTTGTATTCCCTTTTCATATAGAACCAATACATCCTCCATACCCTAAATGGTACGATGTGAACGCCCAATGCGAATACCATCTAGGAATTATGGGGCACTCGATGGAAAATTGCACCACTTTCAAGAAAGTAGTCGAAAGACTCATCGTAAAATTTGATGATCTTTATGGTGCAGAAAATTTGTTACCCAACCTTTCTGTTAAAGGAGTAAACATCGTGAAGCCCATGATGGATAGGGGCATGAGATCTAAGGATGCATCGAGCTCAGAGCATTAGCGCGAGGTCTGATTGAAGAAATCAAAAACCCAAAGGAATATTAGGGAATCTGAGCATTAACGATATATTCGAAGAGAGAACCAGAGAATAGACTTTTCCAAGCTTCTACCTTTACGTACTATTCAAAACATGCTTGTTGCTTTAAGCCTAGAAGCAACAAGAATCCTTTTGTGAAATAGGCATGTGTCCAGAATTTTTATTTCAATAAAATGCATCTTTTTGAGCAAATATTCTTTCATTCTTTTATTCTTTTGGAATACTCTTTCATTCTTCATTTATGATCATATCATATAAATAATCATCCTTAGAATCATTTTTGGATCTTCATACTCGGGTACCCAGATATCAATGATCTGAGCGACGTTGTTACTAACTCCCTTTTTGAATGAGATATGGGTCTAAGGATCTAAAGACTTTGAAGATGACAGAGATTGTATCCTATCTTGTGATTTGTTAAGGATGATAGAACAAGATGAGAATAGACTCTACCTTGCAAAGGGTCAGTGGACGTTGCGAGATTAAAAAGGGGCAAAGGTCGAAGCCTAACTCACCGCAGAAATAAGACGAGACATCATTAAATTATTTTCAAGAATTCAAGATGTTTTTGCACGATCATATTAGGGCACGTCAGGCCACTGAAATGTGGGTATGCTGTTAAGATGGGCGATAAAAAAAATCGTGCTAATGATTCTACAATAGTCAGGCTAATTATGAGGTTTAGGTACTACTAGTCCACCAAAAAATGAGGTAGCATCAGTTATGCCATGAATGCCAGATGGATGAATACAAGACTTACGCGCCTCCTCTATTTCTTCACAGATTACTTATACGGGGGGCATGGACGTTATCAAGACAATCTCCTCAAAAGCTTTTGGTCAAGACCAATTCATTTTTGTGGATGTCGATTTCTTCATTAAGAGGGGGAGGGTCGCTTCATATGCCAATATTATAAAGTCGATAGTCATTAGACCGAAAAACAAAAAACAAAAAAAGGGGTAAAAAAATCACATTTAACTACACACTGTCAAAAGTTTGCAATCTGTGCAAAGATCAGGTGCCACATCACAGTAAAGGCAGCCAAAAAGAAAAACAAAAGATCAAAACAAAAAGGGACCGAGACTTGTAAAGATTGGCATACAGAAGCTACTATTAACCCCATATGCTTATCAAACTTTGGCCAAAATTGTCATCGGGGCAACACATTTCTCATTGGTTTTGCCCATTGGAGTCAAAATTCTTTCAGAGCTGGAATTGGATGAGGTAGAACGAATCCAATCTCAATATGATCAGCTGAATTTGAAACACCCCACACCCGGCCCATGAGAATGGACCGGATCTGGTATGTTCCTAAAGTAAACCGGTTTCAAACATTTTCGTTACTTAGAGAAAATTCGTAAAATTTTAAAAAAAATGTTGTTGTGGATTAGGCTTAGGTTGTAAACCCATTTATTTATACTTGTAAACCCATTTAATTAAATACATCCAAAATAGTTCTTAGCATAAAACTTAATAGTAAAGCAAAAAAAAATAAAGAGAAATCCACTGGGCCTTATGGCCTTATTACATCAAGTAAAACCCAAAATAGGATTAAAGGTACTAAAAAGAAATAAAGTCCAAATTACATAAAATCTTCAAATGAAGCATGGCCACCTCATGGTCCACCGGCCGGTCAAATCCTGCTCATCACCGAAAAATAATTCCCACAATGGGGTGAGTCAATGAGACTCAATGTGCACACAATACTATCATTCAATAAATCGCATTCATGTTCAAATCATCAAGTCCATATAATAATGAAATTATGATGCAACCCAAACCCAATCCTAATTAGCCATCCACTACACTCCCCGCACCAACCTCTGTACAAGTGGGGACTACTAAGTCAACCCTCCATCCGCTACTCTCCATCATAGGCATTCGCCCATATACGTTGTGTCATTAGACACTATAATCAAATTTATACGTTGTGTCATTAGACACTATTGTAACCGTAGTTACCAAAATTTCGCAATGTGACCGTAGTCCACATATTTCACAGGTGAGACCAAGTCAACACCTTCATTGGTGAGACCAAGTCAACACCTATATTTCGTTGGTGAGACCGAAGTCAACACATGTTCTCCCCCTTTCACATAAATCCCGAATGCCCCAAAAATATATATATATATATATTGTGCATAAATAATTTCATGTTCATATACATATATTCGCATGTTATAAAATAACATTTTCACAATCCTATCAGAAGTAGGAAACGTACATGGGTACTTTTTGCCACATTTGTGGTACATAACCACATTCACATTATTATTCATATCATATATTAAAATATTTAGCCATAAAATATCGAAGGATAGTAAGGGTACACACCGATTTGTTTAGCGATTCCTTGAGATTCAAAAGCTAGATCTAAAGTTTAGATCCTTAGTCCCTACATTTGATTCATCCTTTATTACTTAGCATAAATTCTATTTGGTTATGATATCCAAATCCTAGTAGGATTTGTAAAAGACTTACCTTTGATGCCGATTTGGTGTTTATTCAAATCCCGAAAACTTGGTTTTCCTTTACTTGATATTCGCCAACCTTGAATCTCAATATGGGTTAGTTTTCGCTTTTAATAATTAAAGAACCGATCTAGATAATCATACAAGCTTTGGCCAATACTTTTAGGTACTTACCTTGTGGATCTTAAATCTCAAATTCACTGAATAACTAGGGAACACGTGGCCTATGGTGTACCTTCAGAAAAGAATTTCTTCTTCCATGATTCGCCAAGATTAATAATCAAATTAGTCTCTAAATTTCAATAAGTCTAGAATATAAAAGAATGGAAAACTAAACTTGGATCTTACCCTTATTTGAAGGAATCGATTACAACTTCACTTCAACCTTCGAGATTCGCTTAGAGACTTGATGAACAATCGGCTATGATTCCCTTATGTATTTGGTTTCAAAGATGAAAGAAGAGAGGAATAATAGGCTTAGAAGGAAATCGGCTAGGAGGCTAAAAGAAAAGAAGAAAAGAATGGATGCTCAAGAAGAATATTTGGCGAGAGGAAAAGAGAGGAGAATGAATAATGAATGGCCCTAGTCCCTCCTTTTATAGCCGAATTTACTAGGCCAAGAATCCTTTACTTGGCCACCACTCTTCCTTATTTTCCTAATTAAAGAATAATTCTTCATTTATCCACCTATTTAGCCGAATTTTAAAGAGAATTAAACTCTTCCCTTAAGAGTCCTTATGATCTTCTAATTAGTCGAGTTTTAAAGAGAATGAAACTCCTCTTTGTAAGCTTGTGCCGTCCACCTCTTGGGCTTCTAGAAGCAAAATAAAACTTATTTTATTTGCTTCTTATGTGACTCGAACTCAAGCCCAAAACCTTTTGCATGTGGGCCATTTTCTAAGGCCTTAGGTGGCATCTTCAGGCCACATTTCCAAGTCCGTTATTGGGTCAAATTTCATGTACTTTATATTTTAGGGTCACTTGGCCCTAAGTTCCCTTTGGGCTCTTAAATTCAACATTCCGGTCAATTTTAAGTTTCCTAAAATTTTCGCTGCTCAGATTTTCCAGTTTCCAAAATGTTTAGTTTCCTATTTTGGCTTGGTTTCCAAAATGTTTAGTTTCCTCTTTGGCTTGGTTTCCAAAATGTTCACTTTCCTAATTTACTTCGGTTTCCAAAATGGTCACTTTCCTATTTTAGTTTAGTTTCCAAAACTTAACATTTCTAAAGCATTTCCTTACATTTCCATACATCTTCTTACATTTCCACACATTTCCATACATTTCCATACATTTCCTTACATTTCCATACATTTCCTTTCATTTCCTTTCATTTCCTTACATTTTCCTTACTTTTCCTTACATTTCCTACATTTCCTTACATTTCCTTACATTTCCTTTCATTTTCTTTCATCTTAGGGTTCTTGAAACTCTTCGAACACATCCAACACACCCAATCGATCCTTGTCTCATGAATTATGCACGAACGCATAACCCCTAATCTAGGATGTTACGCTTCTACCCCTTAAAAATAATTTCGTCCTCGAAATTACTTACTATCGCTCATCCGCATCTAACTCACCACACTACGCTATTGTCACAAGACTCGATCTTAAAGAACTATCATACTTTCTAGGCACATTCTCTAAGTTCACGTTCCTTAGAACTCATTTCTAACGTCATGATTTAATTAAAAAGTTTTATGAATTAGTCCTTGTTTTACTTGATTACCCGAAGAAGTTTTATGGAAAGAATTTTTAGAAGTGGTTCTTTCGTATTCATACCGCATACGCCTTTTCATTCATTCACACATCCATCAAACAATTATGAACCTTAGTTCATTCGGAGAAACGTTGTAGTTTTTGTTGTTGTTGTTGTTTTCTCTCACCCGGTATTTTCGTAATTTTGTCCTACAGGTATTTTTGTAATTTTGTCAAAATAAGGTTCCTTGGTGATTTTGTCAAAAATTATTTTGGAAATTCCAAAATCTCGGGGTAATTTGAAAAAATTTGAGATTCGGGGGTATTTCGGTAATTTTTGACCTCAGGGGTATTTTGGTAATTTTTCACAAATCAGGGTAAATTTGAAAATTTTAATAAATTTGGGGTATTTCTAAAGTTGTAAAACTATGAGGGTTCTTTTCGAAAATTGTTCCTTCAAAATGGGAATGTTGCAAAATTTTTTTTTCTTTTGAAATTCAGGGTCATTTTAGTAATTTTGTAAGTCAAGGGCAATTTTGTAATTTTCCAAAATTAGGATATTTTTGATAGTTTGCAAGTTAGGGTTTTTGAACATTTATAAAATAATAAAATTTTGGTAAAACTGTTGAGTAGTTGAATCATTTTATAAACCAAGGGCACTTTGGTAATTTTACCACTAAGGACATTTTTGTAATTTGTATGGATCAAAATTTTTCAAAACAGTTGTGTAATCAAATAGTTTTCGTGAATTAATATAAGATAAAGAAAGTGATTTAAGAATTTTAATATTAAGTGTTAAAAAATAGCTAATTCCCTTTCGGGTTTTAGTTATTGAGTTTAGCCTATGATGAGCCTTCTTGGTCAGTGAACCAAAGCTACGCACAGTGCAGGATTCAGTGGAGAGGAGGTGAGTCACGCGATCGCTTAAATACCAAGCTCCCACCGAAACTGCTCCTAGACATGCGTCTGATGAGGTTGCCACACCCGCTAAGTTCTCTCGGGTTAGGGTGAACCAAAGCTACGCACTGTAGGATTCAAGAAGAGGAGGTGAGTCACTAGGACCGCTTAAATACCAAGCTCTTCAGATCCACTCCTAGACATGCGTACCATGGTTGCCACACCCTAACTTAATTGACTTAGTCATAGGTTGGTTTAGTGCCTTAAATCTTATGTGATTGTGTTTGAGTAGTCTAACCCTAAGGTTCAAATTCCTATCATGCTATTCTACGTTCCATGCCTTTTCTACCCTTAAATAAATCACAGAATCACACATAGAGTTAGGGGTACTTACTTGGTGGACTGCGGGTCGGAGACTTAGGGGCCATGTCTTTATACCTGTCCATTGTAAAAATACTTTCATAAAACTCATTTGGCCTTGTTTTAAAAATGTTTTGGGCCTTAGGCCACAGGCCGAGAGTTTGAACTGGGCTCGATATAAATCGAACACCCACACCCTACCCATGAGAATGGACCGGATTTGGTATGTTCCTAAAGTAAACCGGTTTCAAACATTTTCACATTACTTAGAAAATTAAGTAAAATTTTAAAAAAATGTTGTTGTGGATTAGGCTTAGGTTGTAAACCCATTTATTTATACTTGTAAACCCATTTAATTAAATACATCCAAAATAGTTCTTAGCATAAAACTTAATAGTAAAGCAAAAAAAATAAAGAGAAATCCACTGGGCCTTATGGCCTTATTACATCAAGTAAAACCCAAAATAGGATTAAAGGTACTAAAAAGAAATAAAGTCCAAATTACATAAAATCTTCAAATGAAGCATGGCCACCTCATGGTCCACCGGCCCGGTCCGTCACTGCTCATCACCTGAAAAATAATTCCCACAATGGGGTGAGTCAATGACTCAATGTGCACACAATACTATCATTCAATAAATCGAGCATTCATGTTCAAATCATCAAGTCCATATAATAATGAAATTATGATGCAACCCAAACCCAATCCTAATTAGCCATCCACTACACTCCCCCGTACCAACCTCTACACCGTGGGGACTACTAAGTCAACCCTCCATCCGCTACTCTCCATCATAGGCATTCGCCCATATACGTTGTGTCATTAGACACTATAATCAAATTTATACGTTGTGTCATTAGACACTATTGTAACCGTAGTTACCAAAATTTCGCAATGTGACCGTAGTCCACATATTTCACAGGTGAGACCAAGTCAACACCTTCGTTGGTGAGACCAAGTCAACACCTATATTTCACAGGTGAGACCAAGTCAACACATGTTCTCCCCTTTCACATAAATCCCGAATGCCCCAAAATATATATATATATATATTGTGCATAAATAATTTCATGTTCATATACATATATTCGCATGTTATAAAATAACATTTTCACAATCCTATCGAAGTAGGAAACGTGCACTGGTACTTTTTGCCACATTTGTGGTACATAGCCACATTCACATTATTATTCATATCATATATTAAAATATTTAGCCATAAAATATCGAAGGATAGTAAGGGTACACACCGATTTGTTTAGCGATTCCTTGAGATTCAAAAGCTAGATCTAAAGTTTAGATCCTTAGTCCCTACATTTGATTCATCCTTTATTACTTAGCATAAATTCTATTTGGTTATGATATCCAAATCCTAGTAGGATTTGTAAAAGACTTACCTTTGATGCCGATTTGGTGTTTATTCAAACTCAAAACTTGGTTTTCCTTTACTTGATATTCGCCAACCTTGAATCTCAATATGGGTTAGTTTTCGCTTTTTAATAATTAAAGAACCGATCTAGATAATCATACAAGCTTTGGCGAATACTTTTAGGTACTTACCTTGTGGATCTTAAATCCGAAATTCACTGAATAACTAGGGAACACGTGGCCTATGGTGTACCTTCAGAAAAGAATTTCTTCTTCCATGATTCGCCAAGATTAATAATCAAATTAGTCTCTAAATTTCAATAAGTCTAGAATATAAAAGAATGGAAAACTAAACTTGGATCTTACCCTTATTTGAAGGAATCGATTACAACTTCACTTCAACCTTCAGAGATTCGGCTTAGAGACTTGATGAACAATCGGCTATGATTCCCTTATGTATTTGGTTTCAAAGATGAAAGAAGAGAGGAATAATAGGCTTAGAAGGAAATCGGCTAGGAGGCTAAAAGAAAAGAAGAAAAGAATGGATGCTCAAGAAGAATATTTGGCGGAGGAAAGAGAGGAGAATGAATAATGAATGGCCCTAGTCCCTCCTTTTATAGCCGAATTTACTAGGCCAAGAATCCTTTACTTGGCCACCACTCTTCCTTATTTTCCTAATTAAAGAATAATTCTTCATTTATCCACCTATTTAGCCGAATTTTAAAGAGAATTAAACTCTTCCCTTAAGAGTCCTTATGATCTTCTAATTAGTCGAGTTTTAAAGAGAATGAAACTCCTCTTTTGTAAGCTTGTGCCGTCCACCTCTTGGGCTTCTAGAAGCAAAATAAAACTTATTTTATTTGCTTCTTATGTGACTCGAACTCAAGCCCAAAACCTTTTGCATGTGGGCCATTTTCTAAGGCCTTAGGTGGCATCTTCAGGCCACATTTCCAAGTCCGTTATTGGGTCAAATTTCATGTACTTTATATTTTAGGGTCACTTGGCCCTAAGTTCCCCTTTGGGCTCTTAAATTCAACATTCCGGGGTCAATTTTAAGTTTCCTAAAATTTTCGCGCGGCTCTGTATTTTCCAGGTTTCCAAAATGTTTAGTTTCCTATTTTGGCTTGGTTTCCAAAATGTTTAGTTTCCTCTTTTGGCTTGGTTTCCAAAATGTTCACTTTCCTAATTTACTTCGGTTTCCAAAATGGTCACTTTCCTATTTTAGTTTAGTTTCCAAAACTTAACATTTCTAAAGCATTTCCTTACATTTCCATACATCTTCTTACATTTCCACACATTTCCATACATTTCCATACATTTCCTTACATTTCCATACATTTCCTTTCATTTCCTTTCATTTCCTTACATTTTCCTTACTTTTCCTTACATTTCCCTACATTTCCTTACATTTCCTTACATTTCCTTTCATTTTCTTTCATCTTAGGGTTCTTGAAACTCTTCAGAACACATCCAACACACCCACTGATCCCACTGTCTCATGAATTATGCACGAACGCATAACCCCTAATCTAGGATGTTACAGAATTTGAGGAGAAAATATTAAAAAACTATCTGTCACGATTAGATGATGCGAGCTCGCAACAAAAATAATTCACCATAGAAAATTTCATGACAGGGATTCAAAGAAGATTTTTCCCATGCAGAAGGGACTTCAGAAGAAAGAGGATGCTAAATCGGGAAGGACCTTAGGCAGCAAAGAAGGCCTATTTTAGAAAAGCATGGGTATTGTTTGAAATAGATGACAAGGACCAGCCCAATTTGGTGAATTCAAAAAAAGAAAGAGAAAGAAAAACTTCAATCAAAAAGAAGAAAAGGGAAAGGCTAGGTGAAAACCCGCAAAGGGCACTTTGAGACCAAAGGGGATTTGAGTTAAAAACCAGAAAAGGGCGGCGAGTGGGGCATATAGAAGTCCTGTTATGCCTGAATTAACAATGAAGAAGAGTGCTACGTCTTGGGGCATCGACAAAGTACTTCGGATCCCCTAAACACATATTGAGCTTAAAATGGTCCTCAAGAAGTCTGAACAGAGAAGCTCAAGCTGCGATATCTGGGGCACCTAGCTTCCATTTTACCTTTCTTAAATTTGTTATTTGTGATTATATTATTCTTTTCAAAATATGTTCACAATAAATTCCCTTCTTGATTGCGATTGCTATCTTTGCTTAGCTTATATGTTTCGAGCTATGCTCTTAATCATTTTTCTTCTTGTCCATGGTTATGATCATTTTCAGGCATTTTGCATCGGAATAACGATTAGTGGACTAATAATATTTTTATAAAATAAGTTTCGCATATTACTCTGGAAGCTTCTGAATGATACAAGAACCTGAAACAGGACTATTGTGTAAAACTCACCAAGTTTAAGGAAAAGTCTAAGTTGAGGTTATCTCATTGGATGTTCTGTTAAAAATAGTTGGTGATATAATCTCGACGAAAATGGGCATCATTAACCCGAGTGTAAAATGGAAATCATTCTCCAGAGAGAAAATGATATTCTGCATCCATGCAAATATCATGCATACACATTTGGTTGGGTCACCCAAGGAGTGATCAGTTGATAGAACAAGCCACAGACCCTATACCCCCGGGTTATAGTGGGATAGATAGGAGATAATACAGATCTCATACCTTTGAATAGCAATGTGATGGATTGAAGAAAAAACAAATCCTACATTTCAAGGTCACAGTGGGATAGATAGGAAGAGATTCAGATCCTATACCCCTAAGTCATAATGAGATGAACCTTGAAGTTACAGCGGAGCAAATCTGTTGAATAGTTATAATTGTTTCCTCGAGTTTTCTATCGAGAATACCAGCTGAACAATATGGCAGCATAATACGTTAGCGATAGAGCCCTGATAAACGATGAGCGATGACAACCTTAAACTTTTAAAAAAGGGGTCCTTCTCAGGAAATTCTACATTCATGCAAAACACATTTAGTTAGGAGCATTCGATTCATTCCGATTATTGCATCCTAATCTTTGAAAAAAGACCATTCTCATGACATTCTGCATTCATGCAAATGTCACCCATAATACATTTAGTGTAGGAGCATTAGATTCATTCCGATCATTACATCCTACTTGTTGTAAGAAATCATTCTCATGACATTCTGCATTCATACAAATGTCACACATCTATTTAGAGGCATTTGATTCATTCCGATCATTGCATCCTAATCTTTGTAAAAAGACCATTCTCATGACATTCTGCATTCATACAAATGTCGTCCATAATACATTTAGTTAGGAGTATTAGATTCATTCTGATCATTGCATCCTAACCATTTTGCATAAGCATAAACACAAAACCAATTTTACAGGATAGGTCCCCTAGAGGACGTTGTCGCAACGTCGGTTGGTTCGAAGATCTTGCCTTCCTGAGTGAAGCGGATTGAAGATGGCAGATCTGGCAATCCTGAAGTTACAGGAGTAGATCAAAGCCATACAAATCCTTTCACCTCGAAGTCCCAGTGGAGCAGGTCGAAGTTATAAATCCCTCCTCCCTGAGTATATTGAGGATCAACCTATTTTTGAGAAGTTTCAGTGAGAAGATCGAAATTAAAAATCTCTTCTCTCTGGATTCTTATCATCTTGAAGTCCCAGTGGAGCAGGTCGAAGTTATAAATCCCTCCACCCTGAATGTATTGAGGATCAACCTATTTCCGAGAAGTTTCAGTGAGAAGATCAAAATTACAAATCTCTTCTCTCTAGATTCCTATCACCTCGAAGTCCCAGTGGAGCAGGTCGAAGTTACAAATCCCACCTCCCTGAGTGTATTGAGGATCAACCTATTTCTGTTAAGTTTCAGTGAGAAGATCAAAATTACAAATCTCTTCCCTCTGGATTCTTAACACCTCGAAGTCCCAGTGGAGTAGGTCGAAGTTACAAATCCCTCCTCCCTGAGTGTATTAAGGATCAACCTATTTCCAAGAGGTTTCAGTGAGAAGATCGAAATTACAAATCTCTTCTCTCTGGATTCTTATCACCTCGAAGTCCCAGTGGAGCAGGTCAAAGTTACAAATCCCTCCTCCCTGAGTGGATTGAGGATCAACTTTCATTTCCGAGAAGTTTCAGTGAGAAGATCAAAACTAAAAATCTATTCTCTCTGGATTCTTATCACCTCGAACTCTCAGTGGAGTAGGTCGAAGCTACAAATCCCTCCTCTATGAGTGTATTAAGGATCAACTTTCATTTTCGAGAAGTTTCGGTAGGAAGATCAAAGCTACAAATCTCTTCTCTCTGAATTCTCATCTCATTGAAGTTCCAGTGGAGTAAATCGAAGCTACAAATCTCTTCTCCCTAAAATTACATTGGAGCAGATCAAAGCGCTAGTTCCAATGCCCTTGAAGATGCAGTGGGATAGAATGAGGCTACTTGAAGAAAAGAAGTGCCAAGAAGTTAAAATCTTACAAGACCAGGCAAATTTGGCCCTTGTTAAAGTCTTTGCTTCATTCCCGTTACACGATAATAAGCAAAGAGGGGCAGCTGTAGGGCCCAAAATTTGCTCGGGCCCATTAGCCAAACCATATTAACCATATTAACCAAATATTAACCGAAAAACAAGAAAAAAATAAATAACAAAGTCCAATAATTAAAAATCCAGATTACAAAGAATAGGGCCCACTTATCCTAGCCCAGATCAGCCTACCCACTTGCACAAAACCCATACCTAGATACACAACCCAGACTACCCAATCACAGGCCCGATACTAGACAGGCCCAAATGACCCAAAGAACAGCAAGGGCAAAAACCCTAGCAGAGTCTTCAGAAGGTTCCAGTGCCACACATAGCCCCAGCGAGACGTTTAGGTTTCCCCGCCCCACGAGCGCGTCATTACGTCAATGGCCCTTCCTACGCACACCGTACCTCCGCTAGCGCAGCCTCCGTATGAGCCACGTCCACGCCTCTGTACGCGGCCTTGTACATGTGAAACAACAAACAACCAGCAAGCAAAAACGACAGCAAACATAGAATATAAAAATTTGTATTTTTATTTTCTTTATGTTTTTTTCTTTCTTCGGCTATATAAACAAAAAAAACATTTGTAAAAGGGGACACATGATTTTCAAATACAAAATACAGTAAGAAATTAGAAAAAATGTGGTTTTCTATTTTGGTTATTTCTTTTTTGTTTCATTTTTCTTTTATTTTTAAATCTGGAAATCAAACAAACAAAATAAAAAAGGGGACCTACCTTCGAAAAATCGAACCGATGGTCTGCCTTATTCGTCGAAATCGGAATAAAGGTGGTCGTCAAGGTTAGTATTCGAGTTTGGCCTGAAGGGGGCAGTCGTCGTGACTGAATCGGCCACTGATCGCCGATTACAATGGCGTTGAAATGGCCAGATTCCTTTTTCTCCGTTGCGGCTGAGGATGAAAATACATAGGGCTGGGGTTTAGTTCTAAAGATGATTTAATTTGTTTTTTAACTGGTTTAGTTTATTGATCAAACGACGCCGTTTGGGAGGGTGTAGGATCCGCGTGTCGACCCGATTTATGACCCGGATCCGAGCCTTTCTTCCTTAAAAGGGTTATTATCGCATTTAATCCCTTCTCTCCCCATTGTGATTCAATTATGCCTTATTTCAATTTCTTTTACATTTTAATTTTGTCCTGAGATTTATTTTCTGTTTCAAATTAGTTCAGGTTTAAACGCTTCATTTTTGGAATCTGGTTTAATTTCATTTTCAGTCCTTGGTAGTTCGCGTGTATTTTATTTCGACCCTTAATCTTATCTCATTAATTTTGTTTATTCTTAAATTGTCATCTTAATTTTCATTTTATTTCAATTGAGTATAGCTTCTGTTTTTTTTTAATTCTTTGAAATTGTTTTGATTTTCAGTTTTACATTCTTAATTGATTTATTTTATAACTTATCTATTTTAAAATTCATTTGCATACTATTATCTAATACATTTTAATCCTAATTTTTATTGATATATACTATTTTATACACTACTTATTTTAATTTTCTTTTATATAATATTTATTTTAAAACTCATACACATAATTTGTTGTTTGTATAACGTGATGTATTACTATTGCATAAGCTCTAAATTGCCTTTTTATGTTTCCATTAATGCCATGTATTGTATTTTATGTTCACAGCTATATCTTTGCTTTCATCATTGTATTAATATTGAAATTTCTAGCTTATTTATGAAAAACTGTTCATCCAAACAAACCAAATAAACACATTTTGAGTTAATTGTAAAATCGCTTATTTAAAAAGTTATTTGAAAAACAAGACAATATTTGTGTATTTAGAAGAACAGAAAATTACATCCTAACGTGCTGGGTGTCAATTTTTTTTGTTCAACTAAATAACTAAATACCCTTTTTTATATATGTTTTGAAGATTAAAGATGATCTCGGTGTAAGAGTATAAATGTGTTATATCCTAACATGCTGGGTATGATACTTTTATTTCTTTGAAACGAGTTAATCTTGAAATTCAATTCCGATTTAATTAACTTCCTTCCAAATTTCTTACCCTAAATATTTTCAAGTTTTAGATATATTTGAATTCTTTCTAAATGTTTTCTTTCGTTAAAAGCATACATTGAACCAATTTTAAGATTGCATATTTAAAAAACAAGGCAATATTTGTGTGTTTGAAAGTACGAAAAATTACATCCTAAAGTGCTGGGTGTCGATTTTTCGTTCAACTAAATAACCAAATCCCCCTTTTTTTACATGTTTTGAAGATCAAAGATAATCTCGGTGTCAGAGTATAAATGTGTTATATCCTAACGTGCTGGGTATGATATTTTTAACCCTTTGAAACGAGTTAATCTTGAGATTCAATTTCGATATAATTAATTTTCTTCCAATATTTTTCACCCTCAATATTTTCAAGTTTTCAACATTAGGACTGTAACACCCCAAACCCGACCCAAACACTACTACCGGATCTGGTATGTCACTAAGAAAAAATTTCGTAAAATAGTCGTGTCGATAAAAGCCCAAATGGAAAATTACATAAGTTGTGCCTTAATAACCAAAAGCCCAAAACTTTATTACATGTCCTTGAAAGAAATTAAAACGAGGATAAATACTAAAGGCCCATTTTAAGTCTAAAGTGTAAACAAATGGCCTATGGCCTTATTACAATGCAGTTTAAATCCATCATATAAAGTACTTTTAAAAAAAACTAAAATGGGGAAACTTTGTCACCGGATCCACCTTCTTTTGCATGGCCACCTTGCGCTTCACTCCGGCCAGGTCCAATGCACTAATCGTCACCGAAAGGTTAGTTTAAAGGGGTGAGTCATGAGACTCGAGTGTGCAACCCTCATGCACCACTAGATTTGGGCCTCATTAAACATAATAATAAATTCATTTACATGGAAACATATAATATGCAAAGCCCAACCCATTTGCCTAGGTTTCCATCCGCTACACGCCCCCGTACCAACCAACACACCATTGGGGATTTCTACAATCAACCCACACCGCTACTCTCCAAGATGGCAGTCAAGCTGCTCATCAACATGTATGGGCTAAAGCCCTTATAACATATAATGGCCAAAGCCCATATACGGTTTACGGCATTAGCCACTACAGTAGTTCACAGTAAAAACCGTTACTCATATACATGTACATATAACTTCCTCCTTTCATCACCCAGCCCATGCAACATCCACAATAATGTAAAACATGTACAACAATTTACTTATAACATATAGTTAGATTATTTACTAACCTGAGGGTCCGTAGTTTAAATCCGAGATATCGGCTTTTAATGTAACATGTAAATCTTATGAACACATATACATATATATTTGTACTATTATTCAGATCTAGACGGTGGGGAAGTATTACACACCTGATTTGCGTACTAAGGCTTTTGCTATATCTACGTTACTATCACTTGAAACAACTACTATTGGTCCTCGATCTGACTTCGATGTCAGCCCATACCCCGATGGCTAATCTCGCACTATCGAAACAGATCACTTCTTGTCTTTGGGTGTTGGTTGTACAGATCCAACCTTTTCTGCCTGGCACTAAATCATTTAAACGATGAGATCCAATTACTTAACAACTATAACTCTTAAATCGAATTCTTACCTAATTAATGGAATCCCAATTGTCGTTGAGAACTCGTCACCTCCCTTCCTACATTTGACCATCATCAAAAGTAATTAACCAACCTAAAGATCGAAAGCCATCTAACACTTTATGCCATTCGGCCGAAAACAAAAGAACAGAGAAGTAGCCATTCGGCCGAACCTACCCTTGACCACCTACCTTCGATTTTTTTTCCACAATTCGGCAATATGGATCTTGGCAAGAAAGGATTCGGCTCTAAGATTAGAGAGTGAAATCAACAAAGCCTTAGAAAACCGATTCGGATTAGAAACTTGATAAAAAGAATGAAGAAATTGAAAAGAAGCAAAATCCTGAAACTTACCAAATTAGAGAGGAGTATTCGACTATGATGCACCTTTGAGAAAACGGAACTACCCTTGTAGATTCAGCTATGAGGATATGAGGGTATGATCAAAGGAATTTGACTTTTAGAAGAGATCTAGGGGAAAAGAAAAGAACTAGAGAGTTTTTGGCTTTTGATAAAAATCCCGGAGGGATAGGCTGATATGGTTTTGGCTAGAAGAAAAAGAGAAAAGGAAGCAAGAAGGTGTTTGAAAATTTGGCTAACTAAGGAAGAAGAGAAGAGAGAAAGAATAGGGGAGAAATTTTGGTAGAGAAAGTGTGAGAGTTTAGCAGTGATTTCGGTAGAAAAGAGAAGAATGAATAGCACAATTTTGGCACATACACCTTAGCCAAAAACCGAATGCCCCTTTCTTTTCAAATTCCTTAAAGTTTCTGCTAACATCAAACACCTAAAGATGGCTCCTATCTTTCTGAGTTTACTTATCTTAGAAGAGTCTTAACTAGCTCCATCAGCTCCTTCCAATATCAGCTTTTTATTCATTTAATTAAAAACAATAAAACTCCTAAGAGAGAATGCCTTGTGCCGTCCCCTCCTAAGGCTCCTAAGTGCCGAATTTTGACCCAAATCTTGGGCTTCAGGTGACTACAAATTGGGCCTCTTCCCCTTGCCTTTTAACGCCAACTCCCCTCTTTTCTTATGGCATCATTCCCTTCTGGGCCACAAGCCCAAAATGTTCATTAAACTACTTGAAACTTTATTTTAACCCAAGTAAGCTTAAACAAAATATCTAATTTAGGCCTCTGTTTTAAACACATGAAACAAGCACCACATATAAATGCACAGGCCCACCTTTAGGATGTTACAGTTCTACCCCTCTTATAATAAATTTCGGCCTTGAAATTTACCTGATCAAAAGAGATGGGGATACTTTTGTTGTATAATATCCTCTGGCTCCCACATCGCCTCCTCTGCGCCGTGATTCTGCCACAGAACTTTGACCAATGGAACAGACTTCCTTCTCAACATTTTCACATCTCGATCCAGAATTTGCATTGGCTCCTCCTCAAACGACAAATTTGGCCTTACTTCTATCTCTTCTACCAGTATTACGTGCGATGGATCAGATTGATAATGTCTCAGCATCGAGACATGGAACACGTCATGTATCTGCTCCAGCTCCGAAGGCAACTCCAATCGATAAGCCACTGGGCCCACACGTTCTAGTACCCGGTAAGGCCCAATAAACCGTGGACTTAACTTCCCTTTTCGACCAAACCTCATTACTTTCTTCCACGGAGATACCTTCAAGAAGACTTGATCACCTACCACGAATTCCACCTCCTTTCCCTTTAGATCCGCGTAAGATTTCTGTCGATCAGACGCTTTCTTTAGTCGAGCCCGTATCAACTTTACTTTCTCTTCTATTTCCAAAACTAATTCTGGACCTAACACCTTACGTTCACCCAACTCTGTCCAACATGTTGGAGTACGACATCTCCTTCCATATAACGCTTCATAAGGCACCATCTGAATGCTGGCTTGATAACTATTATTATACGCAAATTTTGCCAAGGGCAAATATTCTTCCCAACTACCCCTAAAGTCGATGATGCAACCTCTTAGCATATCTTCCAAGATTTGAATGACCCTCTCGGATTGACCGTCAGTCTGCGGGTGAAAGGCAGTACTAAAGTCTAATCTTGTTCCTATTGCTTGATGAAGAGCCTTCTAAAATCGTGACGTGAACCTAGGGTCCCTATCTGATATGATTGACACTGGCACACCATGTAATCTTATAACCTCAACCACATATAATTTAGCCAGCTTTTGTAAAGAAAAGTCCACCCGAACTGGTATGAAGTGAGCAGACTTTGTCAGTCGGTCAACAATCACCCAAATTGAATCCTTCTTAGTGGGTGTAAGAGGTAACCCACTAACAAAATCCATCGTGATTCTCTCCTATTTCCATTGGGGAATTTTCACCGGCTGCAACAATCCCGATGGCACTTGGTGTTCAGCTTTGACCTGCTGACAAGTCAAACATTTTCCTACGACTTCTGTTACCTCTTTCTTCAGACCTGGCCACCAAAATTGCTCTCGCAAATCATGGTACATCTTTACTCCTCTAGGATGCATAGCATATGGGCTACTATGTGATTCCCAAAAAATTCTCTATCTTAGCTCATCATCTTTAGGCATGCAAATCTTCCCACGATAACACAGAACTCCATCCTTGTTCAGACTATAGTCTTCCATTTCACCATCCCTCACTTGTAAAAGTCGAGCACTCAAGTCCTTATCTCCTAACTACTTATCCTTAACCTGACTTACCCATGTTGGCTTTACTTGCAACTCAGCCAGCAAACTTCCATCATCGAATAAACTCAAGTGAGCAAACATAGCTCTTAACTTCGATACTACCTTGCGGCTTAACGCATCTGCTACCACATTCGCCTTTCCAGGATGATATTCGATCGAACAATCATAATCCTTCAAGAGCTCGATCCACCTACGTTGTCTCAAATTTAGCTCCTTCTGGGTAAGGAGGTACTTCAAACTTTTATGGTCGGTGTAAATTACTGACTTCTCCCCGTATAAGTAGTGCTTCCAAATCTTTAAGGCAAACACTACCACCACCAACTCTAAGTCATGCGTAGGATAGTTCAACTCATGCGATCTCATCTATCGAGATGCATACGCCACCACCTTTTCTTCTTGCATTAGTACACACCCTAAACCCGTGTGCGACGCATCACAGTAGACGATAAATTTCTTTCCTGCCTCTGGCTGAATTAATACTGGCTCTTCCGTCAGGATTCTCTTTAGCTTCTCAAAGCTCTCTTGCTGTTTGTCGGTCTATACAAACAATACTCCCTTTCTCAACAACATAGTTAGAGGAGCCGCTATTAGAGAAAACTGTTCCACGAACCTTCGGAATACCCTGCCAAACCTAAGAAATTCTGAACCTCCGCCACAGACTTTGGTGGTTTCCAATCCAATACAGCCTCTATCTTTCGAGGGTCCACCCTGATTCCCTAGGCCGAAACTACATGTCCTAAGAAAGTCACTTCCTTCAGCCAGAACTCACACTTACTGAACTTTGCAAACAGCTGCTTCTCCCTTAGAGTTTGCAACACCACGCGAAGATGTTCGTCATGCTCCTCCTTTAACTTAGAGTAAACCAGGATATCGTCGATGAACACTACAATGAACCGATCAAGATATAGCTAAAACACCCGGTTCATCATATCCATAAAGGCCGCTGGTGCATTCATCAACCCGAATGACATTACCAAGAACTCATAATGCCCGTACCGAGTCTGAAATGTCGTCTTATGAATATCCCCTTCTTTAACTTTTAATTGATGGTATCCAGACCTTAAGTCAATCTTAGAAAAGACCGATGCTCCTTTAAGCTGATCGAATAGGTCGTCGATCCTCGGTAACGGATACTTGTTTTTGATCATCAACTTGTTCAATTGACGATAGTCCACATACATACGCATGGATCCATCCTTCTTCTTTATGAACAGGATCAGCGCTCCCCATGGAGATACACTCAGTCGAATGAACCCACGATCCAATAGTTCCTGAATCTGAGCCTTAAGCTCCACCAACTCCTTCGGTGCCATTCTATAAGGAGCGATAGATATTGGAGCTGTACTCGAAAGTAGGTCTATTCCAAATTCCACCTCGCGATCCGGGGGTAATCTTGGTAATTCCTCCAAAAAAAGATCCGCGAACTCCTTGACTGTTTGGACCTCATTAACAGTCACCCCCTTAGCATCCAATGCACTAATAAAAGCTAGATATGCACTACATCCCTTTCGAATCATCTTAATAGCTTTTAAGGAGGATATCACGTTGGACAAATAATTCCTCCTTTCTCCTAACACAACCACTTCCCCACCTTTCGGGGTACCCAACATCATACACTTGTTCTCACAGTCCAATTTGGCACGATGCTTAGTTAACCAATCCATTCCCAAAATGAGGTCAAACTCTCCAAATGACAATTCCATCGAGTCTGTCGGGAACACTACCCCTTGAGTCTCTAAAGGTACTTCCCTAAATAGCTTGTCCACTACCCTAGATTGTCCTAGGGGACTAACCACGGTCATCTTCCTATTGGTTATCTCATAATCTATACTTAGAGTCTCAGATACCGAGCATGCAACATAGGAGTGGGTTGATCCAATATCAATTAAAGCAAGAAAAGGGTTATCAGTGATAAGAAACATACCGGTTATAACATCCGGTGCGTCACCATCCTCTCTTCAGCGAGCCGTATAAACTAAACCCAACTGTCTTGCATCCGTATTACCTGTACCTCTGTCGGATGCTCAACAACCCCGACAGGGTCCATTTCTTCCTCTAGCTGTACCTCTACCCCTTGGTCCAGGCTGATCACCTCTCTAGCTTTGATCGAACCTCGACCACCGGGTCATCCCACGATCCTCCAAGACAGTCCCTCATCAAATGTTCTGTGGATCCACACCTAAAACATCCACTGGTTTTCACCCTGCACTCCCCATAATGGGTTCTCCCACATATCGAACATGCTTGACTCTGGCCTGATGGAGTACGAGCTGGCCCATCAGTCCTAGGCCTCTTTTGAAAATTTCCAGTTGCTCTGGATGGTCCAAAACTCCTCTTACTCCTGCCCCACTCCTTATCCTTCACTTGTTTCTCCACCCATTTCACTTCCTCAGCTATCTTAGCTTTATCTATTAGAACGGCAAAAATTCTCTCTCGTTGCGGCGCGATCAAAACTCTTAGCTCATTTCTTGACCCATCCTCAAACTGAATGCATCGCTCATACTCTATTGCTACCATTCTTCGATCGTAATGACTCAGGCGTAGGAACTTAGCCTCATACTCAGCCACCGACTTACTCCCCTGCACCAAATTCAGGAATGATTTCCTTTGAGCATCCATATAACTAGCCCCAACGTACTTTCCTTGGAATGACTCCTTAAAGAAATCCCAGTTAATCAGGTCCGCGGTCGTACCCTATTTCACTGTGAGCCACCATTGGTAGGCCTTATCTCGAAGAAGAGACACGACCCCCTTCAGCTTCTCCTCCACCGTAAAGTCTAAGTTATCTATTATACGTTCCACTGCCTCTAACCAAAACTCAGTGAAACTCGGGGATACACCAGAGACTCCCCTAAATACTTCGGCCCCATTGCTCTTCAACCTTTCAGGCACAGATTTTCGAGCTCCTTTGCCCATACCAGCCTCGGCCACTCTTTCCAAAACCCTTAGTACGGCCTGAGACACCACGTCCTCTCCACCTGTCTGGTCCTCAAATTCCACCTCGATGGCGGTGGGCTGTATCTCATCTGGAACTCTCACTTCCTGACCCATGACCCAATCCTACGGGTTTCGACACGGTCATCCTACCTCTACTGCGTCCACGTGGCAGACGTCCTTCACCTCTTGTACTCATTATTCTAGTTCGTGTTTATCTGATTTAAAAATTTTATGAGCCATTAGTTGTTTCCACTAATTATCCCCGAACAGTTTTATGAAACATGGTTTAAAAGTGATTCTTTCGAATTCAAACCTATCTACAGTTTTCAGTCTTCCTATTCTAGGAATTATGCACACACAATGTTCATACAAGTAACATTCATTACCTAAGGGTATTTTTGTCATTTTGCTACCCAGGGTATTTTCGTAATTTTATCCTATAGGGGTATTTTTGTAATTTTCCAAAATAAAGTTTCGGGTGATTTGGCGAAATAAGGGTATTTTGGTAATTTTCCAACTTGGGGGTATTTCGATAATTTCATAAATCTGGGGGCATTTCGATAATTTTTGCAAATCTGAGGTATTTCTGCAAATCATAGGTATTTCTGCAAATCATATGTATTTTTTTCAAAGTAAAGATATCCTAAAATTTTTTTGTGAGAAAAACAATTGGTTTGGTCCCTTTGGGTTTTAATTGTAGTTTTGGCACATCAACACGTGCTCAGTAACTAGGGTGAATAGTCACTACGCACTGTAGGATTCTAGTGGAAAGGAGGTGAGTCACTAGGATTGCTAAGTACCAAGCTTTCCACAATCCACTCCTAGACATGCTTATGCCTATTGCCACACCTGTCATTGCTAAAGTGAACAATCACTATGCACCGTGAGATTCTGCGAAGAGGAGGTGAGTCATTCGGACTGCTTAAATACCAAGCTCTTCCGGATTTACTCCTTGACATGCATATGCTTGTTACCACACTTTAGTCTTGTGACTTGCTTATAGGTTTTGTTTAATGAAGTTAAGTCTTATGGATTTTTAAGAATTTGTTTGTCTAAGCCTAGAGTCCATCAAGTTCTAACCTAAATAGTCTACGTCCCATAAGCCCGTTAAGCCCACATTTTTATCACACAATGGTTTAGAGTACTTACCTGGCGAACTTGGCCGGAGACGCAGGAGCCATGCTGAGCTAATAAAACTTTACTAATAAAAATCCATGTTTTAAAAACCATTTTAGAAATCTTTTGGGCCCAAAATCCCAAAGTCGAGTTTTGAACCGGGCTCTGATACCAATTTGTAACACCCCAAACCTGGCTCAAGCACTACTACCGGATCTGGTATGTCACTAAGAAAATTTTTGTAAAATAATAAAAGCCCAAATAGAAAAATACATAAGTTGTGCCTTAATAACCAAAAGCCCAAAACTTTATTACATGTCCTTGAAAGAAATTAAAATGAGAATAAATATTAAAGGCCTATTTTAAGTCTAAATGGCCTATGGCCTTATTACAATGCAGTTTAAATCCATCATATAAAGTACTTTTAAAAAAAAACTAAAATGGGGAAACTTTGTCACCGGATCCACCTTCTTTTGCATGGCCACCTTACGCTTCACTTCGGCCCAGTCCGATGCACTAATCGTCACCTGAAAGGTTAGTTTAAAGGGGGTGAGTCACGAGACTCAGTGTGCAACCCTCATGCACCACTAGATTTGGGCATCATTAAACATAATAATAAATTCATTTACATGGAAACATATAATATGCAAAGCCCAACCCATTTGCCTAGGTTTCTATCCAATACACGCCCCCGTACCAACCAGCACACCATTGGGGGTTTCTACAATCAATCTACACTACTACTCTCCAAGATGGCAGTCAAGCTGCTCATCAACATATATGGGTCGAAACCCTTATAACATATAATGGCCAAAGCCCGTATAACGGTTTACGACATTAGCCGCTACAGTAGTTCATGGTAAAAGCCGTTACTCATATACATTTACATATAACTTCCTCCTTTCATCACCCAGCCCATGCAACATGCACAATAATGTAAAACATGTACAACAGTTTACTTGTAACATATAGTTAGATTATTTACTAACCAGAGGGTCCGTCGTTTAAATTCGAGATATCGACTTTTAATGTAACATGTAAATCTTATGAACACATATACATATATATTTGTACTATTATTCAGATCTAGACGGTGGGAAAGTATTACACACCTGATTTTCGTACTAAGGCTTTTGCTATATCTACGTTACTATCACTTGAAACAACTACTATTGGTCCTCGATCTGACTTCGATGTCGGCCCACACCCCGATGGCCAATCTCGCACTACCGAAACAGATCACTTCTTGTATTTGGGTGTTGGTTGTACAGATCCAACCTTTTCTGCCTGGCTGTTACTCGAGTCCATCCTTAATCACTAAATCATTTAAACGATGAGATCCAATTACTTAACAACTATAACTTTTAAATAGAATTCTTACCTAATTAATTGAATCCCAATTGTCATTGAGAACTCGTCACCTCCCTTCCTACATTCGGCCATCATCAAAAGTAATTAACCAACCTAAAGATCGAAAGCCATCTAACACTTTATGTCATTCGGCCGAAAACAAAAGAACAGAGAAGTAGCCATTCAGCTGAACCTACCCTTGACCACCTACCTTCAATTTTTTTTCCACAATTCGGCACTATGGATCTTGACAAGAAACGATTCAGCTCTAAGATTAGAGAGTGAAATCAACAAAGCCTTAGAAAATCGATTCGGATTAGAAACTTGATAAAAAGAATGAAGAAATTGAAAAGAAGCAAAATCTCAAAACTTACCAAATCAGAGAGGAGTATTCAGCTGTGATGCACCTTCGGGAAAATGAAACTACCCTTGTAGATTTGGCTATGAGGATATGAGGGTATGATCAAAGGAATTCGACTTTTAGAAGAGATTTAGGAGAAAAGAAAAGAACTAGAGAGTTTTCAGCTTTTGATAAAAATCCCAGAGGGATAGGCTGATATGGTTTCGGCTAGAAGAAAAAGAGAAAAGGAAGCAAGAAGGTGCTTGAAAATTTGGCTAACTAAGGAAGAAGAGAAGAGAGAAAGAATAGGGGAGAAATTTTGGCAGAGAAAGTATGAGAGTTTAGCAGTGATTTCGGCAGAAAAGAGAAGAATGAATAGCACAATTTCGGCACATACACCTTAGCCAAAAATCGAATGCCCCTTTCTTTTCAAATTCCTCAAAGTTTCGGCTAACATCAAACACCTAAAGATGGCTCCTATCTTTCTGAGTTTACTTATCTCAAAAGAGTCTTAACTAGCTCCATCAGCTCCTTCCAATATCAGCTTTTTATTCATTTAATTAAAAACAATAAAACTCCTAAAAGAGAATGCCTTGTGCCGTCCCCTCCTAAGGCTCCTAAGTGCCGAATTTTGACCCAAATCTTGGGCTTCAGGTGACCACGAATTGGGCCTCTTCCCCTTGCCTTTTGACGCCAACTCCCCTCCTTTCTTATGGCATCATTCCCTTCTGGGCCACAAGCCCAAAATGTTCATTAAACTACTTGAAACTTTATTTTAACCCAAGTAAGCTTAAACAAAATATCTAATTTAGGCCTCTGTTTTAAACACATGAAACAAGCACCATATTTAAATGCACAGGCCCACCTTTAGGATGTTACAAGGACAACGTTAATCAATTTGGTACCAACTTTGGGCGTTGCAAGGGTGCTAACCCTTCCTTGCACGTAACCGACTCCCGAGCCTGTTTTCTCAAATTTCGGAGACCAAAATATTTTTATAGGTGACCTGATCACACCTAAACAAAAAGGATCAGTGGTGACTCCCTATTTTTAAAAGTCGATCCCCATTTCTTAAAACTTGATAAAAATGGTTTCGACATATAGCTTACATATATTACGAGACAAATAACAAAAATTAGGCCTAATGGATTTAAATGTTACCGTTTGTGTCAAATTTTTTAAAATTCAAATTTACCTAATTAAAATATAAGGACTAAATTAAAAAAATATTTAATCACTTTAGAAACAATGAAATTATAAATAAATTTATAATAAATTTATATTTTGGATCTATGAAAAATTATAATTAAATTTCTAGCTTATTAAATTTTTTTTTTCGAATTTGCCATTGGTTGTGGCTATAACTACATATTAATGCATCGTACCAATGAACAAACATGCCCCCCTGAGTTGTTCATGGTTGGGTCATGCCAACTCGAAAATGAGAGGATTTATGCAAAAATATTGGTTCGAAAAATGGGCTTGGGCAAAAAGACAAGACCAGTTTAGAAAACAGGATAGGCCTCAGGTATGGTTTTTGGCCCAAACCCAACCAACCTAAATTTTCAAAAAAAAAAACTTGCTTGTCGAAACCATTTTTTTATCGGGTTTTGG
The DNA here is from genome assembly GCA_025506655.1 of Gossypium rotundifolium. Lineage (NCBI taxonomy): Eukaryota > Viridiplantae > Streptophyta > Magnoliopsida > Malvales > Malvaceae > Gossypium > Gossypium rotundifolium. The sequence goes on from CP106727.1 coordinate 12,423,988, forward strand.
AAAATAGGAATCGACTTTAAAAATAAGGAAATGGAGTCTGTAACACCCCTAAACCCGGCCCAGAAGTTAGGCCCGAATCTGGTGTGCCACAATGAAGAAAGCGTGTAAAGGATCTTGTGATTCATACTAAAATAGGTGTAATTGAAGAAAACAAGTTTAAATAGAAACCTTCAATAAAATACTATAAACCTCGAGAGGTTGATTGAAGATTTGATATTCAAATTCGTGATATTTTAAAACCGTGACTTTTAAAAAAAAGACGTTGATAATTTGAAAGAAAGTTTGAGTTAAATTATTTGTACAATTCTTTTATGAAATCCATTTGTTAATCAAATCAATTTTGGAAACCGTTATTTAAGATTTTAGAAAAAAATCCCCATTTAAAACAATTTAAGAAAAATAATAAATACGTTCAAACATAAAGCAAATTAAAGTTTACCCCAGAGGCCTTATTACAACTTTAAACCCAAAATAGTAAAAAAAAAAATAAAGTAATCGTAAATAGAAATCTAAAGTTCAATAAACACCATTTCTGAAGTATGGCCTCCACCGAGTCATCCATGGCCCCAAGTCCTCGTCACTGAGCATTACCTACAAGGGTTAAGAAAAGAAAGGGGGTGAGTTACAAGAACTCAGTGTATAATCTCCTTACCGTCGTCCACTAGGTCTGAACCCATTTAGCAATAACTTGGGCAGGAGCCCATTGAGCATAATCTTGGGCCGAAGCCCATTTACAAAACAAATTGGGCCTTAGGCCTATAAACATGATAATGCAAATAATGTAATGCAATCCCAAACCAACCTAATAATCCATCCGCTACACACCACCCGTACCATCCATCACACCTATGGGGATCAAGTCAACCCACCCCGCCAAACACACTAATCACAGGCATTATGCCATTTATAACAAATTTTGATTTGGCCAGAATCATATTAGCAAACATTTTTGTGGCAGTGCCACCGGAACTTCTCTTCATCATATTTTCCCATCCCATGCAAAATCATGTAAAGGCATCATACATAGCAAATCATGATATTTTCAAATATAAACAACAATAATTAATTTAGAGATTCATTTCACAAATTTGGCCCATTATAACACTTTACAAATTGGCCCATTAGGGCAATCTATCAAATCGGCCCATTAAGTCATTTTCGTAATTCGGCCCTTTAGGGGCAATGTCATAATTCAGCCCATAAGGGCATTTTCATAATTTGGCCCATAGGGGAAATTTCATAATTCGGTAATCTCGCAATCCAGGGGTATTTCGGTAATTTACCCTCCAAAGGTATTTTCGTAATTTCGCAACCCCAGACTAACTACTAATTTGGGGCATTAAAATTGAAATTGTCCATCTGCGTCATATTGACTAAATTGACAATAACTTGAGCTAGAAAACTCAAAAGTTAGATCCGTAAATTTTTGTTGAAACTAGACTCATATATCTTCTTACTACAATTTTTCCAGAATTTTTGGCTTAGCCGTTTAGTACAGTTCATTCATTAAATCTTCCCCTATTTCACTGACCAACGGGTCTGACCTCTCTAAACCAAAATTCAAATATCTCATTGTACAGTTTTCATATGTTGCTTCCACTTGTTTATATTGAAAATATACTCACTAAGAAATCTATACATATAAACTATAACTCATAATTCAATTTGTACAATTTTAAATGATTTTTCCAAGATAGAATAGGGAACCACGGAGTCACTCAGAACCAGTCTCACTAAAATTAAAATATCATAGATTATAAAATTCCTCTTCCTTCTTTGTTTCTTTAATATAAAACTAGACACAGTAAGCTTTGATTCGATATCTTATTCTCTTTCTAATTCTCTTTCTCCTATTTTTCATGATTTTTCAAAATCATGTCACTGCTGCTAACCAAAAACTATTTCATTGCAAAATATGGTTTCCACTAGAACATACTCACGCCCGAGTAATCACATATGCCGATTTTCGATTTTTCGATCTTTTGACCAAATCACAAAATATTTTGTGCAAATATTCAGAGAAGTTTCGGATTACACACCATTTCAAACATATATTCGGATGGGTACGAGATTACACACCTTATTCGGATATCCTAAAAAACCACTCTTCATTGCCCCTAGAACAATACCAACCAAAAGTTAGCCTCGGATTTCCAGAAGATTTCATACCCAATGTATTACTTACACTTGAATCACTTACCACTATATCTGAAGGATTAGCAAATAGAATATATCGAGTGATTTCGTCCCTAAAACATAATCGATTAGTCGAAACTTCAATCCGGTTTGCAACATAGCCAAATAGAGTTATAACGAAAAATCCAAAAATGAACCCTTTACCTTAATGATGATAGATCCGACTTCAATTAATTGATTTAAGACTAGAGAGGAATCGGCAAGAATGTGCTTTACGACCACACACTAGAACATGATTCGATCAAAGAAGATGTGTTCAACTCGCAAGATGGAGAAGAGAAGATGATTGAAATTCGACTATTGATGAGAAAAGAATTAAGAAGATTTCGGCCAAAACAAAAGAGAAAAATGGACAAATGGACTAGGAGATTTCGGCCAAAGCAAAAGGGAAAAAGAGTTTGGAAAAGAGACACAAATTGCTCAAAGAGAAAAATACCTTTCATGCACTAAAACTTAGCAAAATGATCCTAGCAAAATCGGCTACCCTCTCCCAAACCTTGTACCATGTAACACCCCAAACTCAGCCCATGCGTTTCGACCAGATCTAGTGTGTTATGGAACACATAACACTTTATCGGATTTTGAAAACACAAGTTAATTATTTAAAATTTGAATAAAGAAGTGACTTTTTGGAAATAAACCTCTTTGTATTATTATTACGTATAAATAAACCTTGTCATAAATTCATAAGTTGCATAACATTAAAAACTACTTAGTTGAATAAAACTAGGGGCCTTATTACATAAATATTCTCAAATAAAATAAAATAAAATTTAAAGAAATCCCAAAAATAATTTGTACAAAATAAAACTTGATGGCTCCTCGAGTCCGTCTCGGCTCCCATGTCCACGATCTACTGCTCATCTGAAAGAGTAGAGAAAGGAAAGCGTGAGTCACCAAGACTCAGTGTATAAATCTCAAAACACACAACGACCCGAGCCCACAAACACATTATGGGCCCTGGCCCATACATGAAGGTAACAATCATAATCACATGGTAAACGTTAAATAATGAATAACTCAACCCATCCTAGGTTTCCATCCTCTACACACCAACCCGTACCAACCATCACACCTTGGGGATTTCTACAATCAACCCTCCATCCGCTACACACCAAAACGACAGCCGCACTGCCTATTCCTATTAATTAGGAATCATTGAATGTGGCATAGCCACCGATCACTATGTGACCTAACATTTGTATATGTGGGATTTCCACCATCGATCACTAAGTGACCTATCATGCACTTCCCCTTCAATATCATATTCCCACTCCATGCATATGCATAAAGAAAACATCATGCAGTCATGTATATTTTCCGATACACATAGGGAGTTCTATGTTTTCATCCCTGGCATCCTTGTCTAACCCTTTTAGGGTTCCATTCAACTGTCTAAACAGCCTCATTTCGGCTTTTAAGCCCATAACATATATATAGTCATACATATAGGTTTATTAGTGTGTTAGAGATCTACACACCTGATTACCGATAAGACGATGCTTTCTATGTCGACGCTATCCTTAGTCGATACTACTGCTATCTGCCTAATGTGTTGTTCGGAAGCCGATCCAAAATCGAGTGGCCAATCTCGAATGGCAGATACTGCTCTTTTCTTAAACTTAGGGATTTTCTTCTTTGCCTGATCCATATTCAATTCCATCACAAGTCCTTATCAGAACTACTATCACAATATTTAATCGTTAATTCTCATTACAACCTTAAGATCTTGCATATAATGATCAAATCTATTAGAAATCTAGGGAAATCTTCTTACCTTAAAAATCTCAAAAGTGGAGACTAGCTATTTTCGGCTTTTAGATCTAGTTGACCAAGCTTCCTTCAAATCCCGAATTGCCGCCCATCATAAAACCATTAAACTATTAGCTTTCGACTTTTGCCTTTCAAAAATCGAGAATACATCATGAGAACTAATCAAAAATCGACACTTACCTTAGCATCGGAGATTCTACTAGCACTAGAAAGAGGATTCGGCAATGTCAATGGAAGATTTAAATGCCGAAATTATAGAACTAATTCTCAAATAAGATGAATAAAAGAGAAGACTATGGATGCTTCGGCTTTTTAGAGAAATTGGCCCAAGGAGGAAAAAGTGGAGAAGAGTTTCGGCTTTTGAAGAAATTGGAGAACAGAAATTGGAGAGGGAGAGGCTAAGGAATTTTGTCACAATGGGAGAGGAATTTAGGGTTTTTAGTGTCAGAATCAAGGAGTTATCCCCCCTATTTATAGATATTTCGACACCTCATGTATAAAATAGAAAACGCCCTTCCTAATTAATTAAAATTCAAGCTAAATGAGAGGGGAAATTCGGCACCCTCTTTGTCATGCAGTAGCCGAATTTTACACTCCTCTAAGTGGTGGATTTTCGGCCAACACTTCCCTTGAAGATAAGCTCCTAACTTTTCTCCTTTTTATCTATGATATTATCACTTATAAAATCCACATAATTTCTCCTATTTTTGAGCCTTATAGTCGTCCACCTCTACTAACCCTAATGCCGAAATTTAACTCACTTAAATTAAAAGATTTAGGCCTCATTAAACTTAATATTTGGGCCCCTAATTCCTTGTGTGTGTGGCGTCACCCTATCTTCATTTAAAGTGCCAAAATTGTCCTAAGATCATGGGCTCCTAGCGACCCAATACTTGTTCTTTTTTAATTATTAATGATGCCACCTTAAAATAATTTAATCTGGGCCTTTTCCTAATTCTAAGCCCAAATTTAAACCCCTTTCACCTAATTAACAAATTAAACATATCCCTACACTAAATGCATAGGCCCATAAATTTAGGATGTTACAGTTCTACCCCCTTAAAGAAATTTCGTCCTCGAAATTTCCAATTAACTAGTAATCAAACTACCTAAGTCTCACTACTATGCTTTCGCTGCGCACTCTTATTCTAAAGCCAAAATAAACACTTAGTATACTACGGTAGGGCATGCACCAATATTTACATCTAGAGCATCCTCGTCCCCTTTACTCATTCTACCGCTTCACGTTTATCTGATTAGAAATTTTATGAATTAGTAGTTTTCTTCCACTGATTAACCACGATCAGTCTCATGAATAATAGTTTTAAGAGTAGTTCTTTTGAATTCGCATTCACAATTCAGTCTCAAGTTCGTATCCTCTAAGAAACACATACATTCATCACCTAAGGGTGTTTTCGTTGTTTCACTACCCAGGGGTATTTTTGTAATTTTATCCTATAGGGGTATTTTTGTAATTTTTCAAAATAAGGTTCCTTGGTGATTTTGTAAAATAAGGGTATTTTAGTAATTTTGCAATCCGGGGGTATTTCGATAATTTTTGAGATCTGGGGGTATTTCAGTAATTTTGACATCCAGTGGTATTTTGGTAATTTTTCAAATCAGGGATATTTTGATGTTGTTGTCGTTGCATTTTATTATTATTATTATTTCGAAGGGGTATTTTGAAAAAAAAAATCTAGTTACTCTTGTAAACATACGGTTTTTGGGTAAATTTTCAAAACATAGGCATTTTACAAATTCACTGTTGGTTGGAAATTTTCACAAATCAAGTATATTTCTTTGGAAATTTACAGAACTTAGGGGTTTTTGTTTGCAAAATAGGGTGGCTGGTCCCTTTCGAGTTTTAATTATAATCTCGAATTAGGGGTTGTTTGCAATTTAATTATTTCCATGTGCGTGCTTGAAGAAATATGTATGTTATGATTGCTTGACATGTTCTAGGGTCTAGTCATAACTCCGGGCTAGGTCTGACTTAGGACTAGAAATTTCTTTTTAGTGTTTAAGAGGAGGGAGCTAGGTGAGTTAGGGGTTAAGAGAAATTGTGGGAGAAGTTGGACATAAGGAACCGATTGGCAGGATGGCTTGGGATGCTACCTTAGGGGCTTGGAGGCTAGCGTCAAGGGAGTGCAAGGGGGGAAGAGGTTCGAATCATGGTGGTTGCAAGGGGGTGTTTTATTTTTGGGACTTTTTGGCGTTAAAAGGGAAGGGGCTAAGTTAAGGATGTGTCAAAAGGTTTTGTGGGAGTTGGGAGACATGGAAGTCGGGTTGGTAAAGTGGCTTAGGGCCGCCTCTTAGGGCCTTGGTGAATGCCGCCCCAAGCAAGAAGAAGGACTCAAGTTCGAGTCACGTTGGAAGCACAAAGTAAGTCTTTTCTTTTTGCATGTTGGCGTGAAGGGAGAGAGCTAGTGGACTGCTCATGGACTCTTGATGGATGAGGATAAGCTTAGTGTTTGTTTTTAATTTTTAATTTCGACTAGAAGAGTTGAATGATGATTATTATTCTATTTATTTTGTTTATTTGAAGAGGTAATTAGGAGATAGGATAGAAGATAGATATTGTTTCAAATAATAAAAATTATCACAAAAAGGGAGAGATGGCCGAATGTAGGACTCCTAGGGACTTCCATATTCGGTTTTGAGTATAGTGAGGGGGTGCCGAAACTTGTTTTCTTTTCTTCTCAATTTGTGTTGGCCGAATTCTCCCTAGTTTTCTTTGCCTAAAAGTTCTTCAAATTCCTCTCTTCTTTTGTTCTACTTGGCCGAACCTATCACCCCTTTTCTACTCAAAACTCCATCTTCCATCTTGTGTCAGCCGAATAATCTTCATCAACACTTGGGAGCCATAGCCGAATCTCTTGGTAAGTAAACCCTCCCTTAACAAACGGTTTTAACTTATCTTCCTTAAGTGTGTCGAAAGCATGAGGCTAAGCCTTGCTAAGGTTGGCTGAATCTCTTCTTAAGACAATAAGTGATGTGCTCTCTTGTGTGTAGCTAACATTAAGGTGAGTTGAAGGAGCCTATCGGGATTTGATTCTTCAAGGTAAGGCATATATACTATTCGGCCAAGGGCCTTGATTGTGGATATAAGTGTGCAAGCCGATTCTAACAAATGTTTTGGTAGGGATCTCGACAAGTCAAGTGACAATTTTAGGATTTCGGTAAGATTGGTAAGTGGTTAGACATATTTGGCCAAAGGCCATTTTTGGTATCTATGTATAACGGAATGTGCACTATGGTTTTAGGGGCTAATCGGTAAAGGAAAACAGAGGCTTCCGGGATTTCACTTTGTTCTGGTAAGTGATAACAAGGATTCGACCTAGGGCCATATTTTGGTTATAGGTGTAATTAGTCCTTTGGGATTATTAGATTTAGCCGAATAAGGCTTTTTGGATACTAACCTATAGTGACCGAATGTAGGGCAATACGGGAATACATTTCGGGATTTTGTGATATCGTATAGATTCGAGTTTTCTCCTTAGATCTTCCGTTAAACAGGTGTGTAAAACTCTTACACACTTTATTAGTTGGCATTGCTTAATATGTTATAGTTAACTATTTTGTTAGTGATTTGCCTTGTGGGCATGTGCATAGATTCCGGGTAAGTCGCTTGTGACTCTAAATATGTTATATGAATGATATGATGAGTAAGATGCTATGCCATGACTTATATGCATGATTTATGATAATATGTTAAGCATGTTATGAGCATGTTGGTCACGGGATTGAAGAGAGGACGGGGATTATTCTCTATGGACTATCACCAATGGTTTTGACCACAAGATGGGTTGGCCCCATCAGTTTAATTGTGACTTCGGTCACCAGTGGTTTTGACCACACCATTGATATAAATTGTGACTAAGTCCCAGTGGTTTGGTACCACCAGTGGTTTTGACCACATATTGATAATTGTGACCTATGGTCATCAGTGGTTTTGACCACACGATGGGTTGGCCCCATCACTTGATTTGTGACTCCGGTCACCAGTGGTTTTGACCACCAGTGGTTTTGACCACACGGGGTAGTTAAAGGAGTATGGATGGATAGTTTGGGTTGCATGTTTGCATGTTTTGCTAATATTTTGTGTATGAGTTTGCACTTTCGGGTTGGGGATTTATACACTGAGTCTTGGTGACTCATCCCTTCCCATATCATTTTGCAGATGAGTAGATCGCGGAGACAGAGCCGGAGAGGACTCGAGGCGGCCATGCTGGTTCTTCAGATTTCAAATTTTACTTAGCACATATTAAGTTTATTATTTACTAAATTTTGATTTGGGTTGTAATAAGGCCACTAGTTATTATTTTGGATGTTCAAGTAGTTGTTTTACTTCACTCTTACTATATTGCTAATGAGTTTATAAATTGTTAAAATGAATCGGTTAAAAGTGATGCTTTCAAAATGGGAAACTTTTACGAGTTTTCAAGGAGGTTACCATCGGGTAGCAATGTTCACCAAGTTAACAATAACTCTGATGGTTTTAAAATTCAAATGATCAAATGTTTTCAAAGGTTTCAACTCAACCATGTTTGTAAAATCAATCCCACGAGTTTTTAATGAGACACCGTTTATAACCTTAACAACATTTTGATTTTCACCGATTAATCAAAGTATTTCAAAATGTTTTTACTCCGTGACATACTAGATCCAGTCAGGCTCATAGGCCGGGTTTGGGGTGTTACATTTTTGGTATCAGAGCCAGGTTCAAAACTCGACTGTGGGGGCCCAGGGCCCAAAATGTTTTGGTAGGCCTCTGTGAAATATTATGAAATGGTTTTTAGTTTGAACAGCATGGCATCGAGTCTTCGGCACCTATCCGCCCAGGTAAGTACTTCTAACTACTGTATGACTATTATCTGTAGAGGGGTAGAAATGGAACGTAGATAGTATGATAAGTATATGAACCCTAGGACTAGCTTACCCCCAACAATCACATAAGACTTTAAATGCTTAATTAAATAAACCTATGACTAAGTCGTCGGGTTAGAGTATGGTAACCCCTGTGCGCATGTCTAGGATTGGATCCGAAAGAGCCTGGTGCTTAAGCAGTCCTAGTGACTCACCTCCTCTTCGCAGGAATCCTACCTGGTGCGTAGCTTCGATTCACCCTAACCATGAGGACTTATTCATAGGCTGAACCAATAACTAAAACCCGAAAGGGAACTAGCAGTATTGTTGTAAAAAAAAAACCCTAGTTTTAAAACTCTTAAAATTACCCTTTTAACTTGCGAGAACTACTTTACAAAATTTTCTGAAAAATGTTCGATATATGAAAATTTCAAAAATACTACTAGTGGTAAATTTACAAAAACGCCCTTGGTTTATGAAATTCCAAAAATACCCATAGTTCCAACAAAATTTTCATTACTTATAGACTGTCCAAAAACCTTAATTTACGAAATATCAAAAATGTCATGATTTTGGAAAATTACAAAATTGCCCCTAACTTACGAAATTACTAAAATGACCCTAATTTTCAAAATTTTTGCAATACTATCAATTTGGAAAACAAATTCTCCAAAAAAAACCCTCAAGTTTTACAAATCTTGAAATACCCTGGATTTATAAATTTACCCGAAAAAATTATCGAAATGCCCTGGAATTTCAAAATTTTCGAAATACCCCCAAAATTTTAAAATTTCCAAAATACCCTTATTAGTAAAAATCATCAAGGAACTTTATTTTGACAAATTACGAAAATACCCCTGTAGGATAAATGACGAAAATACCCCTGGGATAGGAACGGACAGAAATGTTCGAAGAGTGAATGTGTGGGAGATGCTAAGGTATGGATGTGTTTTTCTGTGAATTAGGATAGAAAACTTAAACTTTCAATGATCGAAAGAATCCCTATTAAGCTTTCTTCATAAAATTTCTTCGCGGATAACCAGTGAAACAAGTACTAATCCATAAAAGTTCTTAATCAGATTAAAGCGCAATCGTTGAAAATGAGTTCTAGAGGACGTGGCCGTTGTGGACGCGGTAGAGGAAGAATAACTGTGTCAGAACCCGTTAGGTCGGGTCAAGGGTCTGATAATGAGATACCACCGCCACCACCACCCCCAACTTTTGGTGTTGAGTGGCAGGATCAGACGGGGGGTGAGGCAGTATCGCAGGCTGTGCTGCGAGTTCTTGAGATGGTAGCTGGAGCAGGTGGAGATTTGGGAGTTTGAAAATCTGTACCCGAGCGACTCCGAGCCAATGGAGCTGAGGTGTTCCGGGATGTATCAGGTGTGGCACCCAGTGCGGCGGAGTATTGGTTGGAATCAACTGAGAGGATCATGGATGACTTGGATTTTACAGCTGAGGAAAAGCTGAAGGGTATAATCTCTCTACTTCGGGATGAGTCATACCAGTGGTGGCTCACCGTAAGGGATGGAGCGATGGTGGAGGATCTCACATGGGAATTCTTTAAGGCGACCTACCAAAAAATACATAGGAACTAGCTACGTGGATGCTTGATGGAAGGCTTTCTTGAACTGGTTCGAGGTAATAAGACGGTGGCGGAGTATGAGACTGAATTTCTCCTGTTGAGCAGGTATGCTCGTGGTATTGTGGGTACTGAGCTTGAACGCTGTGTCAGATTTGAGGATGGGCTGAGAGATGAGCTGAGAATAATGATAGCTCTACAACAGGAACGGGAGTTCGCTGTCCTAGTGGAGAAGGCTAAGGTTGCTGAAGGGGTAAGACAGTCTGTTAGGCGAAATCAGGATAGGGTTGGAATAAGAGGAGCTCTGGATCTTTGAGGTTTTCGGGTAATCAGCAGAAGAAGATGAGGTATGGTGGGTCAGATCAAGCTACTAGGCCTGCCGCTGCTGCTGTTAATCCTCAATGGCCACCACGGTGTGCTTGGTGTGGGAAGTCTCACACGGGGGATTGTTGGAGTGGTAATCGGGGATGCTTCGAATGTGGATCTATGGAACATCGAGTTAGGGATTGTCTGAAAAAGGCAGCTAGGCTAAGGTTTGAGGGTCAAGATCATGCACTGAATAAGAGGGATAACCAACAGCCACCGAGAGGTCGTGGTGCAGGAAGAGGAGGTAATGGTGTTGGCAGAGGTCGTGGCGCACCGAGGGGAGGTACCGGTGGTTCTGAGGCTAGGCAACCTGGTTTGGTCTATGTTGTGAGGCATCAAGAGGAGGGTGACGCATCGGACGTCATAACCGGTATGTTTTTGATCTTTGGAGTACCTTATAGTACCTTAATTGATATTGGCTTAACCCACTCATACATTGCTAGTAGCATAGTGAAAACTCTGCACTTGGACTCTGAGCTTACTTCTAGGAAGATGACTGTGTTAAGCCCTCTAGGTCACTCTGTAGAACTAAGTAAACTCTATAGGAATATACCCCTAGAACTCCAAGGGGTCGTGTTCTTGGCTGACATGATGGAATTACCGTTTTGGGAGTTCGATCTGATCCTCGGGATGGATTGGCTAGTAAAGTATTAGGCTAGCCTAGATTGCGCAGCTAAGCGCATGGTATTAAAGACCATGGAAGGTGATGAGGTGGTGATGATAGGTAAAAGGAGAGACTACCTATCTAATCTGGTGTCTGCATTAGAGGCGGAAAAGATGGTTAGGAAGGGTTGTGAAGCATATGTAGTGCATGTTTGTGCTTTGGAAGCTAAGGGTGCAGCTGTGAGGGATGTCCGGACCGTAAGGGATTATGTTGATGTGTTTCTAGAGGAACTCCCGGGTTTACCTCCGGACCGTGATGTTGAATTTGGTATAGATTTGTTACCCGAAACTGCGCCAGTATCTATAGCTTCGTATCGGATGGCACCAAAAGAATTGGCAGAGTTGAAGGCTTAGATCCAGGAATTGTTGGATAGAGGGTTCATTCGACCAAGTGTATCGCCTAGGGGAGCTCCAGTGCTTTTTGTCAAGAAGAAGGATGGGACAATGAGAATGTGCATAGACTATCGACAATGAACAAAGTCGACAATAAAGAACGGTATCTTTGCCCGGATTGATGATTTGTTCGATCAACTCAAGGGTGCATCGGTGTTCTCTAAGATCGACCTTAGGTCAGGGTACCATCAGCTTAAGGTGAAGGAGGCTGATATCCATAAGACGACATTTCGTACTCGGTATAGGCACTACGAGTTTCTGGTAATGCCTTTTGGTTTGACGAATACACCAGTCGCGTTTATGGACATGATGAACCGGGTTTTCCAACCCTATCTGGATCGGTTCGTCGTGGTGTTCATAGATGACATTTTGATGTACTCGAAGTCAGAAGAGGAGCATGACGCACATCTTCATGTGGTTCTGCAAGTTCTAAGGGAGAAACAGTTGTACGCCAAATTCAGTAAATGTGAGTTTTGGCTTAAGGAGGTGACCTTCCTTGGGCATGTTGTTTCAGCTGAGGGAATCAGGGTGGATCCCCATAAGATTGAGGCAGTATTAGAGTGGAAACCACTAAAGTTGGTTACGGAAATTTAGAGTTTTCTAGGGTTGGCAGGATTATAGGAGATTCATGGAAAATTTCTCCTTAATCACAGCACCGTTGACTAAGTTGCTGAGAAAAGGAGTTCTATTTGTGTGGTCTGAGAAGCAGCAAGAGAGTTTCGACAAGCTGAAGAAGATTTTGATAGAAGCACTAGTCTTGATTCAGCCGGAGGCAGGAAAGGAATTCACTGTGTATTGTGATGCATCGCATACTGGTTTAGGGTGTGTGTTGATGCAAGAAGGGAAGGTGGTCGCTTATGCGTCACTGCAGTTGAGGCCTCACGAAGGTAACTATCCGACACATGATTTGGAATTGGCTGCTGTGCTTTTTTCCTTGAAGATTTGGAGGCACTATCTGTATGGGGAAAAGTCGGTAGTGTACACGGATCACAAGAGCCCGAAGTACCTCTTGACTCAAAAAGATTTAAATCTGAGGCAGCGGAGGTGGATTGAGTTCTTTGAAGGACTCGATTGCTCAATCGAATACCATCCGGGTAGGGCTAACGTGGTAGCTGATGCATTGAGCCATAAGGTGGTAGCGGATTTACGAGCAATGTTTGCTCACCTAAGTCTCTATGAGGATGGGAGCCTTCTGGCAGAGTTGCAAGTGAAGCCGTCTTGGATTGATGAGGTTAAAGAAAGACAGATGACCGACGACGTACTGAGTACTCGGAGGTTGCAAGTATAAAATGGTGAGGTCGAAAGGTTCAGTGTGGGTAGTGATGGAGTGTTGTATTTTCAGGGGAGAGTATGCATGCCTAAGGATGATGATTTGAGGTAGCGGATCCTTCAAGAAGCTCATAGCAGCTCGTACGCTATGCATCTGGGAGGCAGCAAGATGTATCGAGATTTATGGGAGCAGTTTTGGTGGCCGGATCTTAAGCGGGAAGTAACCGAGTTAGTGGGCAAGTGTCTGACATGCCAACAAGTTAAGGCTGAGCATCAATTGCCATCAGGGCTATTACAGCCGGTAAAAATCCCACAGTGGAAGTGGGAGGGGATTACGATGGATTTCGTAAGTGGGCTTCCCCTTAGGCCCAGTAAAAAAGACTCGATATGGGTGATAGTAGACCGGTTAACTAAGTCAGCCTATTTCATACCGGTAAGGGTGGACTACTCACTTCAAAGGTTAGCCAAGCTGTATATAGCAGAGATAGTGCGGTTACATGGAGTACCGGTATCCATTATCTCAGATCGGGATCCCCGGTTCACATCGAGATTCTAGAAGGCCTTACATCAAGAGTTAGGCACGAAGTTGAATTTCAGAACGGCTTTTCATCCGCAGTCTGATGGACAATCTGAGAAGGTAATCCAAGTGTTGGAAGATATGTTAAGGGGCTGTGTTTTGGACTTCCGTGGTAGTTGGGAGGAGTACCTACCTTTGGCAGAATTCGCTTATAACAATAGTTATCAAGCGAGTATTCAGATGGCACCGTATGAGGCGATGTATGGTCAAAAATGCCGTACTCCTACATGTTGGATAGAGCTGGGAGAACGTCGGATGTTGGGTCCAGAGTTAGTAGCGGAGACAGAGGATAAGGTTAGAGTAATTCGGGCTCGCCTTAAAGAGGCGTCGGACAGGCAAAAATCCTACGCCGATCTTAAGCGCAGGGATGTGGAGTATGCAGTGGGTGATGAGGTCTTCTTGAGGGTATCACCTTGGAAGAAGGTACTGAGGTTTGGCCGGAAGGGCAAGTTAAGCCCTAAATTCATCGAGCCGTACACAGTGTTGAAATGTGTGGGACCGGTAGCTTACCAGCTTGAGTTGCCGGTAGAATTGAGCCAGATTCATGACGTCTTCCATGTTTCGATGCTTAGACGCTATCGATCAGATCCATCACACGTCGTGCCGGTTGCGAAAATTGAAGTGAGCCCGGATTTGTCTTTCGAGGCGGAGCCAGTACAGATTTTGGATCGAGATGTCAAGGTTCTGCGGAGGAAGTCAATACCTTTGGTAAAAGGGCTATGGCGAAACCATGGAACGGATGAGGCCACATGGGAACCCGAGGATGTGATGCGACAGCAATACCCCAACTCTTCTGATCCAGGTAATTTCGAGGCCGAAATTATTTTTAAGGGGGGTAGAACTGTAACATCCTAAATTAGGGGTTGTTTGTAATTTAATTATTTCTATGTGCGTGCTTGAAGAAATATGTATGTTATGATTGCTTGACATGTTCTAGGGTCTAGTCATAACCCCGGGCTAGGTCTGACTTAGGACTGGAAATTTCTTTTTAGTGCTTAAGAGGAGGAGCTAGGTGAGCTAGGGGTTAAGAGAAATTGTGGGAGAAGTTGGACATAAGGAACCGATTGGCAGGATGGCTTGGGATGCTACCTTAGAGGCTTGGAGGCTTGCGTCAAGGAGTGCAAGGGGAAGAGGTTGAATCATGGTGGTTGCAAGGGGTGTTTTATTTTGGGACTTTTGGCGTTAAAGGGAATGAGCTAAGTTAAGGATGTGTTAAAAGATTTTGTGGGAGTTGGGAGACATGGAAGTCGGGTTGGTAAAGTGGCTTAGGGCGCCTCTTGGGGCCTTGGTGAATGCCGCCCAAGCAAGAAGAAGGACTCAAGTTCGAGTCACGTTGGAAGTACAAAGTAAGTCTTTTCTTTTTGCATCTTTGGCGTGAAGGGAGAGAGCTAGTGGATGCTCATGGACTCTTGATGGATGAGGATAAGCTTAGTGTTTGTTTTAATTTTTAATTTACCGGAAGAGTTGAATAATGATTTTATTCTATTTATTTTGTTTATTTGAAGAGGTAATTAGGAGATAGGATAGAAGATAGATATTGTTTCAAATAATAAAAATTATCACAAAAAGGGAGAGATGGCCGAATGTAGGACTCCTAGGGACTTCTATATTCGATTTTGAGTATAGTGAGGGGGTGCCGAAACTTGTTTTCTTTTCTTCTCAATTTGTGTTGGCCGAATTCTCCCTAGTTTTCTTTGCCTAAAAGTTCTTCAAATTCCTCTCTTCTTTGGTTCTACTTGGCCAAACCTATCACCCCTTTTCTACTCAAAACTCCATCTTCCATCTTGTGTCAGCCGAATAATCTTCATCAACACTTGGGAGCCATAGCTGAATCTCTTGGTAAGTAAACCCTCCCTTGACAAACAGTTTTGATTTATCTTTCTTAAGTGTGCCAAAAGCATGAGGCTAAGCCTTGGTAAGGTTGGCCGAATGTCTTCTTAAGACAATAAATGATGTGCTCTCTTGTGTGTAGCTAACGTTAAGGTGCGTTGAAGGAGCCTATCGGGATTTGATTCTTCAAGGTAAGGCATATATACTATTCGGCCAAGGGCCTTGATTATGGATATAAGTGTGCAAGCCGATTCTAACAAATGTTTTGGTAGGGATCTCGACAAGTCAAGTGATAATTTCGGGATTTTGGTAAGATTGGTAAGTGGTTAGACATATTCAGCCAATGGCCATTTTTGGTATCTATGTATAACGGAATGTGCACTATGGTTTTAGGGGCTAATCGGCAAAGGAAAACAGAGGCTTTCGGGATTGTAGTTTACTCTGGTAAGTGATAACAAGGATTCGGCCTAGGGCCATATCTTGGTTATGGGTGTGATTAGTCCTTCGGGATTATTAGATTTAGCCGAATAAGGCTTTTTGGATAATAACCTATAGTGGCCGAATGTAGGGCAATACGGGAATACGTTTCAGGATTTTGTGATATCGTATAGATTCGGGTTTTATCCTTAGATCTTTGGTTAAATAGGTGTGTACAACTCTTACACACTTTATTAGTTGGCATTGCTTAATATGTTATAGTTAACTATTTTGTTAGTGATTTGCCTTGTGGGCATGTGCATGGATTCCGGGTAAGTCGCTTGTGACTCTAAATATGTTATATGATTGATATGATGAGTAAGATGCTATGCCATGACTTATATGCATGATTTATGATAATATGTTAAGCATGTTGTGAGTATGTTGGTCACGGGATTGAAGAGAGGACGGGGATTATTCTCTATGGACTGTCACCAGAGGTTTTGACCACAAGATGGGTTGGCCCCATCAGTTTAATTGTGATTTTCGTCACCAGTGGTTTTGACCACACCGTTGATATAAATTGTGACTAAGTCCCAGTGGTTTGGTACCACCAGTGGTTTTGACCACATACTGATAATTGTGACCTATGGTCATCAGTGGTTTTGACCATACGATGGGTTGGCCCCATCACTTGATTTGTGACTCCGGTCACCAGTGGTTTTGACCACCAGTGGTTTTGACCACACGGGGTAGTTAAAGGAGTATGGATGGATAGTTTGGGTTGCATGTTTGCATGTTTTGCTAATATTTTGTGTATGAGTTTGCACTTCCGGGTTGGGGATTTATACACTGAGTCTTGGTGACTCACCCCTTCCCATATCATTTTGCAGATGAGTAGATTACAGAGACGGAGCCAAAGAGGAGTCAAGGCGGCCATGCTGGTTCTTCTAATTTGAAATTTTACTTAGCACAGATTAAGTTTATTATTTACTAAATTTTGATTTGGGTTGTAATAAGGCCGCTAGTTATTATTTTGGATGTTCAAGTAGTTGTTTTACTTCACTCCTACTATATTGCTAATGAGTTTATAAATTGTTAAAATGAATTGGTTAAAAGTGATGCTTTCAAAATGGGAAACTTTTACGAGTTTTCAAGGAGGTTACCATCGGGTAGCAAAGTTCACCAAGTTAACAATAACTCTGATGGTTTTAAAATTCAAATGATCAAATGTTTTCAAAGGTTTCAACTCAACCATGTTTGTAAAATCAATCCCACCAGAGTTTTTAACAGACACCGTTTTATAACCTTAACAACATTTTCAGATTTTCACCAATTAATCAAAGTATTTCAAAATGTTTTTACTCCGTGACATACCAGATCCGGTCAGGGCTCATGGGCCGGGTTTGGGGTGTTACATTAATTATAGGTTTGGCCCATCGACAAGTCCTCATAATTAGAGTGAACAGCCACTACGCACCAAGTAAGATTCCAGCGAAGAGGAGGTGTGTCACTAGGACTGCTTAAATACCAAGCTCTTCTGGATCTATTCCTAGACATGCAGATGCCCGTTGCCACACCCTAGTCTTGCGACCCGTTCATGTGTTTTGTTTAGTGAGGTTAAGTCTTATGAAATTTAAGGAGTTGTTTCAGCTAAGCCTAGAGTCCATAAAGTTCTAAATCTAATTAGTCTACGTCCCATAAAGTCCATCAAGCCCACATAGATATATAACACACAGAGAGTTTAGAATACTTACCTACGTGGATCGGGTGCCGGTAGACTCAAAAGCCATATCCTCAAACCAGACATTTTTTTCTAAATTTTTTTTCAAAACACTTCTAGGCCCATTTCACAGCCCGAATTTTGAACTGGGCTCTGATACCAAAATGTAACAACCCAAACCCGACCCATGCGTTTCGACTAGATTAGGCGTGTTATGGAACACATAACACTTTATCAGGTTTTGAAAACACAAGTTATTTATTTAAAATTTGAATAAAGAAGTGACTTTTTGGAAATAAACCTCTTTGTATTATTATTACATATAAATAAACCTTGTCATAAATTCATAAGTTGCATAACATTGAAAACTACTTAGTTGAATAAAACTAAGGGCCTTATTACATAAATATTCTCAAATAAAATAAAATAAAATTTAAAGAAATCCCAAAAATAATTTGTAGAAATAAAACTTGATGGCCCCTCAAGTCCGTCTCGGCTCCCATATCCACGATCTACTGCTCATCTAAAAGAGTAGAGAAAAGGAAAGCGTGAGTCACCAAGACTCAGTGTATAAATCTTAAAACTCACAACGACCCAAGTCCACAAACACATTATGGGCCCTGGCCCATACATGAAGGTAACAATCATAATCACATGGTAAACGTTAAATAATGAATAACCCAACCCATCCTAGGTTTCCATCCTCTACACACCAACCTATACCAACCATCACACCTTGGGGATTTCTACAATCAACCCTCCATCCGCTACACACCAAAACGACAGCCACACTGCCTATTCCTATTAATTAGGAATCATTGAATGTGGCATAGCCACCGATCACTATGTGACCTAACATTTATATTTGTGGGATTTCCACCACCGATCACCAAGTGACCTATCATCCACTTCCCCTTCAATATCATATTCCCACCCCATGTATACACATAAAGAAAACATCATGCAGTCATATATATTTTCCGATACACATAGGGAGTTCTATGTTTACATACCTGGCATCCTTGCCTAACCCTTTTAGGGTTCCATTCAACTGTCTAAATAGCCTCATTTTAGCTTTTAAGCCCATAACATATATATATAGTCATACATACAGGTTTATTAGTGTGTTAGAGATCTACACACCTGATTACCAATAGGACGATGCTTTCTATGTCGACGCTATCCTTAGTCGACACTGCTGCTATTTGCCTAAGGTGTTGTTCAGAAGTCGATCCACAACCAAGTGGCCAATCTCGAATGGCAGATGCTGCTCTTTTCTTAAACTTAGGGATTTTCTCCTTTGCCTGATCCATATTTAATTCCATCACAAGTCCTTATCAAAACTACTATCACAATATTTAATCGTTAATTCTCATTATAACCTTAAGATCTTGCATATAATGATCAAATCTAATAGAAATCTAGGGAAATCTTCTTACCTTAAAAATCTCAAAATGGAGACTAGCTATTTTCGGCTTTTAGATCTAATTGACCAAGCTTCCTTCAAATCTCGAATTGCCGCCCATTATAAAACCATTAAACTATTAGCTTTAGGCTTTTGCCTTTCAAAAACCGGGAATAAATCATGAGAACTAATCAAAAATAGACACTTACCTTAGCATAGGAGATTCGACTAGCACTAGAAAGAGGATTCGGCAATGCCAGTGGAAGATTTAAATGTTGGAAGTATATAACTAATTCTCAAATAAGATGAATAAAAGAGAAGACTATGGATGCTTCGGCTTTTTAGAGAAATCGGCACAAGGAGGAAAAAATGGAGAAGAGTTTCGGCTTTTGAAGAAATTGGAGAAAAGAAATTGGAGAGGGAGAGGCTAAGGAATTTCAGCACAATGGGAGAGGAAAGGATTTTCAGTGTCAGAATCAAGGAGCTACCCCCTATTTATAGATATTTTGACATCTCATGTATAAAACCGAAAACGCCCTTCCTAATTAATTAAAATTCAAGCTAATTGAGAGGGGAAATTCGGCACCCTTTTTGTCATGCAGTAGCCGAATTTTACACTCCTCTAGGTGGTGGATTTTCAACCAATACTTCCCTTGAAGATAAGCTCCTAACTTTTCTCCTTTTTATCTATGATATTATCACTTATAAAATCCACATAATTTCTCCTATTTTGAGCCTTGTAGCCGTCCACCTCTACTAACCCTAATGCTAAAATTTAACTCACTTAAATTAAAAGATTTAGGCCTCATTAAACTTAATATTTGGGCCCCTAATTCCTTGTGTGTGTGGCGTCACCCTATCTTCATTTAAAGTGCCGAAATTGGCCTAAAAACATGGGCTCCTTGCGACCCAATACTTGTTCTTTTTTTAATTGTTAATGATGCCACCTTAAAATAATTTAATCTGGGCCTTTGCCTAATTCTAAGCTCAAATTTAAACCCCTTTCACCTAAGTTAACAAATTAAACATATCCCAAATCTAAATGCATAGGCCCATAAATTTAGGATGTTACATATCATCTTTACCAAAAGATGAACATTGACCCATTAAAAACTTTCCAAAACATCTTCCCCCTTAATGGCCAACATGTTCCCTTATCTTTCCTTTTTCTTTTGATTTCTTTCCCTACCCTCATCCTTTCCTAATATCCTTAGCCACCTTGCCAAAATTAAAAAGTCCACCTTGCCATATATACCATCTTGGCCAACACTTAGGGAAAGAATACAAAAAAAAATTAGTCAAAAATTTGCACTTGATGGGATTTGAAACTCTTCTCTGCATGTCCTCCACTTGATGTCATAACCTCCTTGCCATATGCTCATTTATGCTAGCACATTACTCACCTATTTCTATAAGCCTTGATGCCACTTACTATCTCTCCTTAATAGGCTTAAACACAAAATTTTACTAAGGCCCAACTTAAACCCGGAACTTCCTAGAAACCCTATAACTTTCCAAAATCACCTTACTAATAAGTCCAACTTGAAATACTGTCGTTCTCTTATTCTCAAAAATTTTAAACACTCCCACGCCCAAGGCCCATTGGGCCCAATTCTACTAGGCCCAAATTTGAGTCGTTACAGAGTCGCCACCTATCTTTTATTTAAGATGTGATCGGATCACCTGGGGATGAATTATTTTAATAAAACATTTTTATTAAAACAATAATTTTGGTCTACGAAATCTAAGAAAACAAGTTCGGAAGTCGGTTACACACGAGGAAGGATTAGCACCCTCGTAGTGCCCAAAATTGGTACCAAATTGATTAATTAATGTCCTGAGGTTGAGAATTTGAAAATATTCTAGATTACGATCCATTTGCTTAAGATACATTTGGACAGAATCATATTGGATGCCAAATTTTTTTTTATTTCGAGGAAATAAAATGTCGTACTCAGTAAGTTAGGGCACAACATCTTATATTCTCGAAATTAGATTCATCTTTCAACATTCAATATTCATACATTTAAAAATAAAAAGGATATTCAATTATTTGGGTCAAATGAAAAATCGCAACCCAGTAAGTTAGGGCACTATTTCTCAAAATTCCCAAATACGGAATATTGCCTTTGTTCTTTTGAGATTATTATCTCGAGATGATAAAGTATCATGCCCAGTAAGTTAGGTAGCAACATCTCAACTTCCCGAGAATAAGTTTTTTATTTAAAATATCGTGCATTTTGATTTAAGAGAAAAAGGGGTACTCGGTTGCTAGGTTTTAACGAGGAAAATCGAAACCCGGTAAGTTAGGGCACGATCGTCTCAAAACCCCTAAACACAAGCATTGCCTTATTTCAGAAAAACTTTAAATAATAAGAAAAATTATCTGTAAGACTAAAGTGACATTAAACACAACATTTTTTCATTATATGCAATGGAATACTAATATACAAAGCCAACATCAAATATTACAATGATGAATCACAAATAATTAATGGCTAGGAATTAACAAATTATAATCCATGCAATAGCAATAATCATATAATGAAACTTTGACATTAACAATTGAAGAAATTAGAACAAAATATTATACAAAAAAAAAGATATGATGTATATTAATCTAAATAAATAATATTCATGAGATGAAAAGTTTATTATAAAAATGTATATAGATAGATAGATAGATAGATAGATAGATAGATAGATAGATAGATAGATAGCAACATATAAAAGTATTTGTAATGAAATAAAATATGATCTTTCAAATTAATAAATTATATACAATAAATTTAAAATAGAAAAACATATATATGTAAGCAATTTTAAATGAAACTAAATGTACATATAGATAGGTTTAAGAGGAAATATATATATATATATATTGTAACACCCCAAACCCGGCTCACTAGTCCTGACCGGATCTAGTATGTCACGGAGTAAAATAATTTGAGTCACTTTGAAAACTTGGTGAAAACTTGGTAGAATTTGGCTGAAGTAGGAAAATGGGGTTTGAAAACTTAGTTGGGCTTTTATAGACATAGTTGGGTTGATAGACCCTTTTGAAAACATTGATCATGTATCATTTTAAAATCATCAAAGTGATAGTTGACTTAGTGAATTTTGTTACCCGATGGTAACTTCTTGGAAAACCCGTTAAATTTTGTTAAGTTTGAAAAGGTTACTTTTAACCGGTTCAATTAATATTTATAAAATTCCATTTGTAACATAACATAGGTAAAATAAAATAGTGAAACAAACATCCAAAATAATAATAGCAGCCTTATTACATTCCCAAAATAAAAGACTTAGAAAATAATTAATTTTAACAATAGCAAAGTAAATCGAATCCAACAATAAGCATGGCCGCCTCGAGTCCTCTCCGGCTCCATCTCCGTGATCTATTCATCTGCAAAATGTTAAGGGAAAGGGGGTGAGTCACCAAGACTCAGTGTGTAATCCCCCACCCGGTAAAGCAACTCATACACAAGTCATTAATAAACATGCACATGCAACCCAACCTAACCATCCATACTCCTTAACTACCCCGTGTGGTCAAAACCACTGGTGGTCAAAACCACTGATGACTTAGAGTCACAAATCAAATGATGGGGCCAACCCATCGTGTGGTCAAAACCACTTATGACCATAGGACACAAATAATCAAGTGTGGTCAAAACCACTGGTGGTACCAAACCACTGGGACTTAGTCGCAAATATTCAATCGTTGTGGTCAAAACCACTGATGACCATAGGTCACAAATAATCTGACGGGGCCAACCCATCTTGTGGTCAAAACCACTGACGATAGTCCATAATTCATCCCCCTCCTCTCATCAATCCCACCATCACATGCTTTTATATCAATTTTCATATATCATGTCATAGCATTTAATATCATGTGATGGCATGCAAATCATTTAACAAAAGTCACAAGTTAGGGGACTTACCCGAAATCCATGATTATGCCACAAGCTAACCACAACCAAAAGATTTAAGGCAAACAATAACGTTATGTAAATTAATAAAGTGTGTAGAGAGATCTTACACACCTGTTACTATCGTAATTCCTAGATCTCGAAACTCCGATCTACAACGCTAGATCTTTATCCTACATTCGGCCAATCATCTTTGTTAGTATCAAAAGCCTATTCAGCCAAACCAAGATTGTACCAAAGGGTTTCACATGAACCCGAAACCTTACCTACACGTCCTTTGAACACTAACCACCTTACGATATATAAATCCGTTTCACTTCCCTACAATTGCTTTAATCGCATTAGTAAGAATTATAGGCCATAACTTTAATTCCAAAAGAGATGATTACCCCTTACCACACTTAATGAAAATTGGTAGCACCTTGTTGGAGATGTAAGATTCGGCCTAAGCACAAGATGGAGGGCTGGAATTTTGAGAAGAAGAGAAGGGGTATTCGGCTAAGAAGAAACAACAATGCTGGAAATTTCTGAGCAAATTTTGGCTAAGAGTTTAAGGGAGAATTCGGCAGCACAATAAAGGGAGAAAGAAGAAAAGAATTTGCTGGAAATTTTCTCTTAGAGAGGGGGTATATTCGGCTAAAAGGAGCAAGAAAAAGCTGGAAGTTTTGAATAGTTTTGGCTAGGAAACAATTGAGAATTCGGCAGCAGCAAAATTTGGGGAGAAGAAAAGAGTTTTTTGTTGAACTTTTGGCACTTTCTTTGCTATACAAACTGATTATAGACAGCCCCCAAAGAGTCCAAATTTCAGCAAACACCCTCTATTTTGTGATAATTTTCAGCCTTGAATTATCACAATTAAATCTAGCTTTTATCATCCTTTTAATCTCCTAATCCCCTCAACAATTTAATAGAAAATAAAACACTAAAAACTCCCCCTCTTCCAGCCGAATAAGTGCAAAAAATTAAGCCTTATCTCTATCATTTAAGGAGTCCAAATAGCAGCCAACACCTACTCTCCTTCACGCCAGCAGCAAAGAGGAAAAAAAATAAAAATCCATGCTGCTTCTTGGGCTCGAACCAGCGACCTCAAGCAGCAGCCCCCCCTTAAAGCGCCCTCAGCCATCTCTTCTAATTGACTTTCATGTCAAATTACCCCTCCATTTAATTATAAGCCTTCTTCTTGGCCCTCTTGCCTTTAACGCAAAAAGCCCAAAAATAACACTCCTTGCGTTTTGAACCCGAGACCTTCGTGCCAACACCCTTAAGTGGTGCCCCAAGCCACTCCACCCACCTGGACTTTCATGTCCGATCCTTACCCGAAATTTATTTAAAACCTTCCTAGCCCTAACGCCCAAAAAGCCCAAAAGGAAAAAAAAATATTTCCCCCTTGTTATTGCCGTGACTCGAACCTCCTCCCTAGTAACCCCCTTAGGCGCACCAAGCCACTTGTGCCAAGCCTATTCTTTGTGTCATAATTCGCCCAAATTTCCCCTTAACCCCTTTCTCACCTAGCTCCCTTCTTTTAAGTACTTTAAAAAGAGATTTTTAAATCCAAATCTGACCTAATTTGGGGTTATTTCTAGACTCTAAATCATGCCAAATAAAGTCATATTATTTATTTCTTTAAGCACACATGGGAAAATATTTAAATTATAAATAACCCCTAATTGAGGTGTTACATATATATAATAATGTGAGAACCAATAATTTGTATACATAAAATAAGATAGTAAAAATAATGTACATAAAGGTTTAAAAATAACGGTAAAAGTTTATAATAATAAACACATATATATAGGTATATAAATGAGTTTAAAACAAGTATACAGTCATGTCAAATAAGTAACATATATATAATAATAATTCAAATAGAATATATTAAAAATAAATTAAAAATGAATAACGTAAGTAATTTATGATAATAATGTAATACAAAGATAATAAATAATTTGAAATAAAAATAAATTTATCAAAAACCGAGATCGAAAAGGCAAGGGATTCAATTGAAATGAAAACAACATTAAAAGGATAATTTGTAAATAGATAAAACTATTAAAACAGGATTAAGGACTAAAATAAGGTACGCACAAATGAACAGAGATTAAAAGAGAAAATGTCCCAATTCCCAAAACGCAGCATATTGATTGGATTAAATCGAAAATGCATTTGAATTACAGATGCCAATTAAAAAACAAATAAAAGCATTTAAGGTATAATCAAATAACAGCGCATAAAAGGGGGACTAATCACGCAAATAACCTTCTCGTAATAAAACACGCAGACCCTATGGATGTCGGGTCGTGTCGCGGGTCGGATGGCCTTGAAACGACGCCGTTTTGGCACCTGAAATCTACTCCCAAAATGACTCGTATGGGCTATGCTATAAAATGTCAAATTTAGATAAAAAATCAGTTTTCCAGCCCCTTTTAAAAAAAAAATTTTGGAAATCTCTCAAACCCTCTCCACTCTCTCAAACAACGAAAGGGCAGCCCTTTCTCCCTCCCCTTTTCGCCCAATGATTGGGCTTCCCTGACATTCAGTCGCACCACCATTGTATTTGGTGGCTGAGGTCGTGCAGAGAGGAGCCTTTGATGCTCCGTTCGAAGCCCCTATTTCGAACCCGATGGTGACAACGGAATGAGCACTCCGGCGACGCGTCTCGGTTCAGGTAAGGTCCTTTCCCTTCTTTATTTGCTTTATTTTTGCATGCCCAAAATGAATAAATCGAAAGCCAACCCAACAGGATTTGAGAAATTAAAGGAGATTAAAATAAAAAAACCTTCAAATTTTTGTTTCTTTGTATATACGATGTATATTTGAAAATGAAAATAGAATGAAAATCGACTCAAAAATATACCTTTTTTTCTTTCTGTATTCAAAAAAAATCCCCCTTTACAATGGTTTGTTTCGGCCCTTTAAAGCCGAAAATCGGGAATAAAACTAAAACAAAAAAATCAAAAATTACAACTGTTTTTTGTTCTTTTTTGTTCTGTATTTGTTGTTGTTGTCATCTAATTTGCAGTCTGAAGGCGGCGTGGCTATCTGGGAGGCGGCGTCTGGAGGCTATGTGGGGGCGTGGTCTTGAACGACGCAAGGCTCGTGCGAGGGACGTGGTAGCCCAACCGTCAGCAGGGCTGTGGCACATCAAGCTTCCAGAAGGTCTCTAGAGTTTTCTGAAACCCTGAAATATTTTGGCCATTCGGGTATTGGGCCGTAGTGGGATAAAAATATTGTAAATAGGTTTTGGGCCTGTAATAAAAGGACTAAGGGTGAGCATTCGATCGAATCGAATCGAATTGAATCAAAAATTTTTGAGTTAATCGAGTTTTCGAATTGTATTTTATCATCCTAACTCAATTTGAAAATTTCTCGAATCGAGTAGAGTGAGATGAAATTCGAATCAAATCGAATCGAATATATTTGTTTGATTTAAATTTTTAAAAATGACTTTAGTGTTGTTTATTTTATGTAATTTTTCAAAAAATAATTTTCTTTAAAGTTTTAAACATGATCATACAACAAAATATTGAAGTAAATAAGTGAATAAATAAAAGCAACACAACATCAACCTAAATAAACAATATGAGTCCAAATAAACAACAAAAACAATACAACAAGATTATAATAAAAAAATAAGTAAAAGTTCAAGTAAACAACATGAGTCGATGTAAACAACAACAACATTATAATAAAAAAAAACATAAGTAAAAGTCCAAAATGTAATAGAAAACTACACCAGTCCAAACAAACAAAAAAAAGAACACAACAAAAGTCTAATTAACCAACAACAATAACAAACCAAACCAAACTAATAACAATAACACATCAGTTCAAAAACCATTATAGAATAGTTTAAGTTTCTTCTTGTGCTTCAAACACCGTTGGCGTTGATAATCTTGAAACATCTAGTAAAAGTATTGAATGAGTTAGTTAAGTGATAAAAAATGTTCACAAAAATAAATTAAATAAACATTTAACTTCATAAACTAATGCTAAGTATATTACCTTCTTGATATTCAGGTATTTTTGACAAGTCTAGCAAATTTAAAAACAAAAGTGTAGTTAAATTATGCTTACTAATATAAATAACACAAAAGCTTATTTCATAAATTAAAATTTATATATTACCATCTTTCATGGTTTGAAGTTCATCAACATAATCTTCAAGATTGATGGCATCATTAGATTTTCAAAGCCAATCTTGTGTGCAAACCAAAGCCTCGACCATGAGAGGAGTTAGAGAATTTCTAAAACTATCGAGAACACATCCACCCGTGCTAAATGCACTTTTCGAGGAAACCGTTGAAATAAGAATTTTGTGAACTTTGAGTTGAACCATCTCGCTTTGGATCACTCATCTACAAGTAAACATTTGTTGCAATCACTAATGATAACCAATAATTGATTTAAAATCAAACTTAATAACATTTATGCTTTAATTTATTTTTTGAACCAAAGTTATCATTCAACTAAGTCACCAGAAATGGAAAGCAAGTTAACTCTAACTAATAGAGGTAGCTTTAAATGAGTGGGCAAACCCTCAAAAAGTAATAAAGTTTAAAAAGTTTAAAAGCTTTAACGTCACAAGTTTAGTTAAAACTATTGCACAGTTATATGACAAGATGAAGCACATAAGATTGTGACAGACAGCATCAATAGATTACAGTTCTCTACTGTGCATGCTCCTTACTAATATTAATTTAAAAATAAACTAGTTAATATTAAAAACATTTTTCTTGCCAACCTAGTTAACAGCACTACCTTTATAAGAATTCCAATATAAGAAAAAAGAAATCGAGAATATTGCCTAAAACAAACTGAAATACACATCATTTCTCAAGTAAAAGGCCGACCTTGTTAACACTAGGAACAAGTTCTGCAATGCCGGATTATTTGGCAATCCTCTCCCACAAGAATCGTACCATTTAAAAATAAACAAATAAGCTTCTCCAATAAAAATAAACAAAAAGCAAGTCAACTCCAACCATTCAACTAATTCACTAGAAATAATTTTCCTCCACTTTTAATATTAAGATTTTTTTTTTAAATCATGTCTGTTAATACAAGGAGCAAGATTTTGATGGTGGATCGTCACTGTATATTCAAAGGGGGAGAGTCTTAGAATGTGGGTATTCGGAAAAGATAGGAGTTTTAAATTTTAGTCATGGCTAAGTAGCATACATATCAACGAAAATATTTGAAAAAGTTAAATATGTATATATGCATATAAAATAATGAACTTCCTTTTCTCTCTTTGATTTTCAAATTTTCAAATACAAAAGCTTTTGAAATTGAGATGCCATGGCTGTCTCTCCAAAACAGAGGATAAGCTCTCTCGAGGTCTCTCCTCCTCTTATATACACATTCATCATATCTACATACTTATACATATCACATAATACATAAGCATCATCATCCATATGTTCCATGTATCTTTGAGAATTATACTCAAAGCTCGTAATCTGTTTCTTTTTTATTTTCTTGGGTTCTATCAAAAACAGAGGATAAGCTTTCTCAAGCTCTCTTTTTTCTTATATACATACATACATATATATATACATCACATAATACATAATCATCATCATCATCCATATGTTCTATGCATGTATGTTTTAGAAGCATACCCAAAGCTTGTAATCTGTTTCTTTTTTTCTTTGTTTTTTTTTTCTTGGGTTCTATCCAAAAAAATAGTCAATAAGCTCTCTCAAGATTTCTTTTTTTCTTACATGCATCCATCATACATAACATACATAAGCATCATCTACATGTTCTAACTTCCATGTATGTATAATCAAACATTTACATTTTTTTAGAAGTACCCAAAGCTTGTGCTCTGTATTTTTTTCATTCTTGGGCTTTATTCAAAATAGAAAATAAGTTCTGCTTCTTCCTCTTTTATACATACATACATAAGCATCATCATTCGTCCACTTATGTATGTATTTA
Source organism: Gossypium rotundifolium (assembly GCA_025506655.1). Lineage (NCBI taxonomy): Eukaryota > Viridiplantae > Streptophyta > Magnoliopsida > Malvales > Malvaceae > Gossypium > Gossypium rotundifolium. Next base: position 12,452,929 of record CP106727.1, read on the forward strand.
AGAAGTACCCAAGCATGTAATTTGTTTTTTTGGGGGGGGTTATGAATATATATACATACACTGAAAGTAAGTAGGAAGAAGAGAAACTCAAGAAAAATGGAATTGAAGAGTAGAAAAAGAGATTAGACAATTTACCAGAGAAAGGCGCAGCTGAGAGCCTGAGGGCTGAGAGTCGGAACAGAGAAGAAGAAAATTAATTTAGGGTTTGCATTTGTTACCTAGAGACGATGGAATTTGGGGGAAAACAAGTTTCGTTTGGAAAATTGGAATCTTGCGTTTGACTGGTTTTCATTTTGCCCTGGTTATCGTGCCTTTAGGAAATTTGATTTAGGGGAGGAATTGGGTTGGGTTTGGGAAAATAAATCTTTGGGCTTGGGCTTAAGGAAATTGGGTTAAAGTAAATTAAGTAAAATCTTAAAATTTAAAAAATAAAAAAATATTTATTCAGTTTATTCGAATTATTCGAGTTATTCGAATTCGAAAATTCAACTCGATTCGAACTCAAAATTTAAAACTCAAAATTTGAGTTGATTCGATTAACTCGACTAACTCGATTAACTCAGATTCGAATAATTCGAAATTCAAATTTTTTCAATTTTTTGAACTGAATCGAGTTTTGCTCACCCCTAAAAAGGACTATTTATTAGACTTTTGATAATTGGTTTTTTAATATTTGTGTTTTTTGGTTTCTGTTTTGGTTAATGTTTTTGTAACATCCTAAAAAAAGGGGGCCTATGCATTTCTGGCTTAAATGTACGAAATGACATGTTTTATGAGTTTTGAATAAATTTTGAATATTTTTCAAAGCCTGAAAATGTATGAAAATGTTACATTAAAAATAGGAAAGTGACCATTTTAGAAACCTAAGAAAATTAGGAAAGTGAACATTTTGGAAACCTAAGCTAAAAAAGGAAAGTAAACATTTTGGAAACTAAGCTAAAAGAGGAAAGTGAACATTTTGGAAACTAAGCTGAATTAGGGAAGTGAACATTTTGGAAACTAAGCTAAAAGAGGAAAGTAAACATTTTAGGAAACCTAAGAAATGTCAAGTTTACAGAGCCGAACGAAAATTTTTGGAAACCTAGAAATGACTTAGAAATGTCGAGTTTTAAAGTTTAAAAGAGGTAATTAAGGCAAGGAGGCCTTAAAAGAAAAAGTACGTGAAATTTGACACACAAGCGGGCTTGGAAAAGTGGCTGAAGATGCCACTTAGGGCCTTTGAAATGGCGCCACACACAAGGGTGTTGGGCACGAGTTCAAGTCACATGGGAAGCAAATAAAATAAGTTTTAATTTTGCTTTTAGAAGCCCAAGAGGTGGATTGCACAAGACTTGCAAAGAGGAGTTCCACTCTCTTTAAATTGACTAATTAGAAGATAATAAGGATTATACTTTATTTGTTTTAAAATTAAAGAGATAAAGTTATCACATAAGGAAAAGTAGTGGCCAAGCAAAGGATTCTTGGCCTAATTTAACTATAAAAGGATGAGACTAGGGCTATTCATTATTCATTCTCCTCTCTTTTCTTTTGCCAAATATTCTTTCTCCTTTCCCTGTGTCAAATTCTTCTTGAGCATCCATTCTTTTCCTCTTCTCTTTTAGCATCCTAGCCGATTCCTTCTAAGCCTATATTCCTCTCTTCTTTCATCTTTGAAACCGAATACATAAGGGGATCATAGCCGATTGTTCATCAAGTCTCTAAGCCGAATCTCTGAAGTGGTGTCAGGAGGGATCTGTCGATTTCAATATAAAGGGTAAGGATCTATAGTTATAATTGTATTCCTTTCTTTTAAGCTGAAAGTTAGTCTAATCCCTCCTATATCTTATTGATCGAAATATGGAAGGTGAATTTCGGGATTTCAAATCTAAGGTATTTCGGTATCTCCATTAATCAAGAAGAGAGTTTCGGGATTTAAAAGATTTAAGGTAAGATATATGTATATTCGGCAAAAGGCCATGTTTATGTTTTAATGTTAGATTAAATCTAACATATGGTTTTAGGAATTTCGACATCCTTAAAGAAAACAAGAGATCAATTTCGGGATTTGAATAATAGGGAAATCGGCAACAAGGTAAGAGCCTTTGGTATTAAGTTAATATGGCCGAATAGGCCTATGACACTAACAGTGATGATTGTCCGATTATAGGGTCAAGAATCTAGCGACGTAGATCGGATCTTCGGGATCTAGGAATTTTGGTAGTAACAGGTGTGTAAACTCTTTACACACTTTATTAGTAAACTTTGCTTTATTGTTGCCTTGTTAATAATTATTGTAGTGATCTATGATATATGCTTGTGGGCTTAAGCATGGATTCCGGGTAAGTCCCCTATTACATGATCTTTTGATATGTGATTTTGTATGCCATCACATGCTATTAAATGCCATGCCTAAAAACATGATATATGATAATTGTTATGTGAGCATGATGATGGTGGGATTGATGAGAGGAAGGGGATGATTTTATGGATATGCGATGGTTTTGACCACAAGATGGGTTGGCCCCATCGATTATTTGTGACCTATGGTCTTGATGGTTTTGACCACAAGATGGGTTGGCCCCATCAGATTATTTGTGACCTATGGTCATCAGTGGTTTTGACCACACCGATTGATAAATTGCGACTAAGTCCCAGTGGTTTGGTACCACCAATGGTTTTGACCACACTTGATAAATTGTGACCTATGGTCATCAGTGGTTTTGACCACACGATGGGTTGGCCCCATCATTTAATTTGTGACTCTAGTCACCAGTGGTTTTGACCACCAGTGGTTTTGACCACACGGGGTAGTTAAGGAGTATGGATGGTTAGGTTGGGTTGCATGTGCATGTTTATTAATAAAATGTGTATGAGTTGTATTTTCCGTGTGGGGGATTTATACACTGAGTCTTGGTGACTCACCCCCTTCCATTACCATTTTGCAGATGAGTAGATCGCGGAGATGGAGCCGGAGAGGACTCGAGGCGGCCATGCTTATCAGTGGATTTGAAATTACTTTGTTTTAGTTAAACTTATTTTTTTCTAAGTCTTTTATTTCGGGATTGTAATAAGGCCGCTATTATTTATTATTTGGATGTTATTTTATTTTACTCATGTTATGCTACAAACGAATTTACAAAAGATATGTAAACCGGTTAAAAGTAACTTTTTGAACTTAATAAACTTTTACGAGTTTTCAAAGATGTTACCATCGGGTAAAAAAAATTAAACTAAGTCAACTATAACTTTGACGGATTTTAAAATGCTACATGATCAACCGTTTTCAAAAAGGGTTTATCAACCCAACTATACTTATAAAAAGCCCAACTAAGTTTTCAAACCCCGTTTTCACACATTAGCTAAATTTTATCAAGTTTTCACCAAACCTTCAAAATGATTCAAATTATTTTACTCGTGACATACCGAGATCGATCGGGAATCATAGGTCGGGTTTGGGGTGTTACATTTTGGTATCGAGCAGGTTCAAAACTTCGGTACGTGGGGGCCCAAGGACCAAAATGTTTTGGTTATGATAGTAGGCCTTATTAGAATGTTTTGAAACTGTTTTGGCTTGAACAGCATGGCACCGAGTCTCCGGCACTAATCCGCCCAGGTAAGTACTTCTATCCATTTTTGTGAATATTTGATGAGGGGTAGAATGGTAAATTGGGAATGTAGACTACTAGAGTAGAAACTGTTGAACCCTAGGGCTAGCATACCTCAACTATGCATAAGATTTAATAATTACCTAAACAACCCTGTGAGTTGTCACTAAGCAAAGGATGTGGCAATCGTTATCGCATGTCTAGGATTGGATTCGGTGGGGGCACGGTATTTAAGCGATCCTCGTGACTCACCTCCTACTCACTTGAATCCTACAGTGCGTAGTAATCAGTTCATCCTAGGCGAGACGACACACTCACGAGCTAAAATCGATAACTAAAACCCGAAAGGGACTAGCCATTTTGTTTTTGAATTAATTAGAACCTTGTTTTAAAAAAAAAAAAGAAAAAAAATGAATGAATGACCAAAATACCCCTGGCTTGTAAACTATCAAAATACCCTCCCTATGAAAAATTTTCAAATAGAAATTTTCAAAAGATCCTCCTTTTGTGAAATCACTTAGAACCCAATTTTTGGAAATCATTTTGTGAAGATACCCTGATTATGTGAAATTACTAAAATACCCTTAGGGGTAAAATTACGAAAATGCCCTTGATTTATGATATTCTCAAAATACCCATAGTTACAATAAAAAATTTCCATTATATTAAAGTGCCCAAAAACCTTATTTTGCAAAATATCGAAAACGTCATGATTTTGTAAAATTACAAAATTGCCCCTCACCAATAAAATTACCAAAATGACCTTGGTTTTCAAAATTTTTGCAACACCATCAACTTGGAAAATAAATTCTTAAAAAGAACCCACAAAGTTTTACAACTTTTGAAATATCTTTGATTTATCAAATTTTACAAATTCACCCTGATTTGTAAAAAATTACCAAAATGCCCCTGAATTTTAAAATCACCAAAATACCCCCGAATTTCAAAACTGTCAGAATACCCCGGGAATATAAGAGTTCCAAAATACTTTTTGACAAAATCATCCAAAAATTTTCATTTTTGAAAAATTACGAAAATACCCCTATAGGACAAATTACGAAAGTACCCCTAGGTAGTGGAAAAACAATCACAATGAAAACTACAACGTCTCTTTGAATGAATGAATGGAAAAATGTGTGCATGTATGAATACGAAAGAACCACTCCTAAATTCCTTTTCATAAAATTTCTACGTGGGTAAGTTTCTTATTTCTGGATTATCCTCCATTACTTTGCTCGCTATGAGATCAGCTCGTTCTTATGAAGTGTATGGAACCTTGATTGTGAACTTAGAGAATGTGCCTAGAAAGTATGATAGTTCTTTGAGATCAGAGTGCATAGCAATAGTGTAGTGTAGTGAGTTAGACTGTACGTATGAACGATAGTAAGTAATTTCGAGGACGAAATTATTTTAAGAGGGGTAGAACTGTAACATCCTAAAAAAAGGGGCCTATGCATTTTTGGCTTAAATGTACGAAATGACATGTTTTATGAGTTTTGAATAAATTTTGAATATTTTTGGAAGTCTGAGAATGTATGGAAATGTTATATTAAAAATAGGAAAGTGACCATTTTAGAAACCTAAGAAAATTAGGAAAGTGAACATTTTGGAAACCTAAGCTAAAAAAAGGAAAGTAAACATTTTGGAAACTAAGCTAAAAGAGGAAAGTGAACATTTTGGAAACTAAGCTGAATTAGGGAAGTGAACATTTTGGAAACTAAGCTAAAAGAGGAAAGTAAACATTTTAGGAAACCTAAGAAATGTCAAGTTCTGAGCCGAACGAAAATTTTGGAAACCTAGAAATGACTTAGAAATGTCGAGTTTTAAAGTTTAAAAGAGGTAATTAAGGCAAGGAGGCCTTAAAAGAAAAAGTACTTGAAATTTGACACACAAACGGGCTTGGAAAAGTGGCCTAAAGATGCCACTTAGGGCCTTTGGAAATGGCGCCACACACAAGGGTGTTGGGCCTGAGTTCAAGTCACATAGGAAGCAAATAAAATAAGTTTTAATTTTGCTTCTAGAAGCCCAAGAGGTGGACGACACAAGACTTGCAAAAGAGGAGTTCCACTCTCTTTTAAATTCGGCTAATTAGAAGATAATAAGGATTATACTTTATTTGTTTTAAAATTAAAGAGATAAAGTTATCACATAAGGAAGAGTAGTGGCCAAGCAAAGGATTCTTGGCCTAATTTCGACTATAAAAGGATGAGACTAGGGCTATTCATTATTCATTCTCCCTCTCTTTTCTTTTGTCAAATATTCTTTTTCCTCTCCCTCTGCCGAAATTCTTCTTGAGCATCCATTCTTTTTCCTCTTCTCTTTTAGCATCCTAGTCGATTCCTTCTAAGCCTATTATTCCTCTCTTCTTTCATCTTTGAAACCGAATACATAAGGGATCATAGCCGATTGTTCATCAAGTCGTAGTTTGATCTACGAAGTGGTGTCAGGAGGGATCTGTCGATTTCAATATAAAGGGTAAGGATCTATAGTTATAATTGTATTCCTTTCTTTTAAGCCGAAAGTTAGTCTAATCCCTCCTATATCTTATTGATCGAAATATGAAAGGTGAATTTTGGGATTTCAGATCTAAGATATTTCGGCATCTCCATTAATCAAGAGAGAGTTTCGGGATTGAAAAGATTTAAGGTAAGATATATGTATATTCGGCAAAAGGCCATGTTTATGTTTTAATGTTAGATTAAATCTAACATATGGTTATAGGAATTTCGACATCCTTAAAGAAAGCAAGAGATCAATTTCGGGATTTGAATAATAGGGAAATCGGCAACAAGGTAAGAGCCTTTGGTATTAAGTTAATATGGCCGAATAGGCTTATGACACTAATAGTGATGATTGGCCGATTATAGGGTCAAGAATCTAGCGACGTAGATCGGATCTTCGGGATCTAGGAATTTCGATAGTAACAGGTGTGTAAACTCTTTACACTCTTTATTAGTAAACTTTGCTTTATTGTTGCCTTGTTAATAATTATTGTAGTGATCTATGATATATACTTGTGGGCTTAAGCATGGATTCCGAGAATTCAATAGAAGGTCACGGTGAGACGAGCCGTTTATCATTACGATAGGTGTCAAGTGGAAGTGCAGTGATGTATGCAGCTGAGGCATCCTAACAGACCGGTAGACTTGAACCTTGTTCCTACATGACCCGATCAATTCGATCAGGCACTCGCCATCTATTTTCATTGTTCAACTATTTGACAACACGAAAAATCCATTGTTCAACTCTTTGACAACATGAAAAATCCATTGTAAGTCCCCTATTACATGATCTTTTGATATGTGATTTTGTATGCCATCACATACTGTTAAATGCCATGCCTAAAAACATGATATATGATAATTGATATGTAAGCATGATGATGGTGGGATTGATGAGAGGAGGGGGATGATTTTATGGACTGTCGCCAGTGGTTTTGACCACAAGATGGGTTGGCCCCATCAGATTATTTGTGACCTATGGTCATCAGTGGTTTTGACCACAAGATGGGTTGGCCGCATCAGTTATTTGTGACCTATGGTCATCGGTGGTTTTGACCACACCGATTGATAAATTGCGACTAAGTCCCGGTGGTTTGGTACCACCATGGTTTTGACCACACTTGATAAATTGTGACCTATGGTCATCGATGGTTTTGACCACACGATGGGTTGGCCCCATTATTTAATTTGTGACTCTAGCCACCAGTGGTTTTGACCACCAGTGGTTTTGACCACACGGGGTAGTTAAGGAGTATGGATGGTTAGGTTGGGTTGCATGTGCATGTTTATTAATAAAATGTGTATGAGTTGTATTTTCCGGGTGGGGGATTTACACACTGAGTCTTGGTGACTCCCCCCCTTCCATTACCATTTTGCAGATGAGTAGATCGCGGAGATGGAGCCGGAGAGGACTCGAGGCAGCCATGCTTATCAGTGGATTTAAAATTACTTTGTTTTAGTTAAACTTATTTTTTTCTAAGTCTTTTATTTCGGGATTGTAATAAGGCCGCTATTATTTATTATTTGGATGTTATTTTATTTTACTCATTTTATGCTACAAACAAATTTACAAAAGATATGTAAACTAGTTAAAAGTAACTTTTCGAACTTAATAAACTTTTTACGGGTTTTCAAAGATGTTACCATTGGGTAACAAAAATTAAACTAAGTCAACTATAACTTTGACGGATTTTAAAATGCTACATGATCAACCATTTTCAAAAAGGGTTTATCAACCCAACTATACTTATAAAAAGCCCAACTAAGTTTTCAAACCCCGTTTTCACACCTTAGCTAAATTTTATCAAGTTTTCACCAAACCTTCAAAATGATTCAAATTATTTTACTTCGTGACATACCAGATCCGGTCAGGAATCATGGGCCGGGTTTGGGGTGTTACAGTTTTGTTTGGCTAATGGGCCCCAGCAAATTTTGGGCCCTACACTGTTGTTTTTCCATGTTTTACTGCTGTTTTCCCACTATTTTGCTACCATTTCACTATTATGTTGCTACTATTTTGTTATTAATGTTTGGATATTGTATAACACTTGTTTTATTGTTAATTTTGCTACTATTTTTGAGTCATTTGCTTGTTAAGTTGCACTTATCTTAGTATTATTTGAGTATAAAGACTTTTTTAAACACACTTTCAATTTGTTAGAAAACATTGATTTTGATATTTTTAATGTATTTGGTGTATTATATTTTTAAATTTTTTTATATAAAAAATATAATTAAAAAAATAATATAGGTTAGGCTAGACCAAGCCCAAGTTTTAACATTTTTATTCGGGCCAAACTTGGACAAAAAATCTAAGTTAGTTTTTAAGGATCCAGCCCGAACCTAAAGTTTTGTTAGTCCCGGCCATGTACAACTATCCTCCAAACCACTTCCAATCCATCAAACACTGCCCACAATTCCAAATGGAGAACCGATGTGATGCCAAAATCTTGCTAAACCCAATAATCAAAAATTTGTAATAAATATATAAACTTGAATGGTTGATTTCAAAATAACTTATGAATTTACATAAATCACAATAGTTGAATTTTAACAAATTAAAATAAGACGGAGATTCATTTATTATTTACAAAACAAAACATACACACATATATGAATATCAATATGATAATAATATCCCCTTTCTCTTGTACAAATATTCACATTGTTTTTACATCAAACAAAATATAAGTAAAGCATTAGCATTTATTTTACAATTTAGTGGGAAGGTGTTAACATCACAACTCGAGTCCTACACTTTTAGATGCCAACACAAATTACTTTCAACATATTAAACTTCTAGAGCATCGTAAAATACCAAATTCACTTGTTAATTGCTTAACAGATCCAGCATCAACAACCTTAAAATTTTGTTATTGGTTATAGTTAGGCTTAGCTCCACCTACATCTGTTTGCTTACTAAAAGATGCTCCATTTTTAAATACATCACCTACCGAATAAAATTTCCATATGCTCCATTTTTAAATACATCACCTACCGAATAAAATTTCCATAAACCTTTCTCTCCTTTTCTCCATGTTACCTCTTTGTTCCCAACATCATTCGGAATGACGAAATAATTGGCCTCACTCTTAATGATGGGGCTCATGCTACCACCGATGGCGTATTGCTCCCACCCTTGGTAGAAATTTTTCACTACGTGTGCATATCCATGGCGCACTCTACAATGTAATTTAATATATAACAATTTCAGATAATTCATGTAAATATGCATTAAAAAACATGGAGCTCACCAATCCATAATTATTATTTACCTTGGCATTTTTTGGTTGCACTTAGGTCTGAAATGGTTGAAAATGATAGTGACCTTCATGTTTTTATCTCTCAAATGACCATCGTCGTGTCCGAGGAGCATAACTTTGTCTTGGTTCCTAAACCAGTTGTTTGGCATGGTGATGTTGGGGGAACTGCGAGTGACATCGAAGAGGCCGTCATGGCACTCATACAATGTGTTATGATCGACCCACACTTTCCTTGCGGTTACCAATCTTATAGCTTCCCCATCCATTTGGCCTAAAGGGATCACCTTCGCGTTTGGACCCATCACAGTGCTAGGTGTTTGGGCCCTGCAATGGTGGATGCGAAGCCCATGGATGATTATATCGGTCGCTTGGTATGCCAACAGGCACCCAGCGCCAGTTATGTGGACATCGACGCCACGACCATCGATGTTAGTGAAGCTGCTTAAAAGAAGTGGTCTTTGGAGTGTGATGGTCACGTTATTTTTGAATGTGATCCATACTTTTCCTTTGATCATTGTGGCTCCATAACGAAGTGTCCCTGTGTAACACCCCAAACCCAGCCCATGAGTCTTGACCGAATCTGGTATGTCACAGAGTAAAATAATTTGAAACATTTTAAGAATTTGGTAAAACTTGATAAAATTTGGCTAAGGTGTGAAAACGGTGTTTGAAAACTTAGTTGGGCTTTTTATAATTACTGTTGGGTTGATAAACCCTTTTGAAAACATTTGATCATGTAGCATTTTAAAATCCTCGAAGTTATAGTGGACTTGGTTTATTTTTGTTACCCGATGGTAACGTCTTTAAAAACCCGTAGAAGTTTATTAAGTTTGAAAAGTTACTTTTAATCGGTTCAATTAATATTTATAAAATTCCATTTGTAATATAACCTAAGTAAAATAAAACTGTAAAATAACATCCAAAATAATAATAGCGGCCTTATTACAATCCCAAAATAAAAACTTAGAAAATGAATAATATTAACTTTAATAAAATGAATTTAAATCCATCGACAAGCATGGCCGCCTCGAGTCCTTTCCGGCTCCATCTCCGTTCTACTCATCTCAAAATGTTAAGGAAAGGGTGAGTCACCAAGACTCGTGTATAAATCCCCACCAAAAATACAACTCATACACATTTTATTAATAAACATGCACATGCAACCCAACCTAACCATCCATACTCCTTAACTACCCCGTGTGGTCAAAACCACTGATGACCATGGGTCACAAATTAAATGATGGAGCCAACCCATCGTGTGGTCAAAACTACTGATGACCATAGGTCACAATTTATCAAGTGTGGTCAAAACCACTGGTGGTACCAAACCACTGGGACTTAGTCGCAAATTATCAATCGGTGTGGTTAAAACCACTGATGACCATAGGTCACAAATAATCTGATGGGGCCAACCCATCTTGTGGTCAAAACCACTGACGACAGTCCATAAAATCATCCCCCTCCTCTCATCAATCCCACCATCACATGCTTATATATCAATTATCATATATCATGTCATAGCATTTAACATCATGTGATGGCATGCAAATCATATATCAAAAGTCACAATAATCATGTAAATTAATAAAGTGTGTAGTGAGTTCTTACACACCTGTTACTACCACGAATCCTAGATCCCGAAGATCCGATCTACGATGCTAGATCTTGACCCTATATTCAGCCACTTATCAATGTTAATACCAAAGGCCTATTCGGCCAAACCAAATTCATACCAAAGGCTCTTTTGCGGACTTACCTTGAACGGATTTGATTTCCAAACAAATCCCGAAGCCTTAATTAGCCCCTAAATCCATGGCACACATTAGTTTCGGCATTTAAACAATAACATATGGCCCTTGGCCGAATGATGTATAAGCCCTACCATCACTTACCAAAACCGATTGCTAGAGGAATAGAGGGTTGGATTGAGTACATCAAAATCCCGGAGTACCTTATGGGAAATCGGTTCCTAAGAAGAGAAATAATTAGCCACACCATCAACAAATGCCGGATTTCGGCTAGCCATAACAATGGGAAATTAATTAAATTACAAACAACCCCTAATTTAGGGTGTTACAGTTCTACCCCCCTTAAAAATAATTTTGTCCTCGAAATTACTTACTAATGAATAGTCGTACATCTTAACTCACCGTACTATGCTTATGCTGCTCACTCTGATCTTAATAAAACTATCTTACTTCCTAGGCACAATCTCTAAGTTCACAACCAAGGTTTCAGGCACTTCCCTAGTAAAACAAGAAAACTCTACAATAATCAAAGCAATTAAGGGTATTCCAGAAATAAGGAACATACCCGTTGTCACATCTGGCAGATATTCCTCCTCGCGACGGCCAACTGCATAAACCAACCTTGGTTGCCTCGCCTCTACACCTTTAGCACCTCGGCCACGCCCGTTACCATTTCCATTACCCCTAACTGCACCTCGACCCCTCTGTGGCTGTTGGTTATCCCTCCTGTTCGGTGCACGATCTTGACCCTCTGATCTCAGTCTAGTTGCCTTTTTCGGACAGTCTCTAACTCGATGCTCCAAGGACCCACACTCGAAGCATCCCCGATTACCATTCTAACATTCCCCCGTGTGAGACTTGCCACACCGAGCACACCATGGCGGCCATTGAGTATTAGCAGCTGGAGCAGGCCTAGCAGCTTGATCCGACCCACCAAACCTTGTCCTCTTCTGCTGATTACCGAAAAACTTTGAAGGTCCAGAGCTCCTCTTATTCCAATTTCCATCTTGGTTCCGCCTAACCGACTGTCTTACCCCTTCAGCAACCTTAGACTTCTCCACAAGGACAGTGAACTCTCGTTCCTGTTGTGGAGCTATCATCATCCTTAACTCATCTCTCAGGCCATCTTCAAATCTGACACAGCGCTCATGCTCGGTACCCACAATACCACGAGCATACCTACTCAACCGGAGAAACTCGGTGAAACACCCCAAACCCAGCCCAAAAAGCCTAACCGGATTTGATATGTTCCTCGAGTAAAAACTTTAGCAAATTCTCGCTTTGTTTAAGAAAAACTTGATGATTTTGAATAAAACAGATTAACTTAAAGATAGGGTTGAAATCAAATTGTAAAGTAAATTTGTATCTTCTTAAAACATTATTTTAAGAGAAATTAATAAGTTAAAAGAAAACCAAATTTAATGAAAAATTTATTAATATTGTGGAAATATATTTTGTTTTCAAAAATAGTTTAAATTATTTATCAAAAACCATTTAGTTATTTAATTAATAATTGTTCATGGCAGAATAAAAATAAATCCAAACACCAAAAATTAAAAACAGTTATAATGGCCTTATTACAAAAATAGCAAAACCCATAATAAATCTTAAATAAGTTTAATAAGTTTAATTTGGAAAATCTCCAAAATATTTTATTTGAGCATTGGCCACCACGTAGTCCTCGCTGACCCGATCCATCGCGCTAAGAGTCATCTGAAAAATTATCCCACAAAAGGGGTGAGTCATAAACTCAATGTGTAACACATACATTAAAAAGCCCATTTGATCATAGCCTTTAAGCCCATTAATAACACATATAGCCATAGGCCCATTTTTAGTCATATTTTGCCAAAACCCCATTTTTATAGCAGATCAAATAATAATCATTTAAAATCACATGGATATATACATATAATGAAATGCAAACCCAGCCCACCTAAATATCCATCCGCTACACACCACCCGTACCAACCAATCACACCGTGGGGATTACTAAATCTACCCTCCATCCGCTACACACCATCGAAGGCGATTCTTTGCGATCAACATGCACATCGCCCTTATAATTTTGTGGCAAGGCCACCAGACAAAAGTGACCGAAGTCACCAGATTCAAAATATATGTGACTGAAGTCACCAGATTCACATATGTGACCGAAGTCACCAGATTCAAATATGTGACCGAAGTCACCAGATTATGTGGTAAAACCACCGGAATACTTCCCCTTTATCAATTTTACCCATATGCCCATGCACATACATAATATTTAGTTTTCACGTCATTTACCCCTAAATCATAATATAGTCATACTTATTTCACATTTATGCATATAGCAAAATTAACGAAATATTGGGGTAAACATACCTGAATATCGTATACCACTGAATGGTATCCACAATCATTATCAAACATATTGTCATATAATCACATTTAATATAGATCTATGAGATTTTATTGTAAGGTTACACACCTTATGACTGTGAGAACGATACCTTCCCGCTCGTCAACACCTAGTTAATTATCACACTTGATTAGTATACACTATTACTAATAAAACTATACTATTGATGAGAGATCTACATCCTTACCCTCGGATTCTCGAACAACCGTTATTTATGGTTTTTCTTCGCTAAATGGATTAAAACCCACTGATAACCCACCAACGAAAAGTGGTTCGGTTGTACGCACGACTTCAAATAACCGATCTTCGTTAGTAGAGGGTCCACAACCCGGTGGAAAATCTCTTATCCCCGATACAGTCGTTCGTTTGAAGTTTGAGGGTATAACAGTGCCTCCTCTCTTCCAAACACTCCGTACTGCTCTTTTCGAACCTATCTTGTTAGACTCAAAATCACCCCTAAAATAAAGTTGATTAATAATCTATCTAAAAGAATTGATATAACCGAAAGTGATATTCTTACCTTGGATGATTTCGAAAGGTTTCTCTTAAAACGTTGGTTTCCAAAAAGATTCTTAAAAATCCCTTCCAAGGACTCGGCCTAGGAGAGAAAAAATAAGAGAATTATGTTTCTAAATCGACTATAAAAAAAGGAGATAATGAAAACAATTGACCAAAAATCTTACTTGACCACTTGAAGATTCGGCCTTGAACAAAAAGAAGAGAAAAATATGGTGTTTTGGCTATGGTGGTTTCGGGTTTCCAACAAAAGAAAAGAAAGATTAAGATGAAAATGAAAAATGATTTGGTTTGACAAAAGAGAAGAAAAGAATGTTGATTTTGGTTTTGGTAGAAGGTAGTTTTGGTTGAGAGTGAAGAAGATAGAAAATGAAAAGAGAAAGAAAGAGAAAGGGAAAGAAAGAAATTAAGAATGCCCTTTGATGCTAGATGGTTTGGCACTAAAGAGGGAGAAAAGAAAAGAAAATTATCTTCAAAGTTTCTTTGGTGTTTTCGGCAATGAGGGAAAAAGAAAAAGAAGAAATGTTTTCCAAACTTTTTGATGCTTTTGACTATAGAGGACAAGAATTTGAGAGAATAGGTACTTTAACCAAAATGGTCAAAATGAAAGCCAAAACAAGGCAAAACTTTTACCTAATGTCATTAACAAAATTCAGCTAGGAAGAGAGCTTTTGGAGAAATGAGAAAAGATGCACAAAATGCTAGAATTTTTGGCCAACTATCACCCCCTAATCCAAAGTCAAATTCGGCCAACATGGATGCCAACATAATCCCCCTTTTTCCTCTACATTTCTTCCCCATCAATCCTTTGTTTCCTAACACAATTAAGCCTTCTCCCTTAGCCCCCAAAGCCGACTAGGTTCATGGTCAAATGACCATGAAAAAGCTTCCAAAACATCCTCCTTTCTTCAAGCCTTTTGTCCCCCTTATCTTACCATATCATCATGATCCCATGCCGTATCTTCTAGCTTGCCTTTTCCATATAGTCTACTAACCAAAAATAAAAAGATGCTCATCCAATCTAGAATAGTCTTGGCCGACACTATAGGAAAGAAACTAAAAAAAATTAAAATTCTTCCATTTGCTAGCTAGGGGATTCGAACCTCTCTCCTCATGCATTCACTCATGCACCATTACCACTTTGCCAAATGACTTATTATGCTTAAAACCTCTTGCCATTATTTCTTAAAGCCTATCTTGCTTAACTCCATCTTAATTATTAAAAATTTAATATTTCACTAAGCATTCACTTATATAATGAAGTTCAAAAATAAACTTCCAAAACACACTCAATCATATTTAGGCATGCAACAACATTTAATTAAGTAGAGATGCATAACCCCTAATTATCAGGATGTTACAGTTCTACCCCCTTAAAAATAATTTCGTCCTCGAAATTACCTGGCTGGAACAAGTGAGGGTATTGCTGCCGCATGGCTTCCTCCGATTCCCACGAAGCTTCTTCTGATCCATGATTACGCCATAACACTTTGACGAGAGGAACCGATTTTCTCCGTAAAACCTTTACATCTCGCTCTAGAATTTGAATTGGCTCCTCTTCATAGGACAAATCTGGTCTTAATTCCACCTCCTCAACTGGCACTACATGAGATGGATCCGACCGGTAACGGCGTAACATTGAAACATGGAACATATCGTGCATTTGCTTCAACTCCGAAGGCAAATCTAATTGATATGCTACAGGTCTGACCCGCTTCAAAACCCGATAAGGTCCAATGAACCTGGGACTTAACTTCCCTTTGCAACCAAATCTCATCACCTTTTTCCAAGGTGAAACCTTTAGAATACTTGATCCCCACAAGAAACTCTATTTCATTCGCTTAAGATCTGCGTACGACTTTTGTCTGCATCGGATGCTTCCTTTAATCGAGCCCTTGATTACCTTAACCTTTTCTTCGGATTCAGCCACTATTTTTGGACCCAAAATTTGACGTTCCCCTAATTCTGTCCAACACGTAGGAGTGCGACACTTCCATCTATATAGTGCTTCATACGGTGCCATCCGAATACTGGCTTGGTAACTGTTGCTGTATGCAAATTCTGCTAACGGTAAGAACTCCTCCCAGTTTCCTCTAAAATCTATCACACATCCCCTTAACATATCTTCTAAAATTTGGATTACTCGTTCAGATTAGCTGTCAGACTGTGGATGAAATGCCGTACTGAAGTCCAATCTGGTGCCCAAATCTTGATGCAATGCTTTCCAAAATTGAGACGTAAACCTCGGATCTCTATCTGAAATAATCGACACCGGCATTCCATGCAATCTCACAATCTCAGCCACATATAACTTCGCCAATTTCTGCAAAGAGTAATCAACCCGAATGGGATAAAATGTGTAGATTTTGTCAATCACCCACTATCACCCATCTTGAGTCTTTCTTAGTAGGCGTAAGAGGAAGCCTACTAACAAAGTCCATGGTGATTCTCTCCCACTTCCATTGCGAAATCTTTATCGGTATAGCAATCCAGAAGGTACTTGATGTTCACCTTGACTTGTCGACACGTTAAGCACTTTCCTACAAACTCGTAACTTCTCGCTAAGACCGTGCCACCAAAACCGATCTCGCAAATCTTGGTATAACTTACTTCCTCCGGGATACATAGCATAGGGGCTACCATGCGATTCTGAAGAATCTTTTGCCTCAACTCCTAATCCTCAAAGATCTGAGACTTTACCTTTGAAACACAATACCCCATCATTTATTAATACCATAATCTTCCAATTCCCCACTCTTTTGCCAAGATTAGTACTCGGATCATCATCTACCAACTGTCTCTCTTTCACTTATCTCAACCACGTCGGCTTTACTTGTAATTCTGCCAACAAGCTTCCGTTATCGAAAAGACTAAGATGTGCAAACATCGCCCTTAGATCTGACACCACTTTACGACTTAGGCGTACGCCACCACATTCGCCTTGCCGGGTGGTACTCTATAGAAACGATCGTAATCTTTCAACAATTCTATCCATCTTCGTTGCCTCAAATTCAGTTCTTTCTGAGTCAGTAAATATTTCAGACTTTTGTGGTCCGTATATGTCACTGACTTTTCTCCATATAAATAATGTCTCCAAACTTTAGGAGCAAAGACCACCGCTGCCAACTTCAAATCATGTGTCGGGTAATTAACGTCGTGTGGTCTCAACTGCCGAGACGCATACGCAACTACCTTCCCGTCTTGTATCAGAACACATCCTAATCCCGTGTGAGAAGCGTCACAATACACGACAAAATCCTTCCCTGCCTCAGGCTGAATCAAAATCGGAGCTTTAGTCAAAACCCTCTTGAGCTTCTCAAAGCTCTCTTCTTTTTATCGCCCCACGAAAGGTACTTCCTTCCTCAACAATTTCGTTAAAGGTGCAACTATCGATGAGAATCCTTGACAAATCTTGATAATAGCTTTGCTAATCCCAAGAAACTACGAACCTCGATTCACGGACTTAGGTGGTTTCCAATCTAGCACCTCAATCTTCCGAGGATCCACCCTTATCCCTTCTGCAGACACCACATGGCCTAAAAATGCAACTTCTTTCAGCCAAAATTCACACTTGCTGAATTTGGCATAAAGCTTCTTCTCCCTTAAAACTTGCAACACAACCCGGAGATGCTTATCATGTTCCATTTCGGACTTAGAATACACCAGGATGTCGTCTATGAACACCACGATGAACTGATCCAAGTAGGGTTGGAAAATTTGGTTCATCATATCCATGAACGTAGTTGGGACGTTCGTCAATCCGAATGGCATTACCAGAAATTCATAATGACTATATCTAGTTCGAAAAGCTGTCTTATGGATATCCGCTTCTTTCACCTTAAGCTGATGATACCCCGACCTTAAATCAATCTTTGAGAATACCGCTACTCCCTTAAGCTGATCGAACAAGTCGTCAATCCTTGGCAAAGGATACTTGTTCTTGATGTTCAGCTTATTCAACTACCGGTAGTCTATACACATCCTCATCGATCCGTCCTTCTTCTTCACAAATAGGACCGGTGCTCCCCATGGAGACACACTAGGTCAGATAAATCCACGATCAAGAAACTCCTGAATCTGAGCCTTAAGCTCAACTAACTCCTTCGGTGCCATTCTATATGGAGCAATAGAAAATGGCGCCGTTCCAGGCAATAAGTCAATCCCGAATTCTATCTCTCGATCCGGAGGCAATCCTGGAAGTTCTTCCGGAAAAACATCTACAAATTCATTCATAGTCCTGACTTCTTCAACAGTTGCCTCCTTAGCCTCCAAGGCATTCATCAACATCAGAAAGGCTACACATCCCTTTCTAACCATCTTTTCTGCCTTAAGAGCGGATACTACATTTGATAAGTAGTTCCATCTCTCGCCCATCACTACAACTTCTTTGTTATCAATAGTTCTTAAGGACATCCGCTTAACAGCACAATCCACATTTGCAGATACTTCACTAGCCAATCCATGCCTAAGATCAGGTCGAACTCTCCGAATGGTAACTCTATTAAATCAGCTGGAAACTGTATCCCTTGAACTTCTAAAGGCACTTCTTTAAAAAGTTTGTCTATTACTACTATCTGTCCTAAAGGACTAAGTACAGTCATAATCCTAGGTACAGTCTCAGAAGTCACATGCAAAGTTCCAGATACTTCACTAGTGATATATGAGTGAGTTGACCCTATATCTATCAAAGTAATAAAGGGCAACCCAGAAATCAGAAACGTACTCGTGATAACATCAAAAGGTCATTTGTCTTCTCTCGACAATCGCATATACGGACTGGTTTGTCTTGCCTCAGAGCTACCACTGCCTCTGCTTGAAGTTTTGCGACCTCTACCAGAACCATTACCCCTTCCATTTGAACCACGGCCCCTTATCATCTGCTGCTCACCTCTGCCAGCCTGATTAACACCATGACCTGCTGGGCGGTTCTTATCTGAATTCATCGGGCAATCCTTGATCATATGATCCTTAGACCCGCACTTGAAACATCCCCCGGTCTTTTTCCAACACTCTCCCGGGTGCATCTTCCCACATTGAGTGCAAGCACGATGTTGTCCTCCTGTAGCAATCTGCTGACTTCACAGCCTATCATTTCTTGGTTTCTTTTGAAAATTCCCAGATGACCCTGAAGACCCAAAGCTTCTCTTATTCTTATTCTGGCCTCTATCCCGGTTCTGTCTCTCAGTCCGCTTAACTTCTTCAACTATTCTTGCCCTTTCTACTAAAATTGCAAAATCTTTTTCCCGGTGTGGAGCAATCATCACTCGCAGTTCATCTCTAAGTCCATCCTCAAATCTGATACACCGTTCATATTCCGTAGCCACTATCCCTCTGGCATACGGCTAAGTCACAAAAATTCTGCTTTATATTTAGCTATCGACTTATTTCCTTGCACTAAATTCAGAAACGCCTTTCTCTGGGAGTCGATGTAGCTAGCTCCAACATATTTTCCTTCAAATTTAACTTTAAAATACCCCCAATCCACTCGATCTACAGGGGTACTCTCCTTAATAGTGAGCCACCACTGGTAGGCCTCATTCATGGAGTAGTGAAACAAAGACCTTTCACTTTTCTTGATGAGTGTAGTCTAAATCGTCCATGATCCTCTCGACTGCCTCCAACCAGTATTCAGCTACATTTGGAGCTACTCCAGATACTCCCCCAAAAACCTCAGCTCCATTTGATCTTAGTCTCTCAGCTACTGACTTTCGAGACCCTTACCCCGTACTAGCTTTTGCTACTAGTTCCAAAACTCGAAGTACAGCTTGTCATACTGCGTCACCTCCTTCATTTTGCTCTTGAAAATCCACCCCAACAGCCGGTGGCGAAGCTTCATTTTTGGAACCTTGACCAGATCTAACTGGTTCCGACACAGTCAATCTTCCTCTACCGCGTCCGCGACGACCACGTCCCCTAGAACTCATGTCTACTACGCGTATTATCTATTTTTACGAAAAAGTCTTATGCATTAGAGTCTTTTCACTTCTTATTAAAAGAAAGTTTTATGTAACAGATATTTATTCAGTGGTTTTTCCGTAGTAGTACACATACACCTAGGGTCCATGTCTCTAAAGTATAGTTTCCTTAGGTTTATCACTTTAGAATATCATACACTCACATCACTTTATCAACAAAAAGTACTTACCTGATGGATCTGGGTCGAGAACTCGGGTGCCATGCTTCTATAAATCCATTCTAACTAAAGAAAATTTTCAAAAAGTCATTTGGGCTAAATTTTGAAAATGTTGTGGGCTTCAAAACCCAAGGCCGAGAGTTTAAAACTAGGCACTGATACCAAGTTGAAACACCCCAAACCCGGCCCAAAAAGCCTGACCGAATTTGATATGTTCCTCGAGTAAAAACTTTAGCAAATTCTCACTTTGTTTAAGAAAAACTTGATGATTTTGAATAAAACAGATTAACTTAAAGATAGGGTTGAAAGCAAATTGTAAAGTAAATTTGTATCTTCTTAAAACATTATTTTAAGAGAAATTAATAAGTTAAAAGAAAACCAAATTTAATGAAAAATTTATTAATATTGTGGAAATATATTTTGTTTTCAAAAGCAGTTTAAATTGTTTATCAAAACCATTTAGTTATTTAATTAATAATTGTTCATGGCGAATAAAAATAAATCCAAACACCAAAAATTAAAAACAGTTATAATGGCCTTATTACAAAAATAGCAAAACCCATAATAAATCCTAAATAAGTTTAATAAGTTTAATTTGGAAAATCTCCAAAATACTTTGTTTGAGCATTGGCCACCACGTAGTCCTCATTGACCGATCCATCGCGCTAAGAGTCATCTAAAAAATTATCCCACAAAAGGGGTGAGTCATAAACTCAATGTGTAACACATACATTAAAAAGCCCATTTGATCATAGCCTTTAAGCCCATTAATAACACATATAGCCATAGGCCCATTTTTAGTCATATTTTGCCAAAAGCCCATTTTTATAGCAGATCAAATAATAATCATTTAAAATCACATGGATATATACATATAATGAAATGCAAACCCGACCCACCTAAATATCCATCCGCTACACACCACCACTTTTAACCAATCACACCGTGGGATTACTAAATTAACCTCCATCAATTACACACCATCGAAGGCGATTCTTTGCGGTCAACATGCACATCGCCTTTATAATTTTGTGGCAAGGCCACCAGACAAATGTGACCGAAGTCACCAGATTCAAAATATATGTGACCAAAGTCACCAGATTCACATATGTGACCGAAGTCACCGGATTCAAATATGTGACCGAAGTCACCGGATTATGTGGTAAAACCACCGGAATACTTCCCCTTTATCAATTTTACCCATATGCCCATGCACATACATAATATTTAGTTTTCATGTCATTTACCCCTAAATCATAATATAGTCATACTTTTTTCACATTTATGCATATAGCAAATTTAACGAAATATTGGGGTAAACATACCTGAATATCGTATACCACTGAATGGTATCCACAATCATTATCAAACATATTGTCATATAATCACATTTAATATAGATTTATGAGATTTTATTGTAAGGTTACACACCTTATGACTATGAGAACGATACCTTCCCGCTCGTCAACACCTAGTTAATTATCACACTTGATTGGTATACACTATTACTAATAAAACTATACTATTGATGAGAGATCTACATCCTTACCCTCGGATTCTCGAACAACCGTTATTTATGGTTTTTCTTCGCTAGATGGATCAAAACCCGCTGATAACCCACCAACAAAAAGTGGTTCGGTTATGCATACGACTTCAAATAAGCGATCTTCGTTAGCGGAGGGTCCACAACCCGTGGAAAATCTCTTATCCCGATCTGACCCTTCGTTTGAAGTTTGAGGGTATAACAGTGCCTCCTCTCTTCCAAACACTCCGTACTGCTCTTTTCGAACCTATCTTGTTAGACTCAAAATCACCCCTAAAATAAAGTTGATTAATAATCTATCTAAAAGAATTGATATAACCGAAAGTGATATTCTTACCTTGGATGATTTCGAAAGGTTTCTCTTAAAACTTTGGTTTCCAAAAAGATTCTTAAAAATCCCTTCCAAGGATTCGGCCTAGGAGAGAAAAAATAAGAGAATTATGTTTCTAAATCAACTATAACAAAAGGAGATAATGAAAACAATTGACCAAAAATCTTACTTGACCACTTGAAGATTTGGCCTTGAACAAAAAGAAGAGAAAAATATGGTGTTTTGGCTATGGTGGTTTCGGGTTTCCAACAAAAGAAAAGAAAGATTAAGATGAAAATTAAAGATGATTTGGTTTGACAAAAGAGAAGAAAAGAATGTTGATTTTGGTTTTGGTAGAAGGTAGTTTTGGTTGAGAGTGAAGAAGAAAGAAAATGAAAAGAGAAAGAAAGAGAAAGGGAAAGAAAGAAATTAAGAATGCCCTTTGATGCTAGATAGTTCGGCACTAAAGAGGGAGAAAAGAAAAGAAAATTATCTTCAAAGTTTCTTTGGTGTTTTCGGCAATGAGGGAAAAAGAAAAAGAAGAAATGTTTTCCAAACTTTTTGATGCTTTTGACTATAGAGGACAAGAATTTGAGAGAATAGGTACTTTAACCAAAATGGTCAAAATGAAAGCCAAAACAAGGCAAAACTTTTACCTAATGTCATTAACAAAATTCGGCTAGGAAGAGAGCTTTTGGAGAAATGAGAAAAGATGCACAAAATGCTAGAATTTTTGGCCAACTATCACCCCCTAATCCAAAGTCAAATTCGGCCAACATGTATGCCAACATAATCCCCCTTTTTCCTCTACATTTCTTTCCCATCAATCCTTTGTTTCCTAACACAATTAAGCCCCTAAAGCCGACTAGTTTCATGGTCAAATGACCATGAAAAAGCTTCCAAAACATCCTCCTTTCTTCAACCCTTTTGTCCTCCTTATCTTACCATATCATCATGATCCCATGCCATATCTTCTATCTTGCCTTTTCCATATGGTCTACTAACCAAAACTAAAAAGATGCTCATCCAATCTAGAATAGTCTTGGCCGACACTAGAGGAAAGAAACTAAAAAAAAATTAAAATTCTTCCATTTGCTAGCTAGGGGATTCGAACCTCTCTCCTCATGCATTCACTCATGCACCATTACCACTTTGCCAAATGACTTATTATGCTTAAAATCTCTTGCCATTATTTCTTAAAGCCTATCTTGCTTAACTCCATCTTAATTATTAAAAATTTAATATTTCACTAAGCATTCACTTACATAATGAAGTTCAAAAATAAACTTCCAAAACACACTCAATCATATTTAGGCATGCAACAACATTTAATTAAGTAGAGATGCATAACCCCTAATTATCAGGATGTTACACTCGGCCTCATACTCAGCCACTGTCTTATTTCCTTGAACCAGGTTCGAGAAAGCCTTCCGTTGTGCATCCACGTAGCTAGTTCCGATATACTTCTTTTGATAGGCATCTCTGAAGAATTCCCAAGTGAGATTTTCTGCCACCGTTCCATCCCTTACAGTGAGCCACCACTGATATGACTCATCTCGAAGCAAAGATATTATGCCCTTCAACTTCTCCTCAGCTGTGAAATCCAAATCACCCATAATCCTTTCAGTGGATTCCAACCAATACTCCGCCACACTAGGTGCCACTCTGAAACTCCTCTGAACACTTCTGCTCCGTTAGCCCGAAGTCGTTCAGCCACAAATTTACGAGTTCCTGCACCCACGCATGCCTCAGCTACTCGTTCCAACACTCGTAGCACCGCCTGGAATACTACGTCGTTACCACCAGTCTGATCCTGGAACTCAGTTTCTGCCGCTGGTAGATCCAACATCTCATTTCCAGACCCGTGCCCAGACCTTACTGGCTCGGACAAGGTCATCTTACCCCTACCTCGGCCACGCGGCGGACGTCCACGACCTCTTGAACTCATTCTAACGATTGCGTTTATCTGTTTAAGAATTTTATGTATTAGTACATGTTTCATTGGATTATCCGCGAAGAAATTTTATGATAGAAGTTTTAGGAGTGGTTCTTTCGTATCATACATGCACACAGTTTTCCATTCATTCATTCAAAGAGACGTTGTTGATTTCGTTGTGATTGTTTTCCACTACCCAGGGGTATTTTCGTAATTTGTCCTATAGGGTTTTTTTGTAATTTTTCAAAAATAAAAGTTTTCGGATGATTTTATCAAAAAGCATTTTGAAACTCTTAAATTTTGGGGGTATTTTGAAAAAATTTGAGATCCGGGGTATTTCGGTAATTTTAGACCTCAGGGGTATTTCGATAATTTTTCACAAATCGGGGTGAATTTGTAAGATTTAAAGAAATCAGGGATATTTCAAAAGTTGTAACACTTTGATGGTTCCTTTTTAAGAATTTACTTTTCCAAAATAGTGATGTTGCAAAATTTTGAAATTAGGGTCATTTTGGTAATTTTGCAGGTTAGGGGCAATTTTGCAATTTTCTAAAATCATGACGTTTTTGAAATTTAAGGTTTTTGGGAACTTTTTATGTGATGAAATTGTTGATTAAAACCGTGAGTATTTTGGGAATATCATAAATCAAGGGTGTTTTCGTAATTTTACCCCTAAGGGTATTTTAGTAACTTCACATAATCAGGGTATTTTCACAAAATGGTTTCCAAAAATTGGGTTCTAAGTGATTTCACAAAAGAAGGATATTTTGGAAATTTCTATTTGAAAATTTTTCATATGGAGGGTATTTTGGTAGTTTACAAGCCAGGGGTATTTTGGTTATTTTTCAAATTGAGGGGTATTTTGGTCATTTTTTTCAAAAACAAGGTTTTAAATTCTTCAAAAACAAAACGGCTAGTCCCTTTCGGGTTTTATTTATCGAGTTTACCCTGTGAGTGTGTCGTCTCAGCTAGGATGAACCGTTACTACGCACCAGGTAGGATTCGAGTGAGTAGGAGGTGAGTCACGAGAACTGCTTAAATACCAGGCCCCCACCGAATCCAATCCTAGACATGCGTATAACGATTGCCAGATCCCTTGCTCAGTGACAACTCACAGGGCTGTTTAAGAAATAATTAAATCTTATGTATTGTTTGTTGGGGTATGCTAGCCCTAGGGTTCAACAATTCCTATTCTAATAGTCTACGTTCCCTTATTTACCCTTTACCCCTCATCAAAAATTCGCAAAGAAATGGATAGAAGTACTTACCTGGGCGGATAGGTGCCGGAGACTCGGTGCCATGCTGTTCAAGCCAAAAATAGTTTCAAAACATTCTAATAAGGCCTACTAACATAAAAACAAAACATTTTGGGCCTTGGGCCCCCCCACAGTTGAGTTTTGAACCGGGCTCTGATACAAAAAATGTAACACCCCAAACTCGGCCCATGAGTCCTGACTGAATCTGGTATGTCACGGTGTAAAATAATTTGAAACATTTGCTAAGGTATGAAAACGGTGTTTGAAAACTTAGTTGGGCTTTTTATAATTACAGTTGGGTTGATAAACCCTTTTGAAAACATTTGATCATGTAGCATTTTAAAATCCTCGAAGTTATAGTGGACATGGTTTATTTTTGTTACCCGATGGTAACGTCTTTAAAAACCCGTAGAAGTTTATTAAGTTTGAAAAGTTACTTTTAACCGGTTCAATTAATATTTATAAAATTCCATTTGTAATATAACCTAAGTAAAATAAAACTGTAAAATAACATCCAAAATAATAATAGCGGCCTTATTACAATCCCAAAATAAAAACTTAGAAAATGAATAATATTAACTTTAATAAAATGAATTTAAATCCATCAATAAGCATGGCCGCCTCGAGTCCTTTCTGGCTCCATCTACGCGTTCTACTCATCTGCAAAATGTTAAGGGAAAAGGGGTGAGTCACCAAGACTCAGTGTATAAATCCCCCACCGGGAAAATTCAACTCATACACATTTTATTAATAAACATGCACATGCAACCCAACCTAACCATCCATACTCCTTAACTACCCCGTGTGGTCAAAACCACTGATGACCATGGGTCACAAATTAAATGATGGGGCCAACCCATCGTGTGGTCAAAACCACTGATGACCATAGGTCACAATTTATCAAGTGTGGTCAAAACCACTGGTGGTACCAAACCACTGGGACTTAGTCGCAAATTATCAATCGGTGTGGTCAAAACCACTGATGACCATAGGTCACAAATAATCTGATGGGGCCAACCCATCTTGTGGTCAAAACCACTGACGACAGTCCATAAAATCATCCCCCTCCTCTCATCAATCCCACCATCACATGCTTATATATCAATTATCATATATCATGTCATAGCATTTAACATCATGTGATGGCATGCAAATCATATATCAAAAGTCACAAGTTAGGGGACTTACCCGGAATCCATGCTTAGCCATAAGCAAAACACTACCAAAAAGGTGAATAACAACAATAATCATGTAAATTAATAAAGTGTGTAGTGAGTTCTTACACACCTATTACTACCACAAATCCTAGATCCCGAAGATCCGATCTACGATGCTAGATCTTGACCTATATTCACCACTTATCAATGTTAATACCAAAGGCCTATTCGCCAAACCAAATTCATACCAAAGGCTCTTTTGCGGACTTACCTTGAGCGGTTTGATTTCCAAACAAATCCGAAGCCTTAATTAGCCCCTAAATCCATGGCACACATTAGTTTCGGCATTTAAACAATAACATATGGCCCTTGGCCGAATGATGTATAAGCCCTACCATCACTTACCAAAATCGATTGCTAGAGGAATAGAGGGTTGGATTGAGTACATCAAAATCCCGGAGTACCTTATGGGAAATCGGTTCCTAAGAAGAGAAATAGTTAGCCACACCATCAACAAATGCCGGATTTCGGCTAGCCATAACAAGAATAAAGATTAACTTAGAGAGATCCCTTACCACACTATGAAATTCGGCAGCACCTTAGTTGAGGATGGGAGAAGATTCGGCCAACACAAATGGAACGACTGGAATTTTGAGAAGAAGAAAGGGGTATATTCGGCTAAGAAGAAGCAAGAGAAGCTGGAAATTTTTGAACAATTTTGGCTATGAATCAAAGGAGAATTCGACAGCAGCAACTTGGAGAGAAAAATGAAAAGAATAATTGAAGAATTTTGGCCCCTCTCTCTAGGTGTTAAACCGAATATGGACAGCCCCTAAGGAGTCCTATAATCGGCCAACACCTTGCTTTTGTGATTAACTTCAACCTTTAATTATCAAAAATTAAGCAAGGTTTATCTTACATCTTTATCTCCTAGCTACTCCTCATCAATTTAAAAGCAAATAAACCACTAATAACTCCCCCTTCTAGCCGAATATGAGCAAAGAAAATTAAGATTTATCTCATCAATTAAGAGTCCAACATGCAGCCATCACTCTCCCATACACGCCAGCAGCATAAAAAAAAAATAAAAACCACTGCAGTTGCCTTGGTTCGAACCCAAGACCTCATGCCCCAGCCCTCTCTTCCAACGCCCCTTGCCATCTTTCCCATTTGACTTTCATGTCATAACACCCCTTCATTTAATTATAAGGCCTTCATACCTGGCCCCCTTTACTTTAACGCCCCAAAAATAAAACAATCTTGCGTCCCTCATGACTCGAACCCGAGTCCTTATACCAAGGCCCTTAAGTGGCGCCCCCAGCCACTCCACCAACCCGACTTTCATGCCATAAAACCCCATTATTTAATTTTTAAAGCCTTCTTAACCCTAACGCCTAAAAAGCCCAAAAGGGAAACATTTCCCCCTTGTAACTTCCAAGGATCGAACCTCCTCCCTTGCACACCCTTAGACGCACCAATCTAATTGTGCCAAGCCCATTCTTTTTGTCATGCTTCTCCCTAAATTTTATTTAACCCCCATCTCACCTTACTCCCTTCCTTTAAACACTTAAAAATAAATTTTTCGCCTAAGTCAGGCCTAGCTCGGGGTTAATTCTAGACCCTAAACATGCTTAGCAACCATAATATTTATTCCTTCAAGCACACACAATGGGAAATTAATTAAATTACAAACAACCCCTAATTTAGGGTGTTACACCCTGATTTAGGACTCAAAGGTTCATCAGAAGGATCAGTAACCTTGAATTTCACGACGTCTTTACCAATGTTGTTGATCATTTTTCCAGCGACGGAGCATTTGGCCAATTGTTGTTGTTGACTCTGCCAAAGAGGGCTCCCTCTCCAACATTTATCGATTACATTCATATTAGCCAAACTCGAACTAGGACTTGCCATTAGAATGACCATGAAAAGGGCCAATGTGAAGCAACATGATAATGTTGTAGCCATTGTTGTACTCGTTTTTTGAGTGGAAGATGGAAGAATAATGAGAGATTATTGATGGATTTATACTGCAAAAAAATAAAAAAAAATTACCAAATTTGAAAGTTAAAAAATTTGTTCACAATGTTACAAGGTGAATGTTATTGTTGTTTTTATCAGATGCAAATAGTTTAGGCTACTTTGTTAGTAACTAACTTGTTTTTTGTTGAGACAAAAATTCTTCATTTGTTTATTTTAGTGAGTTTTTACTAGTGGTCATTGTACTAAGCATAAGTTGTGTATTTAATTCATACAATGAGAATATTCTAATTTGGTCAATTAGGCTCTATTATTTTAGAATTTTAAAATTTCAATCATGGACCAAATGGTAGACATTAAATTCATTAATTTATATTTTGCTATTTCTTAAATTGTTTGTGACAAATAGATTATTACAAGTATAATATCATGTCAATTTGTTATTTTCACATAATACCCATAAACATGTCACAAATGGATTTAACAACTACAGTTTCAATTAGGATTGAAATTTAAATATTCAAAAAGTATAAAGACTAAAAATGGGGTAAATATCCCATATATACCAAAAAATTAAATTATTTACGAAAATGGGCCAATTTGAGGAATATTTACGGAAAAGGGCCGTTTTCCCCCAAAAATGCGTCCACGTCAGCGCGTTTTGGGGGGAAACAACAGAAAAGCGCGCCCCTGGGGATGCACTTTATTGCTAAATAACTAGGAAAATCTTGTTGGCGTGGGCGCATTTTGCCCTCCTTCCCTATGAAAAATTAATTGAATTTTTGGGCTAGGGAAAAAATATATATAGGGTTTTGGGCAAAATATATTAGCATAAAAAATTAATTGAATTTTTGTGACAGTAGTCTCCGGCAAAATAATTTTGAGAAGACGTTTACGAACAAACAAGGCCAAAAATGCTTCCAAATAGGTGCACTTTGTCGTGGAGTCTTGAAAAGAGCTCCCACATTGACGCTCTTTTGCTACTGATGAGTCTCGGCAAAATTAGGCTATAAATCAGCCAAATTTCATTCTCAGGTTGCATAAGTGAAATTGAGGCAAAAGAAAAAAATGAAAATGAGTGAACGTATTAATGTTGTTATTTACTACAATGGTGAAGTTCGTGACACCGAAAATGGTGTTGTTTTCTTATCGGAGAACACAGCGCGACTGAGTTTTAATCGGAACGTCGATTTGGTAGAACTTCACAAAAGAATTCGTAAAATATTTGGAACAACGCCAATGAAAGTTTAGTCTATTAAGTATAGATTTTGCACTTCGGTTGATCCAGTGAGATATGACTCATTCGACATCAAAGGTCCTCGGAGCTTTGAGGTAATGATGGAGACTCATCTTGCCAGTGGATCACCCTATATCGAGGTATATGTAGAATTTTCATCTCCAATTGATCTTTCTGCGACCTCAACATCTACTACCATTCGAGGGGAATACACGACCCCAAGCCGACACTCTGTAAGTGGGAGGCAAAACATAGAAGTGCCCGTGTGCGATGGTAGTATGGAAAACATAACCCCTGCACGACACTCGGTTGGTGGATGGGACATGCATATACGTCCTTCGACGTCCAATGATAGAAATACATATTAGGGGACGTCATCAACTTCTAGTGGTTGGCAATCCACATATGATTGAGATCTTTACAAAAGATGTTTAAGGAGGGATGATGTACTCCCAACGACATCCACCGGCGAGGGGCCCTCGTTTGTTGCAGGTTATGGAGGGTCAGACGATGAATCCGATGTGGATCCACCTCAGGAGCCAGGGCCCGATGGTGCAAAAGTTGGATTATTTTCTGAACTGGAGCCCGTTCCAATTGTACCTAAAGATGTTGAGGGCGATTCAGATGAAGAAGAAGAAGATTCACTATTCAGGGCGTACTCGCCTCCAGCCCACATGCATAATGTCGATCTATCTCAAGATGATGCATTGGAGTTTCCTGAACTATCACACCAGACGCGTGACCGTACAAATTCTTTGTTGGATTTGGACTAATTAGAAGTTGGTAACCAGTTTTCCAACAAGAATACTTTTCTTGCTGCATTGAAACAATACAGCATCAGGAACGAGGTTAACTACAATGTGGTTAAATCCAAGCTCGATAAGTATGAGGCAAAGTGTGTAGTGCAAGACGACACATGTTCATGGAAAATTATGGCGTCGTTGAGGAAAAGGACAAGGTTGTGGGAGATCAAAAAGTACAAAGGTCTATATACATGTCTTACCGGTACAGTACTACTATGTGTTCAATGATTTCGAATAACACTAATATTATGTAATGTTGCATTATTTAACATACTTCATTGACAGGTGTAACACAAGATCATCCGAGGATGGATTTAGACATGTTGACTGACTTAATAATCCCGACGGTGAAGGCCGATCCCAAGACTACGGTGCCGACCTTAATTGGCAATATTCGTAACCAATTGGGGTATACGCCCTCTTACAGAAAGGCTTGGATAGCCAAGCAAAAGGCGTTAGAAAAGTTGCACGGTCAGTGGGATGCTTCATATAATGAAGTGTGGCAGTGGTGTCAGGTGCTGGAGAGATATGTCCTAGGCAGCACAATAGACCTTGAAACGGAACCGGCATACTACAACGATCATCTGCTCCGTGGATGCGCAGTGTTCAAGCGTTTATTCTGGACATTTAAGCAATGCTGAGATGTCTTTATATACTGCAAGCCATTGGTACAAATTAACGATACCTTTATGTATGGTAGATATAAGCATCGGCTATTGCTAGTTTGTGGCACAAGGCGGTACAGGGAGAATCCTTCCGATTGCATTTGTAATAACACCGGTCGGTGATGGTAGGACTTCTTCCTATCTAGGTTAAGGAGGCATATACGCCCCAACGACATATCGTTATATCGGATCGGGCCCGGAATACTTGGGCAATAGAATGCCAGGGAAGCATGTGGCATCGTACACACCATCGATATTGCCTGAGGCATGCTTCATCCAACTACTATGGGCAATATCGATCTAAAAGACAGTGACGGCGAGTGACCGATATGGGTATGAAATATCTATTAATGTAATTTCGTTTGTAATATTCAATTTATTCTCAATTGAAGAGTGGTGTGTAATATTCGCTATCAACGTATATTGGCAGGGTACAAGATCAATAAAGATAGTTTTCACGAGATGTTGGCCACTTTGCGCTCAGATAACGCCAAAGGCACAAACTACCTGTGCAATATTCCTTTCGAACAGTGGACACAAGCATCTGACAATGACCTACGATATGGTCATATGACCACAAACACGGCCGAATGCATAAATTCTGTTCTAAAAGGAACCCGTCATCTATCGATTACATCGGTTGTGCGAGAGACATATTTCATTTAACGGCACTATTTTCGAAGAGAGGAGTGAGTTATAGAGTGTAACATCCTAAAATAGGGGCTATTTGTGATTAAATTATTTTGCTTGTGATTGAACTACTGTGATGTTATTCGTGGAGTTATAGGACTTAATTATGAACTTTGAGTAGGCTCGGAATGGTAGGAAAAAAAATTCATTTGTAAGCTTTAGAGGTAGGGAGCCTTGGTAAGTAGGGGTTACAAGTTAAATAAGGGGATATTAGACACTAAAAAGGCCTTGGAAAAGTGGCAAAAGGGAGGCCACTTAGGAGCTAGAGTTGACGCCACAAGAGGAGCAAGGGGAGCCTAGGTTCGAGTTACGAAATTCCCCTTTTTGCTCTGTATTTTGGACGACAAGAGAGAGAGAGAAGTGTTCAATTTAAACACTTCAGGATAATATGGATAATAGGGATATTATTAGTTTTTAATTGGATTTTATTTGATTAAATCTAAAAAGGGTGGCAAAGAGAAAAAGAAGGAATTTAACTTATTCAAATTCTTTTGGATTATGTCAAATTATTGGCCAAGAGTGATTCAAGGAAGTGGCCAAATTTTGGACTCTTTGTTGAGGAGGAGTGGACGGCAAGGGCTAGTTGAAGGGGGGAGTGCCGAATTTTCTTTAGGCATACTCTCCATCTTTTTGTTTTTCTTTTCCTCCAAATTGCAAGTAGCCGAAATTCCCAAACTCTTCCATCATTGATTTTCTTTTTTTTCTTCTTCTCTCAATCTCTTAAAACCAAAAACCATCCTCCTTTTCTTAGACCTTGGCCGAATCCTCTACACCCTCACCTCTAATCTATTTCTTTCCTTTCTTCCAAAAATCAAAACTCTATCTCCCTTTTCCCATTATTTTCTTTCTCTCTAACCGAATCTATTCCCCATCTTGGTGATCAAAATTTCCTTTCCTCCTATTAAACTCATTTTGGCCGAATAATAGAGTGGTGTTGATCTTCTTGGGTTTGTCTTTTTCAATCGTTGGAAAAGGTAAGTGTTGATTCTCGAATGCCTATTCCTTTCTCTCTCGTTCTCCGTCGACTTTTACAAAGGTAAGAGTCGATTGCGGCATTTGTTTGGAAGTATGATAATCACTTGTTGGAACCAATGTGTTGTATGATCTTCGGGACTTGGAAGCAATCAAGCGTAGCCTTTTTTCTCGGTTGATCGGTTGGTAAGTGGTGGTAAGGACTTGATTTGGTAATCTTTCTCCTTTAGGTATTCGTTAAGCCGAAGGCTTGTGAGGCTAACTGTTTTGCGTCTTAAGGTGTGGCCGATTGTCAGAGGTGAACCATCGTTTGGCTTGGGATTTGGTAGGAAAATGAATCATTTGTAAGGTAAGGGTGGAGCGTTAACCCTTTGGATTTATGTGGTTTAGCCGAATAGGCCATGTCACTAACTTTCATGTATGGCCGAATATAGGGGCAAGGAAGTCTAGTGTGGCGATTGATTCTTGAGTTTAGGGCTCTTGATAGTAACAGGTGTGTACATACACACTTCATAACTCGTAACTGTGCTAAATGCATTATGTATGCTAAACTGAATTGATGTAGATTGGGATTTAATACCATCATGGTATAAGCAAGGAATCAGGTAAGTCTTTGTTGTTATGAGTTTACTTTATGATGCTTTTGGGAAGCATGACGTATTTGGTATGTTGTTAAATAAATATGTGGGCATGATTCCTGTTATATGCATATCATTAATTGTTGTGGGTTGTATGAAAGGAGGGGGAAGTAATATTCGTGTCGACGGACACCAGTGGTTTGGTACCACATTTCGTGACTACGGTCACCAGAGGTTTGGCACCTCATAGCGTCTCGTCCCCATGGCTTAGCACCACAGTGGGTTGGCCCCACAGATGATATTATGGGATTGACGCCAGTGATTTGGTATCACACGTGGGTTGGCCCCACAACTTATTATATGTGACTTTAAGTCACCAGTGGTTTGGCACCACCAGTGGTTTGGCACCACAATATTGATGGATATCGTGACTTTAAGTCACCAGTGGTTTGGCACCACCAGTGGTTTGGTACCACACGGGGTAGAAAAAGGTGTTTTGGATGGTTAGGTTGGGTGCATGTTAAACTTAATTGTGATTTGTGTGCATGATGTTGCATTAAACCGGGAAAAGGGTTACACATTGAGTCATGGTGACTCACCTTTTCCTTTAATATTTTTCAGGTGACTCGTAGATCGCGGATGAGGAGCCGGATGGACTCGAGGTGGCCATGCAGTGGAAATTTGAGTTTACTTTGAATTATTTTATTTTATTTTTGGTTTTATTTGTTCGAGTTGTAATAAGGCCTCCTAAGATTATTTTTATTATTTTTCATGTTTGGATGAATTATTTAAAATGTTTAATGATTTTAAAATGATCACATAAGTTTTCTTAAATTTAAACGTAAAAATATTTTCTGTACCATCGGGTACATCTGAAATCGGTAACAATCTGACTTAATATATTTTTAAACGAACTAAGTATCAATTTCTCTATACACCTCAACTGTTTTTTTTTTTAAAATAAGACAATATCTTTTACTTTAAATTAAATCGGCTAAACAAGGGTTTTAAAAATGTTTTCATCTGTAACATACCGAATCTGGTCATAGTGTTTGGGCCGGGTTCGGGGTGTTACAAAATTGGTATCAGAGCCCAGTTCAAAGCTCGGCTGTGGGGGGCCCAAGGCCCAAAATGTTTTGTAAGGCCTTTGTGAAACGTTTTTGGTTTTGAACAGCATGGCACCGAGTCTCCGGCACCAATCCGCCCAGGTAAGTACTTCTGACTACTGTGTGGATTATTATTTGTAGAAGGGTAGGTATTGTAACATCCTGATAATTAGGGGTTATGCATCTTTACTTAATTGAATGATGTTGCATGCTTAAATATGTTTGAGTGTATTTTGGAAGTTTTTTTTGAACTTCATTAATTAAGTGAATGCTTAGTGAAACTTTTAATTTCTAATAATTAAGATGGAGCTAAGCATGTTAGGCTTTAAGAAATAATGACAAGAGGTTTTAAGCATAAGATGGGTAATTGGCAAGGTGGTTAGGATGCATGGATGAGTGCTTGAGGGGAGAGGTTCGAATCCCCTAGCTAGCAAATGGGAGGATTTTATTTTTGTTTCCTTCCTTATAGTGTCGGCCAAGACTCTTCTAGAATGGATGAGCATCTTTTTAATTTTGGCTATTTGACCACATGGATAAGGTAAGCTTAAACTTATGGTATGGAATCATGAAAGGATGATAAGATGAGGGGGACAAAAGGCTTGAAGTAAGGGCTTTGTCTTGGAAACTTTTTCATGGTCATTTGACCATGAATCTAGTCGGTTTTAGGGGCTAAAGGGGATGGTTAATGGTGATAGCAAATTAAGGGTTGATGGGAAAGAAACAAGGAGGAAAAATGGGGATAATGTTGGCATAGGTTGGCCAAATTTTTGCTTTGCCATTAGGGGGGAAAGTTGGCCAAAAAGTCTTGCATTTTTGTGCATCTTTTCTCAATTATCCAAGAGCTCTCCTCCTAGTCGAATTTTGCTATTGTCATTAGGTAAAGTTTTACTTTGTTTTGGTTCTCATTTTGACCATTTTGGTTAAAATTCCTTTTCTCCCAAATTGTGGTCTTCTTTAGTCATAAGCATCAAAAGATTGGAAAACATTTTTCTTCTTTTCTTTTTCTCTCATTGCCGAAGCTACCAAAGTGCAAAGAACTATTTTCTTTTTCAATTTCTTCCTCTTGGCCGAATGTGCATAGGTCTCTAAACCTATCTCCTTTCTTTTGTGAATCAACAACATCATCATCATCTTCTTCTTTTAATCTCTCTTTCTCTTTCTCTTTTCTTCCTTTTCTTTTTCCTTCTATTTTCATTTTTCTTTCTTCTTCACTCTCAACCGAAACTATTTTCTATCAACACCAAAATCAACATACTTTCCTTCTCTTTTGTCAAACCAAATCACCTTTCTTTTTCATCTAAATCTTTCTTTTCTTTTATTGAAAACCGAAACCATTTTAGCCATAAATCACTATCTTTTTCTCTTTTCTTTTTGTTCATGGTCGAATATTCAAAGTGATCAAGTAAGGTTTTGTCAATTGTTTTCTTTATTTCTTTTTACTATAGTTGATTTAGAAAACATAAATCCTCTTATTTTTCTCTCTTAGGCCATAAATCCTCTTATTTTTCTCTCTTAGGCCGAATCCTTGGAAAGGATTTTTAAGGATCTTTGTTGAAGCTAACTTTTAAGAAGTGATCTTTCGAAATCATCCAAGGTAAGGATTATTAATTTCGATCGTATCAATCCTTTTAGAATGGATCACTAATCAACTTTATTTTTAGGGGTGATTTGAGACTAACAAAATAGGTAAGAAAAGAGCGATCGGAGTGTTTGGAAGAGAGAGACACTTTTTTACCATCGAACTTTAAATGAAGGGTCATGACGACAGTAAGAGATTTTCCACCGGTTGTGGACCCTCCGCTAACGAAGATCGATTATTTGAAGTAGTACGTACAAACCAACCACTTTACATTGGTGGGATATCGGTGGTTTTGATCCATCTAGCGAGAAAAACCACAAATAACGATTGTTCGAGAATCAGGGTAAGGATTTAGATCTTTCGTCAATAAATATAGTTTTATTAGTAATAGTGTATACTAACCAAGTGTGATAATTAACTAGGTGTTGACGAGCGAGAGTATCGTTCTCACGGTCATAAGGTGTGTAACCTTACAATAAAACTCATAGATCTATTTTATATGTGATTTTATGACAATGTGTTTAATAATTATTTTTGGATACCATTCGGTGGTATACGATATTCGTGTATGTTTACCCCAATATTTCGTTAATTTTGCTATATGCATAAAATGTGAAATAAGTATGATTATATTATGATTTTGGGGTAAATGGCATGAAAACTAAATGATATGTATGTGCATGGGCATATGGGTATATTTGATAAAGGGAAGTATTCGGTGGTTTTACCACAATTTCCGTGACTTCGATCACATATTTGAAATCCGGTGACTTTGGTCACATATATGTGAATCTGGTGACTTCGGTCACATTTTTGAAATCCGGTGACTTCGATCACAATTTTGTCTAGTGGCCTTGCCACAAAATTATAAGGGCGATGTGCATGTTGATTATGCAAAGAATCGCCTTCCGATGGTGTGTAGCGGATGGAGGGTCGATTTAGTAATCCCCACGGTGTGTTGGTTGGTACGGGTGGTGTGTAGCGGATGGATATTTAGGTGGGCCGGGTTTGCATTTCATTACATGTACATATCCATGTGATTTAAATGATTATTATTTAATCTGCTACAAAAATGGGCTTTTGGCTAAATATGAACTAAATGGGCCTATGGCTATATGTGTACTTATTGGGCTTTAAGGCATTGATCAAATGGGCTTTTTAATGTATGTGTTACACATTGAGTTTATGACTCACCCCTTTTGTGGGATAACTTTTCAGATGATTCGTAGTGCGATGGATCGGGTCAGCAAGGACTCTGTGGTGGCCAATGCTCATATCAAGTATTTTGGAGATTTTCCAATTTAAACTTATTAAATTTTATTTCTTAGACTTCATTATGGGTTTTTTGCTATTTTTATGTAATAAGAACACTATAAACTGTTTTTAAATTTTTGTGTTTGGATTTATTTTGCCATGAATAATTATTAATTAAATAACTAAATGGATTTTGATAAATAATTTAAACTGTTTTGAAAACAAAATATATTTCTACAATATAAATAAATATTTCATTAAATTTGGTTTCCTGTTAACTTATTATTCCTCTTAAAAATAATGTTTTAAGAAAGATACGAATTTATTTTACAATTAAATTTCAACTCGATCTTTAAGTTAATCTGTTTCATTCAAAATCATCAAGTTTTCTTAAATAAGTGAAAATTTTGCTAAAGTTTTACTCGAGGAACATATCAAATCCGGTTGGGCTTTTTGGGCCGGGTTTGGGGTATTTCAACTTGGTATCAGAGCCCAGTTTTAAACTCTCGGCTTGGGTTTTGAAGCCCACAACGTTTTCAAAATATGGCCCAAATGACTTTCTGAAAGTTTTCTTAAGTTAAAATGGTTTTATAAGAGCATGGCACTTGAAGTTCTCGGCCGGATCCATCGGTATGTATCTTTATTGATAAAGTGATATGAAAGTCGATAAGCTTAAGGAAACTATAACTTTAGAGACATGGACCTTAGGTGTATGTGTGCTACTACGGAAAAACCTCTGAATATCTACTTCAGAAAACTTTCTTCTAATAAGAAGTGAAAAGACTCTAATACATAAGACTTTTTCGGTAAAACCAGATAAGACGCGTAGTAGACATGAGTTCTAGGGGCGTGGTCATCGTGGGCGTGGACGAGGAAGAATGGTCGTGTCGGAACCAGTTAGATCTGGTCAAGGTTCAAAATAAAGCTCATACCTATTGTTGGGGTGGATTTTCAAGAGCAAAATGAAGGAGGTGACGCAGTATCACAAGCTGTACTTTGAGTATTGGAACGAGTAGTAGAAGCTAGTACTGGAAATGGGTCTCGAAAGTCAGTAGCTGAGAGACTTAGATCGAATGGAGCTGAGGTTTTCAGGGGAGTATCTAGAGTAGCTCCAAATGTAGCGAAATACTGGTTGGAGGCAGTCGAGAGGATCATGGACGATTTAGACTGCACTGCTGAAGAAAAATTGAAAGGTGCTATTTCACTACTCCGTGATGAGGCCTACCAGTGGTGGCTCACTATCAAGGAAAGTACCCCTGCGGATCGACTGGATTGGAGGTATTTTAAAATTAAATTCGAAGGAAAATACGTTGGAGCTAGCTACATCGACTCCCAGAGGAAGACATTTTTGAATCTAGTGCAAGGCAACAAGTCGATAGCTGAATATAAAGCAAAATTTTTGTGACTTAGCCGTTATGCCAGAGGGATAGTAGCTACGGAATATGAACGGTGTGTCAGATTTGAAGATGGACTTAGAGATGAACTGCGAGTGATGATTGCTCCGCACCGTGAAAGAGATTTTGCAATCTTAGTGGAAAGAGCAAGAATAACTGAAGAGATTAAGCGGATGAAAGATGAATCGACAGAGGCGAATAAGAATAAGAGAAGCTTTGGGTCTTGAGGTCATCAAAAATTTTCGAAGAAACCAAGAAATGAAGGACCGCGAGGTCGCAGATCACACGGTGGACAACATCGTGCTTGTGCCCAATGTGGAAAGATGCACTCGGGGGAATGTTGGAAAAAGATCGGGGGATGTTTCAAGTGCAGATCTAAATACCATATGATCAAGGATTGCCCGAAGAATTCAGATAAGAACCGCCCAGTAAGTCAGGGTGTTAATCAGGCTGGCAGAGGTGAACAGCAATCGATAAGGGGCCGTGGTCTAAATGGAAGGGGTAATGGCTCTGGTAGAGGTCGTGGAACTTGAGCAGAGGCGATGGTAGCTCGAGGTGAGACACCCAGTCTGGTATATCTGATTAAATCGCAGAAGAAAACGATGGCCTTTTGATGTTATCACGGCATGCGTTCGATTTACAGGTTGCCTTTATTGCTTTGATAGATATAGGGTCAACTCACTCATATATCACTAGTGAAGTATCCGGAACTTTACATTTGACTTCGAGACTGCACCTAGGAAGATGATTGTACTTAGTCCTTTAGGATGAGCGGAGATTATAGACAAACTTTTAAGGAAGTGCCTTTAGAAGCTCGAGGATACGATTTTGGTGATTTAATGGAGTTGCCATTCGGAGAATTCGACCTGATCTTAGGCATGGACTGGCTTTTGAAGTATCGTGCAAATGTGGATTATGCTACTAAGCGAATGTCCTTAAGAACTGTTGATGACAAAGAAGTTGTAGTGATGGACGAGAGACGGAACTACTTATCTAATGTAGTATCCGCTCTTAAGGCAGAAAAGATGGTTAGAAAGGGATGTGTAGCCTTTCTGATGTTGGTTAGTGCCTTGGAGGCTAGAGAAGCAACTGTTGAAGGAGCTAGGACTGTGAATGAATTTGTAGATGTTTTTCCCGAAGAACTTCCAGGTTTGCCTCCCAACCGAGAGGTAGAATTCGGGATAGATTTATTGCCTGGAACGACGCCAGTTTCTATTGCTCCATATAGAATGGCACCGAAGGAGTTAGTTGAGCTTAAGGCTCAGATTCAAGAGTTGCTTGATCGTGGATTTATCCTACCTAGTGTGTCTCCATGGGGAGCACCGGTCCTATTTGTAAAGAAGAATGACGGATCGATGAGGATGTGTATAGATTACCGGCAGTTGAATAAGCTGACCATCAAGAACAAGTATCCTTTGCCGAGGATTGACAACTTGTTCGATTAGCTTAAGAGAGCTGCGGTATTCTCAAAGATTGATCAAAGGTCGGGGTATCATCAGCTTAAGGTGAAAGAAGTGGATATCCATAAGACGACTTTTCGAACTAGATATGGGCATTATGAATTTTTGGTAATGCCATTCGGATTGACGAACGCCCCAGTTGCGTTCATGGATATGATGAACCGGATTTTCCCGCCCTATTAGGATCAATTCGTCGTGGTGTTCATAGACGACATCCTGGTGTATTCCAAGTCTGAAATGGAACATGATGAGCATCTCCGGATTGTATTGCAAGTTTTAAGGGAGAAAAAACTTTATGCCAAATTAAGCAAGTGTAAATTTTGGCTGAAAGAGGTCGCGTTTTAGGCCATGTGGTGTCGGCGAGAAGGGATAAGGTGGATCCTCGGAAGATTGAGGTGTGCTAGATTGGAAACCACCTAAGTCTCATGGCGAAGTTCGCGAGCTTGGGGTTAGCGAGCTATTCTGAAGATTTGTTGAAGGATTTTCTTCGATAACTGTACCTTTAACGAAATTGCTGAGAAAGGAAGTACCTTTTGTGTGGGCTGATAAATAGCAAGAGAGCTTTGAGAAGCTCAAGAAGGTTTTGACTGAAGCTCCGATTTTGATTCAGCCTGAGGCAGGAAAGGATTTTGTCGTGTATTGTGACGCTTCTCACACGGGATTAGGATGTGTTCTGATACAAGACGGGAAGGTAGTTGCATATGCATCTCGGCAGTTAAGACCACACGAGGTTAATTACCCGACGCATGACTTGGAGTTGGCAGCAGTAGTCTTTGCTCTTAAAGTTTGGAGACATTATCTATACGGCAAAAAGTCAGTGATATACACGGACCACAAGAGTCTGAAATATCTACTGACTCAGAAAGAACTGAATTTGAGGCAGCGAAGGTGGATAGAGTTGTTGAAAAACTACGACTGTTATATCGAGTACCACCCGGGCAAGGCGAATGTGGTGGCAGACGCTCTAAGTCGAAAAGTGGTGTCAGATTTAAGGGCGATGTTTGTACATCTTAGTCTTTATGATGACGAAAGCTTGTTGGCGTAACTTGAGTTAAGTAGAAATGGTTGAGTCAAGTGAAAGAGGCAATTGATAGAAGATGATCTGAGTGCAAAACTTGGCGGTCTGAGCGAAGAATTGGAAGATTATGGTATTACTTGATGGGGTATTATGTTTCAAAGGTAAAGTCGTATCTTGAGGGATCGAGAATTGAGGCAAAAGATTCTTGAGAGTCGCATAGTAGCCCTTATGCTATGCATCTGGAGGAAGTAAGTTATCTGAGATTCTGAGATCGATTACGGTGGCACAGTCTTAAATGAGAGTTACTGGAGTTTGTAGGAAAGTGCTTAACGTGTCGACAAGTCAAAATTTGAACATCAAGTACCTTCGGATTACTTGGTGATAAAAATTCCACAGTGGAAGTGGGAGAGAATCACCATGGACTTTGTTAGTGGGCTTCCTCTTACGCCTACTAAGAAAGACTTTGTATGGGTGATAGTGGACCGATTAACGAAATCTGCACATTTTATTTCAGTTCGGGTTGATTACTCTTTGCAGAAATTGGCAAAGTTATATGTGGCTGAGATTGTGAGATTGCATGGAGTGCCGGTGTCAATCATTTCAGATAGAGATCCGAGGTTTACGTCTCGGTTTTAGAAAGCATTGCATCGGGCCTTGGGTACAGTTGGATTCGATCTGGCATTTCATCCACAATCGATGGCCAATCTAAGCGAGTAATCAAATCTTAGAAGATATGTTAAGGGTTGTGTGATAGATTTCAAGGAAGTTGGGAGGAATTCTTACAGTTAGCGAATTTGCGTACAATAACAGCTTACCAAGCCGATTCGGATGGCACCATATGAAGCACTATATGGACGGAAGTGTCGCACTCCTACATGTTGGATGTAATTAGGGAACGTCGATTTTGGGTCCAAAAATAGTGGCTGAATCTGAAGAAAAGGTTAAGGTAATCCGGGCTCGATTAAAGGAAGCATCTGACAGAAAAGTAGTACACAGATCTAAAGCGGAAGGAAATAGAGTTTGCTGTGGGAGATCAAGTATTCCTAAAGGTTTCACCTTGGAAAAAGGTGATGAGATTTGGTCGCAAAGGAAGTTAAGTCCAGTTCATTGGACCTTATCGGGTTTTGAAGCGGGTCGGATCATGGCATATCGCTTAGAATTACCTTGAGTTGAAGCAAATGCATGATGTGTTCCATGTTTCAATGTTATCTGTTCTGTCGGATCCATCTCATGTAGTGCCGATTGAGGAGGTGGAATTAAGACCATTTGTCCTATGAAGAGGAGCCAATTCAAATTACGGAGCGAGATGTAAAGGTTTTACGGAGAAAGTCGGTTCCTCTCGTCAAAGTATTATGGCGTAATCATGGATCGAAAGAAGCTTCGTGGGAGCAGGAGGAAGCGATCGACAAAGAATACCCTCACTTGTTCCAAATGTAATTTTGAGGACGAAATTATTTTAAGGGGTAGAAGCGTAACATCCTCGATAATTAGGGGTTATGCATCTTTACTTAATTGAATGATGTTGCGTGCTTAAATATGTTTGAGTGTATTTTGGAAGTTATTTTTGAACTTCATTAATTAAGTGAATGCTTTGTGAAACTTTTAATTTCTAATAATTAAGATGGAGCTAAGCATGTTAGGCTTTAAGAAAGAATGACAAGAGGTTTTAAGCATAAGATAAGTAATTGGCAAGGTGGTTAGGATGCATGGATGAGTGCTTGAGGGAGAGGTTGAATCCCTAGCTAGCAAATGGGAGGATTTTATTTTTGTTTCCTTCCTATAGTGTCGGCCAAGACTCTTCTAGAATGGATGAGCATCTTTTTAATTTTGGCTATTTGACCACATGGATAAGGTAAGCTTAAACTTATGGTATGGAATCATGAAAGGATGATAAGATGAGGGGACAAAAGGCTTGAAGTAAGGGCTTTGTCTTGAAACTTTTCATGGTCATTTGACCATGAATCTAGTCGGTTTTAGGGGCTAAAGGGGATGGTTAATGGTGATAGCAAATTAAGGGTTGATGGGAAAGAAACAAGGAGGAAAAAGGGGGATAATGTTGGCATAGGTTGGCCGAATTTTTGCTTTGCCATTAGGGAGGAAAGTTGGCCAAAAAGTCTTGCATTTTTTGCATCTTTTCTCAATTCTCCAAGAGCTCTCCTCCTAGCCGAATTTTGCTATTGTCATTAGGTAAAGTTTTACTTTGTTTTTGTTCTCATTTTGACCATTTTGGTTAAAATTCCTTTTTCTCTCAAATTGTGGTCTTCTTTAGTCATAAGCATCAAAAGATTGGAAAACATTTTTCTTCTTTTCTGTTTCTCTCATTGTCGAAGCTCCAAAGTGCAAAGAACTATTTTATTTTTCAATTTCTTCCTCTTGGCCGAATGTGCATAGGTCTCTAAACCTATCTCCTTTCTTTTGTGAATCAACATCATCATCATCTTCTTCTTCTTTTAATCTCTCTTCCTCTTTCTCTTTTCTTCCTTTTCTTTTTCCTTCTATTTTCTTTTTTCTTTCTTCTTCACTCTCAACCGAAACTATTTTCTATCAACACCAAACTCAACATACTTTCCTTCTCTTTTGTCAAACCAAATCACCTTTCTTTTTCATCTAAATCTTTCTTTTCTTTTATTGAAAACCGAAACCATTTTAGCCATAAATCACTATCTTTTTCTCTTTTCTTTTTGTTCAAGGCCGAATATTCAAAGTGATCAAGTAAGGTTTTGTCAATTGTTTTCTTTATTTCTTTTTACTATAGTTGATTTAGAAAACATAAATCCTCTTATTTTTCTCTCTTAGGCGAATCCTTGGAAAGGATTTTAAGGATCTTTGTTGAAGCCAACTTTTAAGAAGTGATCTTCGAAATCATCCAAGGTAAGGATTATTAATTTCGATCGTATCAATCCTTTTAGAATGGATCACTAATCAACTTTATTTTTAAGGGTGATTTGAGACTAACAAAATAGGTAAGAAAAGAGCGATCTGGAGTGTTTGGAAGAGAGGAGGCAATTGTTTTACCATCGAACTTTAAGCGAAGAAATTTGTATCGGCAGAAGAGATTTTCCACCGGTTGTGGACCCTCTACTAATGAAGATCGGTTATTTGAAGTAATACGCACAACCGAACCACTTTACGTTGGTGGGATATCGTGGGTTTTGATCCATCTAGCGGAGAAAAACCACAAATAACGTTGTTCGAGAATCAGGGGTAAGGATTTAGATCTTTCATCAATAAATATAGTTTTATTAGTAATAGTGTATGCTAACCAAGTGTGATAATTAACTAGGTGTTGACGAGAGAGTATCGTTCTCACGGTCATAAGGTGTGTAACCTTACAATAAAACTCATAGATCTATTTTTATATGTGATTTTATGACAATGTGTTTAATAATGATTTTTGGATACCATTCGGTGGTATCGATATTCGAGTATGTTTACCCCAATATTTCGTTAATTTTGCTATATGCATAAAATGTGAAATAAGTATGATTATATTATGATTTTGGGGTAAATGGCATGAAAACTAAATGATATGTATGTGCATGGGCATATGGGTATATTTGATAAAGGGGAAGTATTCTGGTGGTTTTGCCACAATTTCCGGTGACTTCGATCACATA
The DNA here is from genome assembly GCA_025506655.1 of Gossypium rotundifolium. Classification (NCBI taxonomy): domain Eukaryota; kingdom Viridiplantae; phylum Streptophyta; class Magnoliopsida; order Malvales; family Malvaceae; genus Gossypium; species Gossypium rotundifolium. The sequence continues at coordinate 12,497,630 of CP106727.1, forward strand.
TTTGAAATCCGGTGACTTTGGTCACATATATGTGAATCTGGTGACTTCGGTCACATTTTTGAAATCCGGTGACTTCGGTCACAATTTTGTCTAGTGGCCTTGCCACAAAATTATAAGGGCGATGTGCATGTTGACCGACAAGCGCCTTCGATGGTATGTAGCGGATGGAGGGTCGATTTAGTAATCCCCACGGTGTGTTGGTTGGTACGGGTGGTGTGTAGCGGATGGATATTTAGGTGGGCTGGGTTTGCATTTCATTTCATGTACATATCCATGTGATTTAAATGATTATTATTTAATCTGCTACAAAAATGGGCTGTTGGGCTAAATATGAACTAAATGGGCCTATGGCTATATGTGTACTTATTGGGCTTTAAGGCATTGATCAAATGGGCTTTTTAATGTATGTGTTACACATTGAGTTTATGACTCACCCTTTTGTGGGATAACTTTTAGGATGATTAAGTAGTGCGATGGATCGAATTGACAAGGACTCTGTGGTGGCCAATGCTCATATAAAGTATTTTGGAGATTTTCCAATTTAAACTTATTAAATTTTATTTCTTAGACTTCATTATGGGTTTTTTGCTATTTTTATGTAATAAGGCCACTATAAACTGCTTTTTAAATTTTTGTGTTTGGATTTATTTTGCCATGAATAATTATTAATTAAATAACTAAATAGATTTTGATAAATAATTTAAACTGCTTTTGAAAACAAAATATATTTCTACAATATAAATAAATTTTTCATTAAATTTGGTTTTCGTTAACTTATTACTCCTCTTAAAAATAATGTTTTAAGAAAGATACTAATTTATTTTACAATTAAATTTCAACTCGATCTTTAAGTTAATCTGTTTCATTCAAAATCATCAAGTTTTCTTAAATAAGTGAAAATTTTGCTAAAGTTTTACTCGAGGAACATATCAAATCCGGTTGGGCTTTTTGGGCCAGGTTTGGGGTGTTTCAGGTATGGAACGTAGTTAGTATGATAAGTATTAAAACCCTAGGACTAGTTTACTCCAACAAATCATATAAGACTTTAAATGCCTAATTAAACAACCCTAATATCAAGTCGCCGAGTTAGGGTGTGGTAACCACAAATGCGCATGTCTAGGATTGGATCCGGAAGAGCTTGGCATAGCGGTCCTCGTGACTCACCTCCTCTTCGCAGAATCCTACAGTGCGTAGCTTGGTTCACCCTAACCAAGAGGACTCGATCATAAAGCTAAACACAATAACTAAAACACGAAAGGGATTAGCCATGTTTTATGAAAACTCTAAGTTTTAAAAATCAATACAATGCTCTTTTAAATAGAAACAAAATTTATTTCGGAAAATTTTCAAAATATTTTCAATTTACCAAAATTACCAAAATGCCCCTAGTGGCAAAATTACGAAAATGCTCTTGGTTTCTAAAATTACCGTACTACCCCAATTTCAATAAGATTCTCTTACTTTGCAAAAGTATCCAAATTCTATATTTCAAAATAATATCCTGACTTTGGAAATTTACAAAATTACCCTCGATTGATTTAAATTACCAAAATACCCTGGTTTCCAAAATTCTGTCATACCTTTAAATTGAAAATTTTTCGAAAATACTCTTCAGTTTTAGGAATTACAAGATGTTTTGATTTACCAAAGTTTTCAAAATTTCCCCGGTTTATTACGAAAATACCCCTGTAGAAAAATAACGAAAATACCCCTAGGATAGAAACGAACAGAAATGCCCGAAAGAGTGAGTGTGTATGAAAGGTATTAGGGAATGGATGTGCTTTCCTATGTGAACTAGGATAGAGGACTTAAAACTTTGATTGATCGAAAGAATCTCTATTAAACTCTCTTCATAAAATTTCTTCACGGATAACCAAGTGGAACAAGTACTAATCCATAAAATTTCTTAATCATTAAAGCGCAATAGTTAGAATGAGCTCTAGAGGGCGTGGCCGTCATGGACACTGAGTAGAGGCGAGATGATCGTGTCAAAACCCGTGAGGTCGGGTCGTGGTCGAGAAATGAGGTACCACCGCCACCACCACCCCCAACTTTTGGAGCCGAGGAGCGGGGATCAAGCGGGAGGTGAGGCGATGATCGCAAGTGTGTTGTGAGTCCTTGAGATGGTGGTGAGGCGAGTGGAGGTATCGAGCTCGAAGTCATGCACTGAGCGACTTCAATCCAATGGGGCTAAGGTGTTTCGGGGAGTATCGGGTGTGGCATCCAGTACGACGGAATACTGGTTGGAATCGACTGAGAGGATCATGGATGATCTTGATCTGACGAATGAGGAGAAGCTGAAAGGAGTGGTGTCGCTTCTAAAGGATGAGTCATATCAGTGGTGGCTCACGGTTCAAGATGGTGCTACGGACAGATGACCTTACTTGGGAGTATTTCAAAGCTGCTTATCAAAAGAAGTATGTGGGCACCAGCTACATTGATGCTCAGAGGAAAGCCTTTCTAGGGTTGGTACAAGGAAATAAGACTATGTTAGAGTATGAAGTGGAATTTTTTAGGCTGAGCCGCTATGCTCGGGGAATTGTGTCAACAGAGCATGAACGGTGTGTCCGCTTTGAAGATGGACTTAGGGATGATTTGAGGCTGCTGATTGCTCCACAGCAGGAGCGTGAGTTTTCTGTCTCGGTGGAAAAGGATAAAGTAGCCGAAGGGGTCAAGGAGTCCGTGAGACAGAATTACGATAGGAACAAGCAGAAAAAAGGATTTGGGTTGTCTGGATCAGGTAGTAATGCACATATAAGGGCTAGGCAGAATGGGCCGAATTAGGCAGGAAGGCCCATGGCTACTAATCAGAGACCAGCTCAGTGTAATCGCTGTGGGAAATCACATTGGGGAGGATGTTGGACCGGTGAAAGGGGATGCTTTGAATGTGGATCTTTGGATCACCGTGTAAGGGATTGTCCTCGAAAGTTGGCAAAGAATCAGCCAGAGGGTCAGAACCGTGCTTAGGCTAGAAATGTAGGACCACTACAGAGGGGTCGTGGGAATGGTAGAGGAGGCAATGGTTCTAGTCGAGGTCGCGAAATTTCGGGCAGAGGTGCAAGCAACACAGAGGCAAGGCAGCCTGGTTTAGTCTATGTCGCAAGGCGTCGAGAGGAGGGTGACGCACCAAACGTCATAACCGATACGTTCCTAATTTTTGGTCTTCCATATGTTGCATTAATTGATGTGGGTTCAACGCATTCATACGTTGCTAATAATGTGGTAGAGACCATGAACATAGACTTTGAGACTACTTCTAGAGATGACGATGAATTAGCCCTCTAGGTCACTCTGTACTTATAAACAAGCTATATAGGGATGTACCCTAGAACTCCAAGGGTAGTGTTTGTGGTCGATCCGATGGAGCGCCATTTGGGGAGTTCGATTTAATTCTTGGAATGGACTAGTTGGTTAAGCATCGAGCAAGGTTGGATTGCCTTTGCTAAGCGCATGGTTACGAAGATGGTGAGGGTGATGAAGTGGTCATGATAGGTAATAGAAGAGATTACCTATCCAACGTGGTGTCTGCGTTGAAGCGCAGAAGATGTTAGGAAAGGGTGTGGGCGTTTTTGGTTGAATATGTGCCCGGAGGCTAAAGAGTCGTGATTAAGAAGGTCCGAACGGTAGGGGAATTCACTGATGTGTTTCGAGAAGAACTTCCGGGTCTACCTCGATCGGGAAGTTGAATTGGTATAGACTTATTACCCGAGCAGGCTACTGTGTCTATAGCACCCTACCGAATGGTACCAAAGGAATTGGTGGAGCTGAAGGCTCAAATTCAGGAACTCTTAGACCGAGGGTTTATCCGACCAAGTATATCTCCGTGGGGAGCACCTGTGCTGTTTGTCAAGAAGAAAGACGGGTCAATGCGGATGTGTATCGATTACCGTCAGCTGAACAAGTTAACAATCAAAAACAAGTATCCGTTACCCCGGATAGATGACTTGTTTGATCAACTGAAGGGTGCATCGGTCTTCTCAAAGATAGACCTTAGGTCGGGTTATCATCAACTTAAGGTGAAGGAGGGTGATGTTCACAAGATGGCATTCTGTACTCGGTATGGGCATTACGAGTTTTTGGTGATGCCATTTGGGTTGACCAATGCACCGGCAGCATTCATGGACTTAATGAATAGGGTGTTTCAGTAGTACTTGGATCAATTTGTCGTGGTGTTTATAGATGACATATTGGTTTACTCAAATACGGATGAAAAGCATGACAGGCATTTGCGGATTGTTCTACAAGTTTTGAGGGAAAGACAGTTATTCGCCAAATTCAGTAAGAGCGAATTTTGGCTTAGTGAGGTGGCTTTCTTAGGTCACGTGGTGTCAGCTGAAGGGATTAGAGTGGATCCTCGCAAGATCGAAGCGGTGTTAGATTGAAACTACCTAAGTCGATGGCGAAATTCAAAGTTTTACGGTGCAGCGGTACTATCGAAGATTTGTGGAAGGGTTCTCTTTAATCGTAGCCCCACTAACTAAGTTATTAAGAAAGGGAGTTCCATTTGTATGGTCAGAGAAGCAGCAGGAAAGTTTTGATAAGCTAAGGAAGATTTTGACTAAGCCCCAGGTTACATGTACCGAGGCGAGAAAGTTGTTCTGATTTATTGTGATCGTCCCATCTGAGGTTGGGATGTGTGTTGATGCAGGAAGGAAGGTAGTGGCCTATCGTCCGTCGGCTAAGACCGCATGAGGTTACCTATCCAACTCACGACTTAAAATTAGCAGTAGTGGTCTTCGCTTTGAAGATATGGAGGCATTACTTGTATGGGGAAAAGTCGATAGTCTACACGGATCACAAAAGTCTGAGGTATCTTTTAACCCAGAAGGATTTGAATTTGAGGCGTGGCATGGATTGAATCTGTTAAAGGACTACATTTGTTCAATTGAGTACCATCCGAGCAAAGCTAACGTGGTGGCTGACGCGTTAAGTCAGAAGGTCGTGGCGGGCTTAAGGGCGATGTTTGCTCATTTGAGCCTATATGACGATGGAAGTCTTTTGGCGGAGCTGCAAGTTAAGCTGACTTGGATTGTGGAGATTAAGGAAAAATAATTAGTAGATGAAAGTTTGAATGCACGGAGATTGCAAGTTCAAAATGGTGGTTTAGAAAGGTATAGCTTGTCTGATGATGGAGTATTATGCTTTCAAGGGCGAGCTTGTATGCCTAAAGATGTGGAATTGAGGCAGAGAATTCTTCAGGATGCACATAGCAGCCCATACGCTATGCATTCGGGAGGTAGCAAGATGTATGGAGATTTGCGGAGACAGTTTTCGTGGCCTGGGTTGAAGCACGAGGTGATCAAATTTGTGGGGAAGTGTCTGACATGTCAGCAGGTTAAGGCTAAACATCAGTTGCCATCGGGTTTACTTCAACTAGTGAAGATCCCTCAGTGGAAATGGGAGAGGATCACGATGGATTTTGTCAGCGGGCTACCCCTTACGCCCAGCAAGAAGGACGCAGTTTGGGTGATTGTGGACCGTCTGACTAAATCAGATCACTTCATACCGGTAAGGGTGGATTACTCACTTCAGAAGCTAGCTAAGCTATATGTGTCGAAAATAGTGAGGTTGCATGGAGTGCCAGTATTGATCATCTCAGATAGGGATCCCAGATTTACGTCAAGGTTTTGGAAAGCATTGCATCAGGCTTTGGGTACGCGATTGGATTTCAGTACAGCATTCCATCCACAGTCTGATGGGCAGTCGGAAAGGGTCATACAAATTTTAGAAGATATGCTAAGAGGTTGTGTTCTGGATTTCAGTGGTAGTTGGGAAGAGTACCTACCGCTAGTAGAATTCGCTTATAACAATAGTTATCAAGCAAGTATCCAAATGGCACCATTTGAAGCACTGTATGGACGGAAATGTCGTACTCCTACGTGTTGGACGGAGTTGGGTGAACGACAAATTTTGGGTCCAGAGTTGGTAACAGAAACTGAAGATAAAGTTAAGGTGATTCGGGCTCGTCTCAAGGAGGCATCAGATAGGCAGAAGTCTTATGCCGATCTCAAGCGCAAGGAAATGGAATATGAGGTAGGAGATAAGGTTTTTCTGAAGGTGTCACCTTGGAAAAAGGTATTGAGATTTGGGCGAAAAGGAAAGCTAAGCCCAAGGTTCATCGAGCCATATACAGTAGTGAAGCGAGTGGGACCAGTAGCTTACCAGCTCGAGTTACCGACAGAGTTGAGCCAGATCCATGATGTCTTCCATGTCTCGATGCTGAGGTGCTATCAATCAGATCCCTCACACGTAGTGCCAGTAGCGGAGATTGAGGTAAACCCGGACATGTCTTTCGAGGAGGAGCCGGTACAAATCTTAGAACGTGATGTCAAAGTTCTACGTAGGAAGTCAGTACCTTTGGTGAAAATACTATGGCGAAACCATGGTGCGGAGGAAGCTACGTAGGAACCCGAGGATGTGATGCGGCAGCAATACCCCCACCTCTTCTGATCAGGTAATTTCGAGGCCAAAATTATTTTAAGGGGGTAGAACTGTAACATCCTAAAATAGGGGCTATTTGTGATTAAATTGTTTTGCTTATGATTGAACTGCTGTGATGTTATTCGTAGAGTTATAGGACTTAATTATGAACTTTGAGTAGGCTCGGAATGGTAGGAAAAAAATTCATTTGTAAGCTTTAGAGGTAGGGAGCCTTGGTAAGTAGGGGTTACAAGTTAAATAAGGGATATTAGACACTAAAAGGCCTTGGAAAAGTGGCAAAGGAGGCCACTTAGGAGCTGGAGTTGACGCCACAAGAGGAGCAAGGAGCCTAGGTTCGAGTTCGAAATTCCCTTTTGCTCTTTATTTTGGACAGAAGAGAGAGAGTGTTCAATTTAAACACTTGAGGATAATATGGATAATAGGGATATTATTAGTTTTAATTGGATTTTATTTGATTAAATCTAAAAGGGTGGCAAAGAGAAAAGAAGGAATTTAACTTATTCAAATTCTTTTGGATTATGTCAAATTATTGGCGAGGAGTGATTCAAGGAAGTGGCCAAATTTTGGACTCCTTGTTGAGGAGGAGTGAATGGCAAGGACTAGTTGAAGGGGAGTGCGAATTTTCTTTAGGCATACTCTCCATCTTTTTGTTTTTCTTTTCCTCCAAATTGCAAATAGCCGAAATTCCCAAACTCTTCCACCTTTGATTTTCTTTTTTTTTCTTCTTCTCTCAATCTCTTAAAACCGAAAACCATCCTCCTTTTCTTAGACTTTGGCCGAATCCTCTACACCCTCACCTCCAATCTATTTCTTTCCTTTCTTCTCAAAATCGAAACTCTATCTCCCTTTTCCCATTATTTTCTTTCTCTCTAACAGAATCTATTCCCCATCTTGGTGATCGAAATTTCCTTTCCTCCTATTAAACTCATTTTGGCCGAATAATAGAGTGGTGTTGATCTCCTTGGGTTTGTCTTTTTCAATCGTTGGAAAAGGTAAGTGTTGGTTGCCTAATGCCTATTCCTTTCTCTCTCTGTTCTCTGTCGACTTTTACAAAGGTAAGAGTCGATTGCGGCATTTGTTTGGAAGTATGATAATCACTTGTTGGAACCAATGTGTTGTAGGATCTCTAGGACTTGGAAGCAATCAAGCGTAGCCTTCTTTCTCAGTTGATCGGTTGGTAAGTGGTGGTAAGGACTTGATTTGGTAATCTTTTTCCTTTAAGTATTCGTTAAGCCGAAGGCTTGTGAGGCTAACTGTTTTGCGTCTTAAGGTGTGGCCGATTGTCGAGGTGAACCATCGTTTGGCTCGAGGATTTGGTAGGAAATCGAATCATTTGTAAGGTAAGGGTGGGCGTTAACCCTTTGGATTTATGTGGTTTAGCGAATAGGCCATGTCACTAACTTTCATGTATGGCGAATATAGGGGCAAGGAAGTCTAGTGTGGCGATTGATTCTTCTGGGAGTTAGGGCTCTTGATAGTAACAGTGTGTACATACACACTTCAAAACTCGTAAATTGTGCTAAATGCATTATGTATGCTAAACTGAATTGATGTAGATTGGGATTTAATACCATCATGGTATAAGCAAGGAATCAGGTAAGTCTTTGTTGTTATGAGTTTACTTTATGATGCTTTTGGGAAGCATGACATATTTGGTATGTTGTTAAATAAATATGTGGGCATGATTCCTGTTATATGCATATCATTGATTGTTGTGGGTTGTATGAGAGGAGGGGGAAGTAATATTCGTATCGACGGACACCAGTGGTTTGGTACCACATTTCGTGACTACGGTCACCAGAGGTTTGGCACCTCATAGCGTCTCGTCCCCATGGCTTAGCACCACAGTGGGTTGGCCCCACAGATGATATTATGGGATTGACGCCAGTGATTTGGTATCACACGTGGGTTGGCCCCACAACTTATTATATGTGACTTTAAGTCACTAGTGGTTTGGCACCACCAGTGGTTTGGCACCACAATATTGATGGATATCGTGACTTTAAGTCACCAGTGGTTTGGCACCACCAGTGGTTTGGTACCACACGGGGTAGAAAAAGGTGTTTTGGATGGTTAGGTTGGGTGCATGTTAAACTTAATTGTGATTTGTGTGCATGATGTTGCATTAAACCGGGAAAAGGGTTACACACTGAGTCATGGTGACTCACCTTTTCCTTTAATATTTTTCAGTGACTCGTAGATCGCGGATGAGGAGTCGGATGGACTCGAGGTGGCCATGCAAAGGAAATTTGAGTTTACTTTGAATTATTTTATTTTATTTTGGTTTTATTTGTTCGAGTTGTAATAAGGCCTCCTAAGATTATTTTATTATTTTTCATGTTTGGATGAATTATTTAAAATGTTTAATGATTTTAAAATGATCACATAAGTTTTCTTAAATTTAAGCGTAAAATGTTTTACTGTACCATCGAATTTTGTCCGAAATCGGTAACAATCGACTTATTATATTTTTAAACGAACTAAGTATCAATTTCTCTATACACCTCAACTATTTTTTTTAAAACAAGACAATATCTTTTACTTTAAATGAAGTCGGCTAAACAAGGGTTTTAAAAATGTTTTCATCTGTAACATACCGAATTTGGTCATAGTGTTTGGGCCGGGTTTGGGGTGTTACAAAGAGGGTAGATGCAAGGAGGCCATGTATGGAGCCCGAAGGTCTTACAAGAAATAAACAGTGCGAAGGCACGGGCCAACACCATGCACACAGTTTGTCACGATCGCGACAGCCTATGGTTTCGTGTCACGGAGCTTGACAGACTAAACCAAGGTATTGTTGGTGGGCATTATCGTGTACACTTGACAATTAGGACCTGCGACTGTGGGATATTTGATGCACTTCGTTACCCATGCGCTCATGTACTTGCGGCTTGTCAGAATCTCCGTCTTGATCCCATGAGCTATGTTGACGAAGTGTATAAATTAGAAAACATGTACAACGTGTGGAGACACGTATTCCCACCAGTCCCAGATGAACGTAAGTGGCCGTCGATATTGCTTGCACCGTATAAGCTGTTGCCGGATAGACAATTGAGGCGCAAACCAAAAGGTCGACCTTGCTCGAGTAGAATACGCAACAATATGGATATCCGAGAAACGAGCAACCAAAGTTGGTTGTGCGGATGGTGTAGGAACTCGGGCCATACATCTCGCTCGTGTCCAAATCGGAATAGTTGACCATGCTCTTAGCTTTTTTGTCTTCTGGTGGCTATGTAATTTCTATTTTTTTAGAGGAAAACGGTGAATTTTTGTACAAGAACTTTTATTTTATTCAAGTTATTAAAATTAAATTACAAAATTACAAAAAATAGTAAACCATTTCTATTTTATCAAAGATATAAAATTAAATTAAAAAATTAAATTACAAAAAATAAAATTAAACTCAAATTTTATTAAATATATTAAAACTTAATTATAAAAAATTAAACCATTTATATTTTATCAAAGATATTTAAATTAAATTAAAAATAAAATTAAACTCAAATTTTATTAAATATATTAAAACTTAATTACAAAAAAATTAAACCATTTCTATTTTATCAAAGATATTAAAATTAAATTAAAAAATTAAATTACAAAAATAAAAAAATTAAACTCAAATTTTATTAAATATATTAAAACTTAATTACAAAAAAATTAAATCATTTCTATTTTATCAAAGAGATTAAAATTAAATTACAAAAAAATTTAAACTTAAATTTTATTAAATATATTAAAACTTAATTACAAAAAAATTAAACCATTTCTATTTTATCAAAGAGATTAAAATTAAATTACAATAACAAATAAAAATTAAATTACAATAACAAAATAAAATTGAGGTTTAAGGTTTAGGGTCGATGCCGATGGGAACCAAAGGCCACAGGGGCGGTCGTGATTCTGCGCTAGATTCTTCCTTCTTCTAGCTTTGGTGAGGTCGTGGAACCTCAAGGGGAATCGAGTTCCTCGGCAATGGGTGCAGGTGCGGATGTTGCGATGATGACCCACCTTGATAAAATAATGACCCCGAGGTGTTTGCATAAACCACGGGGGGGTGGTATCGCATCCGTCTGGGAAAGGAGCTGGTAGAAAGAAGTACTCCCGACGGCGCCTCCTCCGATCCCACACGCACATCGGCCTCACGATCGATCGCCACGGAGTAGTCGGAACGGACTCGAACCCGCCATGCATTCCAACTTTGGGTGGGGTGGGAAAAGGAAACATATATGGGTTAGGAGGATACATATAAGGGTAAGGTACGACCGGCATAAGCAGTAGACGCTATGATGTCGGTGTTGTCGATCGAATCGATGGGCCCGTGGATCGTGTAGGCGCTGTTCTTTGGCCCGGTGATTGTGTCGGCATTTATTATGGCCCGTCCTCATCACCCTTCTCCTTGGATTTAAAGGGGCCCAACGTTCCTTTCACTCACAAAGTTGCAGTCACCTCTCTTCTTCCGACAACAGATACGACCTGCCATGGATCCTAAACTATGGCATGTACTCCGACACGCACGCTAACTCATGAGCGATGATCGATTCCCGGATAGGTAAAAAGTCATACCGGTTCTCCCACGTCTCGATATGATCTGACCAAAATATTGGCCAATCCATGCGCAGTAGCCGTAAGTCCACTTTGTGCTCATCATCGAGCACCTCGGTGTACACGGAATCGTTTCTTGGAATCAAATTGCCACAAAACCCGATCTGACTGGTGCATCTCCACGGTCGCGTAGGTGATCAATGGGACCTTAACGTGCCAACTGTTCGGATTTTGGAAGAACTCCTCCGAAATTACTGCCCGAATTTTTGGATCCTCGTACGGTGTCCATTGAAACTATATTAAAATTACCAAAATATTAGTTATATACATACTACTAGACACTACATACGAAATACTAAATTATAATAATGAAATTGAAACTTACTTGTGATTACGACCGTTGGTCCAATAGGGTCAGATATCCTCAAGCGAGTTAGGTATTCCAACATGACTCACGAATGGTTCCACCTAATTAAATAAACTTTTAGCATGCAATTATACTATAAATCTACGAAATAATTGTAAAATATAATATTAAATTTACCTTGTTATCAGTGGGAATGAATATGGCTGGTCGAGTCGAGGACGTAAAAATGGAAATCGAAACCATGCCCATGATTGCAATAGTGATAGGCAACCTCCGATTTTTGCTTTACTCGGCTGCGTCGCCCCGCACATCTCCCGGTATAACCTCGATAGCACGGCAGACCCCCAACTCAATTCACTGGCTGCTCTGAAATCAACAAGTTTTAGGAGCCATCTCAGGTGGACAAGGTTTCTAGAGAGGTCCGACATCAGATAGCCTCCAATTATCTGAAGAATGTATGCCCGAGCATACCATATTCTTTCTACTTTGGTCGAACCCTTGTTCGGCTCTGGGAATGTGTCTCGTAGCCAGGCCATATTGATCCGAGCTCCTTGAATTCTATCCGGAATGGCACCCAGAAGCTCGTAGCATCAAATCATCAATCGGTAGATGTTGCGGACCCGTGACTATCGACACATCACCGGTAATCCCAACCAATCGCACATCTTCTAGAGTGATGATACACTCTCCGCATAGCGAGATGGAAAGTGTGTGTCTCGGGTTTCCACCTCTCTATCAACGCTACCGATCAAAGCGGCTCCAACTTGAACCCCTACCTATCGTGGCCACGCCAAAAACCCGCTTCCATGAGTAATTCTCGATCAACGGTGATGGGGACCATGCATGTTGTGAATATAACATTCCAACACCGATCTATGATCGCTTAAAAATTATAAAATTAAAAATTAATTAAAATTGCATAATGGAAAAAAATTAAATAATATTGAAAAATTAAAATTAAAACTTACAATTTGCATTTACTCGACAGAGATGTGCTTGTTGTATAGGCAAAGTAATTCCCCGGCCATTGTAATCAAATAAAAAATTTTAAAATTTTCCAAAAAAATGTATTAAAAAATTATAAAGGGCTTTTTTGTAAATAGTAAAGGACTATTTTGAAATTTGAGCGTAAATTTCAAGGACTTTGAGAGAAAATTGAGAGAATATTGAGAAAGGATTGAAGTGTGAAAAAAATAAAGGGTTGGGAGTTTTTATAGTTTTTTTTACTGTTGGGCCCCCAACGGTCAAAAAAAATTGGTCGTTGAGATTTGACCAGTTCAGAGGGAAAGCGCGCCCCAGGAGGCGCTTTGTGCCACCTCGACAAGCGCATAACGTAAGCGCACTTTGTCGAGGTGGCTGCGCCATCCTCAAGCGGCTTATTATTCCCCAAAACGCTACCGACGTGGACGCGTTTTGGGGGAAAATGGCCCTTTTCCGTAAATATTCTTCAAACTGGCCCATTTCCGTAAATAATTTAATTTTTTGGTATATATGGGATATTTACCCCTAAAAATGATTAAATTGGATAATAATATTTAAAAATATATGGCATAAAAAAATCCAGCTTGGATTTATGTTCGCAATTTTAACAGGAGTGTTCAAATTAATTAAATTATGTAATGTGAGTGTCTAAATTGCAATTTTTTTTAAAGTCGACATTAATCTTCTATGATGTGCATGATCCATGCTAATTTAATATAAGTTAAGAAATAGTACTGATGGTAAGATTAATATTATGGTTGCATGATCAGTTTTGGACTTAATATAGATTTCATTTGGTACCTGCTCAAGCTTAACCTCCCATTGTCATTGTAACCAAAGGCAAATTTGTCGGGATAGGTAGAGGATTTGGTCCCAATATTTGAAAATTTTCAATTTATCCTCTTTATAAATCGAGAAATTATAAATTAATATATATATAGTGAAATTGTACTTTAACCTTTTAAAAAATGAAAATTTTGTAAAACAATCCTCTTACAAATAAAAAAATTATAAATTAATATATAATAAAATTGCACTTTAACGTCCCTAAAAATGAAAAAAAAATTATTTAATTACTTTAGAAATGATGAAATTATAAATTAATGCAAATAAACTTATATTTTGGATCTATGAAAAATTATAATTAAATTTCCAACTTGTTAAATTTTTTTTCGAATTTGCCATTGGTTGTGGCTATAACTACCTATTAATGAGCCGTACCAATGAACAAACATGTCCCCCACTTAAGCAGCCCCTCGCTACTATCACTCTTGAGAATTACCTGACTTTACTCCAAACTAGGTTTGTTCATGGTTGGGTTGGGCCAACCCGAAAAATGAGAGGGTTTGTGCAAAAAATTGGTTCGAAAAATGGGCTTGGGCAAAAAAAAGACCCGTTTAGAAAATGAGATAGGCCTCGGGTAAGGTTTTTGGCCCCGACCCAACCCAACCCAAATTTTCAAAAACAAAAAAAAAATGCTATTTTTCCATGTTTTATTGTTGTTTTCCCACTACTTTGCTACCATTTCACTACTATATTACTACTATTTTGTTGTTAATGTTTGGATATTGTATGACACTTGTTTTATTGTTAATTAAACAATTAATTCTTATAATCTTAATATAAGACTTGTTTACAATCTAAAATACAATTAATTATTACAATATTGTTATAAATAGATAATATAATAATTTACTATGCTTTAAACATTATTGCAACTTATCAATCTGAAGTCATAGATAATGATAATTATAACATTAATTTTGTATTAATAAGTTTTCATCTAAAGTCAAATTAATGTCATGAAGCATTTAAATTTGTCAACTACTTGAGCATAACACGCATAATTCATTAACATATAAATTCTTAGATCAATAACTTTCTCTAAATCTAGACAATTGGTACTTAAATTTATAGCTGTTATAGCTAAACGCACATCACCTACTTAATACAATTCACTGAATAAACTTTGACAAATATTCTATTACAAATTGACAGTATTCATTTAATTCATTAGACTGTACCTATTGACTTCTAATCATTCTATCTAACTTTGACATCAATTGACACTTTCAATTAGTAATCTCTTTGTCAACTGTGCATTTTGACACTGTCTATACTAATTATACATCTACATTTAAACATCGTTATGATTCAATGCTCTTACATCTCAATTTCTGAATTTAACACTCTGGATCATTTACCATATAATATAGTACTATCAATTTGCTCTAAGACCATTGTCCATGTAAATTTTCAGTGTCATGCCAGTCAATTACCATAAATTTGTACCATTCGTCATTGTAAATGCATTAGCATGAAATGTCATTGATTGACCATCGTCAAATGTGACAATTCATCAGTGAATTGAGTCTATCATGCAATGTCAAGCTAATTATGTTACATTAAAAGTTTGCTAATTTGAGATCAGTAAAAATCATTGAGTTACTATGACAATACATGTTATGATATGTAGTCAAATGTTATCGGTGACATTTATTTCAGTCTTATAAGCTAAGATCTAATTGACTGTTGGACATTGTGTTGACGCATTATGAGTCCTAACATGAACTGGCATCGATAACTAGTGATGCACATATCTGTGATCACTATCTAGTTGTATCAATTGAGCTTTGAAGATTGCATGTGTATTTATATGCACTGAGTTGGTCATAAGATGGTCATTTATATAGTATTATTAAGCTATCAAATTTGCAATGAATGTCACATAGAATTGGTGTAATGGACGAATGTGATTCATCATTGTTGTACATCTGATTTGTTCATTGTTGAATCGATGTCATTAATTCACAATGTGAATCTAAGAACTATGTACAATGTTATAGTTATATTTTTAATCGATTGACATATTAATAATGATGGATTAGTAAGAATGATCAGACATTTTGATCAATTAGTCAATTTAAATTAATTGAATTTTATGTTCCATGTAACGTAATGAAATAATGATTATATGTTATCTAATATAATGTTTAGAATAAATTTATTGTTGTAATTAGTAAATTTTGCATATGTATTTTATTGCATACATATATTGTATTTAGTAATATGTAATTTAGTGACTAAATTTTAATTTCAGTATTAGAATGAAATTGTAATTATACAATATTGTATTAATTCTAATAGAATATATTGCTTGTCATAGTTAATTATTAAATTAAGACAATTAAATTTAATGTTATCATATTATAACATATCAGATAATTATACATTAACAATGTAATTGTATACATATTCAAATGAATTCAAATTACAATGATATAGAATATATACTAAAAATGATTAAAATGTTAACATTAATACTTAATACTATTAAAATGATATAACAATAATAATTTAAAACTTTAATTTTAATCATTTAGATAACAAATAATGAAAAGATTTAATAGTAAAGATATTAACTCAAATTTAATTAATATTTACTATAGTAATTTACAATTAAACTATTTTATGATACAAATTCCATGTAGTAATCAATATAATTAAATCTGATTTACAATATCATTTTTATGATTACAATAGATTAATATTCATGAACATAATGAACTGTATGATTATACACAATAACTGATCCATTATTATACAGAATGATTACTTGTATAAATCATCTAGAAATTAACATTAGTATCATAATTAGCATAAAATTCCAAAATGTACATTGTTAATTAGAATTAACAAAAAATTCATGCAAATACTTAAATTGAAATCACCAGACTTAAGTACCATGATAATCATAAGCTTCAATGATACATAACATTAAAATAAATCGTCATTGTATCTAGTAATTTAAATCCTATACAGTATAATACTATTAAAAGTGTTAATAACTATATGTAATTAACATATTCATTAAACATCTTAGACAAACTTTATAAATATAATTTCATTATAATACAATTAGTTAAAGCATAATAACAATGATCATAATCAGAGTTATCTTAATCTACAAAATAATACTAAATTATAATAGCCTAATAGATTAGACTATAATATCTAATGACATTATCTAATATTACAATGATTATGCATTAATACATATAAAACCTTATAAAACTAACTCAATACATAACTTAAGCATGACATTTATAACTACATCTTTATCACCAATTAGCTTATCTAACATTAATTTAATTAGACATAATATCTATCAGCAATTACTTTCATATTATAACATTTAATTAATAATGACTAATAAATTAGATCAAAATATTAATATCTACAAAATTGATATAGTCACAATACATTATCTAGACATGTCATAAAATTCAATGATATGTCAACTATATAGTGCATAGTTACTAACCACTGTATCCTAAATTTACAATCATCAATACATTAAATATGCTCAATACTCCATTATCACTGTCACATGATCAAATCAGTCATCATATTATAAGACCCATAGCACTCGTTAAAGATGATCAAGATCATTTCACTAACCATTTAGACTCATTGACTTAATCTCACAGTGATATAAACGTATAGAAATTACATATTCATTTACTGAATAATCATTATATACTTATACAATATCAACTCGACTCAGTCTATATATATCCATTTATAGTCTGATATAAATTTTCAAAAAAAAAAAATGCTATTTTTCCATGTTTTATTGTTGGTTTCCCACTACTTTGCTACCATTTCACAACTATATTACTACTATTTTGTTGTTAATGTTTGGATATTATATGGCACTTGTTTTATTGTTAATTTTGCTACTATTTTAGAATCATTTGCTTCTTAAGTTGCACTTATCTTAGTCTTGTTTAAGTATAAAGACTTTTTTAACTCATTCTCTATTTGTTAGAAAACATTTATTTTAATATTTTTAATGTATTTGGTGTATTATATTTTAAATTTTTATATAAAATAAAATTAAAAAATGGGTCAAGTCGCACCGTGCTTGAGTTTTAACATTTTATCCGACTAAATTTGGACAAAAAATCTAAGCTACTTTTTAGGATCCATTGAAACCTAAAGTTTTGTTAGTCTCACCAAGTACAACTCTCCTCCAAACTACTTCCAATCCATCAAACACGCCCACAATTTTAAATGGAGAACAATGTGATGCCAAAATCTTGCTAAACCCAATAATCGAAAAATTAGTGATATATATATAAACGTGAATAGTTGATTTCAAAATAACTTATGAATTTACATAAAGCACAATAATTGAATTTTAACAAATTAAAATAAGAGTACTTCTTTGTGGATTTCTATAAAATATTCATTTATTATTTACAAAACAAAATGGACACACATATATGAATATTAATATGATAATAATATCCCCTTTCTCTTGTACAAATATTCACCCTTTTTTTACATCTAACAAAATATAAGTAAAGCATTAGCATTTTTACAATTTAGTGGGAAGGGTGTTGACGTCACAACTCGAGTCCTACTCTTTGAGAAGCCAACACAAATTACTTTCAACATATTAAACTTCTAGAGCATCGTAAAACACCAGATTCACTTGTCAATTCCTTAACAGATTAGCATCGACAACTTTAAAATTTTGTTCTTGGTTATAGTTAGGCTTAGCTCCACCTACACCTGTTTGCTTACTAAAAGATGCTCCATTTTTAAATACATCCCCTACTGAATAAAATTTCCATAAACCTTTCTCTCCTTTTCTCCATGTTACCTCTTTGTTCCCAACATCATTAGGAGCGATGAAAAAATTGGCTTCACTCTTGATGCTAGGGCTCATGCTACCACCAATGGCGTATTGTTCCCACCCTTGGTAGAAATTGTTAGCTACGTGTGCATATCCATGGCGAACTCTACAATATAATTTAATATATAACAATTTCAGATAATTCATGTAAATATGCATTAAAAAACATGGAGCTCTCCAATCCATAATTATTATTTACCTTGGCATTCTTTGGTTGCACTTAGGTCCGAAATGGTTGAAAATGACAGCGACCTTCATGTTTTTGTCTCTCAAATGACCATCGTCGTGTCCAAGGAGCATAACTTTGTCTTGGTTCCTAAACCAGTTGTTCGACACGGTAATGTTGGTGGAACCGCGAGTGACATCGAGAAGGCCGTCTTGGCACTCATACAATGTGTTATGATCGATCCACACTTTCCTTGCGGTGACCAATCTTATAGCGTCTCCATCCATTTGGCCTAAAGGATCACCTTCGCATTTGGACCCATCACGTCTTTGGGTGGTTGGGCCTTGCAATGGTGGATGCGAAGCCCATGGATGATTATATCGGTCACTTGGTACACCAACAGGCACCCAGCACCAGTTACGTGGACATCGACGCCACGACCGTCGATGGTAGTGAAGCTGCTTAAAAGAAGTGGTCTTTGGAGTGTGATGGTCATGCTATTTTTGAATGTGATCCATACTTTTCCTTTGATCATTGTGGTTCCATAACGAAGGGTCCCTGATTTAGGATTCAAAGGGTCATCGGAAGGATCAATAACCTTGTATTTCACGACATCTTTACCAATTTTGTTGATCATTTTGCCGGCAAAACCGACGGAGCATTTGGCCAATTGTTGTCGTTGACTCCGCCAAAGAGGGTTCCCTCTCCAACATTTATCGATTACGTTCATATTAGCCAAACTCAAACTAGGACTTGCCATTAGAATGGCCATGAAAACGGCCAATGTGAAGCAACAACATAATGTTGTAGCCATTGTTGTACTCTTTTCTTGAGTAGAAGATGGAAGAATAAGGAGAGATTGTTGATGGTTTTATACAGCAAAAAAATTGCCGAATTTGAGAGTTAAAAAATTTGTTCATAATGTTACGAGGTGAACGTTATTATTGTTTTTATCGGATGCAAATAGTTTGAATGCTTTGTTAGTAACTAATTTCTTTTTTGTTGAGACAAAAAATTGTTCATTTGTTTATTTTTAGTGAATTTTTACTAGTGGTCATTGTACGATGCATAAGTTGCATATTTAATTCGTATATGAGTATATTCTAGTTTGGTCAATTAAGTCATGTGGTTTTAGAATTTTGAAATTTCAATCACGAACCAAATGGTAGACGTTACATTTTTTATTAAGTTATATTTTGTTATTTCTAAAATTGTATGTGACAAATAGATTATCACAAGTATAATGTCATGTCAATTTGTTATTTTCATACAATACTCATAAACATGTCACAAATGGATTTAATGACTACCTTTTGAATCAGATTGAAATTTAAATATTCAAAAGTAGAGAGACTAAAATGATTAAATTGATAATAAAGACTATTTTTATATTTTACCCTTTATGATAAAGAATAAAGAAGTTGAGCTTCAACAAATAGAATTTATCAATTCAACCAATTAAATTAAAAATTGATATATAACTCAATCCGACATGTAATACAAACTAAAAATTTAAAGAACCAATGAAAGATTAAATCGATTAAAATTGAATCTAAGTTCATTTTAAGTTTTATAATGATTTTGAACATATAACTAATGTTGTTGGTGATTCTTTACCCCAGCAAGATGAAGATTTAGATTCAGCACATCGACAAGCTGATGCTCATGTTATCAACACTCATTCTATGGTTACAAGAGGCAAATCAGGTACTATTAAGCCAGAACTTCATGTGTATAATGCTACTAATATTCCTTTTGATCCTGCAAATGTTCATGTTGTTAGGAATTAGTATGATTAACTATTAATCATGCGGAAAAACTAAAACCCATGCCCAAGATCCATTATTTGACATGCAATGAACATAACAAGAAATAGTTAGAAATTATACCTTTGTCACGTGAATCCAATTCCCAAAGGTACAGTTTAAGACGGAGGGCCGCAAGCGAAACCCCTCTATTGAAAGTCCACCCCGCAACGATTCACGAACGTCTCGAGTACTAGCTCGTAGTTGTAGGAATGATTCCTAAAACTATCTTGTGTGCACAACCCTTTGTGTTTTTTATCTAAGTGTATGTATAATACTAATGAGAAAAGCACTTAATAATAAGAAAACTCCTTCTCTTTATCTCTAAAAAAAAAAAACTTTTCAGGTATACTAAGCAATCAATGCTAGAGCATTAGTGGGTATAATGACCCATTATTGAGGGAGTTACAAATCTCCCATAATAGCCCCAATAATAACACTTAAATAACTGAAAATTCTGCCCATATCTTAGGTATATTTGACTGAAATTTCAGCTATGATTAAGCCTCATAAACACCACTAATGAGCATTACTAAGGGGTGTTACATAACATTTATATACATCCCTTTTAATACACCATACACTTAGTCTAATTAAACTCTTTTAATTAGATACATACATATTATCTAGTCCAACAGGACTAATATACACAATAATTAGTCTTAACTAATTTCACACACAAATGATATTCATATTGCATTAGGTGTGACCCAATAGGATTAATCGATATTGAGCTCGAACCGTTATCAAATAACGCTCCGGTGACATTTAGAGGTTTCTAGTAAAACATAAACATTACCCAAATCGATTAACTTAACGTCTCATAGTACACTTACAAGTAACGTATTATGACTTAGTAAAATATCCACTTGATTATTGAACATTTTTAACAATCTCCCACTTGTTCAAGAAACAAGTATAATAGTGCTATAGGACGCCTCCCACTAGCTCAACTTGTTTCAACAAGTTGTGAATCTAAAATCCATGTCAATTACTATCTCATTTAGACATAAGGTAAGAAATTCTGTCATCCTTATATAGTCTAAACATTTCTCGGATTCTAAGACAAACTAGAAAGACAAATGATTATCCCCATAATCCATTTGAGCATGGCCATGCATTTACAGTTCTGACTCTCCGAGTGGCCTGAGATATAAACCCAAAAGAAGGTTTGACAATCCCATCTTGTCCCTCCTCTATTTGTCATGTAATTCATAACACTCCCAAGCATAGCCTTTATAGTCCCATTTTACGGCATGACGTTTGACTATGTCAAGGAATATTAATTCTCACATACAGAATCAGTGAAAAACTCAGGTCAAAGGATTCTATTTACTAGTCATTTTGAGTTATTCTTATGACAACATGTTCTTAAAGAATACTTAAAATGGGTCATGTCCAAATAGAAATACTCCTATTCCTATCAACGTGGTTAACTAGACATCCAATGTCCATATGATCTTTGAACAAGATCATCAGCTAATCAACATTCTAACCATTAAGGGTAATTAGCGTCCATCTCAATTACCTGGTTGGGGGGTTTTTATAGTTTTTTTTTTACCGTTGGGCCCCCAACGGTCAAAAAAAATTGGCCGTTGAGATTTGACCGTTACAGGGCTAAAGCGCGCCCCTGAGGAAGCGCTTTGTGCCACCTCAGCAAAGCGTGCCCATGTAAGCGCGCTTTGCTAAGGTGGCACAAAGCGCGTCCTCAAGGGCGCGCTTTTCTATTGTTTCCCCTCAAAACGCGCTGACGTGGACGCGTTTTGGGGGAAAATGGCCTTTTTCCGTAAATATTCTTCAAACTGGCCCATTTTCGTAAATAATTTAATTTTTTGGTATATATGGGATATTTACCCCTAAAAATGATTAAATTGGATAATAATATTTAAAAATATATGGCATAAAAAAATCCAGCTTGGATTTATGTTCGCAATTTTAACATGAGTGTTCAAATTAATTAAATTATTTAATGTGAGTGTCTAAATTGCAATTTTTTTAAAAGTCCACATTAGTCTTCTATGATGTGCATGATCCATGCTAATTTAATATAAGTTAAGAAATAGTACTGATGGTAAGATTAATATTATGGTTGCATGATCAGTTTTGGACTTAATATAGATTTCATTTGGTACCTGCTCAAGCTTAACCTCCCATTGTCATTGTAACCAAAGGCAAATTTGTAGGGATAGGTAGAGGATTTGGTCCCAATATTTGAAAATTTTCAATTTATCCTCTTTATAAATCGAGAAATTATAAATTAATATATATAGTGAAATTGTACTTTAACCTTTTAAAAAATGAAAATTTTGTAAAACAATCCTCTTACAAATAAAAAAATTATAAATTAATATATAATAAAATTGCACTTTAACGTCCCTAAAAATGAAAAAAAAAATTTATTTAATTACTTTAGAAACGATGAAATTATAAATTAATGCAAATAAACTTATATTTTGGATCTATGAAAAATTATAATTAAATTTCCAACTTGTTAAAATTTTTTTCGAATTTGCCATTGGTTGTGGCTATAACTACCTATTAATGAGCCGTACCAATGAACAAACATGTCCCCCACTTAAGCAGCGCCTCGCTACTATCACTCTTGAGAATTACCTGACTTTACTCCAAACTAGATTTGTTCATGGTTGGGTTGGGCCAACCCGAAAAATGAGAGGGTTTGTGCAAAAAATTGGTTCGAAAAATGGGCTTGGGCAAAAAAAAGACCCGTTTAGAAAATGAGATAGGCCTCGGGTAAGGTTTTTGGCCCAGACCCAACCCAACCCAAATTTTCAAAACAAAAAAAAAATGCTATTTTTCCATGTTTTATTGTTGGTTTCCCACTACTTTGCTACCATTTCACAACTATATTACTACTATTTTGTTGTTAATGTTTGGATATTATATGGCACTTGTTTTATTGTTAATTTTGCTACTATTTTAGAATCATTTGCTTCTTAAGTTGCACTTATCTTAGTACTGTTTAAGTATAAAGACTTTTTTTTAACTCATTCTCTATTTGTTAGAAAACATTTATTTTAATATTTTTAATGTATTTGGTGTATTATATTTTTAAATTTTTATATAAAAATAAAATTAAAAAATGGGTCAAGTCGAGACCGTGCTTGAGTTTTAACATTTTTATCCGGACTAAATTTGGACAAAAAAATCTAAGCTACTTTTTAGGGATCCAGCCCAAACCTAAAGTTTTGTTAGTCTCAGCCAAGTACAACTCTCCTCCAAACTACTTCCAATCCATCAAACACTGCCCACAATTTTAAATGGAGAACAATGTGATGCCAAAATCTTGCTAAACCCAATAATCGAAAAATTAGTGATATATATATAAACGTGAATAGTTGATTTCAAAATAACTTATGAATTTACATAAAGCACAATAATTGAATTTTAACAAATTAAAATAAGAGTACTTCTTTGTGGATTTCTATAAAATATTCATTTATTATTTACAAAACAAAACAGACACACATATATGAATATTAATATGATAATAATATCCCCTTTCTCTTGTACAAATATTCACCCTGTTTTTACATCAAACAAAATATAAGCAAAGCTTTAGTATTTATGTTACAGTTTAGTGGGAGGGGTGTTAACGTCACAACTTGAGTCCTACACTTTGATATGCCAACACAAATGAATTTCAACATATTAAGCTTCTGGAGCATCGTAAAACACCAGATTCACTTGTCAATTCCTTAATAGATCCAGCGTCGACAACTTTAAAATTTTGTTCTTGGTTATAGTTAGGCTTAGCTCCACCTACACTTGTTTGCTTACTGAAAGATGCTCCATTTTTAAATACATCCCCTACCGAATAAAATTTCCATAAACCTTTCTCTCCTTTTCTCCATGTTACCTCTTTGTTCCCAACATCATTCGGAGCGACGAAAAAATTGGCCTCACTCTTGATGCTGGGGCTCATGCTACCACTGATGGCGTATTGTTCCTACCCTTGGTAGAAAATTTTTGCTACATGTGCAGATCCATGGTGAACTCTGCAATGTAATTTAATATATAACAATTTCAGATAATTCATGTAAATATGCATTAAAAAACATGGAGCTCTCCAATCCATAATTATTATTTACCTTGGCATTCTTTGGTTGCACTTAGGTCCGAAATGGTTGAAAATGACAGCGACCTTCATGTTTTTGTCTCTCAAATGACCATCGTCGTGTCCAAGGAGCATAACTTTGTCTTGGTTCCTAAACCAGTTGTTCGACACGGTAATGTTGGTGGAACCGCGAGTGACATCGAGAAGGCCGTCTTGGCACTCATACAATGTGTTATGATCGATCCACACTTTCCTTGCGGTGACCAATCTTATAGCGTCTCCATCCATTTGGCCTAAAGGGATCACCTTCGCATTTGGACCCATCACAGTGCTGGGTGGTTGGGCCTTGCAATGGTGGATGCGAAGCCCATGGATGATTATATCGGTCACTTGGTACACCAACAGCACCCAAAGACCAAGATTCACGTGGACATCGACGCCACGACCGTCGATGGTAGTGAAGTCGCTTAAAAGAAGTGGTCTTTGGAGTGTGATGGTCATGCTATTTTGAATGTGATCCATACTTTTCCTTTGATCATTGTGGTTCCATAACGAAGGGTCCACGATTTAGGATTCAAAGGGTCATCGGAAGGATCAGTAACCTTGTATTTCACGACATCTTTACCAATGTTGTTGATCATTTTGCCGCAAAACCGACGGACATTTGGCCAATTGTTGTCGTTGACTCCGCCAAAGAGGTTCCTCTCCAACATTTATCGATTACGCTCATATTAGCCAAACTCAAACTAGGACTTGCCATTAGAATGGCCATGAAAACGGCCAATGTGAAGCAACAACATAATGTTGTAGCCATTGTTGTACTCTTTTCTTGAGTAGAAGATGGAAGAATAAGGAGAGATTGTTGATGGTTTTATACAGCAAAAAAATTGCCGAATTTGAGAGTTAAAAAATTTGTTCATAATGTTACGAGGTGAACGTTATTATTGTTTTTATCGGATGCAAATAGTTTGGGCTGCTTTGTTAGTAACTAATTTCTTTTTTGTTCAGACAAAAAATTGTTCATTTGTTTATTTTTAGTGAATTTTTACTAGTGGTCATTGTACTATGCATAAGTTGCATATTTAATTCGTATATGAGTATATTCTAGTTTGGTCAATTAAGTCATGTGGTTTTAGAATTTTGAAATTTCAATCACGAACCAAATGGTAGACGTTACATTTTTTATTAAGTTATATTTTGTTATTTCTAAAATTGTATGTGACAAATAGATTATCACAAGTATAATGTCATGTCAATTTGTTATTTTCATACAATACTCATAAACATGTCACAAATGGATTTAATGACTACCTTTTGAATCAGGATTGAAATTTAAATATTCAAAAGTAGAGACTAAAATGATTAAATTGATAATAAAGACTATTTTTATATTTTACCCTTTATGATAAAGAATAAAGAAGTTGAGCTTCAACAAATAGAATTTATCAATTCAACCAATTAAATTAAAAATTGATATATAACTCAATCCGACATGTAATACAAACTAAAAATTTAAAGAACCAATGAAAGATTAAATCGATTAAAATTGAATCTAAGTTCATTTTAAGTTCTATAATGGTTTTGAACATATAACTGATGTTGTTGGTGATTCTTTACCCCAAGAAGATGAAGATTTTGATTCAGCACATCGACAAGCTGATGCTGATGTTATCAACACTCATTCTATGGTTACAAGAGGCAAATCAAGTACTATTAAGCCAGAACTTCACGTGTATAATGCTACTAATATTCCTTTTGATCCTGCAAATGTTCATGTTGTTAGGAATTAGTATGATTAACTATTAATCATGCGGAAAAACTAAAACCCATGCCCAAGATCCATTATTTGACATGTAATGAACATAACAAGAAATAGTTAGAAATTATACCTTTGTCACGTGAATCCAATTCCCAAAGGTACACTTTAAGACGGAGGGCCGCAAGCAAAATCCCTCTATTGAAAGTCCACCCCGCAACGATTCACGAACGTCTCGAGTACTAGCTCGTAGTTGTAGGAATGATTCCTAAAACTATCTTGTGTGCACAACCCTTTGTGTTTTTTATCTAAGTGTATGTATAATACTAATGAGAAAAGCACTTAATAATAAGAAAACTCCTTCTCTTTATCTCTAAAAAAAAACTTTTCAGTTATACTAAGCAATCAATGCTAGAGCATTAGTGGGTATAATGACCCATTATTGAGGGAGTTACAAATCTCCCATAATAGCCCCAATAATAACACTTAAATAACTGAAAATTCTGCCCATATCTTAGGTATATTTGACTGAAATTTCAGCTATGATTAAGCCTCATAAACACCACTAATGAGCATTACTAAGGGGTGTTACATAACATTTATATACATCCCTTTTAATACACCATACACTTAGTCTAATTAAACTCTTTTAATTAGATACATACATATTATCTAGTCCAACCAGACTAATATACACAATAATTAGTCTTAACTAATTTCACACACAAAATGATATTCATATTGCATTAGGTGTGACCCAATAGGATTAATCGATATTGAGCTCGAACCGTTATCAAATAACGCTCCGGTGACATTTAGAGGTTTCTAGTAAAACATAAACATTACCCAAATCGATTAACTTAACGTCTCATAGTACACTTACAAGTAACGTATTATGACTTAGTAAAATATCCACTTGATTATTGAACATTTTAACAATCTCCCACTTGTTCAAGAAACAAGTATAATAGTGCTATAGGGCGCCTCCACTAGCTCAACTTGTTTCAACAAGTTGTGAATCTAAAATCCATGTCAATTACTATCTCATTTAGACATAAGGTAAGAAATTCTGTCATCCTTATATAGTCTAAACATTTCTCGGATTCTAAGACAAACTAGAAAGACAAATGATTATCCCCATAATCCATTTGAGCATGGCCATGCATTTACAGTTCTGACTCTCCGAGTGGCCTGAGATATAAACCCAAAAGAAGGTTTGACAATCCCATCTTGTCCCTCCTCTATTTGTCATGTAATTCATAACACTCCCGAGCATAGCCTTTATAGTCCCATTTTACGGCATGACGCTTTGACTATGTCAAGGAATATTAATTCTCACATACGTAATCGGTGAAAACTCAGTCAAAGGATTCTATTTACTAGTCATTTTGAGTTATTCTTATGACAACATGTTCTTAAAGAATACTTAAAATGGGTCATGTCCAAATAGAAATACTCCTATTCCTATCAACGTGATTAACTAGACATCCAATGTCCATATGATCTTTGAACAAGATCATCAGCTAATCAACATTCTAACCATTAAGAGTAATTAGCGTCCATCTCAATTACCTGGTTGGGGGTTTTATAGTTTTTTTTTTCTGTTGGGCCCCAACGGTCAAAAAAATTGGCCGCTGAGATTGGACCGTTCAGAGGCTAAAGCGCGCCCCGAGGCGCTTTGTGCCACCTCACAAAGCGTGCCCATGTAAGCGCTTTGCTAAGGTACAAAGCAAAGCCCTCAAGCGCGCTTATTGTTTCCCAAAACGCTACCGACGTGGGCGCTTTTGGGGAAAATAGCCCTTTTCAAAATATTCTTCAAATCGC
Source organism: Gossypium rotundifolium (assembly GCA_025506655.1). Classification (NCBI taxonomy): domain Eukaryota; kingdom Viridiplantae; phylum Streptophyta; class Magnoliopsida; order Malvales; family Malvaceae; genus Gossypium; species Gossypium rotundifolium. Next base: position 12,525,291 of record CP106727.1, read on the forward strand.
CCATTTCGTAAATAAATTAATTTTTTGGTATATATGGGATATTTACCCCTAAAAATGATTAAATTGGATAACAATATTTAAAAATATATGGCATAAAAAATCCAACTTGGATTTATGTTCTAATTTTAACAGAGTGTTCAAATTAATTAAATTATGTAATGTGAGTGTCTAAATTGCAATTTTTTTAAAAGTCCACATTAGTCTTCTATGATGTGCATGATCCATGCTAATTTAATATAAGTTAAGAAATAGTACTGATGGTAAGATTAATATTATGGTTGCTTGATCAGTTTTGGACTTAATATAGATTTCATTTGGTACCTGGTCAAGCTTAACCTCCCATTGTCATTGTAACCAAAGGCAAATTTGTAGGGATAGGTAGAGGATTTGGTCCCAATATTTGAAATTTTCAATTTATCCTCTTTATAAATCGAGAAATTATAAATTAATATATATAGTGAAATTGTACTTTAACCTTTTAAAAAATGAAAATTTTGTAAAACAATCCTCTTACAAATAAAAAAATTATAAATTAATATATAATAAAATTGCACTTTAACCTCCCTAAAAATGAAAAAAAAAAATTATTTAATTACTTTAGAAACGATGAAATTATAAATTAATGCAAATAAACTTATATTTTGGATCTATGAAAAATTATAATTAAATTTCCAACTTGTAAAAATTTTTTTCGAATTTGCCATTGGTTGTGGCTATAACTACCTATTAATGAGCCGTACCAATGAACAAACATGTCCCCCACTTAAGCAAATACCGCTACTATCACTCTTGGGAATTACCTGACTTTACTCCAAACTAGATTTGTTCATGGTTGGGTTGGGCCAACCCAAAAAATGAGAGGGTTTGTGCAAAAAATTGGTTCGAAAAATGGGCTTGGGCAAAAAAAAGACCCGTTTAGAAAATGAGATAGGCCTCGGGTAAGGTTTTTGGCCCAGACCCAACCCAACCCAAATTTTCAAAAACAAAAAAAAAATGCTATTTTTCCATGTTTTATTGTTGTTTTCCCACTACTTTGCTACCATTTCACTACTATATTACTACTATTTTGTTGTTAATGTTTGGATATTGTATGACACTTGTTTTATTGTTAATTTTGCTACTATTTTAGAGTCATTTGCTTCTTAAGTTGCACTTATCTTAGTCTTGTTTAAGTATAAAGACTTTTTTAACTCATTCTCTATTTGTTAGAAAACATTTATTTTAATATTTTAATGTATTTGGTGTATTATATTTTAAATTTTTATATAAAAATAAAATTAAAAAATGGGTCAAGTCGACCAGCTTGAGTTTTAACATTTTATCCTGACTAAATTTGGACAAAAAATCTAAGCTACTTTTTAGGGATCCATTAAACCTAAAGTTTTGTTAGTCTCACCAAGTACAACTCTCCTCCAAACTACTTCCAATCCATCAAACACGCCCACAATTTTAAATGGAGAACAATGTGATGCCAAAATCTTGCTAAACCCAATAATCGAAAAATTAGTGATATATATATAAGCGTGAATAGTGATTTCAAAATAACTTATGAATTTACATAAAGCACAATAATTGAATTTTAACAAATTAAAATAAGAGTACTTCTTTGTGGATTTCTATAAAATATTCATTTATTATTTACAAAACAAAACAGACACACATATATGAATATTAATATGATAATAATATCCCCTTTCTCTTGTACAAATATTCACCCTTTTTTTACATCTAACAAAATATAAGTAAAGCATTAGCATTTTTACAATTTAGTGGGAAGGGTGTTGACGTCACAACTCGAGTCCTACTCTTTGAGAAGCCAACACAAATTACTTTCAACATATTAAACTTCTAGAGCATCGTAAAACACCAGATTCACTTGTCAATTCCTTAACAGATCCAGCATCGACAACTTTAAAATTTTGTTCTTGGTTATAGTTAGGCTTAGCTCCACCTACACCTGTTTGCTTACTAAAAGATGCTCCATTTTTAAATACATCCCCTACTGAATAAAATTTCCATAAACCTTTCTCTCCTTTTCTCCATGTTACCTCTTTGTTCCCAACATCATTAGGAGCGATGAAAAAATTGGCTTCACTCTTGATGCTAGGGCTCATGCTACCACCAATGGCGTATTGTTCCCACCCTTGGTAGAAATTGTTAGCTACGTGTGCATATCCATGGCGAACTCTACAATATAATTTAATATATAACAATTTCAGATAATTCATGTAAATATGTATTAAAAAATATGGAGCTCTCCAATCCATAATTATTAGTTACCTTGGCATTCTTTGGTTGCACTTAGGTCCGAAATGGTTGAAAATGACAGCGACCTTCATGTTTTTGTCTCTCAAATGACCATCGTCGTGTCCAAGGAGCATAACTTTGTCTTGGTTCCTAAACCAGTTGTTCGACACGGTAATGTTGGTGGAACCGCGAGTGACATCGAGAAGGCCGTCTTGGCACTCATACAATGTGTTATGATCGATCCACACTTTCCTTGCGGTGACCAATCTTATAGCGTCTCCATCCATTTGGCCTAAAGGGATCACCTTCGCATTTGGACCCATCACAGTGCTGGGTGGTTGGGCCTTGCAATGGTGGATGCGAAGCCCATGGATGATTATATCGGTCACTTGGTACACCAACAGGCACCCAGCACCAGTTACGTGGACATCGACGCCACGACCGTCGATGGTAGTGAAGCTGCTTAAAAGAAGTGGTCTTTGGAGTGTGATGGTCATGCTATTTTTGAATGTGATCCATACTTTTCCTTTGATCATTGTGGTTCCATAACGAAGGGTCCCTGATTTAGGATTCAAAGGGTCATCGGAAGGATCAGTAACCTTGTATTTCACGACATCTTTACCAATGTTGTTGATCATTTTGCGGCAAAACCGACGGAGCATTTGGCCAATTGTTGTCGTTGACTCCGCCAAAGAGGGTTCCCTCTCCAACATTTATCGATTACGTTCATATTAGCCAAACTCAAACTAGGACTTGCCATTAGAATGGCCATGAAAACGGCCAATGTGAAGCAACAAGATAATGTTGTAGCCATTGTTGTACTCTTTTCTTGAGTAGAAGATGGAAGAATAAGGAGAGATTGTTGATGGTTTTATACAGCAAAAAAATTGCCGAATTTGAGAGTTAAAAATTTTGTTCATAATGTTACGAGGTGAACGTTATTATTGTTTTTATCGGATGCAAATAGTTTGGGCTGCTTTGTTAGTAACTAATTTCTTTTTTGTTGAGACAAAAAATTGTTCATTTGTTTATTTTTAGTGAATTTTTACTAGTGGTCATTGTACTATGCATAAGTTGCATATTTAATTCGTATATGAGTATATTCTAGTTTGGTCAATTAAGTCATGTGGTTTTAGAATTTTGAAATTTCAATCACGAACCAAATGGTAGACGTTACATTTTTATTAAGTTATATTTTGTTATTTCTAAAATTGTATGTGACAAATAGATTATCACAAGTATAATGTCATGTCAATTTGTTATTTTCATACAATACTCATAAACATGTCACAAATGGATTTAATGACTACCTTTTGAATCGAGATTGAAATTTAAATATTCAAAAGTAGAGACTAAAAATGATTAAATTGATAATAAAGACTATTTTATATTTTACCCTTTATGATAAAGAATAAAGAAGTTGAGCTTCAACAAATCGAATTTATCAATTCAACCAATTAAATTAAAAATTGATATATAACTCAATCCGACATGTAATACAAACTAAAAATTTAAAGAACCAATGAAAGATTAAATCGATTAAAAATTTGAATCTAAGTTTATTTTTAAGTTTTATAATGATTTTTGAACATATAACTGATGTTGTTGGTGATTCTTTACGCCAGCAAGATGAAGATTTAGATTCAGCACATCGACAAGCTAATGCTCATGTTATCAACACTCATTCTATGATTACAAGAGGCAAATCAGGTACTGTTAAGCCATAAATCCATGTGTATAATGCTACTAATATTCCTTTTGATCCTGCAAATGTTCATGTTGTTAGGAATTAGTATGATTAACTATTAATCATGCGGAAAAACTAAAACCCATGCCCAAGATCCATTCATTGACATGTAATGAACATAACAAGAAATAGTTAGAAATTATACCTTTGTCACATGAATCCAATTCCCAAAGGTACACTTTAAGACGGAGGACCGCAAGCGAAATCCTCTATTGAAAGTCCACCCATAGCGATTCACGAGCGTCCGAGTACTAGCTCGTAGTTGTAGGAATGATTCCTAAAACTATCTTGTGTGCACAACCCTTTGTGTTTTTTATCTAATTGTATGTATAATACTAATGAGAAAAGAAAAGAAAACTCCTTCTCTTTATCTCTGCAAAAAAAAAAACTTTTCAGTTATAATAAGCAATCAATGCTAGAGCATTAGTGGGTATAATGACCCATTATTGAGGGAGTTACAAATCTCCCATAATAGCCCCAATAATAATACTTAAATAACTAAAAATTCTGCCCATATCTTATTTATATTTGACTAAAATTTCAGCTATGATTAAGCCTCATAAACACCACTAATGAGCATTACTAAGGGGTGTTACATAACATTTATATACATCCCTTTTAATACACCATACACTTAGTCTAATTAAACTCTTTTAATTAGATACATACATATTATCTAGTCTAGCCAGACTAATATACAAAATAATTAGTCTTAACTAATTTCACACACAAAATGATATTCATATTGCATTAGGTGTGACCCAATAGGATTAATCGATATTGAGCTCGGACCGTTATCAAATAACGCTCCTGTGACATTTAGAGGTTTCTAGTAAAACATAAACATTACCCAAATCGATCAACTTAACGTCTCATAGTACACTTACAAGTAACGTATTATGACTTAGTAAAATATCCACTTGATTATTGAACATTTTTTACAATCTCCCACTTGTTCAAGAAACAAGTATAATAGTGCTATAGGACGCCTCCCACTAGCTCAACTTGTTTCAACAAGTTGTGAATCCAAAATCCATGTCAATTACTATCTCATTTAGACATAAGGTAAGAAATTCTGTCATCCTTATATAGTCTAAACATTTCTCGGATTCTAAGACAAACTGGAAAGACAAATGATTATCCCCATAATCCATTTGAGCATGGCCATGCATTTACAGTTCTGACTCTCTGAGTGGCCTGAGATATAAACCCTAAAGAAGGTTTGACAATCCCATCTTGTCCCTCCTCTATTTGTCATGTAATTCATAACACTCCCGAGCATAGCCTTTATAGTCCCATTTTACGGCATGGCATTTGACTATGTCAAGGAATATTAATTCTCACATACAGAATCAGTGAGAAACTCAGGTCGAAGAATTCTATTTACTAGTCATTTTGAGTTATTCTTATGACAACATGTTCTTAAAGAATACTTAAAACGGGTCATGTCCAAATAGAAATACTCCTATTCCTATCAACGTGATTAACTAGACATCCAATGTCCCTATGATCTTTGAACAAGATCTGTAACACCCCAAACCCGGCCCATGAGCCCTGACCGGATCTGGTATGTCACGGAGGAAAAACGTTTTGAAAGATTTTGATTTTCTGGTGAAAATTTGAAAATACTATTAAGGTTATAAAACAGTGTTTGATAAAACTCAGGAGGGATTGTTTTTTTTTTTTTATAAACATGGTTGTGTTGAAACCCTTTGAAAATATTTGGTCATTTATAATTTTAAAGTCATCAGAGTTATTGTTAACTGGGTGAATTTTGCTACCCGTTGGTAACATCTTTGAAAACTCGTAAAAGTTACTTAATTTGAAAACGTTATTTTTAACCGATTCATTTAACATTTTATAATTTCATTTGTAATATAGCATAAGTAAAGTAAAAACAACTATGTAACATCCAAAATAATAAACTAGCGGCCTTATTACAACCCAAACTAAAAATTTAGAAAATAAATAAACTTGAACTGAATCAAATAAAATTCCAAATCCAAAGAACAAGCATGGCCGCCTCGAGTCCTCTCCGGCTCCATCTCTGCGATCTACTCATCTGCAAGATAATATGGGAAGGGGTGAGTCACCAAGACTCAGTGTATAAATCCCCCACCCGGAAGTGCAACTCATACACAAATTATTAATAGACATGCAAACATGCAACCCAACTAACCATCCGTACTCCTTTAACTACCCCGTGTGGTCAAAACCACTGGTGGTCAAAACCACTGGTGACTAGAGTCACAAATCAAGTGATAGGGCCAACCCATCGTGTGGTCAAAACCATCGATGACCATAGGTCACAATTTATCAATATGTGGTCAAAACCACTGGTGGTACCAAACCACCGGGACTTAGTCACAATTTAACAACAAGGTGGTCAAAACCACTTTGGTGACCGAAGTCACAATAAATCGATGGGGCCAACCCATCTTGTGGTCAAAACCACGGTGACGATCCATAGAGAAAATCCCTCCTCCCATCAATCCCATTACCAACATGCTCATATCATTCTTAACATGTTATCATAAATCATGCATAATAGTCATGGCATAGCATATTACCCATCATGTCAACCATAATAGATTTTAAATCACAAGTGACTTACCCTAATCCATGCTCATGTCCACAAGCAAATCACTACCACAATGATTAAAAGGCAACATAATAGCAATGCTAACTAATAAAGTGTGTAAGAGTTTTACACACCTGTTTACTCGTGAGAATAGCAAATCCTGAATATACTAGCGAAATCCCGAGAGGTTGTTTCCCCCTACAATCGGCCAACACATAAACTCTTAGATCTAATAGCCATTCGGCTAAACTAATGATCCCGAAGGACTAATCGCACTCATAGCCAACATATGGCCCTAGGCCAAATCTTATCATCTCTTACCAAAGCAAAATGAAATGCCGGAAGCCTTTGCTTGCCTTGACCGATTAGCACCTAAATCCATGACACATAATCGGTTATACTTTAGATACCAAAAATAGCCTTTAGCCGAATATGACTAACCACTTACCAAACTTACCGAAATCCTGAAATTGTCACTTGACTTGTCGAGATCCCTACCAAAGCATTTGTTAGAATCGGCTTGCACACTTATCCATAATCAGGGCCTATGGTCGAATGTTACTTACCACCTTATCTTAGGGAATCAAATCCCGAAAGCTTCCTTCAATCGGCTAAAGTCCTTCCCTACAATTGGTTTAATCACTTCATTAGAGAACTAAAGGCCATTCGGCCATAACATAAATCCCAAAAGAAAAAGTTGCCGCACCCTTACCTTAGTGATAGATTCGGCTTTGCCCAAAAAGAAACCTTGATTTCGGCACTTAGAATGGTGAAGAGAAAATCCCAAGGAAAAGAGAGATTGTGAGCCAACATTCGGCCAAGGGTTCTTGCTGAAACCGATATAGAACAATAGCTTTTCGGCTTTTGAAACAAAATAGAAAAGATGGGAAAAATGGGATCAAGATTCGGCTTGAGTTTGAGAGGAAGCAAGATGAGTGTAAGGGTTTGGTTATGGTGATTTCAGCTTCTAGATTGCAAAAAGAAAAGAGGAAGAGAGGAGGGTTGCTTTGTGAAGTTTCGGTTTAACAACAAGGGAAGAGAAGAGTGTTAGCCAAAAATACTCCCTAGGACTCCCTTTTCCATTCGGCCATGGCTACCTAAAGTGATAATTTTTATCTTTAATTATCACCCCTTTCAAATTAAAAATAAAACAAAGTTTATCTCTATCAAATTAAGAGTCCTTGAGCAGGCCATTATCTCACTCCCCCTAACGCCAGCATGCATAAAATAAAAAACCCATTGTTGCCCATGCTACTCGAACATGGGACCTCACCGTCATGACCCTTACAACATCCCGAGCCACTTCACCATATCGACTTTCATGTCCAACCTCACCCACAAAATCTTTTAAAGCCTCCTTAACTTAGCCCCTTCCTTTAACGCCAAAAGCCCAAAATAAAACACATCCCTTGAGCCTACCAAGATTCAACCTCTTCCTTGAAGCTCCCTTTGACGCCACCTTCCAAGCCCTTAAGGTTGCGTCCCTTGCCACTCTTCCGCTTGATTTCTTATGTCCAAATTCTCCCAAAATTTTCTCTTAACCCCTATCTCACCTAGCTCCTTCCTTTTAAGCACTAAAAAGAAATTTTCAGCCCTAAAACAGACCTAGCCCGGGGTTATGACTAGACCCTAGAACATGTCAGGTAATCTTAGTATTTATTTCTTGTCAAGCAAGCACATGAAAATAATTAATTTGCAAACAACCCCTAGTTGAGGATGTTACAGTTCCACCCCCCTTAAAAATAATTTCGGCCTCGAAATTACCTGGATCAGAAGAGTTGGGGGTATTGCTGCCGTATCACATCCTCAGGTTCTCATGTGGCCTCCTCCGTACCATGGTTCCGCCATAGCACTTTTACCAAAGGTACCTACTTCCTCCTCAAAACCTTGACATCTCGATCCAAAATCTGTACTGGCTCCTCCTCGAAAGACAAGTCTGAGTTCACCTCAATTTCTGCAGCCGGCACAACGTGTGATGGATCTGACCGATAGCGCCTCAGCATCGAAACATGGAAGACGTCATGGATCTGGCTCAATTCTGCTGGTAACTCAAGCTGGTAAGCAACTGGTCCCACACGTTTCAACACCGTGTACGGTTCGATGAATCTAGGGCTTAGCTTGCCCTTCCGGCCAAACCTCAGCACCTTCTTCCAAGGTGACACCTTCAAGAAGACCTTATCCCCCACTGCATATTCAACCTCTCTGCGCTTAAGATCGGCGTAGGATTTTTGCCTGTCCGATGCCTCCTTAAGACGAGCCCGAATTACTCTAACCTTATCCTCTGTCTCCACCACCAACTCTGGACCCAACATCTGTCGCTCTCCTAGTTCCGTCCAACATGTAGGAGTACGGCATTTTCAACCATACAGCGCCTCATACGGTGCCATCTGAATACTAGCTTGATAACTATTGTTATAAGCGAACTCCGCCAAAGGTAGGTACTCCTCCCAACTACCACGGAAGTCCAAAACACAGCCCCTTAACATATCTTCCAACACTTGGATTACCCTCTCAGATTGTCCATCAGACTGCGGGTGAAAAGCTTTGCTAAAATTCAACTTCGTGCCTAACTCCTGATGTAAAGCCTTTCAGAATCTCGACGTAAACCAGGGATCTCGATCTGAGATAATAGACACCGGTACTCCATGCAACCGCACTATCTCTGCTATATACAGCTTGGCTAACCTTTGGAGCGAGTAGTCAACCCTTATTGGTATGAAATGGGCTGACTTGGTCAACCGGTCCACTATCACCTAAACTGCATCTTTCTTACTGGGCGTAAGGGGAAGCCCACTTACGAAATCCATAGTAATCTCCTCCCACTTCCACTGTGGGATCTTTACCATTATATAATACGATGGCAATTGATGCTCAGCCTTAATTTGCTGGCATGTTAGACACTTGCCCACTAACTCGGTTACTTCCCGCTTAAGACCCGGCCACCAAAACTGCTCCCTTAAATCCCGATACATCTTGCTGCTTCCCGAGTGCATAGCGTACGGACTGCTATGAGCTTCTTTAAGGATTCGCTGCCTCAAATCATCATCCTTAGGCATGCATACTCTCCCCTGAAAGTACAATACTCCATCACTACCCAAGCTGAACCCTTCGGCTTCACCGCTCTGTACTTGCAACCTCCGAGTACTCAAAACTTCATCGGTTATCTACCTTTCTTTGACCTCATCAATCCAAGACGGCTTCACCTGCAACTCTGCCAGAAGGCTCCCATCATCATAGAGACTTAGGTGAGCAGACATTGCTCGCAAATCCGCTACCACCTTACGACTCAATGCATCAGCTACCACATTAGCCTTACCCGGATGGTATTCGATTGAGCAGTCGTAGTCCTTCAGCAACTCAATCCACCTCCGCTGCCTCAGATTTAAATCTTTCTGAGTCAAGAGGTACTTCAGACTCTTGTGATCTGTGTACACTACCGACTTCTCCCCATACAGATAGTGCCTCCAAATCTTCAAGGCAAAAACCACAGCAGCCAATTCCAAATCATGTGTCGAATAGTTACCTTCGTGAGGCCTCAACTGCCGTGACACATAAGCGACCACCTTCCCTTCTTGCATCAGCATACACCCCAAACCAGTATGCGATGCATCACAATACACTGTGAATTCCTTTCTTGCCTTAGGCTGAATCAAGACTGGTGCTTCTGTCAAGATCCTCTTCAGCTTATCGAAACTCTCTTGCTGCTTCTGAGACCACACAAATAGAACTCATTTTCTCAGCAGCTTAGTCAACGGTGCTGCGATTAAGGAGAAATTTTCCACGAATCTCCTGTAATATCCTGCCAACCCCAGAAAACTCCAAATTTTCGTAACTGACTTTGGTGGTTTCCATTCCAATACTCCCTCAATCTTATCGGGATCCACCCTGATTCTCTCGACTGAAACAACATGCCCTAGAAAAGTTACCTCCTTAAGCCAAAACTCACACTTGCTGAATTTGGCGTACAACTGTTTCTCCCTTAAAACCTACAGAACCACATGAAGATGTGCGTCATGCTCCTCTTCTGACTTCGAGTACACCAAAATGTCGTCTATGAACACCACGACGAACCGGTCCAGATAGGGTTGGAAAACCCGGTTCATCATGTCCATAAATGCGACCGGTGCATTCGTCAAACCAAAAGGCATTACCAGAAACTCGTAGTGCCCATACCGAGTACGGAATGCCGTCTTGTGGACATCAGCCTCCTTCACCTTAAGCTGATGGTACACTAACCTAAGGTCGATCTTAGAGAACACCGATGCACCCTTGAGTTGATGGAACAAATCATCAATCCTGGGCAACGAATACCTATTCTTTATTGTCAGCTTGTTCAGCTGTCGATAGTTTATGCACATTCTCATTGTCCCATCCTTCTTCTTGACAAAAAGCACTGGAGCTCCCCAAGGAGATACACTTGGTCGGATGAACCCTCTATCCAACAATTCCTGGATCTGCTCCTTCAACTCTACCAATTCTTTCGGTGCCATCCGATACGGGGCTATAGATACTGGCGCGGTTCTGGGTAACAAGTCTATACCAAATTCAACCTCACGGTCCAGAGGTAGACCCGGAAGTTCCTCTGGAAACACATCAACATAATCCCTTACGGTCCGGACATCTCTCACAGCTGCACCCTTAGCTTCCAAAGCACAGACATGCACTACATATGCTTCACAACCCTTCCTAACCATCTTTTCCACCTTTAAAGCCGAAACTAGATTAGATAGGTAATCTCTCTTTTACCTATCATCACCACCTCTTCTTCTTCCATAGTCTTTAACACCATGCGCTTAGCTGCGCAATCCAGGCTAGCCTGATACTTTACTAGCCAATCCATCCCGAGGATTAGGTCGAACTCTCGAAACGGTAGTTCCATCAAGCCAGCCAAGAACACGACCCCTTGGAGTTCTAGGGTACATTCCTATAGAGTTTACTTACTTCTGAGTGACCTAGAGGCTTAATACAGTCATCTTCCTAGAAGTAAGCTCAGAGTCTAAGTGCAGAGTTTTCACTACGCTACTAGCAATGTACGAGTGAGTTGAGCCAATGTCAACTAAGGTACTATAGGGTACTCCAAAGATCAAGAACATACCGGTTATGACGTCCGGTGCGTCGCCCTCCTCCTTACGCCTCGCGGCATAGACCAAACCAGGTTGCCTAGCCTCAGTACCACCGGTACCTCCCCTCGATGCCCCACGACCTCTGTCGGCACCATTAGCTCCTCTTCTTGCACCACGACCTCTCGGTGGCTATTGATTATCCCTCCTATTCGGTGCACGATCCTGACCCTCTGACCTCAGCCTAGCTGCCTTTTTCAGACAATCTCTAACTCGATGTTCCATGGACCTACATTCGAAGCATCCCCGATTACCATTCCAACACTCCCTCGTGTGAGACTTCCCACATCGAGCACACTATGACGGCCATTGAGGATTAGCAGCAGCAGGCCTAGCATCTTGATCTGACCCACCATACCTCGTCCTCTTCTGCTGATTACCGAAAAACCCTGAAGATCCAAAGCTCCTCTTATTCCAACTCCTATCCTGATTCCGTCTAACCGACTATCTTACCCCTTCAACAACCTTAGACTTCTCTACTAGGACAGCGAACTCCCGTTCCTGTTGTGGAGCTATCATCATCCTCAGCTCATCTCTCAGCCCATCCTCAAATCTGACACAGCGTTCATGCTCTGTACCCACAATACCACGAGCATACCTGCTCAACGGGAGAAATTTGACCTCATACTCCGCCACTGTCTTATTACCCTGAACTAGGTTCAAGAAAGCCTTCCGCTGTGCATCCACGTAGCTAGTTACTATATACTTCTTTTGGTAGGCAACCTTAAAGAACTCCCATGTGAGGTCCTCCGCTATCGCTCCATCCCTTACGGTGAGCCACCACTGATATGACTCATCCTGAAGCAGAGAGATTATACCCTTCAACTTTTCCTCAGCTGTAAAATCCAGGTCACCCATGATCCTCTCAGTTGATTCCAACCAATACTCCGTCGCATGACTGGTGCCACTCTAAAACTCCTCTAAACACTTCGCTCCGTTGGCAGTCGTTCAACCACGGAGTTCGGGCTCTGCTCTGCCTCGCTTTGCTCGGCGACTTGGGATACTACATCGTTACCACCGGTCTGATCCTGAAACTTAGTTTTCGCCGCCGGCAGATCTGGCATCTCATTTCCAAACCCATGACCAGACCCTACTGGCTCCGACAAGGTCATCCTACCCCTACCACGGCCACGCGGTGGACGTCCCCGACCTCTTGTACCCATTTTTCTCGTTCGCATTTATCTGATTAAGAATTTTATGTATTATTAATACTGTTCACTGTTTACCCACGAGCAATTTTATGAGAAATAATTTTTGAAGTGATTCTTTCGGAATCGAACCTACTTATAGCTCCAGTTTTAGACTTATCTCTAAATTCTAAGTACATCCATCACACAAACAACATTCACAGACCATATCTAACGTGTAGGGGCATTTTTGTCATTTCACTACCCAGGGGTATTTTCATAATTTTAACTTACAGGGGTATTTTTGTAATTTTTCAAAAATATAAGTTCTCGGATGATTTTGTCAAAAAGTATTTTGGAACTTTTAAATTCCCGGGGTATTTTGAAAAATTTTGAAATTCGGGGGTATTTCGGTGATTTTGAAGCTCGGGGTATTTTGGTAATAAACCAGGGTAAATTTGTAAAGTTTGATATTTCCGGGGTATTTCCAAATGTTGCAAAACTTTGAGGGTTTTTTTTCAGAAAAATGTTGTAAAACAATAGTTCTCATACACTTAAAAAGAAATTTTAAGAGTTTTAAAGCTAAGGTTTTTATGAAAATACGGCTAGTTCCCTTTCGGGTTTTAATTAGGGTTTAGCCCATGAATAAGTCTGCCCAGTTGGGTGAACCGAAGCTACGCACCAGGTAAGATTCGAGTGGAGAGGAGGTGAGTCACACGGACTGGTTAAATACCAAGCTCCCACCGAATACCAATCATAGACATGTGCATCGTGGTTACCACACCCTAACTCGGCGACTTAGACATAGGTTTGTTTTAATTAAGCAATTAAGTCTTATAAAGTAGTTGGGGTAGACTAGTCCTTGTGTTCAAGTACCTATCAGTCTATTATACATTCCTAAGTTACCCTTTTACACTTATCAAGTATTCACAGAATAGTCAGAGATACTTACCTGGGCGGATAGGTGCCGGAGACTCGATGCCATGCTGTTCAGACTGAAAACCATTTCCATAATAATTCACAAAGGCCTACAAAAATGTTTTGGGCCCGGGGGCCCCACAGCTGAGTTTTGAATCGGGCTCTGATACCAAAAATGTAACACCCCAAACCCAGCCCATGAGCCCTGGCCGGATCTGGTATGTCACGGAGTAAAAACATTTTGAAAGATTTTGATTTTCTGGTGAAAATTTGAAAATACTGTTAAGGTTATAAAACAGTGTTTGATAAAACTCAGGAGGGATTGTTTTTTTTTTTTTATAAAATGGTTGTGTTGAAACCCTTTGAAAATATTTGGTCATTTAAAATTTTAAAGTCATCAGAATTATTGTTAACTGGGTGAATTTTGCTACCCGATGGTAACATCTTTGAAAACTCGTAAAAGTTACTTAATTTGAAAATGTTGCTTTTAACCGATTCACTTAACATTTTATAATTTCATTTGTAATATAGTATAAGTAAAGTAAAAACAACTATGTAACATCCAAAATAATAAACTAGCGGCCTTATTACAACCCAAATTAAAAATTTAGAAAATAAATAAACTTAAACTGAATCAAATAAAATTCCAAATCCAAAGAACAAGCATGGCCGCCTCTTGTCCTCTTCGGCTCTATCTCTGCGATCTACTTATCTGCAAGATAATATGGGAAGGGGTGAGTCACCAAGACTCAGTGTATAAATCCCCCACCCAGAAGTGCAACTCATACACAAATTATTAATAGACATGCAAACATGCAACCCGACTAACCATCCGTACTCCTTTAACTACCCCGTGTGGTCAAAACCACTGGTGGTCAAAACCACTGGTGACTAGAGTCACAAATCAAGTGATGGGGCCAACCCATCGTGTAGTCAAAACCACTGATGACCATAGGTCACAATTTATCAATATGTGGTCAAAACCATCGGTGGTACCAAACCACCGGGACTTAGTCACAATTTAACAACAATGTGGTCAAAACCACTTTGGTGACCAAGTCACAATAAATCGATGGGGCCAACCCATCTTGTGGTCAAAACCACCGTGACAGATCCATAGAGAAAATCCCCTCTCATCAATCCCATTACCAACATGCTCATATCATTCTTAACATGTTATCATAAATCATGCATAATAGTCATGGCATAGCATATTACCCATCATGTCAACCATAATAGATTTTAAATCACAAGTGACTTACCCGGAATCCATGCTCATGTCCACAAGCAAATCACTACCACAATGATTAAAAGGCAACATAATAGCAATGCTAACTAATAAAGTGTGTAAGAGTTTTACACACCTGTTTACTCGTGAGACTAGCAAATCTCGAATATACTAGCGAAATCCCGAGAGGTTGTTTCCCCCTACAATCGGCCAACACATAAACTCTTAGATCTAATAGCCATTCGGCTAAACTAATGATCCCGAAGGATTAATCGCGCTCATAGCCAACATATGGCCCTAGGCCGAATCTTATCATCTTTTACCAAAGCAAAATGAAATCCCGGAAGCCTTTGTTTGCCTTGGCCGATTAGCCCCTAAATCCATGACACATAATCGGTTATACTTTAGATACCAAAAATGGCCTTTGGCTGAATATGACTAACCACTTACCAAACTTACCGAAATCCCGAAATTGTCACTTGACTTGTCGAGATCCCTACCAAAGCATTTGTTAGAATCGGCTTGCACACTTATCCATAATCAAGGCCTATGGCCGAATGTTACTTACCACCTTATCTTAGCGAATCAAATCCCGAAAGCTTCCTTCAATCGGCTAAATTCCTTCCCTACAATTGGTTTAATCACTTCATTAGATAGCTAAAGGCCATTCGGCCATAACATAAATCCCGAAAGAAAAAGTTGCCGCACCCTTACCTTAGTGATAGATTCGGCTTTGCCCAAAAAGAAACCTTGATTTCGGCACTTAGAATGGTGAAGAGAAAATTGCAAGGGAAAGGAGAGATTGTGAGCCAAGCATTCGGCCAAGGGTTCTTGCTGAAACCGATAGAGAACAATAGCTTTTCGGCTTTTGAAACAAAATAGAAAAGATGGGAAAAATGGGATCAAGATTCGGCTTGAGTTTGAGAGGAAGCAAGATGAGTGTAAGGGTTTGGTTATGGTGATTTTAGCTTCTAGATTGCAAAAAGAAAAGAGGAAGAAAGGAGGGTTGCTTTGTGAAGTTTCGGTTGAACAACAAGGGAAGAGAAGAGTGTTAGTGAAAATACTCCCTAGGACTCCCTTTTCCATTCGGCCATGGCTACCTAAAGTGATAATTCTTATCTTTAATTATCACCCCTTTCAAATAAAAAATAAAACAAAGTTTATCTCTATCAAATTAAGAGTCCTTGAGCAGGCCATTAGCTCACTCCCCCTAACGCCAGCATGCATAAAATAAAAAAAACCCATTGTTGCCCATGCTACTCGAACATGGGACCTCACTGTCGCAGCCCCTTACAACGTCCCGAGCCACTTCACCATATCGACTTTCATGTCCAACCTCACCCACAAAATCTTTTAAAGCCTCCTTAACTTAGCCTCCTTCCTTTAACGCCAAAAAGCCCAAAATAAAACACATCCCCTTGAGCCTACCAAGATTCGAACCTCTTCCCTTGAAGCTCCCCTTTGACGCCACCTTCCAAGCCCTTAAGGTTGCGTCCCTTGCCACTCTTCCGCTTGACTTCTTATGTCCAACTTCTCCCAAAATTTTCTCTTAACCCCTATCTCACCTAGCTCCTTCCTTTTAAGCACTAAAAAGAAATTTTCAGCCCTAAAACAGACCTAGCCCGGGGTTATGACTAGACCCTAGAACATGTCAGGTAATCATAGTATTCATTTCTTGTCAAGCAAGCACATGAAAATAATAAATTTGCAAACAACCCCTAGTTGAGGATGTTACAAGATCATCAGCTAATCAACATTCTAACCATTAAGGGTAATTAGCGCCCATCTCAATTACCTGGTTGGGGGGTTTTTATAGTTTTTTTTTTTTACTGTTGGGCCCCCAACGGTAAAAAAAAATTGGCCGTTGAGATTTGACCGTTGCAGGGCTAAAGCGCGCCCCTGAGGAAACGCTTTGTGCCACCTCAAAGAAAGCGCCACGACGGCACAAAGCGCGTCCTCGGTAGCGCTTTTGTTGTTTCCCAAAACGCTACCGGCGTGGGCGCTTTTGGGGAAAATGGCCCTTTTTCGTCAATATTCTTCAAACTGACCCATTTCCGTAAATAATTTAATTTTTTGGTATATATGGGATATTTACCCCTAAAACTGATTAAATTGGATAATAATATTTAAAAATATCTGGCATAAAAAAAATCCAGCTTGGATTTATGTTCGTAATTTTAACAGGAGTGTTCAAATTAATTAAATTATGTAATGTGAGTGTCTAAATTGCAATTTTTTTTTTAAAGTCCACATTAATCTTCTATGATGTGCATGATCCACGCTAATTTAATATAAGTTAAGAAATAGTACTGGCGGTAAGATTAATATTATGGTTGCATGATCAGTTTTGGACTTAATATAGATTTCATTTGGTACCTGCTCAAGCTTAACCTCCCATTGTCATTGTAACCAAAGGCAAATTTGTCGGGATAGGTAGAGGATTTGGTCCCAATATTTGAAAATTTTCAATTTATCCTCTTTATAAATCGAGAAATTATAAATTAATATATATAGTGAAATTGTACTTTAACCTTTTAAAAAATGAAAATTTTGTAAAACAATCCTCTTACAAATAAAAATTATAAATTAATATATAATAAAATTGCACTTTAACCTCCCGAAAAATGAAAAAAAATTTATTTAATTACTTTAGAAATGATGAAATTATAAATTAATGCAAATAAACTTATATTTTCGATCTATGAAAAATTATAATTAAATTTCCAACTTGTTAAAATTTTTTTCGAATTTGCCATTGGTTGTGGCTATAACTACATATTAATGAGCCGTACCAATGAACAAACATGTCCCCCACTTAAGCAGCACCTCTCTACTATCACTCTTGAGAATTACTTGACTTTACTCCAAACTAGATTTGTTCATGGTTGGGTTGGGCCAACTCGAAAAATGAGAGTGTTTGTGCAAAAAATTGGTTCGAAAAATGGGCTTGGGCAAAAAAAAGACCCGTTTAAAAAATGAGATAGGCCTCGGGTAAGGTTTTTGGCCCAGACCCAACCCAACCCAAATTTTCAAAAACAAAAAAAACGATATTTTTCCATGTTTTATTGTTGTTTTCCCACTACTTTGCTACCATTTCACTACTATATTACTACTATTTTGTTGTTAATGTTTGGATATTGTATGACACTTGTTTTATTGTTAATTTTGCTACTATTTTAGAGTCATTTGCTTCTTAAGTTGCACTTATCTTAGTACTGTTTAAGTATAAAGACTTTTTTTAACTCATTCTCTATTTGTTAGAAAACATTTATTTTAATATTTTTAATGTATTTGGTGTATTATATTTTTAAATTTTTTATATAAAAATAAAATTAAAAAAATGGGTCAAGTCAGACCAGGCTTGAGTTTTAACATTTTTATCCGGACTAAATTTGGGCAAAAAAATCTAAGCTACTTTTTAGGGATCTAGCCCAAACCTAAAGTTTTGTTAGTCTCAGCCAAGTACAACTCTCCTCCAAACTACTTCCAATCCATCAAACACTGCCCACAATTTTAAATGGAGATCAATGTGATGCCAAAATCTTGCTAAACCCAATAATCGAAAAAATAGTGATATATATATGTATAAACGTGAATAGTTGATTTCAAAACAACTTATGAATTTACATAAAGCACAATAATTGAATTTTAACAAATTAAAATAAGAGTACTTCTTTGTGGATTTCTATAAAATATTCATTTATTATTTACAAAAAAAAAACAGACACACATATATGAATATTAATATGATAATAATATCCCCTTTCTCTTGTACAAATATTCACCCTTTTTTTACATCAAACAAAATATAAGTAAAGCATTAGCATTTTTACAATTTAGTGGGAAGGGTGTTGACGTCACAACTCGAGTCCTACTCTTTGAGAAGCCAACACAAATTACTTTCAACATATTAAACTTCTAGAGCATCGTAAAACACAGATTCACTTGTCAATTCCTTAATGATCCAAAGATTGACAACTTTAAAATTTTGTTCTTGGTTATAGTTAGGCTTAGCTCCACCTACACCTGTTTGCTTACTAAAAGATGCTCCATTTTTAAATACATCCCCTACTGAATAAAATTTCCATAAACCTTTCTATCCTTTTCTCCATGTTACCTCTTTGTTCCCAACATCATTAGGAGCGATGAAAAAATTGGCTTCACTCTTGATGCTAGCTCATGCTACCACCAATGGCGTATTGTTCCCACCCTTGGTAGAAATTGTTAGCTACGTGTGCATATCCATGGCGAACTCTACAATATAATTTAATATATAACAATTTCAGATAATTCATGTAAATATGCATTAAAAAACATGGAGCTCTCCAATCCATAATTATTATTTACCTTGGCATTCTTTGGTTGCACTTAGGTCCGAAATGGTTGAAAATGACAGCGACCTTCATGTTTTTGTCTCTCAAATGACCATCGTCGTGTCCAAGGAGCATAACTTTGTCTTGGTTCCTAAACCAGTTGTTCGACAAGTAATGTTGGTGGAACCGCGAGTGACATCGAGAAGGCCGTCTTGGCACTCATACAATGTGTTATGATCGATCCACACTTTCCTTGCGGTGACCAATCTTATAGCGTCTCCATCCATTTGGCCTAAAGGGATCACCTTCGCATTTGGACCCATCACAGTGCTAGGTGGTTGGGCCTTGCAATGGTGGATGCGAAGCCCATGGATGATCATATCGGTCACTTGGTACACCAACAGGCACCCAGCACCAGTTACGTGGACATCGATGCCACGACCGTCGATGGTAGTGAAGCTGCTTAAAAGAAGTGGTCTTTGGAGTGTGATGGTCATGCTATTTTTGAATGTGATCCATACTTTTCCTTTGATCATTGTGGTTCCATAACGAAGGGTCCCTGATTTAGGATTCAAAGGGTCATCGGAAGGATCAGTAACCTTGTATTTCACGGCATCTTTACAAATGTTGTTGATCATTTTGCCGGCAAAACCGATGGAGCATTTGGCCAATTGTTGTCTTTGACTCTGCCAAAGAGGGTTCCCTCTCCAACATTTATCGATTACGTTCATATTAGCCAAACTCAAACTAGGACTTGCCATTAGAATGGCCATGAAAACGGCAAATGTGAAGCAACAAGATAATGTTGTAGCCATTGTTGTAACAATCAATGCTAGAGCATTAGTGGGTATAATGACCCATTATTGAGGAAGTTACAAATCTTCCATAATAGCCCCAATAATAACACTTAAATAACTGAAAATTCTGCCCATATCTTATGTATATTTGACTGAAATTTCAGCTATGATTAAGCCTTATAAACACCACTAATGAGCATTACTAAGGGGTGTTACATAACATTTATATACATCCCTTTTAATACACCATACACTTAGTCTAATTAAACTCTTTTAATTAGATACATACATATTATCTAGTCCAGCCAGACTAATATACACGATCATTAGTCTTAACTAATTTCACACACAAAATGATATTCATATTGCATTAGGTGTGACCCAATAGGATTAATCGATATTGAGCTTGGACCGTTATCAAATAACGCTCTGGTGACATTTAGAGGTTTCTAGTAAAACATAAACATTACCCAAATCGATTAACTTAACGTCTCATAGTACACTTACAAGTAACGTATTATGACTTAGTAAAATATCCACTTGATTATTGGACATTTTTAACAATCTCCCACTTGTTCAAGAAACAAGTATAATAGTGCTATAGGACGCCTCCCACTAGCTCAACTTGTTTCAACAAGTTGGGAATCTAAAATCCTTGTCAATTACTATCTCATTTAGACATAAGGTAAGAAATTCTGTTATCCTTATATAGTCTAAACATTTCTCGAATTCTAATACAAACTGGAAAGACAAATGATTATCCCCATAATCCATTTGAGCATGGCCATGCATTTACAGTTCTGACTCTCCGAGTGGCCTGAGATATAAACCCTAAAGAAGGTTTGACAATCCCATCTTGTCCCTCTTCTATTTGTCATGTAATTCATAACACTCCCGAGCATAGCCTTTATAATCCCATTTTACGGCATGACGTTTGACTATGTCAAGGAATATTAATTCTCACATACAGAATCAGTGGGAAACTCAGGTCAAAGGATTCTATTTACTAGTCATTTTGAGTTATTCTTATGACAACATGTTCTTAAAGAATACTTAAAACGGGTCATGTCCAAATAGAAATACTCTTATTCCTATCAACGTGATTAACTAGACATCTAATGTCCCTATGATCTTTGAACAAGATCATCAGCTAATCAACATTCTAACCATTAAGGGTAATTAGCGTCCATCTCAATTACCTGGTTAGGGACAAAAAATGTAATCTAAGTTATCTAGTTCACATTATAGGGTTCAATTACTAGATCAAATCTAATAACCTATATAGAAATTCTAGAATACATTTTGGACATTACTTGACTCTAAACCACAATCAAGTAATAATAAAGTTCTCAACTTTTATAGATAATCATAAAATGTATATTACATTCCAACAAAATAAATATACAAGTATCCAATATACTAAAACATACAATTTATTCAGTAATAAGTCTAATTCCCATCTCTGCTACGTGCAACTCATGCCTGTGCTGAGACAATGGTTTAGTCAACGGATTTGCTATATTATAATCCGTGTCAATCTCACATACTTTTACGTCGCCCCTGCCTATGATGTCTCGTATCAAGTGAAACTTCCGGAGCACATGTTTGGATTTCTGATGCGCCCTAGGCTCCTTTGCTTGGACAATTGCGCCATCATTATCACATAATAATCGAATTGGTCCAAGAACACCGGGACCACACCAAGCTCGAAATGAAGTTTCAGATCAAATCGCTTCCTTTCTTTGCTTGAGATGCAAAGAATGTACTCTGCTTCGGTTGTAGAATCTGCAATCATGCTTTGCTTGGAACTCTTCCAACTTACAGCACCTCTATTCAGAGTAAAGATATAACCCGACTGAGATTGAAAGTCATCTTTATCTGTCTGAAAACTAGCATCTGTGTAACCCTTTACACATTGCTCAGGCATTCCTCCAAAAACCAAGAACTTATCCTTAGTTCTGTTAAGATACTTCAGGGTGTTCTTGACGGCCTTCCAATAGTCAATACCAGGACAGGACTGGAATCTGCTCGTCATACTCAAAGCACATAAGACATCTGGCCTAGTACAAATCATGGCATACATGATAGAGCCTATAGCTGAAGCATATGGAACTCTACTCATCTTTTCTAGCTCATTAAGAGTCGAGGGACTCTGCTTCTTGCTAAGATAAGTGCCATGTGACATGGGTAGGTAACCTCTCTTAGAGTTTACCATGTTGAACCTTTCAAGAACCTTATCAATATAAGTTCTCTGACTCAGTCCAATCATCCATTTTGATCTATCCCTATAGATACGGATGCCCAAAATGTACTGTGCCTCTCCAAGGTCTTTCATAGAGAAATAACTACTTAGCCAAGCCTTTACAGACTCAAGCATAAGCACATTTTTTCCTACGATTAGAATGTCATCCAAATACAATACTAGAAAACAAATGGAACTCCTACTAACTTTCTTGTATACACAAGACTCCTTGGGGTTCCTGATGAAACCAAACTGTTTAATTGCATCATCAAAACGAATATTCCAACTATGGGATGCTTGCTTCAGTCTATAAATGGATTTAAGAAGACTGCATACCTTCCTAGGGCAACTACGATCCACAAAACCCTCAGGTTGTGTCATATACACCTCCTCTTCTAAATGCCCATTTAGAAATGCGATTTTGACATCCATTTGCCAAATCTCATAGTCGTAATACGAAGCTATCGCTAGGATAGTCTGAATGGATTTAAGCATGGCTACTGGAGAGAAGGTTTTGTCATAGTCAATACCATGAACTTGCCTAAAACCTTTTGCAACCAGTCTAGCCTTATAGACAATTGCTTTGCCTTCCATGTCAGTCTTTATCTTATAAATCCACTTGCACTTGATAGGTCTAGCACCTTCAGGCAAGTCAACCAAGTTTCAAACTTGATTGTCGTACATGGATTCCATTTCGGATTTCATGGCTCCAAGCCATTTGTCGGAATCTGAACTCTCCATAGTTGCCTTGTAGGTAGTAGGTTCCTCTTTATCTAATAAGAAGATTTCATGACCTTCATGAACTAAGTAACCCTCTAAAGGATCTCTCCTAAGAGGTTTACTTGCCCTACTACTCCTACGAATAGGGACATCCACAACTAGAGGAGTTACCTCTTCCTCAGCTCCCATTAAAGAAACGATCTCTACTCTCGCTCCTACTGTAGAAGTGTTTTGTGGTTGCTCATCTTGAGGAACAACTTCTTCAAGATGAATATTTCTCCCACTTGACTTTTCAGAAAGACACTCTCTTTCTAAAAAGACACCTTCGAAAGCCACAAACACTTTCTGCTCGCTAGGGTTGTAGAAGTAATACCCTTTAGTCTCCTTTGGGTAACCCTCAAAGAAGACCTTATCGGATCTGGGTTCAAGCTTATTCGATTGTAAACGTTTTACATAAGCTTGACAACCCCAAACCCTAAGAAAAGACAACTTAGGAACCTTTCCTATCCATAACTCATATGGGGTCTTCTCGACAGCTTTAGATGGAGTACAGTTAAGAACATGAGCAGTGGTAAGAAGTGCAAAACCCCAAAAGGAAACTAGAAGATCGACTAAACTCATCATAGACCGAACCATATCTAATAAAGTTTGGTTCCTCCTTTCGGACATACCATTCAGCTGAGGCATCCCTGGAGAAGACATTGTGAAACTATTCCACAACTCCTAAGATGATCAATAAATTCTTGACTCAGATATTCGCCACCTCGATCAGATCTTAGTGCCTTAATCGTCTTGCCAAGCTGATTTTGTACTTCATATTGAAACTCTTTGAACTTTTCAAAAGCTTCATACTTATGTTTCATTAAGTAGACATAACCATATCTACTTAAATCATCAGTAAAAGTAATGAAGTATGCATACCCTCCCCGAGCCAAGATATTCATTGGGCCACATACATCAGAATATATGATTCCCAACAAATCTTTAGCCCTTTCACCAGTTCCAGTAAATGGTGACGTAGTCATTTTGCCACTTAAATAAGATTCGCAAGTCTCATATGACTCAAAGTCAAATGAGTCTAATAATCCATCCTTATAGAGTTTTAAAAAACGTTTCTCGTTTATGTGTCCTAAACGACAATGCCAAAGGTATGTTTTGTTTGAATCTTTTGATTTTAGTCGTTTTGCATTGTCTACATGATAGTTTGTTTTGTCCAAGTTAAGTAAGTAAAGACCATTCATGCAATGGGCAACTCCATAACAAATGTCACCTTTGTAAATAAAAAAAGAACCATTCTTTATTACAAAAGTAAAACCTTCAGAATCAAGACAAGAGATGGAAATTAAATTTCTATTAATTGAAGGAACATGATAACAATTATTGAGTTCCAAATACAATCCAGAAGGTAAAGACAAAACATAATTTCCTACGGCTAGTGCAACTACTTTAGCTCCATTTCCAACGCATAGGTCCACTTCGCCCTTCGCAAGGTCCCTCTTATTTTGTAGTCCCTGTACATTTGAACAAATGTGAGAACCACATCCGGTATCTAATCCCCATGAATTAGAGGAAGCAAAGTTAATTTCTATCACATAGATACCTGAGGTAGTTGCGACATTTCCCTCCTTCTTGTCCTTTAAATACTTAGGACAATTCCTTTTCCAATGCCCCATTTTCTTACAATAGAAGCATTCTTGGTCTGGAGTGGCTCCAGGCTTAGTCTTGGCCTTGGCAATAACCTTGCCCTTGCCTTGACTAGTAGAAGGCTTCTTTGCCTTGGCCTTCTTCTTGAAGGCACCCTTCGCCTTCCTCACCATAAGAACATCCTTCTTAGGCTTGGGAGGCTGAGTTCGTTCAGCAGTCTGAAGTAATCCATGAAGTTCACCCATACTCTTATTAAGAGAGTTCAAATGGTAATTTTGAATAAAATTACCAAAACCATCATGGAGTGATTGAAGAATCTAGTCAACGGCTAACTCTTCACCAATCTCAACCTCAAGGCGTTGCAAGTTTTCAATATGACTCTTCATTTTGAGAACATACGGTCCAACTGGATCGCCTTTCTTGAGTTGGCTGGCTAGAGTGGCTTTGAGTTCTTCAAAGCGCTCAACTCTAGCATGTTTCCCAAAGATGGCTTGGAGTTGAACCATAATGTCAAAAGCATCCTTGTCCTCGAATTGTTTTTGCAAATCAGGGACCATGGATGCTAACATCAAACATGTGACATCATTAGATTTTTCTAGTGCGGATTCATAATCCGCTTTTGCTTGATCAGACTCGATAAGGGCGGGCTTTTCGGGAATAGGAATATCAAGCACCTCTAGCTTGTGCTCATGCCTAAAAACTATTCTTAGGTTTTGTGACCAGTCGATAAAGTTCAATCCATTCAATTTGTCCTTTTCTAGTATGGACCTAATGCCGAAACTAGAAACATTGTTTGAAGAGCTGTTTGCCATCTACAAAAGAAGTAATAAAAGCATATGAGATTATATTTATATGATTATCTTGAATAAATCCAATTTATTCCACTAAATTAATATAAAATATCCCTTATTAATCTAGTGACACCAAGACCCACTCCCACTAATTTTAAGCAAGCTTTGGCTTGACACCTAAAACTAGTGATTGTGAGCAAAGAACTCTTTCTTAATAATCTAATTATCCTTGGTTTGACTAACTAGATAACCCTTTATCTAAAAGTCACTTGCCTCTAAGTGCCAACCCTTGACCTACTTAGTTGAGTTTAACCATTTTTTCACCTACTACTTATTTTAGGATAAAAAGTGGGCACCTCGCTTTGGCGAAACCTACCCAACTAATGATCTTAAGCTTCGTAGTGTTACTAAGTGGAAAGGCAAAAATACTCAATATTATTTAGGGACCTAGGTTGTTTTTATAAACTCTAACCAGTATGTGAACTATGTGAGTTTGAGTCATAAACTAACAACCTAAACATGCAATCATTCAAATAAACATCCATCCAATGCAAAAATTTAAATGAAAGCAAATTAAAGAGTTTGGTTCCTAGTATGGCCCTTACACCTAATAGATCACATCCATTGCATAAAATCTAGAGTCATTACATTTCTTGGCTTGACTTGAATCTCCATTCTTGGCCACCATCTCCATGTTTGACCATCACATTTGATGCTTGATCACCATCTCCATGGATTACAATATTTTACATTTTGAAATAAAATAAACTAAATAACTAAATTTATTTAATTATTACATTCAAAATGATGGTATGCAAACCGTAAACCATGGGCCATACTAGTTACCTCAAAAAAAAAATTGCATAACAGTTATACATTCACCCACTTGATATCTTCAAGTGGCCCATACAATTTAAACAATTTAAAATATAAAATTTACATAAACAATATATAAATTAATTACCATGAATAATAATCCAATTTTTATATTTTTAATTTGCATTTAAAAACAATTGAATCAAAATCCAATTGAAATTAAGAGAACCATCTTTTCTCTTGAACTATCTAACGCAAAGACAACAACGTCCAACTCTTGGCCTTCCTTTTGCTTGCATAAAAACTCCTTTCTTACAAAAGAATACTGTAAATCAATAGAAAATACATTCTTTTCCTTAACTCACTGTGACATGTCAACCATTTGACACAAGCAACTAACCATGTGACTCTTGCCATCACACGCATGAGTACAACAACAAAATCAACATTAAGAGACTTGATCTTGTTGTCATTGAAGTATCAAAAAGCTAAATAATATCAAATTCTAACAATTTGCTAATTAAATAAAATTCCTAAAATTTGGTTAACCATATTATCTAGACAATTTATAGGAAATTACTAAAACAATTCTAAATTACAAAGTTCAAAACTTTGTGATTAAAATCAATTTTAATAACCCCTCCTTAACTTTGTTAGCAAATTAAAATAAGACATGGAATTACAATCTTACATATTGGTATGCAAACTAACTAAATTATGTCCAAAACATGGCAAATAATTTAGGACTGATACCACTGTTAGGAATTAGTATGATTAACTATTAATCATGCGAAAAAACTAAAACCGATGCCCAAGATCCATTATTTGACATGTAATGAACATAACAAGAAATAGTTAGAAATTATACCTTTGTCACGTGAATCCAATTCCCAAAGGTACACTTTAAGGCGGAGGACCGCAAGCGAAATCCCGCTATTGAAAGTCCACCCCGCAACGATTCACGAACGTCCCGAGTACTAGCTCGTAGTTGTAGGAATGATTCCTAAAACTATCTTGTGTGCACAACCCTTTGTGTTTTTGATCTAAGTGTATGTAAAATACTAATGAGAAAAACACTTAATAATAAGAAAACTCCTTCTCTTTATCTCTAAAAAAAAACTTTTCAGTTATACTAAGCAATCAATGCTAAAGCATTAGTGGGTATAATGACCCATTATTGAGGGAGTTACAAATCTCCTATAATAGCCCCAATAATAACACTTAAATAACTGAAAATTCTGCCCATATCTTATGTATATTTGACTGAAATTTCAGCTATGATTAAGCCTCATAAACACCACTAATGAGCATTACTAAGGGGTGTTACATAACATTTATATACATCCCTTTTAATACACCATACACTTAGTCTAATTAAACTCTTTTAATTATATACATACATATTATCTAGTCCAGCCAGACTAATGTACATAATAATTAGTCTTAACTAATTTCACACACAAAATGATATTCATATTGCATTAGGTGTGACCCAATAGGATTAATCAATATTGAGCTCAGATCCTTATCAAATAACGCTCCGGTGACATTTAGAGGTTTCTAGTAAAACATAAACATTACCCAAATCGATTAACTTAATGTCTCATAGTACACCTAACGTATTATGACTTAGTAAAATATCCACTTGATTATTGAACATTTTTAACACATGTAGCCATGAGGTATCTACAATGGCAGCAAGCCATACATGCTGAGCTAGATGCCTTGCAAAAGAATAAATCATGGGATTTAATTCCCTTACTAGAAAATCACAAAGTTGTTGGCTGTCGATGGTTGTTTAAAGTTGAGAAAAATGCTAATGGCACGGTTGATCGCTATGAAGTTCAACTGGTGGCCAAGGAATATGCATGAAAAGTGGATTTAACTATCATGATACATACAATCTGTGGCGAGACATGCATCGCTCACACTCTCATTGCTTTAGCTTTTAATCATCAATGGCGGTGAGGCAAGGAGATGTTAACAATGCCTTCTTGAACGGGAGCTTCTTGAGGAAGTATATATTACCCAACCCCTAGATTTGAGCAATATGATGATACTTGCAACTTTCTAGTGTGTAGATTAAAAAAGCTCTCTATGAGCATAAACAAGTGATGTTTACTACTTCAGAATGACCCTTCTTTGTTCATTCAAGACATAATGATGCTTGAATATTTTGTTTAGTATATGTCGATGACATTATCTTGATTGGAGATTGTTTTCACACTATTGTTGAAGTTATAAGGATTTGAATCGGAGTTTTCATTGAAAAACTTAGGAGAATTGAATTATTTCTTGGGCATCGAGGTTCATAGATAAGTCACTACTATTCACTTGTCACAAAAGAAGTATATCACCGAGCTCTTGCAAAAGTCGAGTAGAAAAGTTCCTAGTCCTGTTTCCACTCCAATGATCACATCTCCCACCTTGTCTACTTGGATGGTCATCCTTTATCTGGCGACAAGGTTGTGAAGGAAAATGTATTGTTGGTGGTCTACAATATGTATGTTTGACCAGACCAGATATTAAATTTGCCGTGAATAAAATCAGTTAGTACATGTAAGCTCCACCTGATTAAGCATTGGTAGGAAATGAAGTGAGTGCTGAGAAATCTACAAGGGACATTGTCTCATGGTCTTCTGTTTACACCTGCAACGCAACTTACCCTAACAACCTTTGTTGAGTCTGATTGGGGTAGTTCTATTAAGGATCGGAGATCTACTTTAGGGTTTTGCATTTATTTGGGAGGAAACCTTGTTGGTTGGTCCTCCAAGAAGCAGCATCTGGTTGCTCGCTCCCCTTCAGATGTTAAGTATGGCAACATTGCAAATTTTGTTGCTGACATTGCGTGGTTTGTTTCCTTATTGTCTGAGCTTAGAGAACCAATAATTGGAACACCAACCATCTGGTGTGAACTTCAAAATAGTATTATGCATTCTTGAATGAAACTTGTTATGCTACTTGTTATCACTAGCCAAAATCCAAATGGATTTAGGCTGGATTCTATCGAGCTCACATGATAATTGGTGTTTGTAGGATGGGTATCTACATTTTCCTGCGAAGCCACACGTGAGACCGTGCATGGGACCACATAAATACGTGTTAAGTCTAGAGTAGGATATATATTGACATTCACGAGACCTATCTAATATATCATATCAATAAAAAATACCTATATTATATAAAAAGATAAACCTCATCATCTTAGAGGAAAAAAATACTCAACAAAACTTTTAATTATTAAAATAATTAATTACAAACATGTTTTAGGCATAAACTTCAATCACAAAATATATTACTCTAATTATCCATGGTTATTTTTACTACCTTAAACAAACACAAAATTATGCACAATAAATTAAATATTTGGTGAAATTCTTTAAAAATACTTTTAAAGTTATAATCATTTTTATATAAAAAAAATCAATTAGGGTAAACTACAGAAATAGTCACTTTTATTTGTCTCAAGTTATATTTTAGTCACTTATATTTAAAATGTTATGTTTTGGTCACTTATATTATCATTTTGTTACGAAGTAGTCACTCAACCGTTAAGCTTCGTTACCTCCCTAACGACAATCCTATTTGCAGTCCGAATGGGTTTTAAATGCCAACTTGGATGTCCAATTGGGATGAGAATAATTTTTTCAGTCAAAATAGTAAATAAAACTAAAAGAAAAAGAAGACGGACTGTTTTTCTTTTCCAGTTCAAGGTGTAATTAATTTAAAATTTTTAATAATTAAATTTATTTATTTAAAAACTAGTTCTTGACTCAGTTAAACATCCAAGTTAGCATTTAAAACTCATTTGGACTGCCACATAGGATTGTTGTTAGAGAGGTAATGGAGCTTAACGACAAAATGATCACTTCATAATAAAACGATAACATAAGTAACTAAAACATAACATTTTCAAACATAAATGACTAAAATATAATATGAGACAAACAAAAATGACTATTTTTATAGTTTACCCAATTAATTAAATTCTATAAAATCAAAATTTTCCATAAATTGGATTTCTTGAAGGTACCAAAATATAACTTGGGTTATATTTAAATTTAATAAAAAATTTAATATATATTTAAATCCATAAATAATTATGATTATAAACCAAAATGGCCTTGTGATCTTTAGAGGCCTAGACCAAACACGCCCTTGTTATTTTGGTTTGGGCCAAGACCAAACAAGGCCTTGTTTTATGTTCCCTGAAAATCTCCTAAAAACCTTTTCTTTTCTTTTCTTTTCAGACAACAAACAAACAAACAAAAAGATCTGTAATTTTTTTCGAAATAAAGAACAATTTTCCTTTTTTGCACAAACAGAGTTGCATTTATAATTATAATAGTTCATAGTTATTTGTAAGAAAAAAATGGCTTCCTCTAGTCCTCGTACAGTTGAAGAGATCTTCAAAGACTACAACGCTCGACACTCCGCTCTTGTTCGTGCTCTCACTTGCGGTATTCTTTTTCTCTCTTTTTCTGTAAACCCTAATTTCCATTTTGGGTTTTATTAATTTGTTTATGGTTTTCCGTGCGGATTGGATCAGATGTAGATGATTTCTACTCGCAATGCGATCCAGGTCAGTTTGGGTATTTTAATTTCTTTTTTTCCAGTTTTTCTATTTATGTTTGGTTATCGAGAAAGTTGACTAGAAAATTGAGATGGAAATTCTTTTTTGCTTGTGGTGCGTTTAATTTTGGAGTTAACTGAGTAGTCTCTATGTGATGGAATTGGATTCGGTTCGATTTTGAAGCCGAATTTCCCTTAATGGTTTCAAGTTTTCTGCTTTTTCATAGGCCATTAGATTTTCAATCTTTGTCTTGACTGGCTTCTCAAGTAAATTTCAAATGAGTTGCTTTTTAGTGCTTGAGTGTGTGTGCCTTTGGGTTGTCGTTTTTATGTCTGCTTTTCAATCTAGATGCAGGTTTGTTTTCTTTTTGCCTTTGAGACTGCTTGAATTTGTGTTTGGGTACCGAGAAAAGATAGGAATTTATTCAGATTCAATATATATTTCCTGCATTTTCTTTTAGGTACCAAATTGAGCATTCAATCCAAGTTTCTGCTTTCCATAGGCTCCCCAATTTGCGATTTTGATTGCTTCTTTTGAAAATTTTTAATTGAAGTTTTATTTTTTGTCTTTGAGGTTCCTAGAGTTTTTGTTTGGGTACTGAGAAAATATGGTAATTTATTCATACCAGTTACATTTTTTTCCTGCATTTTCCTTTAGATACCAAATTGAGCAGCCATGAACTCCAAGATCTGCCTTCCATAGGCTCTTGAATTTGCAGTTTTTGGTGCTGCTTTTAAACTTATTTTAATTTGTTGTTGCTCAGATAAGGAGAACTTGTGTTTGTATGGTCACCCGAATGAGGCATGGGAGGTAGCTTTACCGGCAGAGGAAGTTCCACCCGAGCTCCCTGAGCCGGCCTTGGGCATTAATTTTGCAAGAGATGGGATGAACCGCAAAGACTGGCTTTCGCTGGTTGCTGTGCATAGTGATTGTTGGTTGCTCTCTGTGGCTTTCTACTTTGGGGCTCGACTTAATCGTAATGAGAGGTACACTATTCTGGCATCTGTCTTTTCTCCATGTGAACTGTAGATTTACCATTGTGCATTGAGATTGTCTTTATGATCCATCTCTTCCCTCTTGGGCTATGCTGTTATATATCTTATTCATACTGAAATATGAATGTCTATAACTTGACATAAAACGAAGAAAAAAAAAATAGGAAGGAGACTGGTTGAGCCTGAGTCTCGAGTCTGAAATTTGAAAAATTATCAGTGCGGATGTTCATATTGGAATGCTTGACTCTGTTACTCGGACTTAGGTGTGAGTGTCGAATATGTGTATATATCTGAGATGGGTATGCAGTGGCAGATTTTGGCATTTGATGTTGTGATAGGACTATAAATCACTAGTTTTGTGCCTTTCACTCCACAGAAAGCGATTATTTAGCATGATAAACGATCTTCCCACCATCTTTGAAGTTGTTACTGGAAGGAAGCAGGTCAAAGACAAACCCACAGTAGAGAGCGGAAGCAAATCACGAAATAGCACTAAGGTGAATGATGAATGCAGTTCGAACTGTTAATCAGAACTCTGTATCATCGTTTTTGCTTGCTTGGTTTTTGTATTTATCATTCCACCTTTTTCCTTTCAGAGGTCACTCGATGGGCAGCCGAGAAACAATCCTAAGATAGCTGAAAATAGTTACGAGGAGGATGAAGAAGAGCAGGGCGATACCTTTTGTGGGATCTGCGGGGGAGGATATAATTCCGATGAGTTCTGGATTGGTTGTGACAACTGTGAACGGTGGTACCATGGAAAGTGTGTGAAGATAACACCGGCGAAGGCAGAAATGATTAAGTTTTACAACTGTCCTTTGTGCCAAAAGAAGGTAAGGCAATAGCCGTCAATGGAGGGATTAACCCCGATTGGTTTTATTCACCGATGTTGTTGTAAAGCAGCTATGGGCAAATGAGTGCGTAATTCTGTTGTTACTGGCCTATCCTCCCTAGAATCACAAGCCAGTTGCTTCGGTTCTTTAGGTACATGAATAACATGTAGTGGCATACAAAATGAATGATGCATAGGCTTTACGTTTGTGTTCGGTTTTCATGTTTCGGAATTGAGTGGATACTTAGTTGCTTTTAAGTCCAAATGACTGATCCAATTCCCAATCGATTAGGTTTTATGTACAAGAGAAACATCTATCATGTCCAGTTTAAGTACTTTCTCCTTTCCCCTATTGAAATTTCCCATTTCCTTTCAGTAATGTGCTATATATATATATACATACATACATATATATTAACTTCCTGTGTTTGCATATTTTGCATGGATTAACCAAATTAACTTCCTATGTTCTTTTCTTTTGAATACAAAAATACTCAAATCTGGAGTTCAGAGAAGAGGTTGCATATATTGGAATTCGAATTTAATACTTGCTGGATTTCGTTTTTAAAAAATGTGACTGTCTGAATTAACTGGATTATTTCGGGTTTAAACCGATTTTCCCTTATCTATGTGGAAAAATAAATTATTAGACTTGACAATTCATGTACCCTTGTGTGTTATTTATTAGGTTATAATCATATTTAAAATATTTTATATTTATTAAATTTTAATATATATAATTAATTTGAGTTGTATATAATATTTTTTATAATACCTTTTATGTTGTGAAATAAGGATGTAGCCCACAACCATAAACATATTAAGAAAAGAAAGAGAAATCATCCCTCCATGTGCCTTAGAATTTCCAGATTGTTTGGATAATTCATAAGGATTTTATCGTTTGGATAAAATATTCATGTGCCTTGGAATTTCCAGATTGTTTGGATAATTCATAAAGATTTAGGTGCAAATAAATAATAACAACAATTTATCGTTTGGATAAAATATGTATATTTAAATTAAAATATTCATGATTTTCGTTTTAAATATTTTAGCAAAGGATAACCATTTTATGCAATCAAAAAATGTAGGCTAGCTAAGACCAGCGTGGGCAACTTAAAATAATTGGCGACGGCTATAAGTTAATAAATATAGGCATAGGATGTTAAAATAGTATGATTAACCCTTTTTTATCGTTATTATATTAAAGTGACTGTTAACGACAGTTGATTCAACTATCTTAATGCTTATATGGCACTGTTGTTTAAGCGAACATGAGCAATGTTTTTCCGTAATGACAAATGCATTAAGTGGCAAATACGTGAGTTACCCCACTGATGACATAAAATATGCATGCTCCAAATACTCGTCAAATTCTTCATCCTTCACATTATCGATTTGTGGATACTCGACCAATGTATGCAAATTAGTGAATTCCATTTTGCCACCTTTGAAATGATCTTTGTTGACGGGATAATGTATAATTAATCTCCTCAATTTTGGCTAAAGGTTAAATTTAATCACACCAATAGAAGGCTTGTGATTAGAATATATCATCCAACATGATTGTTGCTTCACCAAATGAGAGGTAAGAGTCTCCGGTCTTTACCTTTTCAAGCAACGATGACCGCGTTAGAATATGAGGTAGTTGAGATACTTTCAAAAAAGCTTGTTATAGCTATGGCCTCTAACTCGAGTAAGCTCTTGACCAACATTCGATAATGTACGTTACTTCAATTTCAAAGATTTAATGACAAATAAATCCTTGCTTAACTAATAAGATGATAAAAAATACCATATCAACGATTACTAAAGCAATATGATTTTCTTCCCTTAACTATGCCATGGTAGGGTTCAAAAGATTAATGTTACGATGAAAAAGAAAGATTTGAAGATACTTCTTAGGAAGATTTGAAATAAAACTAATATTTAATCCCTGCTATGTTGGGGTTTCAATTTATTTTATTTTATTAAATAATCTTTTTTTGTTAACACTATACCAAAATAGACTTTTAGCGGCGTTTTTTTATGGCTTTTAGCGGCGTTTTTAAGCGCCACTAATATACAAAAAACGCCGCTAAAACACGCGCCGCAAAAGTTAGTGGCGTTTATTGCGAAAAAACGCCGCTATAAGTCTTGACCTTTAGCGTCGCTTTTTAAGAAACGCCGCTAAAAGGCCAGACATTTAGCGGCGCTTTTCTAAGAAACGCCGCTAAAAGGCCGGACCTTTAGCGGCGCTTTTCTAAGAAACGCCGCTAAAAGACCAGACCTTTAGCGGCGCTTTTCTAAGAAACGCCGTTAAAGGTCTGGTCTTTTAGCGACATTTTTTTCGCAATAAACGCCACTAATTTGCACAAATTTGCAGTGCTATTTTTCTGCAACATCCTACCCTCCCTGCATTAAAAACCAACCAAAAACAGCAGCAATTGCATATAATTCCAACCCAAGGCAGCAAATAAAATATTGAAATCTCACCAAA
This sequence comes from Gossypium rotundifolium, assembly GCA_025506655.1. Taxonomy (NCBI): domain Eukaryota; kingdom Viridiplantae; phylum Streptophyta; class Magnoliopsida; order Malvales; family Malvaceae; genus Gossypium; species Gossypium rotundifolium. Next base: position 12,560,461 of record CP106727.1, read on the forward strand.
AGCATTAAATCTAAACGATACTTCAAATTTAATAAAAAGATATATGATTTTATTAATAAATGAATAATAAATCAAACAATTTTACAATAATGTTAACTGTAACAATGTTAAAAAAAATCTTACAACAATAAAACAAATGTCTAAGAGGGCGGCCTCTGCGACTGCTGCTGGAACAACTGCATCATAGTCTGCAGCTGTAGCTGGAGTTCTTCATACTTTTTGTTCTGCTCTGCCTCCCGCGCTGCTGCCTCCGCTCTAAGTTGAGCAATATGCTCCGCCTCCCTCGCTGCTACCTCCGCTCTAAGCTGAGAAATTTGCTCAGCTGTGCTCGCTTCCATCAGAGATATCTGGTCTTTCAGTCTCTGAACTTCAGCTCGAGATTGACTCCCGGAAGGCATGTATTACCGGGAGCCGGATCCAAAATATTAAGTCGAGGTAACACCTGATCCTTGACATCGAACCCGACCATACCTTGTAAGACCCAAAACATTAGTGATAATTTTGTTATAAATATACTCAAGATTAACAAAACTATCAATCGAAGCAGTCGTACCTCTCCGGACCCAAAACATCATCAATAATTCTGTTATCAATCTCCTCGAGATTAACAGAACTGTCAGACGAAGCAACCGCTTCATACTCCACCTTCTTCTCCTTTAGTTTATCCTAATAAATCAATAAAAAAGTTAGAAACGAAATATATAATAAAAAGGAATGGGACATAACTTAAAATTATAAATTTACAACTACAAACGATGAATTAAACTATTGTAATTAAACATTATGAATATTTATAATAAATCAAATTTTATTAAGTAAATATACCAAAATTTCTGCAGCCTCAGATGTCATCGGAGATCCATCCTTCTTCCTATATGTAATGTCAAAAAGTCAAGGCGTCCAACTTTTGACTGACGAAACTTCCTACATTATAGCAGAAAAAATATAATTTAATAGTATAAAGTAAATAATATTTGAAAGAAGTAATAAAATATAATACCTCGGCCTCAGCTACACGAGCAAAACTTCTGGAACCTGCCGTGTGCGTAATTGTTGTTTCTATCTGCTGTTTGTTCCAACTCGCTCACGGTCCTACATAATGGAATTTGAATTATGTATATAGTAAATACGATAAACCAAAAAATTTATAAGACTTTGAAAGTACTTAATACCTCTCCTTTCTTTGAATTCCAGAATCTAACTTGATCTTTCCATTGGTACCTCAACATTCCCGGTGGGACATTTCGTAATTTTTCGTCGAGGCTTATGTCTTTCTTAATGTAACATCCTGATAATTAGGGGTTATGCATCTTACTTAATTAAATAATGTTGCATGCTTAATTATGATTGAGTATGTTCTGGAAGTTATTTTTGAACTTCATTAATTGAGTGAATGCTTAGTGAAACTTTTAATTTCTAATAATTAAGATGGAGCTAAGCATGTTAGGCTTTAAGAATTAATGACAAGGAGTTTAAAGCATAAGTTGAGTAATTAGCAAAGTGGTAAGGACATATGGATGAGTGCTTGAGGGGAGAGGTTCGAATCCCCTAGCTAACAAATGGGAGGATTTTATTTTTGTTTCCTTCCCCATAGTGTCGGCCAAGAATCTTCTAGAGTGGATGAGCATTCTTTTATTTTTGGCTATTTGACCATATGGATAAGGCAAGCTAAGGACTTATGGCATGAGATCAAAATAGGATGGTAAGAAGGGGGGACAAGAGGCTTGATAGGTGGGCAATGTTTTGGAAACTTGTTCATGGTCATTTGACCATGAACCTAGACGGTTTTAGGGGCTAAAGGGAGTGGTTTAATGGTGTTAGCAAATTAAGGATTGATAGGGAAGAAATGTGGAGGAAAAAGGGGGAGTATGTTGGCTTCCTTGTTGGCCGAATTTTGACTTGGGTTAGGGGGTGATAGTTGGCCAAAATGTCTTGCATTTGTTGTCCATCTTTTCTCATTTCTCCAAAAGTTTCTCTCCTAGCCGAATTTGTCATTGAGTTTAGGTAAAAATTTCTCTTTGTTTTGGCTTTCATTTTGACCAATTTTCTCCAAAAACTCCCACTTTGGCCGAATGTACCTTAGGCACTTTGGTACAATTTTGCTTTTGATTTAGCTCTCATTTGTGTTTGAACCAAATACTATTGTCTTTCTCTCATTTTTCTTTTTGAAACCAAAACTACAAAGTTCAAAGAACCATTTTTCTTCATTTCTCCCTCTTTGGCCGAATGTGCATAGGTCTCTAAACCTATCTCTTTTTTTTTTCTTCATCATCATCTATTCTTCTTCTCTCTCTTTTCTTTCATTTTCATATTTCTTTCTTCTTCACCTCAACCGAAACCACCATAGCCAAAGCACCATATTTTTTCTTCTTTTTGTTCAAAACTGAAACTATCAAATCCATTTTTTATTTTCATTCTCTTCTTTTTGCTCAAGGCCGAACCTTCAAGTGAATCAAGTAAGGATTTTGTCAATCGTTTTCATGATCTTCTTCTTATTTTAGTCTCATAATCCTTTTATTTTTCTCTCTAGGCGAATCCTTGGAAAGGATTTTTAAGGATCTTTGTTGAAGACAACTTTTAAGTGATCTTTCGAATCATCGAAGGTAAGGGTTATTAATTTTGATCGTATCAATTCTTTTAGAATGGATCACTAATCAACGTTATTTTAGGGACGATTTAAGACTAACAAGATAGGTAAGAAAAGAGCCGTACGGAGTGTTTGGAAGAGAGGAGGTACTCTTTTACCATCAAACTACAAACGAAGGGCAGTATCGGGTGTAAGAGACTTTCCACCGGGTTGTGGACCCTCTGCTAACGAGGATCGGTTATTTGAAGTAGTGCGTACAACCGAACCACTTTACGTTGGTGGGGTATCAACGGGTTTTGATCCATCTAGTGGAGAAAAACCACAAATAACTGTCGTTCGAGAATCCGAGGGTAAGGATTTAGATCCATCATCAATAAGTATAGTTTTGTTAGTAAAAGTTTATACTAACCAAGTGTGATAATTAAATAGGTGTTGACGAGCGAGAGGGTATTGTTCTCACTATCATAAGGTGTGTAACCCTACATTAAAAACTCATAGATCTATTTTTATATGTGATTTTATGATAATGTGTTTGATAATGATTTTTGGATACCATTCAGTGGTATACGATATTCAGGTATGTTTACCCCAATATTTCGTTAATTTTGCTATATGCATAAAATGTGAAATAAGTATGATTATATTATGATTTGTGGGGTAAATGGCATGAAAATTTAATGATATGTATGTGCATGGGCATATGGGAATTATTGATAAAGGAGGAAGTATTCTGGTGGTTTTACCACATTCCGGTGACTACGGTCAAATATTTGAAATCCGGTGACTTCGGTCACATATGTGAATCTGGTGACTTCGGTCACATATTTGAAATCTGGTGACTTCGGTCACATATTTGATATCCGGTGACTTCTGTCACAATTTTGTCTGGTGGCCTTGCCACAAAATTATAAGGGCGATGTGCATGTCGATTGCAGCAACTGCCTTCGATGGTGTGTAGCGGATGGAGGGTCGATTTAGTAATCCCCACGGTGTGTTGGTTGGTACGGGTGGTGTGTAGCGGATGGATATTTAGGTGGGCCGGGCTTGCATATCATTTCATGTACATAACCATGTAATATTGAAAGATTATTATTTGATCTGCCATGAAAATGGGCTTTTGGGCTAAATATGAGCTAAACGGGCTTTTAAGCTAAATATGATCTAAATGGGCTTTTGGGCCAAATATGACTTAAATGGGCCTATGAATAAATGTGTTATGAAAAATGGGCTTTTTGATGTATGTGTTACACATTGAGTTTATGACTCACCCATTTTTGTGGGATAAACTTTTCAGATGATTCGTAGTGCGATGGATCGGGTCAGCAAGGACTTCGAGGTGGCCAATGCATTTTCAAAGTATTTTGGAAATTTTCCTACTTAAACTTATTTAAGTTAATTTTGCTACTTAGACTTTATTATGGGTTTGCTATTTTTATGTAATAAGGCCACTATAAACTATTTTTAAATTTTTAGGTGTTTGAATTTATTTTTATTTTGCCATGAACAATTATTAAGTAAATAACTAAATGGTTTTCGATAAATTATTTAAAAATATTTTTGTCACTAATATATAAATGTTTTAAAGTAATTTTCTTAAATTTGGTTTCCTTTTTATTTAATTAATTCCTTCTAAAAAAAATAATGTTTTAAAAGACAAATTTTACTTTACAATTTGATTTCAACCTAAAATATTAAGTTAAATGCTTTTCTACAAAATCATCAAATTTTTAAGAGTTTGCGAAAAGTTAGATTCGAGGAACATAACAAATCCGGTTGGACTTTTTGGGCCGGGTTTGGGGTGTTTCACTTAAAATATTGTTTTTTTAGGGCGCTTTTATTGTCTCTCCATTTTTTACCCAACGTCTTCTTAACATAGTCATCGGAGACCTCTAAAGCAAATTTACCCTAGAATTTTTTTTTAAAAAAAGTTAATATAAATGAAGGTTAAAATAAAGTATTATAAATTACATTCACCTTTTATTACCTTAATATTATCGAGAGCCTGATTTTTGTTGGCATCAGGCACGTGATGCCATGATTCGTAGTTAATGGGCAACATATTCGCATTTCGTGCTACAATGCCCAATCAGATCCGATAGGCTGGCCATGATCGTTTCTCCTTACTTTAACACGGTCGGTAGGCTCTAAGTCGTATAAATCTGTAAGTAATGTACGTCCCCGAGCTCGCTCGTCCCACCACCTCAATTGAAAAATGATATATTATTATATTAAAATTGAAAAATGAATCAATAATAAAATTCAACATGCATGTAATATAAACTTAACATTACTTTGGATTTGTCCATGCTCGTCATCTATGTCCGGCAGACTAGAAGATCCAACAACTGTATCCTGTCCACTATTTACTTCTTCTGGATTTGGAGTACTCCGGACAATATTTAAACCTCGTAATCGTCTTCTAGGCATTTTCACTGCAATACACATAAAATGGTTCAAAATTTTAGTAACAAATAACAACAATAATAGGACATTTAAAACAGTTAAATTATGTAACATGACCAACATGAAAATTATAATATAACATATAAATAATAAATCGTTAAATCTTACTACATCATATTTCAGAAATATCTTCGTCCACATCTGGACGAACTCATTGAAATTGTTGACTAGTTCTAGGGATATTTTTAGTTAAGTCTTGTTCGGAAAAGGCAAAGTTTCGATCTTTCGACTATGTCATCTCTACTTCCACCGCCAATGTCGAACAAGTCTCTAGGGTGTTTTGAAGTACAACGTACCAACCTTCATCGCTTGGATCTTGAGTAAAAACTTGTTTAACTTGAGAAGAAAACACATATGGCTCGTCCATCGCTTGTTCTCCGTGTGAATCAATCGAGAGAAATTCACCATTGTAAAGCCATATTGATCGTTTTTAATTTCATGAGCCGTATTCACATCAGCCCAATCACCTCGAAATAAGACAACTTTGCAATTGCCGTAATAATCCAACTCAATGATGTCGATAATAAGTCCGTAATATTCCAAATTCCTCGACCGGATTCATCGTCCCTAGCACTAGCATAACTTGTAATCGAAGAATTAACAACAATTCCGCAATTTTGGGTTCTCCTCAATCTCTCGCGATACCTTGTATGAAATCTGTATCCGTTGATGAGGAAGCCACTTTATCTTTTAACTATTCTGTTTGGACCTTGTGAAAGCCATTTAACATTGTCATTTACTTCATTCCGACTCCAAACATATTGAGTCAAAAGTAAATCGAGTAATTATGAATGTTATGAGAAAATATTATTACTTGTCAATGAAAATTTAAATTGCATACCATTTGGCTTAACCATTCATGGAATGATTCTGCGAACAACTTATTAATTTCTCGTCGATTTAATCTTCGGGATCGTGAACGAGCTCTCAATATATGTTTGTACTCACTACGGTAAAAAATATTTTACTTTGTTAGAAGAAAAATAAATTATAATTGATGAGTATTTATCAAATTCTAGAACTTACTTCCGAAATGGTTCCATTGAATCGTGATGAAAAAGAACGTATCGATGTGCTTGGACCCACGATCTATCGTCTAATTCTGTAATTTCGACTTTGCCGATCGGTTCTCCGAAACTTTGAAATGAATAAGTTCCGGCCAAATTATGATCTGTGAGCCCAGCATTTCTACTTGGTCTGTTCATTCTTGTTTCAAAATCTTCCAAATACCTCGAACAGAAAGTCATACATTCCTCTGCCAAGTAGCCCTCGGTAATTGATCCTTCCGGATAATGCTTATTGCGGAAGTATGACTTCAATTTGGAAAGAAACCTAAACACGGTATACAACATTATCAAAAGTTACAACTATTACGGGCATTGTGCTGAATGAAGGAATATTTTGTAAATAAATTAAGACCTTTCAATGGGATACATCCATCGATAGAAAATGGGTCCACCAAGAAGTGATTGACGCGGGAGATGAATTAACAAGTGCACCATAATAGTGAAGAAGGAAGGCGGGAATATCTTCTCCAGATTGCATAAAGTCAATGCGACTCGGTCTTGTAGTCTCTCTAATTCTTGAACATTCAAAACTTTACCACAAATTCCTTTCATAATATTCGACAGTTCAATTATAGGAGACGTCACCTTTTTCGACATACAGCACCGCATAGCAACTGGCAGTAAGTCTTGCATCAAGATGTGATAGTCATGCGATTTTAAGCCATATAGTCTTCGATCCTTAAGACTCACACATCGCGATATATTTGATGCATACGCATCTGGGACCTTTATATCCTTCAACACCGTACAGAACACTTCTTTCTCTGTCTTCGACATTGAAAAAATAGTAGGCGACAACCGATATTTCATATTCGGGAGTGCTTGGGGATAAAGCTCACGCCGAATTCCCATGTGGACTAAATCAAGTCGACTCTGAAGATTATCTTTCGATTTTCCATCGACATTCAAAATAGTCCCAACGATGTTCTCGCAGATATTTTTCTCTATATGCATGACATCAATATTATGACGTAAAATCTGATGCTCCCAATAAGGCAAATCGAAAAAAATACTTCTTTTTTTTCCACAAGTCTACCTCATTAGGATCGTCCTCTTCATCAGATTCATCATCAGATTCAACCCTAGATCTTCTATTCCTTTGCGGGTTGGCTGGTTGATTCATCTTCCCATAAATGAAATTCATATCTTTCAACATTAAAAATATTTCGGATCCACCGTCTGTGAAGGAGCTGGTCTGAACTCTTCAGGACCATCAAACTGAGCACTTTGAAATCTAAATGTATGATTTTCTGGTAACCACCGACTATGCCCCATGTAAGAGAACTTCTTCCCATTATATAACCATTGCGAACATGTCTGCGCAGCACAACACGGACAAGCATAACGTCCCCTAGTAATCCAACCAGATAAATTAGCATAAGCCGAGAAGTCATTAATAGTCCACATTAAACCCGCACGTAAATTAAAGTTCTCTTTTCTCATTGCATCGTATATCTGAACACCAGGCCATAGTTGTTTTAACTCGTCAACAAGTGGCTGCAAATATACGTCAATATCATTCCCCGGCCCTTTCTCTCCAGGTATAATTATAGACAAGATAAAAGAAGATTGTTTCATGCAAACCCATGGAGGCAAATTGTAGGGAACAAGCACCACAGGCCAAGTACTGTACATTGTGCTCATGAGTTTGTAAGGGTTAAATCCATCGGATGCTAGCCCAAGCCTCACACTTCGAGGATCGCTTGCAAAGTTTGGAAATTTAGAGTTAAACGATTTCCAAGCTAAAGAATCTGCAGGATGTCTTAACAACCCATCATCTGTTCCTCCATCACGGTGCCACGTCATTGATTCGGCTGTCTTCGACGACATGAAAAGCCATTGAAGCCTTGGTATTAGCAAAAAATACCGTAAAACCTTAACTGGCTGCTTCCTTGACTGTGTATCGTGTTCATCCTCATAACCGTCCTCTGTATTTCTATTAATCCAATGGGATTGGCCGCATACATGACAGCACTATTGATTTATTCGGTCACCCCAATACAACATGCAGTCATTTGGGCAACTGTGAATTTTGTTGTAGCCAAGGCCCAAATCCTTTATTAATTTCTTCATGTCTTTGGAAGATTGAGGGATTTTTGCAAACGGGAACATTTCTTGCAGAAACTCTAACAAAGATTGTCAACGATTTTTCATCCACCCCCAAACATTTCAATCGAAAAAGACGAATACAGAATGACAGTTTGGAAAATTTTGATCCCTCATACAGTTCTTCATTCATTTCACCAAGTAACGTGTAGAACCTTGCCGCTTCTTCATTTGGCTGTTCATCAGGTACACTGCTTCTTATTTCGGTGAAAGTATTGTCACTAAAATTATGATCATCAGCTGCACCCAAGTGAGGTGGAAATGTCCCGAAACCATCATCACATATTAAAAGCATCCCGCAACATGCCTTCTATGTTATCGTCTCTAACATTCGATTGAAAGCACTATTAGGATACCCAGATTCATCGATGAAGATGCTCCACTAAATGTACACTCTCCATGAAAAAACCATTTTTTGTACCCCCGGACAAAGCCATTAACAACTAGATGCTCGTAGACTACTTCACGATAATGCCGTTAATATTGCAACACGTCTTACACGGCAAAGAATCATATTCTCTTGGCTTGCATTTTGAAATCTGAAATTCGAAAAGTTTCTACTCCATTTCGATAGTCATTGCTTACCCTTGATAATTTCATCCAACTCCTATCCATTTCAGTAGTTGTTGAAGTCTAAAGTTGACAATAAATTACACTGCTAAATTGTTAATTAATAATTTATGTAAATAATGCTATGAAATTTGATCTTAAAATTAAGTAAGTTATGTATTCTTTAAGATCCATCATACGTGGCATTGTTTCACCTAGGGAGGATCCATTATATCTAACAGTGAGATATAAGGCAACCCGTCAGGTTTCCAACCTATATACTTTGAATCTTATTTTTTCCATACAAGTATTATGTAAGTTATGAAATTTGATCGTAAACCTATGTAAGTTATGAAATTTGATCTTAAAATTAGGTAAGTTATGTATTCTTTAAGATCCATCATACGTGGCATTGTTACACCTAGGGAGGATCCATTATATCTGACTGTGAGATATAAGGCAACCCGTCAGGTTTCCAGCCTATATACTTTGAATATTATTTTTTCTATACACGTATTATGTAAGTTATGAAATTTGATCGTAAACTTATTTAAGTTATGAAATTTGATCTTAAAATTAAGTAAGTTTTGTATTCTTTTAGATTCATCATACGTGGTATTGTTACACCTAGGGAGGATCCATTATATCTGACTGTGAGATATAAGGCAACCCGTCAGGTTTCCAGCCTATATACTTTGAATCTTTTTTTTTTTACCTATACAAGTATTATGTAAGTTATGAAATTTGATCTTAAACTTATGTAGGTTATGAAATTTGATCTTAAAATTAAGTAAGTTATGTATTCTTTAAGATCCATCATACGCGGCATTGTTACACCTAGGGAGGATCCATTATATCTAACAGTGAGATATAAGGCAACCCGTCAGGTTTCCAGCCTATATACTTTGAATCTTATTTTTTCTATACAATTATTATGTAAGTTATGAAATTTGATCGTAAACTTATGTAATTTATGAAATTTGATCTTAAAATTAGGTAAGTTTTGTATTCTTTTAGATTCATCATATGTGGCATTGTTACACCTAGGGGGGATCCATTATATCTGACTGTGAGATATAAGGCAACCCGTCAGGTTTCCAGCCTATATACTTTGAATCTTTTTTTTTATCTATACAAGTATTATGTAAGTTATGAAATTCGATCTTAAACTTATGTAAGTTATGAAATTTGATCTTAAAATTAAGTAAGTTATGTATTCTTTTAGATTCATCATACGCGGCATTGTTACACCTAGAGAGGATCCATTATATCTAACAGTGAGATATAAGGCAACCCGTCAGGTTTCCAGCCTATATACTTTGAATCTTATTTTTTCTATACAAGTATTATGTAAGTTATGAAATTTGATCGTAAACTTATGTAAGTTATGAAATTTGATCTTAAAATTAGGTAAGTTTTGTATTCTTTTAGATTCATCATACGTGGTATTGTTACACCTAGGGAGGATCCATTATATCTGACTGTGAGATATAAGGCAACCCGTCAGGTTTCCAGCCTATATACTTTGAATCTTTTTTTTTTATCTATACAAATATTATGTAAGTTATGAAATTTGATCGTAAACTTATGTAAGTTATGAAATTTGATCTTAAAATTAGGTAAGTTTTGTATTCTTTTAGATTCATCATACGTGGCATTGTTACACCTAGGGAGGATCCATTATATCTGACTATGAGATATAAGGCAACCCGTCAGGTTTCCAGCCTATATATTTTGAATCTTTTTTTTTTATCTATACAAGTATTATGTAAGTTATGAAATTTGATCTTAAACTTATGTAAGTTATGAAATTTGATCTTAAAATTAAGTAAGTTATGTATTCTTTAAGATCCATCATACGCGGCATTGTTACACCTAGGGAGGATCCATTATATCTAACAGTGAGATATAAGGCAACCCGTCAGGTTTCCAGCCTATATACTTTGAATCTTATTTTTTCTATACAAGTATTATGTAAGTTATGAAATTTGATCGTAAACTTATGTAATTTATGAAATTTGATCTTAAAATTAGGTAAGTTTTGTATTCTTTTAGATTCATCATACGTGGCATTGTTACACCTAGGGAGGATCCATTATATCTAACTGTGAGATATAAGGCAACCCGTCAGGTTTCCAGCCTATATACTTTGAATCTTTTTTTTTTATCTATACAAGTATTATGTAAGTTATGAAGTTTGATATTAACTTAAAATTATGTAAGTTATGAAATTTGATCGTAAACTTATGTAAGTTATGAAATTTGATCTTAAAATTAGGTAAGTTTTGTATTCTTTTAGATTCATCATACGTGGCATTGTTACACCTAGGGTTTAGGGTTTATGGTTTAGGATTTAGGGTTTAGGGTTTACTATTTTAAGGTTTAAGGTTTAGGGTTTAAGGTTTAGGGTTTTAAAGTTTAAGGTTTAGGGTTTAGGGTTTAGTGGTTAAAGGTTAGGGGTTAGGGGTTTAAGGTTTAGGGGTTTAGGGTTTAGAATAGTTTAAGGGTTAGGGGTTAGGGGTTTAGGGTTTAGGGGTTTAGGGTTTAAGGATTATGGGTTTAGGGTTTAGGGTTTAGGGTTTGAGGTTTAGGATTTTAGGGTTTTAAGGTTTAGGATTTAGGATTTAGGGTTTATGATTTTAGGGTTTAGGATTTTACGATTTTAGGGTTTACATAAACCACAAATACAACTTAGCAAATAAGTTTCAATTATTACAATTTAAATATAAAATAATAGAATTCAAATACATGAAAAGTTATTACTATCTTTCCTAGTTGAAGGTGCATTTACTGACTTTTATTTAGCACTCGAAACTTAGTAAGGGTGAGATTCTTAAGGCATATGCTATACCAAACAACATCATCTTTGGAATTATTGATTATAAATGAAACTTTTGTTAAATGTTTTATTATTTGCATTATATGTTTTTAACAAAATTGGTTTTAATTTGTAATCATTGAATGATTAATTGAATATATTTGTTAACCCATTTGATGCTAATGTGGCTTAGTTGGTTTTTGGATTTTCTACTATGATTTTTTTACTCTTTTGAAATGAAAATATAAAAATACAAAATATATATAACTTATTAAAAACTTAAAATTACAATAAATTTTAAAAATTAAAAGTATTTAATTTGGTATTTGTATTTAATAGATGTTATATATTTTGGTATTTATAAATAATTTTATTAATTTTTAATGCTTAATTCAGATTTTAGAATTGATTTGATTAAAATAGTGGTTAATATTATTAAGTTTAAATTTTATGATTTTTAATAGAAAAATTAATAACAAATTGTGAATTTATTGTTATTTTACGTTTAATTTGTCAAATACAATATGATGAATGCAATTTAATTCAAGTTTTAAAGGTTAATTTTATGAAATTTAATTATTAATATTATTAGCTAATTATGTATTTAATAAATGTTATATTATTTTGGTATTTAATTTGGTATTTGTATTTAATAAATGTTAAATATTTTGGTATTTATAAATAATGTTATTAATTTTTAATGCTTAATTCAGATTTTAGAATTGATTTGATTAAAAATAGTGGTTAATATTATTAAGTTTAAATTTTTATGATTTTAATAGAATAAATTAATAATAAATTGTGAAGTTATTATTATTTTATGTTTAATTTGTCAAATACAATATGATGAATGCAATTTAATTCAAGTTTTAAAGGTTAATTTTATGAAATTTAATTATTAATATTATTAGCTAATTATGTATTTAATAAATGTTATATTATTTTGGTATTTAATTTGGTATTTGTATTTAATAAATGTTATATATTTTGGTATTTATAAATAATGTTATTAATTTTTAATGCTTAATTCAGATTTTAGAATTGATTTAATTAAAATAGTGGTTAATATTATTAAGTTTAAATTTTATGATTTTAATAGAATAAATTAATAATAAATTGTGAAGTTATTATTATTTTACGTTTAATTTGTCAAATACAATATGATGAATGCAATTTAATTCAAGTTTTAAAGGTTAATTTTATGAAATTTAATTATTAATATTATTAGCTAATTATGTATTTAATAAATGTTATATTATTTTGGTATTTAATTTGGTATTTGTATTTAATAAATGTTATATATTTTGGTATTTATAAATAATATTATTAAGTTTTTAATGTTTAATTCAGATTTTAGAATTGATTTGATTAAAAATGATGGTTAATATTATTAAGTTTAAATTTTATGATTTTTAATAGAATAAATTAATAATAAATTGTGAAGTTATTATTATTTTACGTTTAATTTGTCAAATACAATATATGAATGCAATTTAATTCAAGTTTTAAAGGTTAATTTTATGAAATTTAATTATTAATATTATTAGCTAATTATGTATTTAATAAATGTTATATTATTTCAGTATTTAATTTGGTATTTGTATTTAATAAATGTTATTAATTTTTAATGCTTAATTTATATTTTAGAATTGATTTGATTAAAATAGTGGTTAATATTATTAAGTTTAAATTTTTATGATTTTAATAGAATAAAAAGAAAGGCTTGTTCATCGTAGCAAATTGTTATCGTAGCAAAAAACGCATCAATGGCGACAAATCGCAATTTCAAATAGCGATGTAAGGAGAAAACGGCGATAATAGTCTACTATTTCAACTAATCTCGTAGCTTTTAAAAAAATCGATGAGAAGGAGTAGCAATAAGTAGGATCGAAAATGAAAATATAGCCGAGAGTAAATAACTCAAAATCTCAAGTATAAATCAATCCTCAAAATACGATTAGGGTTTAAATATTTACCTTATTTAATTTGTTTGGTCTGCTTAAGCAACTTGAATCCAAGAGAGGATTAGATCACCCACGGAGGAAGTCGACGAGATGTCGCAAGCGCGGATGCGTTAAGAGAGATGAGCTGCAGTGAGTAATCATTTAAATGGTGAACAAGAGAGCAAAACGAATGTCAATTGGGAAACATTATTGCTAAAATTTTAGTGAACCCAATATCAATCAAAATTCAGTCAAAAAAACAAAAGAAAACATAGCAATTGCTTGACTGTCCTTAGCAAATTTTTATCACAACGAAATAAATTTTAATAAACCCACAATTGTAAAAATTTTAATTTCAAAAATTAGTGGCATCAGACTATTGGAGGTTCAGAAAACCTTAGAATAATACTAATCAGCATCTAATTCAGTTTAGCGCAAGCATGAAAAGAATACAACTTCAGATTCCAAACGAGTGCAACCTCATCTTTTCATTCAATGTTCCCCTGTTGGATACCACCAACCATCCAATTCTTTATCCAATTCAAGACAACACTTTAACATCCCAATTGAGCATCTCAAATGTAACACCTAAAATAACTATTCTCTTAGGCATGTCGCACATTGTTAATATGGAATCTCAAATATGAAGTTTCCTATAACTAAATGCTTATTTGAAGTTATGCAACAAGTGGCCTCAAGATTGCGCTTTAGTGCACGACAAATATATTCAATGTCTACCAAAGCTATTATATATAAAAAGGAAGGCAATACAACCAAGAGAACACAAAAGCAATTTTATGGAAAATGAAGAATTTATAAAGTAATTACATATATATAAATTAACATGTTGAATACTTTTTGAGTAAATATACAATTTCAACAAGGATCCGCTTTTGCTAATGTCACAATACGGTTTGTACAGATACCACATGTTGGAAAAATTGGAAAATGAACAGGATGAAATACCTCTAAAATTAGATGTTCGAACGAGCTCAAGTTGACTATCGACCTCTAAACTTTGCAAGTTAATCAGTAAACAAAAATTGTCAATTAAACTTTCGATAAAAACATCAACAGAAAATTTTCTACCTCCAAATTATTAAATGAAATGAAATAGATTGAACAAAATTTCAGATAAAAACATCAATGTAAAAATTTCTACCTCGAAATTATTAAATGTAAATGAAATAGAAATAGATTGAACAAAATTTCAGATAAAAACATCAACGAATAACATGAATGAAATTATTAAGAGCTTTACATCTACCTCGAAATTATTAAAGAAATAGATTGTACAAAATTATTCAATGAAACTATTCAGATAAAAACATCAATGAAAATGTAAATAGATTGTAGAAATATTTCTACCTCGAAATTATTAAAGAAGAGATTTGTGTCTCAAAACTTACCTCAAATAGATTAAACCACAAGATTTATTAAGAGCTTCTTCTTCATCTTCTTCTCTTGATGAGAAACGCTGTTTCAACGTCGAAATGAACCAGAACAAAGGTGTTTTGTTTTTTTTCCGAATAAAAGATGACAAACGAGAAGGGGATTCAAGAAAAAAGAAAAAAGGAAGAGACTGGAAATCAAAGCAATAGAAATAGATTTAGGGATATTGGGGAAGTATTTCGCACCAGAAATCGAAGAAAGATTTGGGGATTGGGAGGAAACATAAAGGGATTAGGGATTAGGGATTTGAGAAATTAGAAAATGGGGAAGAATAGTCTTAGGCAATTAAAATGGATGGAAAAAAACGACGCTTTCAATAGAAAATTTAACCCTATTGCGGCACTTTCAATAAACGCCACTAAAATTTCCGAAAAAAATGCGATCGTTTTTCTTCCATTTTGTGGCGTTTTGGGCTAAAACGCCAGTAATAATATGGACCATTTTTACGGCGTTTTTTTAGAAAGCGTCGGTAATACATACTTTTTGCGGCGTTTGTCGTAAAACGCCACTAACGATACTAACTGTGCCACAAAAACGATGTCGTGAAGCTTAATGTAAATATATATTTACGGCATTTTTTAGGAAAACGCCACTAAATATAGACTTATAGCAGTGTTTTATGACTAGCGCCACTAATACTTGACAGATATTTGTGGAGTTTTTACGGAAGCGCCAAGAAAAAAATGTTTAAACGATTTGTTTTGCATTGTCTTGATATATTTTTGTGGCGTTTTATTCACAAACGCCACTAATTCATACAACAAATTTTCAAACACGCCTGCCTTGAATCTATTGATGGATTTTGTATGCTTTTTGTATAAAACGCCGTAATTTTAATATCATTTAATCTATATATTTTATACTATTATTAATTAATCCAATTACTTATTTTTAATATTTATAAATTTAAAATATATCACTCATATACCCATAAATCTTTAAAATTATTTTAATAATAGTATTAGTGTTAATAATAAAATAATTTTATATAAAAATTCATAATATCTCTTTTACGGTTATATAATAAATTATTTAATATATAAATTAAAAACTTAAGCCCAATTCGATATATAACCCCAAATCTAAACTTCAAACCCTAATAATATCTAATACATAATCCCAAACCCCAAACTATATATATAATAATTTTAATATTATAATTCATATTATCTATTTTACAATTATATAATAAATTATTTAATATATAAATTTAGGATAAAAATTTGAACCTATTTTAAAGAAATAAACATTGGGGTAATTGATACATATACCATTCGGGGTTATGGGAAGACAGTTTCAATACAATAAAAGGAAGGATTAAACGATGGTTACGTTGGATCCAACAGCTTCCGGGTTACAGGATTCTAGGGATTTGAATTAGAAGAAACTGATTTCAAGGATTTTGGTTTCGGAATTGAGGGTCATATACCTTAAACCCTAAACCCTTGACCTTAAACCCTAAACCCTATATCATAACTCCTAAACTATCAACCCTTAACCTTTAACTCTAAACCCTAAACTATAAGCCTTAAACCCTTGAACCTTATAAAACTCTAAATACATAACCCCAAACTCTAAACCCTAAAACATCTTAAACCCAAAACCTTAAATCACAAACCTTTATAAACTCTAAACCCTAAACACCATAAACCATAAAACCCTCAATCATAAACCCTTACAAATATATAAACCCTATAACCACAAATACTAAACCTTAAATCAAAAACTCTAAACCACTAAAACACTAAAGTATAAACATTAACCCCTAAACCATACGACCCACATCTTACACCCTAAATGCTAAACCCTTAACACTAAGGCAAAAATTTTCAACACTCAACGTAAATTAAAATTGAATTATTATAAAATGATCAAAACAACGCTTTTTTTTTGTTTGAAATAGATTGAATAAAAAAATGCATAAATTTTTACACTTTTTATATTTACATGAAAACGACATCGTTTTTGTTTTGAAATAAAAATTATGTTGTGGCATTTTTGTTAAAAACGCTACTAAAGATCACATTTAGCGGCGTTTTTATAACAAACGCCGCTATAAGTCAGACTTTAGTGGCATTTTTTTAAAAAACACCGCTAAATTTATCCCATTTTTACACTGTAATTAAAACGGCATCGTTTCTGTTTTGAAAGAAACAAATTAGTGGCGTTTTGTTAAAAACACCGCTAAAGATCACATTTAGCGGCGTTTTTTAAAAAACGCCACTAATTTTTTCCCTTTTTAACATTGCAATTAAAACGTCGTCGTTTTTGTTTTGAAATAAAAAATATTTTTCGGCGTTTGGTAAAAAGCGCCGCTATAGGTCGGAGATGTAGAGGCGTTTTCTTAAAAGCGCTGCTATACGTCGGAGATTTAGAGGCGTTTTCTCGAATGCGCTGCTATATATCATTTTTAGCGGCGTTTATTTAAAAAACGCCGCTATTGATCATTTTGTTGCGGCATTTTCCTTCAAACGCCACTATTGTGTAATCTTGGTGGTGTTTTTGTTTAAAACGCCACTAAAACGCCGCTAAAAGTCTGATTTGGTGTAGTGTAATCATGAAATTAAATTTAAAACAATTGTTTAAGGTTAGGTATGAATCTTGGATATGAAAGTAATATTATATATAGTCCCTCCCAACTCATAAATAGGAAGATAATACACTTCAGCACACTCGAACCCACTTCTTCTTACATTGGTAATGTAACATCCTAGATTAGGGGCTATGCGTTTGTGCATAATTCATGAGTAGTAGGTTTTGGAAGTGTTTGGAAGTGAATTAAAAGTTTTTAAAATCCTAGGATGGAAGAGAAAGCTTTGGACAATTATTGGTTTTTAAGTTAAAAACAAGAAGTGATGTGGAAAAGTGGCACGGGACGCCACCTAAGGTGCAAGGGTTATGGCATCAAGTGAAGTACTTTGAGGGAAGAGGCTCGAATCCCATTGTGTGCATTTTTAAAACCTTGGAAATGTAAGGAAATGTATGGAAATGTATGGAAATGTATGGAAATGTAAGGAAATGTACGGAAATGTAAGGAAATGTAGGGAAATGTAAGGAAATGTAAGGAAATGTAAGGAAATGTAAGGAAATGAAAGGAAATGAAAGGAAATGTAAGGAAATGTAAGGAAATGTAAGGAAAGTGAACATTTTTGGAAGCCTGAGAATGTATGGAAATGTTACGTTAAAAATAGGAAATAGACCATTTTGGAAACCGAAGTAAAATAGGAAAGTGGCCATTTTGGAAACCTAAGTAAATTAGGAAAGTAAACATTTTGGAAACTAAGCTAAAAGAGGAAAGTGAACATTTTGGAAACTAAGCTAAAAAGAGGAAAGTAAACATTTTGGAAACCTAGGAAATGTCAAGTTTACAGAGCCGAACGAAAATTTTTGGAATCCTAGAAATGGCTTAGAAATGTCGAGTTTCAAAGTTTAAAAGAGGTAATTAAGGCAAGGAGGCCTTAAAAGAAAAAGTACGTGAAATTTGACACACAAACAGGCTTGGAAAAGTGGCCTGAAGATGCCACTTAAAGCCCAAGGAGTGACGCCACTTAGGTGGATAATTTGGGCCTCGTATGGCCACAAGGAGTCCAATAAGAACAAGTTTATATTCGGCTCATCAAGGGAAGGGGGTGGACGGCACCTAGCTAAAGCTTTAAGTGATTTTTTATTTAATTACTTAGAGAGGAAGCAATGGACGGCAATAGGGACTCTTAAGAGAAGAGTTTTATTCCCTTTAGAATTTCGGCTAAATAGGTGGATAAATGAAGAATTATTCTTTAATTAGGAGAATGAGGGAAGAGTGATGGCCAAGTAAAGGATTCTTGGCCTAGTAATTTCGACTATAAAAGGATGAGACTAGGGCTATTCATTATTCATTCTCCTCTCTTTTCTTCTAGAATATTCTTTCTCCTCTCCTTTGAAAATTCTTCTTGAGCATCCAATCTTTTTCTTCTTTTCTTTTAGCCTCCTAGCCGATTCCTTCTAAGCCTATTATTCCTCTCTTCTTTCATCTTTGAAATCGAATACATAAAGGGATCATAGCCGATTGTTCATCAAGTCTCTAAGCCTAATCTACAAGTGGTGTCGGAGGATCATCGATTTCAATATAAAGGGTAAGGATCTATAGTTATAATTGTATTCCTTTCTTTTAAGCCAAAAGTTAGTCTAATCCTCCTATATCTTATTGATCGAAATATGGAAGGTGAATTTGGGATTTCAGATCTAAGGTATTTTGGCATCTCCATTAATCAAGAAGAGAGTTTGAGTTTAAAAGATTTAAGGTAAGATATATGTATATTCGGCCAAAGGCCATGTTTATGTTTTAATGTTAGATTAAATCTAACATATGGTTATAGGAATTTTGACATCCTTAAAGAAAGCAAGAGATCAATTTGAGATTTGAATAATAGGAAACCGCAACAAGGTAAGCCTTAGTGTACTAATCCTACTAGGATTTGGATTTATGGTAGAATGGCTTTTATTAAAGTAATAAGTGATAAAACAAATGTAGGGATTAAGGATCTAAGCATTAGATCAAGCTTTTCGGGATCTCAAGGAAACTGTTAAGCAAATCAGGTGTGTACCCCACATTAAATCTTGATAGATTTACGGCTTTAATTTTATTATATGTGCTAATATAAAAGTGTAAGAATATGGATAAGGTATCGTGTGTACCCTACACTAAATCTTGATAGATTTACGATTTTAATTCATTATATGTGTTAATATGAAAGTGTAAGAATACGGCTAAGGTACCGTGTGTACCCCACACTAATCTTAATAGATTTATGGCTTAAATATGATATATATGTTAATATGAAAGTGTAAGAATGTGGCTAAAGTACCATATTATGGTACAAAGTACTCAGGTATGTTTTCCTACTCCTACTAGGATTTCGAAATATGTTATATTTAACATGTGAAAAGTGATGTGAAAGTGAAATTAAATATGATATGCATGTTATGTATAATTTGGGGCATTCGGGTTATTTGAGAAAGGGAAGTGAATGTGATGACTTGGTCTCACTAAGTGAAACGTGATGACTTGGTCTCACTAAGAATATGTGACGACTTGGTCTCACTAAGAATATGTGATGACTTGGTCTCACTAAGAATATGTGACGACTTGGTCTCACTAAGAATATGTGACGACTTGGTCTCACTAAGAATATGTGATGATTTCGGTCTCACTAAGTGAATGTGGTAACTTGGTTACATTATCTAAATGTGGTGTCTCATGACACAAATATCGTGGCTATGCCACAATATCTTAAGTGGGCGATGAGCACGTCATTGCAATGAACGCCTTCGATGGTGTGTAGCGGATGGAGGTTGACTTAGTAGTCCCCACGGTGTGCGAGTTGGTACGGGTGGGGTGTAGCGGATGGCATATAGGTTTGGGTTCGGGTTTGCATCATTATCTTGAATTTTATATGAATATGATATGTATGGTGTGCCTATTTCTATTATGTTTTGGTGTTGGTTACACATTGAGTCTATCGACTCACCCGTTGTGGGAACATGTTTGGTGATGAGCGGTAATGGATCGGACTGCAGAACTTGTGGTGGCCATGTTCACTTGAAGTTTAATTTAATTTGAATCTTTATTTTATTTTAAGTTCTGTACAATTTTATTTTGGGTTTCGTTTTATGTAATAAGGCCATCGTGACGATTCTTATTTCTGCTTTAATTACTATGTTATGAATTTAGGGCTTTATAAAGATTAAGCCCGTTTAATTTAAAATAAGTTTAAACATTTTGTCACTTGAAACAAATGGGTTTTTAATATAAAATAAATTTGTTTTCAACTCGAGCCCAACCCACTACAAACTATCTTCCAAAACACACAGTTTTCAAAGTATTCGAATGAATTTGAACCGGGTTACTTTGAGGAACATACCAGATCCGGTCCATTCTCGTGGGCCGGGTGTGGGGTGTTTCAGTTTGGTATCAGAGCCCAGTTTTAAACTTTCAGCCTTGGGTTTAAGGCCCAAAATGTTTTCCAAAGTAAGCCCAAAAGGAATTTTCGAAAAATTTTGTTTTTTCGACATGGCACCTAAGTCTCAAACCATGATCCACCGGTAAGTACTTCTATCCATTGTGTGATTTATATTATGATTTGTAGAAGGGTAGAAATGGAATGGAACGTAGAATAGAGATTAAGTACTTGAACCCTAGGACTAGTTACCCCAACAATTACATAAGACTTAAATGCCTAATCAAACAAACCTGTGGTTAAGTCGCCGAGTTAGGGTGTGGCAACCATGGTACGCATGTCTAGGATTGGTTTCGGTGGGAGCTTGGTATTTAAGCAGTCCATGTGACTCACCTCCTCTCCACTCGAATCCTACCTGATGCGTAGCCTCGGTTCACCCTAATCAAGAGGACTTATACACGGGATAAACCCCTAACTAAAACCCGAAAGGGAACTAGCCATGTTTAAAAAAAAATAAAACAACAAACCCTAGTTTTAAAATCCTTAAAACTTCTTTCGAATTTGAGAAAACCATCTTTACAAAATTCCCTGAAATTTTTTTTTTTTGATTTGTGAAAATAACAAAAATGCCCCTAGTGGCAAACTTACCAAAATGCCCTTGATTTACAAAATGTGAACCTACCCAACAGTTTTCTCAAAATTTCATTATTTTATAAATGTTCACAAACCCTAATTTGAAAACTATCATAAATACCTTGATTTTGAAAAAAAAGAAAATTACAAAATTGCCCCTAACTTACAAAATGACCAAAATGACCCTGTCTTCCGAAATTTTGCAAACATCACTATTTTAAAAGGGGAAACTCTCAAAAAGAACCTTCAAAGTTTTACAACTTCTGAAATATCCCTAACTTATTAAATTTTACAAATTTACCCTAATTTTGGAAAAATTACCGAAATACCCCTGAGGTGAAAAATTACCAAAATAACCCTGGATTTCAAAATTTTTCCAAAATTACCCCGAGATTTTAAAATTTCCAAAATAATTTTTGACAAAATCACCAAGGAACTTTTTTCTTTCTTTCAAAAAAATTATGAAAATACCCCTATAGGATAAATTACGAAAATACCCCTGGGTAGTGGAAAAACAACAACAATGCGAACTACAACATTTCTCTGAATGAACGAAAGTTCATAATTGATTGATGGATGTATGAATGTAAAGACTGTGTGCATGTATGAATACGAAAGAACCACTTCTAAAAATTCTTTCCATAAAACTTCTTCGCGGTTAATCAGTGAAACAAAATTTTTTTAAATACATAAAACTTCTTAATCAGATTAAATTGCGATGTTAGAAATGAGTTCTAAGGGACGTGAACTTAGAGATTGTGCCTGAAAAGTATGATGGTTCATTAAGATCGAGTCTTGCGCAAGTAAGTATAGTCTTGGTGAGATTATACATTGTTAGTAAATAATTTCGAGGACGAAATTATTTTTAAGGAGGGTAGAAGCGTAACATCCTAGATTCGGGGTTATGCGTTTGTGCATAATTCATGAGTAGTAGGTTTTGGAAGTGTTTGGAAGTGAATTAAAAGTTTTTAAAATCCTAGGATGGAAGAGAAAGCTTTGGACAATTATTGGTTTTTAAGTTAAAAACAAGAAGTGATGTGGAAAAGTGGCACGGGACGCCACCTAAGGTGCAAGGGTTATGGCATCAAGGGAAGTACTTTGAGGGAAGAGGTTCGAATCCCGTTGTATACATTTTTAAAACCTTGGAAATGTAAGGAAATGTATGGAAATGTATGGAAATGTAAGGAAATGTAGGGAAATGTAAGGAAATGTAAGGAAATGTAAGGAAATGTAAGGAAATGAAAGGAAATGAAAGGAAATGTAAGGAAATGTAAGGAAATGTAAGGAAAGTGAACATTTTTGGAAGCCTGAGAATGTATGGAAATGTTACGTTAAAAATAGGAAAGAGACCATTTTGGAAACCGAAGTAAAATAGGAAAGTGGCCATTTTGAAAACCTAAGTAAATTAGGAAAGTAAACATTTTGGAAACTAAGCTAAAAGAGGAAAGTGAACATTTTGGAAACTAAGCTAAAAAGAGGAAAGTAAACATTTTGGAAACCTAGGAAATGTCAAGTTTACAGAGCCAAACGGAAATTTTTGGAAACCTAGAAATGACTTAGAAATGTCGAGTTTCAAAGTTTAAAAGAGGTAATTAAGGCAAGGAGGCCTTAAAAGAAAAAGTACGTGAAATTTGACACACAAACAGGCTGGGAAAAGTGGCTTGAAGATGCCACTTAAAGCCCAAGGAGTGACGCCACTTAGGTGGATAATTTGGGCCTCGTATGGCCACAAGGAGTCCAATAAGAACAAGTTTATATTCTACTCATCAAGGGAAGGGGTGGACGGCACCTAGCTAAAGCTTTAAGTGATTTTTATTTAATTACTTAGAGAGGAAGCAATGGATGACAATAGGGACTCTTAAGAGAAGAGTTTTATTCCCTTTAGAATTTTGGCTAAATAGGTGGATAAATGAAGAATTATTCTTTAATTAGGAGAATGAGGGAAGAGTGATGGCCAAGTAAAGGATTCTTGGCCTAGTAATTTCGGCTATAAAAGGATGAGACTAGGGCTATTCATTATTCATTCTCCCTCTCTTTTCTTCTGCCGAATATTCTTTCTCCTCTCCCTTTTGAAAATTCTTCTTGAGCATCCATTCTTTTTCTTCTTTTCTTTTAGCCTCCTAGCCGATTCCTTCTAAGCCTATTATTCCTCTCTTCTTTCATCTTTGAAATCGAATACATAAAGAGGATCATAGTCGATTGTTCATCAAGTCTCTAAGCCAATCTACGAAGTGGTGTCGGGAGGATCATCGATTTCAATATAAAGGGTAAGGATCTATAGTTATAATTGTATTCCTTTCTTTTAAGCCAAAAGTTAGTCTAATCCTCCTATATCTTATTGATCGAAATATGGAAGGTGAATTTGGGATTTCGGATCTAAGGTATTTTGGCATCTCCATTAATCAAGAAGAGAGTTTGAGGATTTAAAAGATTTAAGGTAAGATATATGTATATTCGCCAAAGGCCATGTTTATGTTTTAATGTTAGATTAAATCTAACATATGGTTATAAGAATTTCGACATCCTTAAAGAAAGCAAGAGATCAATTTGGATTTGAATAATAGGAAACCGCAACAAGGTAAGTCTTAGTGTACTAATCCTACTAGGATTTGGATTTATGGTCGAATGGCTTTTATTAAAGTAATAAGTGATAAAACAAATGTAGGGATTAAGGATCTAAGCATTAGATCAAGCTTTTCGGGATCTCAAGGAAACTGTTAAGTAAATCAGGTGTGTACTCCACACTAAATCTTGATAGATTTACGGCTTTAATTTTATTATATGTGCTAATATAAAAGTGTAAGAATATGGATAAGGTATCGTGTGTACCCTACACTAAATCTTGATAGATTTACAGCTTTAATTCATTATATGTGTTAATATGAAAGTGTAAGAATACGGTTAAGGTACCGTGTGCACCCCACACTAATCTTAATAGATTTATGGCTTAAATATGATATATATGTTAATATGAAAGTGTAAGAATGTGGCTAAAGTACCATATTATGGTACAAAGTACTCAGGTACGTTTTCCTACTCCTACTAGGATTTCGAAATATGTTATATTTAACATGTGAAAAGTGATGTGAAAGTGAAATTAAATATGATATGCATGTTAGGTATAATTGGGGCATTCGGGTTATTTGAGAAAGGGGAAGTGAATGTGATGACTTCAGTTTCACTAAGTGAAACGTGATGACTTTGGTCTCACTAAGAATATGTGACGACTTCGGTCTCACTAAGAATATGTGACGACTTCGGTCTCACTAAGAATATGTGATGACTTCGGTCTCACTAAGTGAATGTGGTAACTTCGGTTACATTATCTAAATGTGGTGTCTCATGACACAAATATCAGGTGGCTATGCCACAATATCTTAAGTGGGCGATGAGCACGTCGATTGCAATGACTACCTTCGATGGTGTGTAGCGGATGGAGGGTTGACTTAGTAGTCCCCACGGTGTGCGAGTTTGGTACGGTGGAGTGTAGCGGATGGCATATAGGTTTGGGTTTGGGTTTGCATCATTATCTTGAATTTTATATGAATATGATATGTATGGTGTGCCTATTTCTATTATGTTTTGGTGTTGGTTACACATTGAGTCTATCGACTCACCCGTTGTGGGAACATGTTTGGTGATGAGCGAGAATGGACCTAACGAGAACTTGTGGTGGCCATGTTCGATTGAAGTTTAATTTAATTTGAATCTTTATTTTATTTTAAGTACTATACAATTTTATTTTGGGTTTCGTTTTATGTAATAAGGCGATCGTGACGATTCTTATTTCTGCTTTAATTACTATGTTATGAATTTAGGGCTTTATAAAGATTAAGCCCATTTAATTTAAAATAAGTTTAAACATTTTGTCACTTGAAACAAATGGGTTTTTAATATAAAATAAATTTGTTTTCAACTCGAGCCCAACCCACTACAAACTATCTTCCAAAACACACAGTTTTCAAAGTATTCGAATGAATTTGAACCGGGTTACTTTGAGGAACATACCAGATCCGGTCCATTCTCGTGGGCCGGGTGTGGGGTGTTTCAGGTAACAATGCCTATGCCAATCTAAAACTCAATCATTATGATAAATTATACATTTACAAAATAAAATATGAACCAAAATTAACTTTTAACAAAATGCGATATATAATAATACTTTTTTTCTTTTCAAAGAAATAAAAGTACATTTATAGAATGTATAGTTAAATATATCAAAATCTATAGAGAACTAAAATTTTTACTTTAAAAATTAAAAAATTTAAGCATTATGTGAATAAATAAAAATATAATATATATTTATAAATTTACAATACTATAAATACTTAAATATCATTAAAAAAACAAATAGAAAATTCTCAATTGTTTTTTACTTGTTTTTAATGGTTAAAATATATTATAGGTCTTTGTACTCTTCTTAAATTTAGAATTTAGTGCTTATATTTTATTTTTAGGATTTTAGTTCTTCAACTTTTAGATTTTAAAATTGATTCAACTGTTACACTATTAAGATTATTTTGTGAAATTTAGGTTTATTAAGTTATTTTTTCACATGAAGTTACTAAGTAAGTATTTTTTATTTCAAAATGTTACACCAATAAATTTAATAAAAAAATAGTGTTAACAAATAGACTTAAAATTTGAAATCTAAAAATAAAGGACCTAACTTTCTAAAAATAAAAATATAAAGACTAAATTTCTAAAAATAAAAATACAAAGACTAAATTTCTAAAAATAAAAGTATTAAGATTAAATTTTAAAATTAAGAAGAGTGCAATAACCTATAACATATTTGAACTATTTTATCCCAAAACCTGGATTTTTTACTGAAATGGGATAGAAAAAGGAAACAAAAATGGGATGGCTTTTTGATTATTTACCGAAATGGTATAACCAGGGTGGTCACGCCACTCCCATAGGCGGCACCACCCTGGTGTCAGCCTGCCCCTGCAACAAACAGTTAACTGAAATAGTGAACAACAGAGGGCTGCAGCAAAAGAAGGAAAAAAATAGTTAGAAACAGTGGAAAGCCGATAGAAGCTGAACAATGGCATGGCAGAGGCGGCACCAAGCCTGGACAATGGCCTGCCAGAGGCAGCACCAAGCCTGCCAGAGGCGGTTTGTACGTTAATGCGACATGGAGACCTTAAATGGTCCCTCCTCCCCCACCCAAAAGAAGCGAAGCGAAGAAGCAGAAGAAGAAGAAGAAGAAGAAGAAGAAGAAGAAGAAGAAGAAGAAGAAGAAGAAGAAGAAGAAGAAGAAGAAGAAGAAGAAGGTGGTGGTGCCGCCGGAAGAAGAAAGAGGAAGAAGGAAGAAATCACGGGAAAAAAATTAGGAAAATTAGGTATTATTTTTTTAAATAATGTTTGTGTTCTTGATTTGTTATTGTTATTATATTATTTTATTATATATTAATTTTTATTTTATTACTTATTTGTTGTTAGTAGTTTATATTATAAGTATTTTTACTTAGTTAGGATTAGTAGGTTAGGTAGTAATTTAGTTAGTTAGTAAGTTAGTTATATTATTATTGGTAGGTAGTTAGAAACCCTAAAAACATTGTTAGTTAGTATGTTAGCATATATTAATATGTTAGTTTTTAACTCTAACATTATTTTAGTTAGTATATTGTTATTATGTAACATCCTAAAAAGGGCCTATGCATTTTGGCCTAATTGTACGAAAAGACATGTTTTATGTGTTTTGAAATAAATTTGGAATGATTTTGGAAACCTGAGAATGTATGGAAATGTTATGTTGAAAGTAGGAAAAATGACCATTTTTGGAAACCTAAGCAAATTAGGAAAGTGAACATTTTGGAAACCTAAGTAAATTAGGAAAGTGAACATTTTGGAAACTAAGCTAAAAGAGGAAAGTAAACATTTTGGAAACTAAGCCAAAAGAGGAAAGTAAACATTTTGGAAACTAAGCCAAAAGAGGAAAGTAAACATTTTGGAAACTATGCTAAAAGAGGAAACTAAACATTTTGGAAACCTAGGAAATGTCAAGTTCTGATCCATGAAAATTTTGAAAACTTAAAATGACCCCGAAATGTCGAATTAAAAAGTTCAAAGGGGAACTTAGGGCCAGGTGACCCTAAAATATAAAGTACGTGGAATTAGACCCACAAACGGACTTGGAAAAGTGGCCTGAAGATGCCACCTAAGGCCTCAGGAAATGGCCCACATGCAAGGGGTGTTGGGCCTGAGTTCGAGTCACCTAGGAAGCAAATAAAAGAAGTTTTTATTTTTCCTCCATGAGTAGAGAGTTGGACGGCACAAGGGATCTAGAAGGAAGAGTTTTATTCCTTTGGAATTTTCGGCTAATTAGGAGATTTGATGGAATTTAATATAAAATTAAAATTTATCACATAGGAAGAGTTGGCCGTTTGAGGGACTCTAAGGCTAATAGTTTCGGCTAAAGAGGGAAAATTAAGAGCCATTCTTCATTCTTTTCTTTTCAAGAGAACCTCTTGCCGAAATTCTCTAGCCAAATAAGCCCCAATCTTTTCTTCTTCCTTTAGCTGAATTCTCTCTGTCAAAACTCTCTCCATCTCTTTTCCTTTCTTTTCTTTTTCTTTTCTTCTACTATCCCTTCACAAAAGCCGAAACTTTGTGATCCATAATAGTGCCATAGCCGAATAGTATAAGGGATCATCCGGGATTTGAAAATGAGGTAAGTACATTAATGTACATTCGGCCAAAAAGGTCTCTTTCATAATTGAATGGTAGATCAAATTTAACATGTGATTTCGGCAGGAATCTAAAATAAAGATCAATTTCGGGATTTGAGAACTCCAAGGTAAGTGAGTTTATACATTCGGCCAAGGCCAAATCCTAGTTATTTAGATCAAATTAATCAAAAACTAACCGATTCAGAGATCTAGGATTTGGCCGATTCAAGGAAGAGGAAGGTGAAGTTTTCGGGATTTAAAATCTATAGGGTAAGCACCTAAAGGTATTCGGCCAAGGCTTGTGTGATTACATAGATTAGATCTTTAATTATTAAAAAGTCGAAAACTAATCTATGTTGAGATTTAGGGTTGGCCGAATATTAGGTGAAGGAAAACCAAGTTTTGGGGATTTGAATAAACATCAAATCGGCATCAAAGGTAAGTCTTTTTACAAATCCTACTAGGATTTGGATATCATAGCCAAATAGAATTTATGCTAAGTAATAAATGATGAATCAAATGTAGGGACTAAGAATCTAAACATTAGATCTAGCTTTTCGAAATCTCAAGGAATCGCTAAACAAATTAGGTGTGTACCCTACACTGAATCTTAATAGATTTATGGCTTAAATATGATATATATGTTAATATGAAAGTGTAAGAATGTGGCTAAAGTACCATATAATGGTACAAAGTACTCAGGTACGTTTTCCTACTCCTACTAGGATTTCGAAATATGTTATATTTAACATGAGTAAAGTGATGTGAAAGTGAAATAAAATATGATATGCATGATATGTATAATATGGGGCATTCAGGTTAATTGAGAAAGGGGAAGTGAATGTGATGACTTCGGTCTCACTAAGTGAAACGTGATGACTTCGGTCTCACTAAGTGAAACGTGATGACTTCGGTCTCAATAAGTGAATATGGTGACTTCGGTCACATTAAGTGAATGTGGTAACTTCGGTTACATTATCTGAAAGTGGTGGCTATGCCACAAAATTATAAGTGGGCGATGAGCATGTCGACTGCAGCGACTGCCTTCGATGGTGTGTAGCGGATGGAGGGTTGACTTAGTAGTCCCCACGGTGTGCAGGTTGGTACGGGTGGAGTGTAGCGGATGGCAAATAGGTTTTGGTTCGGGTTTGCATCATTATCTTGAATTTTTATATGAATATGATATGTATGGTGTGCCTATTTCTATTATGTTTTGGTGTTGGTTACACATTGAGTCTATCGACTCACCCGTTGTGGGAACATGTTTGTGTGATGAGCGAGAATGGGCGGGACGGCGAGAACTTGTGGTGGCCATGTTCAACTTGAAGTTTAATTTGATTTGAATCTTTATTTTATTTTAAGTCTTGTACAATTTTATTTTGGGTTTCGTTTTATGTAATAAGGCCATCGTGATGCTTTTATTTCTGCTTTAATTACTATGTTATGAATTTAGGGCTTTATAAAAAATAAGCCCATTTAATTTAAAATAAGTTAAAACATTTTGTCACCTGAAACAACTGGGTTTTTGATATAAAATAAATTTGTTTTCAACTCGAGCCCAACCACAACAAACTATCTTCCAAAACACACAGTTTCCAAAGTAATCAAATGAATTTGAACCGGGTTACTTCGAGGAACATACCAGATCCGGTCCATTCTCGTGGGCCAGGTGTGGGGTGTTTCAGTTTGGTATCAGAGCCCAGTTTTAAACTCTCAGCCTGTGGCCTAAGGCCCAAAATGTTTTCAAAACAAGCCCAAATGAGTTTTATGAAAATATTTACGAAAGTAGACAGTTTGGTGGCATGGCACCTAAGTCTCAAACCATGATCCACCGGTAAGTACCTCTATCTATCTGTGTGATTATGTGAATTATAGAAGGGTAGAAAAGGAATGGAACGTAGAATAGCATGATAGGAACTTGAACCCTAGGATTAGTGTACTCAAACACAAATACATAAGACTTAATACACTAAACAAACCTATGGCTAAGTCAGACAAGTTAGGGTGTGGCAACCATGGTGCGCATGTCTAGGATTGGATCCTGAAGAGCTTGGTATTTAAGCAGTCCTAGTGACTCACCTCCTCTTCGCAGAATCCTAGCCAGTGCGTAGCTTCCGCTTCACCCTAACCCGAGAGGACTTAGTGGGTGTGGCAACCCTGACGCATGTCTAGGAATGGTTTCATGGGAGCTTGGTACTTAAGCAGTCCGCGTGACTCACCTCCTCTCCACTCGAATCCTGCCTGGTGGGTAGCTTTGGTTCACCCTGACTAAGAAGGCTCGGTCATAGGCTAAACCCAATAACTAAAACCCGAAAGGGAACTAGCCATTTTTCGGAACCTTAATATTAAAATTCTTAAATCATTTTTTTCCTTAATTCACGAAAACTATTTCTTATACACAAATTTTCTCCGAAAATTTTTGACTTATAAAATTACAAAAATACCCCTAGTGGTAAAATTACAAAAAAAAATACCCTTGGTTTATAAAATGCCCAACTACTCAATAGTTTTGCCAAAATTTCAATATTTCATAAATTTTCAAAAACCCTAATTTTCAAACTATCAGGAAAATACCTTGATTTTTTTTGAAAATTACAAAATTGCCCCTAACTCACTAAAATTACCAAAATGACCCTGATTTCTAAAATTTTTGCAACTTCATCATTTTGGAAAATAAATTTCTCAAAAAGAACCCTCAAAATTTTGCAACTTCTGAAATATCCCTGATTTATTAAAATTTTACAATTTACCTCGGTTTGTGGAAAAAATTACCAAAATACCCCCAAGGTCTAAAAATTTCTAAAATACCCTCGGATTTCAAAAATTCTCCAAAATACCCTGGGAACTTTAAAATTTCCAAAAATACTTTGTGACAAAAACACCAAAGAACCTTATTTTGACAAATTACGAAAATACCCTCAGAGAACAAATTACTTAAAATACCCCGGGTAGTGGTAAAACAACAACAAATGAAAAACTACAACGTTTCTCTGAATGAACTAAGGTTCATAATTGTTTGATAGATGTATGAATGAATGAAAAGACTGTATACATGTATGAATACGAAAGAACCACTCCTAAGATTCTTTTCATAAAATTTCTTCGCGAGTAATAAAGTGAAACAAAAGTACTAATTTATAAAAAACTTCTTAATCAGATCTCGATGTTAGAAATGAGTTCTAGAGGACGCGGTCGTCAAGGACGCGATAGAGGAAGAATAACTGTGTCAGAACCCGTTAGATCGGGTCAAGGGTCTGACAATGAATTACCACCGCCACCACCACCCCTAGCTGTTAATGTCAAGCAGCAAGCTCAGACAGGGGATGATGCTGTGTCACAGGCAATGTTGCGAGTTTTGGAAATGGTGGCTGGCGCGGGTGGAAATACGAGAGTTCAAAAATCTATACCGAGCGACTCCGAGCCAACGGGGCCGAGGTGTTTCGTGGAGTGTCCGGTGTGGCACCCAATATCTGGTGAGTATTGGTTGGAAGCAATCGGCGTATTATGGATGAGCTCGACTTGACCCTGAAGAAAAGTTGAAAGGGATGGTGGCATCATTACGTGATGAAGCATACCAATGGTGGTTAACGTCGGGATGGTGCCACTACCGAGGATCGATGTGGGAGTATGCTAAGGAGACATATCGGAAAAAGTATGTCGACACGGTATATTGATGAGCGAGGAAAGCTTTTCTAAGACTAGTTCAAGGAACAAGTCGGTGCGACATATGAGGTGAATTTACGAGGTTAAGTCGATATGCTCGAGGAGTAGTCGCAACCAAACATGAACGCTGTGTCCATTTTGAGGACGGATTAAGGGATGACCTAAGATTATTAATAGCTCCACATTAGGAGCAGGAGTTCTCGCGTTGGTTGAAAAGGCTAAGGTAGTGAGGAATCAAGGACTCTACTAGGCGAATCTTCGATAAGAATAGACCCAAGAGGGTTATGGATCATCGGAAATGTGCGAAAAGGCCCGTAATCGAGGGGTCGAAGGGTCGACAAGTTGGTACCAGAGGCGATGTCGTCCTTGTGAGCATTGTGGAAAGAAGCATTGGTGAGTGTTGGAAAAACAGCGGGAGCATGTCTTAAGTGTGGGTCCAAGGACCATATGCTCAAGGACTGTCCAAAGATATCGGATGATGAATGACCAAGAACTCGAGAATGTTAATCGGTAGGTAGGGAGGACAATGACCTCAACGAGGTCAAGGTTCGAATAACAGAGGTAATGGTGCTGGCAGAGGACGTGGCAGAGGTACCGCTAATACTGAGGCAAGACAGCCGTGTTTGGTTTATGCGGTTCGCCGTAGGAAGGATGGAGACTCACCGGATGTCATAATCGGTACGTTCCTCATTCACGGTAAACCCTATTATGCTTTAATTGATGTGGGCTCGACCCATTCTTATGTTGCCTGTAGTGTAGTTGAAACACTAGGCCGAGACTCTGAACTTTCTGATAAGGAGATGACGGTAGTAAGCCCATTAGGCCAAACTATAGTGGTAAATAAGATATTTCGGAATATATCCCTAGAAATTCAGGGAGTGAGCTTTTGGACTGACCTAATGGAATTACCCTTCGGGGAATTTGAC
Organism: Gossypium rotundifolium; assembly: GCA_025506655.1. NCBI lineage: Eukaryota > Viridiplantae > Streptophyta > Magnoliopsida > Malvales > Malvaceae > Gossypium > Gossypium rotundifolium. The sequence goes on from CP106727.1 coordinate 12,593,281, forward strand.
CTCATACTTGGTATGGATTGGTTGGTAGAACACCGAGCCGTGTTGGATTGTGCGGCTAAACGAATGGAACTAAGGACCCCGAGGATGAGGTGGTCATTATGATAGGAGAAAGAAGAAACTACTTGACTAACGTAGTTTGGTGCTTAAAATGAAAGGATGGTTCAGAAAAGGTGCGAGGCGTTCCCACCTTTGTAAGTGCGTTGGATGGAAAGGGGAAGGTGTCAAAGGAGTTAGAACGGTAAGGACTTTGAGGATGTGTTTCGGAGGAATTACCAGAATACCCCGGATAGAAGTTTAATTTGGAATAGACTTGCTCTGGGAACAGCGCTTTGTGTCAATCGCTCCATACCGAATGGCGCCAAAGGAGTTAGTGGAGCTCAAGGCTCAAATCCAAGAATTGTTGGATCGTGGGTTTATTCGGCCCAGTATGTCTCCGTGGGGAGCACCGGTCCTGTTTGTAAAGAAGAAGGACGGAACTATGCGTATGTGCATAGACTATCGTCAATTGAATAAGCTGACCATCAAGAACAAGTATCCCTTGCCTAGGATTGATGACTTGTTCGACCAGTTGAAGGGAGCGGAAGTGTTCTCAAAGATCGACTTAAGGTCAGGATATCACCAGTTAAAAGTAAAGGAGGTGGATATCCATAAGACAGCTTTCAGAACAAGGTACGACCATTTTGAGTTTGTGGTAATGCCGTTTGGGTTGACAAACGCCCCAGCCATATTCATGGATATGATGAACCGAGTGTTTCAACCTTACTTAGATAGGTTCGTGGTAGTGTTCATCGATGATATTTTGGTATACTCTAAGTCTGAAGAGGAGCATGATGAGCATCTCCGGATTGTGTTGCAAGTATTGAGGGAGAAGAAGCTTTATGCCAAATTCAGCAAGTGTGAATTTTGGCTTAGGGAAGTTACTTTCTTAGGACACGTAGTGTCTGCCGAGGGAATAAAGGTGGATCCTAAGAAAATCAAAACTGTGTTGGATTGGAAACCACCTAAGTCAATGGCGGAGATTCGTAGTTTCTTAGGATTGACAGGCTATTACAGAAGGTTCGTGGAAGGATTCTTGTCGATAGCCGCGCCATTAACAAGATTGTTGAGGAATGAAGTACCCTTTGTATGGACGGATAAGAAATAGGAGAGTTTTGAAAAACTTAAGAAGGTATTAACGGAAGCTCCAGTGTTGATTCAGCCTGAGGCAGGAAAGGAGTTTGTGGTGTACTGTGACGCTTCACATACGGGGTTAGGATGTGTTCTTATGCAAGATAGAAAAGTAGTCGCTTACGCGTCTCGACAGTTAAGGCCGCATGAGGTGAACTACCCAACACATGACTTGGAATTGGCAGCAGTGGTGTTCGCTCTCAAGGTGTGGAGGCACTATCTTTATGGAGAAAGGTCAGTGATCTACACAGACCACAAGAGTCTCAATACCTGTTAACTCAGAAAGAGTTAAACTTGAGGCAACGAAGGTGGGTAGAATTACTGAAAGACTATGACTGTTCGATAGAATATCATCCGGGCAAGGCGAATGTAGTAGCAGATGCCTTACGTAGGAAGGTTGTGTCGGACCTAAGAGCAATGTTCACCCATTTAAGCTTGTATGAGGATGGAAGCTCATTGGTGAGTTCTGAGTCAAGCCAACATGGTTGAAGGAGGTGAAAGAGGACGAGTTGGTTGATGAGGATTTAAGTGTTAAGTTACAAAAAGCACAGAATGGAGAGTTAGAGGACTATGAGGTTAATGATGAAGGAGTATTTCGCATCTCGAAAGATAAAAATCTAGAGAAAGAAAAATCCCCTGCTAGCTCACCCCGTCTTCTGCGCATCAAAGAAAAGATTTTCGTCTCCAACTCTAATAAAAAAGACATTCTCCACGATATACTTACCCTTACCTTGCGCCCGAATGTTCCCCCTCCCCCCATAAGTGCTACAAAGGGAAAGTCCGCATGCCAAAGGATAAGGAGTTAAGACAGAGGATTCTTCGGGAAGCGCATAGTAGCCCTTATGCTATGCATCCCGGAGGCATTAAGTTGTACTGAGATTTAAGGAGCAATTTTGGTGGCCTGATCTTAAACGAGAAGTTACGAAATTAGTGGGAAGATGTCGGACGTGTCGACAAGTTAAGGTGAACACCAAGTTCCATCGGGATTGCTTCAGCCAATCCAGATTCCGCAGATGGAAGTGGGAAAGAATTACCATGGACTTCGTTAGTGGGCTTCCCTACGCCTACTAAGAAGGACTCGGTATGGGTAATAGTGGACCGTCGACTAAGTCCGCACATTTCATCCCGATAAGAATGGATTATTCCCTTCAAAAGTTAGCCAAGCTATATGTGGCAGAAATTGTGAGGCTACACGGAGTGCCGGTGTCAATCATTTCAGACAGAGACCCAAGATTCACGTCTCAGTTTTGGAGGGCACTTCATCAAGCTTTAGGCACGAAGTTGGATTTCACTACGGCCTTTCATCCACAATCAGACGGGCAATCTGAACGAGTAATACAAGTGTTGGAGGATATGTTGAGAGGATGTGTGATGGATTTTCGAGGAAGTTGGGAGGATTACTTGCCTTTAACAGAGTTTGCCTACAACAACAGTTATCAGGCTAGCATTCGAATGGCACTATATGAAGCATTGTACAGACGGAAGTGTCGCACTCCTACTTGTTGGACTGAGTTAGGAGAACGTCGAGTTTTGGGACCAGAGATAGTGGCAGAGACGGAAGAGAAGGTTGAGATAATTCGAGCACAGTTAAAGGAAGCCTTGGATAGGCAGAAGTCTTATGCCGACCTCAAGCGAAAGGAAATAGAGTTTAAAGTGGGAGACCAAGTGTTTCTAAAAGACTCACCATGGAAGAGGGTGATGAGGTTTGGTCGGAAAGGGAAGTTAAGCCCAAGGTTTATAGGGCCCTATCAGGTACTAAAGCGAGTGGGACCAGTGGCATACCAGCTAGACTTGCCACCTGAGTTGCAGCAAATGCACGACGTGTTCCATGTATCCATGCTATGTCACTACCGATCAGATCCCTCTCATATAGTACCCATGGAAGAAGTAGAGCTAAGGCCAGACTTAACCTACGAGGAAGAGCCGATTCAAATTCTGGAACGTGATGTAAAAGTACTACAGAGGAAGTTGGTTCCTCTAGTCAAAGTGTTATGGCGCAATCATGGATCAGAGGAAGCTTCGTGGGAGCCAGAGGAGGCAATGCGACAACAACACCCTCAGTTATTTAGTTAGGAAATTTCGAGGATGAAATTATTTTAAGGGGGTAGAACTATAACATCCTAAAAAGGGCCTATGCATTTTGGCCTAATTGTACGAAAAGACATGTTTTATGTGTTTTGGAATAAATTTGTAATGATTTTGGAAACCTGAGAATGTATGGAAATGGTACGTTGAAAGTAGGAAAAATGACCATTTTTGGAAACCTAAGCAAATTAGGAAAGTGAACATTTTGGAAACCTAAGTAAATTAGGAAAGTGAACATTTTGGAAACTAAGCTAAAAGAGGAAAGTAAACATTTTGGAAACTAAGCCAAAAGAGGAAAGTAAACATTTTGGAAACTATGCTAAAAGAGGAAACTAAACGTTTTGGAAACCTAGGAAATGTCAAATTCTGATCCATGCGAAAATTTTGGAAACTTAAAATGACCCCAAATGTCGAATTGAAAAGTTCAAAGGGAACTTAGGGCGTGACCCTAAAATATAAAGTACGTGGAATTAGACCCACAAGCGGACTTGGAAAAGTGGCTGAAGATGCCACCTAAGGCTTCAAGAAATGGCCCACATGCAAGGGGTGTTAGGCACGAGTTCCATCACCTAGGAAGCAAATAAAAGAAGTTTTATTTTTCCTCCATGAGTAGAGAGTTGACGGCACAAGGGATCTAGAAGGAAGAGTTTTATTCCTTTGGAATTTTCGGCTAATTAGGAGATTTGATGGAATTTAATATGTGATAAAATTAAAATTTATCACATAGGAAGAGTTGGCCGTTTGAGGGACTCTAAGGCTAATAGTTTCGGCTAAAGAGGGAAAATTAAGAGCCATTCTTCATTATTTTCTTTTCAAGAGAACCTCTTGCCGAAATTCTCTAGCCAAATAAGCCCCAATCTTTTCTTCTTCCTTTAGCCGAATTCTCTCTGTCAAAACTCTCTCCATCTCTTTTCCTTTCTTTTCTTTTTCTTTTCTTCTACTATCCCTTCACAAAAGCCGAAACTTTGTGATCCATAATAGTGCCATAGCCGAATAGTATAAGGGATCATCCGGGATTTGAAAACGAGGTAAGTACATCTATGTACATTCGGCCAAAAAGGTCTCTTTCATAATTGAATGGTAGATCAAATTTAACATGTGATTTCGGCAGGAATTTAAAATAAAGATCAATTTTGGGATTTGAGAACTCCAAGGTAAGTGAGTTTATACATTCGGCCAAGGCCAAATCCTAGTTATTTAGATCAAATTAATCAAAAACTAACCAATTCAGAGATCTAGGATTTGGCCGATTTTAAGGAAGAGGAAGGTGAAGTTTTCGGGATTTAAAATCCATAGGGTAAGCACCTAAAGGTATTCGGCCAAGGCTTGTGTGATTACATAGATTAGATCTTTAATTATTAAAAAGCCGAAAACTAATCTATGTTGAGATTTAGGGTTGGCCGAATATTAGGTGAAGGAAAACCAAGTTTTCGGGATTTGAATAAACATCAAATCGGCATCAAAGGTAAGTCTTTTTACAAATCCTACTAGGATTTGGATATCATAGCCAAATAGAATTTATGCTAAGTAATAAATGATGAATCAAATGTAGGGACTAAGGATCTAAACATTAGATCTAGCTTTTTGGAATCTCAAGGAATCGCTAAACAAATCAGGTGTGTACCCTACACTGAATCTTAATAGATTTATGGCTTAAATATGATATATATGTTAATATGAAAGTGTAAGAATGTGGCTAAAGTACCATATAATGGTACAAAGTACTCAGGTACGTTTTCCTACTCCTATTAGGATTTCGAAATATGTTATATTTAACATGAGTAAAGTGATGTGAAAGTGAAATAAAATATGATATGCATGATATGTATAATATGGGGCATTCGGGTTAATTGAGAAAGGGAAGTGAATGTGATGACTTGGTCTCACTAAGTGAATGTGATGACTTGGTCTCACTAAGTGAAACGTGATGACTTCGGTCTCACTAAGTGAAACGTGATGACTTCGGTCTCACTAAGTGAATATGGTGACTTCGGTCACATTAAGTGAATGTGGTAACTTCGGTTACATTATCTGAAAGTGGTGGCTATGCCACAAAATTATAAGTGGGCGATGATCACGTCGACTGCAGCGACTGCTTTCGATGGTGTGTAGCGGATGGAGGGTTGACTTAGTAGTCCCCACGGTGTGCAGGTTGGTACGGATGGAGTGTAGCGGATGGCAAATAGGTTTGGGTTCGGGTTTGCATCATTATCTTGAATTTTTATATGAATATGATATGTATGGTGTGCCTATTTCTATTATGTTTTGGTGTTGGTTACACATTGAGTCTATCGACTCACCCCATTGTGGGAACATGTTTGGTGATGGCGATAATGGATCGGGACGGCGAGAACTTGTGGTGGCCATGTTCAAACGAAGTTTAATTTGATTTGAATCTTTATTTTATTTTAAGTCTTGTACAATTTTATTTTGGGTTTCGTTTTATGTAATAAGGCCATCATGATGCTTTTATTTACCTTTAATTACTATGTTATGAATTTAGGGCTTTATAAAAATAAGCCCATTTAATTTAAAATAAGTTAAAACATTTTGTCACCCAAACAAATGGGTTTTGATATAAAATAAATTTGTTTTCAACTCGAGCCCAACCACAACAAACTATCTTCCAAAACACACAGTTTCCAAAGTAATCAAATGAATTTGAACCGGGTTACTTCGAGGAACATACCAAATCCGGTCCATTCTCGTGGGCCGGGTGTGGGGTGTTTCATATTAGTTAAACCTTAATGATTAATTTAGTTAGTATATAAAACAGTAATTATTATTGTTAGTGTAATATTGTTGTTAGTAAAAAATAGTAAATGTTATTTTATTTAGTATTATATTATTATTGTAATATCCGGGAATTAGGGCTTGTGCATTTTTGCCTAATTGCATGTGCTTGTATGCCAGGATAAATTATGAATGTTTTTTTATGAATTTTGAGAACTTTAGAGAATAGATATATGCCTTAGAAATTATTAGATTTTAAATCTAAAAGAGGAAGCTAGGCAATATGGCCTTAAGAAAATGTGTAGGAGAAATAGGATACAAGAATCAATTTAGTAAGGTGGTAAGAAGATGCCACTTAAGGCTTTGGAAAATGGCGCCACATGCAGTGTGGGGAGGTCTTGAGTTTGAGCGGCACAAGCAACATTTTGGGACTTATATTTTTCGACAAAAAGAGCAGTAATGGACGGCATTGGGAGACTGAGGGAGGAGCTTTAGATGTGATTAAACTCTTTGTGATAATTATTTTTTTTTAATCAAATTATTTAAGAATAGATAAAAGATAAAGGAGGAGAAGCAAATGGGATGTGATAAGGAAGGATATAGTGGCCAGCCAAGGGACTCTTTGGTTGGTAAAAATCGGTCATGAAACGGAGGCATAAGTGTTAGCCGATTGCAAGGAATATCACAGAATTTTGGGATTTGATTAGTAGTGAAATCGGCAACAAGGTAAGATTTTGGTTTCGATAGACCTTTGGGATTTAATTAATTAGCCGAATGGCTTTATGCTAAAGTGTTTAAGGTTGGCCGAATATAGGGATTAAGGGTCTAAAAGCATTAGATCGGGTTTTCGGGATTTCAATAAAGCGCTAAGTAAATCAGGTGTGTACCCCCACAGTAAGCTTTAATTAATTTATGGTTATGTTTTAATAAATATGGTAATAAAAATATGTGTAAGGTGGATAAAAGTACCATGCAATGGTACGAAATACTCAGGTACGTTTACCCACTCCTACTATGAGTATGATAAGATTTGTTATGGCATCTATGAGAAATTATAAGAATGTGAATAAGGAATGTGACATGGTTAATGCATAATTGTAGGGCATGGGGCATATGGGTATTATGTAAAGGGGAAGTGAACTGGTGGTTTTATACCACAAATATCTGAATGTGGTGACTTATGTCACAATATCTGAATGTGGTGACTTATGTCACGTAATTTGAATGTGGTGACTTATGTCACAAAATAATTATCTGGTGGCTATGCCACAAATTTTATACGGGCGATGAGCACGTCGACTGTAGCGACTGCCTTCGATGGTGTGTAGCGGATGGAGGGTTGACTTAGTAGTCCCCACTGTGTGATGGTTGGTACGGGTGATGTGTAGCGGATGGTTATCTAGGCTTGGGTTCGGGTTTGCATCATGATTTATATATGTTTATCATGTATGATTTGACATGCCTGAATTAATTGAGATTTGTGTTGGTTGTACACATTGAGTCTGTTTGACTCACCCCTTGTGGGATTATTTTTCATGTGACACTCAGTAATGGACCGGGTCGGCAAGAGCTCAAGTGGTGGCCATGCACAACTCTGGATTTATTTATTTTATTTTGGGCTTTCTCTTTTTAAGTATTAGGATTTAATTTGGGTTTTGATTTGATGTAATAAGGCCTTGGTTTGAACTGTTTATGCATGCATTTTTAATTATTTAAGTATGACACGTTTTTTATTAATTCAAAGTTAAAGTCCATTTTTCTTAAGTATAAATATTAAATGTTTTGACACCTAATCAACACGGGTTTTAAAATTCGAACCCAACCCAAATCAATGGTTCTTCAAAGACACACAAGTTTTTGGCAAAGTTCAAATAAAATTCGAATAGTTTTTCCTAGAAGCATGCCAGATCCGGTCAGGGCTTGTGGGTCGGGTTTGGGTTGTTTCAGTTTGGTATCAAAGCTCGATTCAAAACTCGGCCTTGAGGGCTTTTAGGTCCCAAAACATTTTCTTTCCTTTGAAGTGGAAAATTTTATGAAATAAGCAGGGTTTCTGGCATGGCACTTGAGTCTCTGGCCCGAAGTCCACCAGCTAAGTACTCCTAACTCTTCTGTGAATTGTATGTGGGCATATATAGGGACGTAGATTAGTGGACTAGGAATTAAACCCTAGGACTAGTTTACCCCAACATGAGAATTTCATAAAACTTTAATGCACAATTAAACAAACCTGTGTCTAAGTCACCGAGTTAAGGTGTGGCAAACGTTGTGCGCATGTCTAGGATTGGTTTCAGTAGGAGCTTGGTATTTAAGCAGTCCTAGTGACTTACCTCCTACCCACTTGAATCTTACCTGGTGCGTAGTGATGGTTCACCCTAACTAAGAGAACTCAGCCACGGGCTAAACCCAATAACTAAAACCCGAAAGGGACTAGCCATATTTTTACAGAAACCCTAGTTTTAAAATCACCAAATTACCCCTTTGATGTGTAGGAAAACTATTTTGAAAATTTTCCAAAATATTCTCGATTTACTAAAATGACCTAAATACCCCTGGTTGGAAAAAAATTACTAAAATGCCCCTAGTTCATAAAAAAAATCTCCATACCGCCCACAATTTTTTTTATCAGGATTCTCTTACCTTATAAATATCCAAAAACTCTATTTTTACAAAATATTAAGATACCCTGATTTGGAAAATTTACAAAATTTACCCCTGATTTGCAAAATGACCAAATTACCCCTAACCTATGCAAATGACCAAAATACCCTTAGTAAGGAAAATTACTGAAGTACCCTCAAATTAGTAATCTTTAAAAATACCCTTGTTTTGAAAAGTCACCAGGAACCATATTTTGCAAAAAATTATCGAAATGACCCTGGCTTGTAAAATTATAAAAATACCCCTAGTGTATAAAATTACCATTTCACCCTTGAAATTTTCCCAGCAAGTATTTTAATTTTGTAAAAATATCAACAATCTCTATATTGCAACATTTTCAAATACCCTAATTTGCAAAATTAACAAAATACCCTTGTAGGATAAAATTACAAAAATACCCCTAGGTAGTGGAAAACAACAAACAACGACAACTACAACATTTCTCTGTAATGAACGCAAGTTCATGAATGTGATTGAATGAATGAATTGAGACTGTATGTGTATGAATCGAAAGAACTACTTCTTAAAACTATTGAACATAAGACTGTTCGTGATAAATCAGTGGAACAAAACTAATTCATAAAATTCTTTAATCAGATAAACGCAAATTGGAAGTATGAATTCAAGGGGACGTGGTCGAAATGTACGAGGATTTGGTAGAGGCTGAATGACTGTTTCGGAGCCCGTTAGGTTAGGACAAGGGTCCAAAAATGAAATGCCACCACCACCACCAACCGCTGATGTGGAATATCGAGGATCAAGCGGGATGACGCAGATGTCATAAGCGATCTTCGCGGGTTTTGGAAAGGTGGTGGAGCGGTGGAGGCATGGGAGCTCAAAAGTCAATACAGAGCGACTCGAGCCAACAGAGCTGAGGTGTTTCGTGGTGTATCAGGTGTGGCACCCAGATCACCGAGTATTGGCCGGAGGCAATCGAAGCGGATTATGGATGAGCTCGATTTAATCGACGAGGAAAAATGAAAGGGTTGGTGTCGCTTCTCCGCGATGAGTCATATCAATGGTGGCTCACGGTTCGGGATGGTGCTACAGTTGAGGAACTCACTTGGGATTATACTAAGGCGGCATACCAAAAGAAGTATGTTGGTACTCATTACATTGATGCGCAGAGGAAGGCATTTCTAGGGTTGGTTTAAGGGAACAAATCCGTGGCAGAGTACGAAGCTAAATTCCTAAGGCTGAGCCGTTATGCTCGAGGGATAGTGGCTACAGAGCATGAGCGGTGTGTCAGGTTTGAAGACGGACTAAGGGATGACTTGAGACTGTTGATAGCTCCACAGCAAGAGTGGGAGTTTACTGTGTTGGTGGAGAAGGCCAAGGTAACCGAGGGTATCAAGGATTCTGTAAGGCAGAACACCAATCAGAATAGGCAGAAAAGAGGATTTGGATCATCAAGGCTATCTAGGAATGAGCAAAAGAGGCCTAGAGTTGATGGGCCGCGAGGTCAGCAAGCTGCTACTGGAAGGCAGTATCGTACTTGTGATCAGTGTGGAAAGATGCACTTAGGAGAGTGTTGGAAGAAAACGGGAGGATGTTTTAAGTGTGGGTCCAAGGATCACATGATTAAGGATTGTCCTATGAGAACCGAAGGGGGACGACCAGTACGTCAAGGTTCTAACCAGGCTAGAAGAGGAGGAGAGCAGCCACCGCGAGGTCGTGGTTCGGCTGACAGAGGTAATGGTTCTGGTAGAGGACGGGGAACACCGGGCTGAGGTGTTGGTAACACGGAGGCCAGGCAGTCGGGTTTAGTGTATGCAGTTCATCAGAGGGAGGTCGGAGACACACCGGACGTCATAACCGGTACGTTCCTTATATTTGGCAAACCTTATGTTACTTTGATTGATGTGGGCTTGACCCATTCTTATGTTGCATGTAGAGTAGTTGAAACTCTAGAAATAGCCTCTGAACTATCTAGTAGGGAGATGACTGTAGTAAGCCCAGTAGGTCAAACTATAGTAGTGAATAAGATGTTTCGGAGAGTACCTTTGGAGCTTCAAGGAGCGGTATTTCCTACCAACTTAATGGAATTACCCTTCAGAGAATTTGATCTTATACTTGGCATGGATTGGCTAGTGGAGCATCGGACTGTATTGGATTGTGCAGCTAAGCGAATGGAGTTAAGGACCCCAGAGGATGAGGTGATAGTTATGATAGGAGAAAGACGAAACTACTTGTCTAATGTAGTTTCAGCCTTAAAAGCTGATAAGATGGTTCGGAAGGGGTGTAAGGCATTTTTGGCTTTCGTTAGTACCTTGGATGCGAAAGAAGGGGGAGTTAGTGGAGTTAGAACTATAAGAGAGTTTGTGGATGTTTTTTCTGGAGGAGTTACCAGGAATACCCCAGATAGGGAGGTGGAGTTTGGAGTTGACTTGCTGTTGGGTATAGCTCCTGTGTCCATTGCCCCATACAGAATGGCACCAAAGGAGTTGGTTGAGCTCAAGGCTCAGATCCAAGAATTGCTAGACCGTGGGTTTATCCGACCCAGTGTGTCTCCATGGGGAGCACCGATCTTGTTTATGAAGAAGAAAGACGAAACTATGCGTATGTGCATAGATTATCGTCAGTTGAACAAGCTGACCATCAAGAACAAGTACCCTTTGCCAAGGATTGACGACTTGTTTGATCAGCTTAAAGGGGCGGCAGTATTCTCAAAGATAGATCTAAGGTCTAGATATCATCAGCTTAAGGTGAAGGAGGCTGATATCCATAAAACGGCTTTCTGAACAAGATACGGGCATTATGAGTTCTTGGTAATGCTGTTCGGATTGACAAATTCCCCAACCGCGTTTATGGACATGATGAACCGGATTTTTTAACCCTATCTGGATCAGTTCGTTGTTGTATTCATAGACGACATATTGGTGCATTCGAAGTCTGAGAAAGAACACGATGAGCACCTCCGAGTTGTGCTACAAGTGTTGAGGGAGAAGAAGCTATACGCCAAATTTAGCAAGTGTGAATTTTGGCTTAGGGAGGTTACGTTTTTAGGACAAGTGGTATCTGCTGAAGGGATAAGGGTGGATCCTCGGAAGATTGAGGCAGTTTTGGATTGGAAACCACCTAAGTCTGTGGCTGAAATTTAGAGTTTCTTAGGATTAGCAGGCTATTATTAAAGGTTCGTGGAAGGGTTCTCATCGATAGCCGAACCTCTGACAAAGTTATTGAGAAAGGAAGTGCCTTTCATATGGACTGATAAGCAACAGGAGAGCTTTGAGAAGCTTAAGAGAGTCTTGATCGAAGCTCCAATTTTGATTCAGCCGGAGGCAAGAAAAGATTTTGTAGTGTACTGTGATGCTTCCCATACAGGATTGGGAGGTGTCCTTATGCAAGATGGGAAAGTGGTCGCTTATGCGTCTCGACAACTAAGGCCACACGAGGTTAACTACCCGACGCATGACTTGGAATTGGCGGCAGTGGTCTTTGCTCTTAAAGTGTGGAGGCACTATCTTTATGGAGAGAAGTGTATAATCTACACAGACCATAAAAGCCTTAAGTATCTGCTGACTTAGAAAGAGTTGAATCTGAGACAGCGAATGTGGGTGGAATTATTGAAGGACTATGATTGTTCCATAGAGTATCACCCGGGCAAGGCGAATGTGGTAGCAGATACCTTAAGTCAAAAAGTTGTGTCAGATTTGAGGGCGATGTTCGCACATCTGAGCTTGTATGACGATGGAAGTCTGCTGGCAGAATTGCAAGTCAAACCGACGTGGTTGAATGAGGTGAAGGAAAGTCAGTTAATGGATGAGGATCTAAGTGCTAAGTTACGGCAAGCGCAGAATAGAGAGTTAGAGGGTTATGGTATTAATGACGAGGGAGTATTGTGCTTCAAAGGTAAGGTCTGTATGCCGAAGGATGAAGAACTTAGGCAGAGAATTCTTCGGGAATCGCATAGTAGCCCTTATGCTATGCATCTCGGAGGTAGTAAAATGTACAGAGATCTAAGAGAACAATTTCGGTGGCCTAGTCTTAAGAGGGAAGTTACCGAATTTGTGGGGAAGTGTCTAACGTGTCAGCAAGTTAAGGCTGAACACCAAGTTCCGTCAGGATTGCTTCAGCCAATACAGATTCCCCAATGGAAGTGGGAGAGAATTACCATGGACTTCGTTAGTGGGTTTCCCCTTATACCTACTAAGAAGGACTCGGTATGGGTGATAGTGGATCAGCTGACAAAGTCCGTGCATTTTATTCTCGTGCAGGTTGACTATCCTCTGCAAAAGTTAGCAAGGTTGTATGCAGCGGAGATTGTAAGGTTGCACGGAGTACCGGTGTCGATTATCTCGGATAGGGATCCGAGGTTCACGTCTCGATTTTGGAAGGCACTATATCAAGCTTTGGGTACTAGATTGGATTTCAGTACGGCTTTTCATCCACAGTCAGACGGTCAATCTAAGCGAGTAATACAAGTGTTAGAGGATATACTGAGAGGCTGTGTGATAGACTTCAGAGGAAGTTGGGAAGAATATTTGCCTCTAGCGGAGTTTGCGTACAACAACAGCTATTAGGCCAGTATTAAAATGGCACCGTACGAAGCACTGTATGGTCAGAAGTGTCGCACTCTTACATGTTGGACAGAATTGGGAGAATGTCAAATTTTAGGTCCAAAAATTGTGGCTAAATCCGAGAAGAAGGTTAAGATAATTCGGGCACGGTTAAAGGAGGCATCTGATAGGCAGAAGTCGTACGCAGATCTCAAATAGAAGGAAATAGAATTTGATGTGGGAGATCAAGTGTTCCTTAAAGTTTCGCCTTGGAAGAAGGTGATGAGATTTGGTCGAAAAGGGAAGCTAAGTCCAAGGTTTATAGGACCTTATCGGGTATTGAAGCGAATTGGACCGGTGGCATACCAGTTGGAGTTGCCTTCGGAGTTGTAGTAGATGCACGACATATTCCATGTCTCCATGCTATGTCGATATTGATCGGATCCATTTCACGTAGTTTCGATTGAAGAGGTGGAGTTGAGACCAGATCTGTCTTATGAGGAAGAGCCGATTCAGATACTGAAACGTGATGTGAAAGTGCTTCAGAGGAAGTCGGTCCCTCTGGTTAAGGGGTTGTGGTGTAACCATGGATCGGAAGCTGGAAGAAGCAATGCGACAGCAATACCCCCACCTATTCTAGCCAGGTAATTTCGAGGTCGAAATTATTTTAAGGGGGTAGAACTGTAATATCCGGGAATTAGGGCTTGTGCATTTTTTCCTAATTGCATGTGCTTGTATGCCAGGATAAATTATGAATGTGTTTTATGAATTTTAAGAACTTTAGAGAATAGATAAATGCCTTAGAAATTATTAGATTTTAAATCTAAAAGAGGAAGCTAGGCGATATGGCCTTAAGAAAGTGTGTAGGAGAAATATGACACAAGAATCAATTTAGTAAGGTGGCAAGGAGATGCCACTTAAGGCTTTGGAAAATGGCGCCACATGCAGTGTGGGGAGGTCTTGAGTTCGAGCGGCATAAGCAACATTTTGGGACTTATATTTTTCAGAAAAAAGAGCAGTAATGGACGGCATTGGGAAACTGAGGGAGGAGCTTTAGATGTGATTAAACTCTTTGTGATAATTATTTTTTTAATCAAATTATTTAAGAATAGATAAAAGATAAAGGATGAGAAGCAAATGGGATGTGATAAGGAAGGATATAGTGGCCGGCCAAGGGACTCTTTGGTTGGTAAAAATCGGTCATGAAACGGAGGCATAAATGCTGAATTTTAGTTAGTATCTTGCTGCCGAAACTTTGAGTGGATTTTTCCTTTTCTTTCTTTTCATTGGAAGCCAAATTCTTCCTTGTCATCTTTACCAAAATTCTTCAAACTCTTTCCTCTATTTGTTCTTGGCCGAATCTATATCTCTTTTCCAAGTTTCTTCTTTTATTTTGGTGTTGGCTGAATATCTCATCATCATTTGAAGCCATAGCCGAATCTCTCTGGTGATCATCAAAAGCCGAAACCTTTTCTCTTTTAGTCTTTTCAAGCAACATGGTGGTAAGTAATTTCTATCCTAGTAATCGGTTTGGGTTCTTATTCTTTAAAGGTGCCAAAAACAATGGTTAAGCCTTGGCTAAGGTTGGCCGAATGTTCTTTAAGCCATATTATGTGTCTCTGTTGAAGGTAGCCGGCGCTAAGGAGCATTAAGGGAGATCTCTCGGGTTTTGAACATCAAGGTAAGTGATATGTAGTGTCGGTCGAAGGCTATCTTCATGGATTTATTGTGTATAGCCGTTTCTAACAATGGTTAAGTAGGGATCTCAATAATTTCAGGAAGCAAGTGCAGTTTTGGGATTTGGTAAGCAAAGTAAGGAAGTGTTGAAATTCGGTCATAGGCTATATTTTGGGTATTTAAGTGTTAACCGATCGTGACTTTGGCTTTTAGGAGAAAGTCGATAGAAGTAAGCTGAGATCTCTGGGATTTAAGATTCATAAGTGTTAGCCGATTGCAAGGAATATCACGAAATTTTGGGATTTGATTAGTAGTGAAATCGGCAACAAGGTAAGATTTTGGTTTCGATAGACCTTCGAGATTTAATTAATTAGCCGAATGGCTTTATGCTAAAGTGTTTAAGGTTGGTCGAATATAGGGATTAAGGGTCTAAAAGCATTAGATCGGGTTTTCGGGATTTCAATGAAGCGCTAAGTAAATTAGGTGTGTACCCCCACACTAAGCTTTAATTAATTTATGGTTATGTTTTAATAAATATGGTAATAAAAATAAGTGTAAGGTGGCTAAAAGTACCATGCAATGGTATGAAATACTCAGGTACGTTTACCCACTCCTACTATGAGTATGATAAGATTTGTTATGGCATCTATGTGAAATTATAAGAATGTGAATAAGGAATGTGACATGGTTAATGCATAATTGTAGGACATGGGGCATATGGGTGTTATGTAAAGGGGAAGTGAACTGGTGGTTTTATACCACAAATATCTGAATGTGGTGACTTATGTCACAATATCTGAATGTGGTGACTTATGTCACGTAATCTGAATGTGGTGACTTATGTCACAAAATAATTATCTGGTGGCTATGCCACGAATTTTATAAGGGCGATGAGCACATCGACTGCAGCAACTGCCTTCGATGGTGTGTAGCGGATGGAGGGTTGACTTAGTAGTCCCCACGGTGTGATGGTTGGTACGGGTGATGTGTAGCGGATGGTTATCTAGGCTTGGGTTCGGGTTTGCATCATGATTTATATATGTTTATCATGTATGATTTGACATGCCTGAATTAATTGAGATTTGTGTTGGTTGTACACATTGAGTCTGTTTGACTCACCCCTTGTGGGATTATTTTTCAGGTGACACTCAATAATGGACCGGGTCGGCAGGAGCTCAAGTGGTGGCCATGCACAACTCTGGATTTATTTATTTTATTTTGGGCTTTCTCTTTTTAAGTATTTGGATTTAATTTGGGTTTTGATTTGATGTAATAAGGCCTTGGTTTGAACTGTTTATGCATGCATTTTTAATTATTTAAGTATGACACATTTTTTATTAATTCCAAGTTAAAGTCCATTTTTATTAAGTATAAATATTAAATGTTTTGACACCTAATCAACACGGGTTTTAAAATTCGAGCCACAAGTTTTTGGCAAAGTTTAAATAAAATTCGAATAGTTTTTCCTAGAAGCATGCCAGATCCTATTCGGGGCTTGTGGTAGGGTTTGGGGTGTTTCAATTATTGTTAGTAATATATTATAATTATTGTTAGTATAAAAACATTAAAAGAATACATAAAACATTATGTATTAAAATAAATAATATAAAATAATAAAACACGAAAATAGTATTTTTTTAAGTAATAGAAATTGAGAAAAGGAAAATACGAATAAATGGTCAAAATAAGTGGTTTTACTAAATTGATATATAAAAATAGTAAAATAATACATTTGAAACATTACGTACTAAAAGAAATAATATAAAATAATAAAATACGAAAATAGTATTTTATTAAAAGTTATAGAATTTGAACACTTAGAAAATAAGGACGAACATAGTGCAAAATTAGTGGTTTTTACTAAATTTATATAAAATGAACAAGAAAATAATATATTTGAATTATTATGTACTAAAATAATATAAAATAAAACGGACAAAGGCTCGTAATATATAATAATTATGTACTAAATTATTATTTGTTAATCACTAGTTTTATTAAAAAAAGGTATACGATATCGTAATATTGTTATTAAGGAATCCTAAAATTATTATTATTACTTTAGCTATGTTAATATAATAATCTTCTTATTAAGAAATCGTAAATATTATTATTAGTTATTATAATTGTTTGTAAAAACCCTAATTATTATTTTAGTTAATATTATGATGTTTGTATAAATAATAAAATATTATATTTATTATGTGTCGTTTACATGATGTTTTTGTTATATTATTAGTATTGGCATGTTATTTGTTACTAATTTAATATAGATTTATTGTTTTTTATGTAGGTAAAAATTTATTTGAGACGGAAATGGCTCATTGATTAGTAAAGTTCGTCACATATTTGACGCTGCTAATAATATGGTAATGTATTGTTATTTATTAATCGCGGGTTATATTAACAAAATAGCTACATAATAAATTATGTTATTTAATCATAAGTAGTAATTTTTTTATGATTTAACACTGTCAGGACTTGTACCGTGTATTAAGGGGCCGGGTGAATGGCTTAAGAAATCCCCCGGATGAACGATTGATCTTGTATATAGAGCAAAATTTGGATTCGAGTCGAGAGACCGATCCGGACGTTTGACTTGTCAGATGATTTAATATCCGCACTAGTCGAAGCGTTAGCGCCGGAGACCCACACTTTTCATTTTCGAGATGGAGAGTGCACATCACTCTAGAGGATGTTGCAAAGGTGCGACTTGGGCTCCCAATTGACGGAGTCCCGTTACGAGCGTCGGTCGATAGTGACCCGTTTACACTTTGTCAGAGCCTACTAGGGGACTCGTACTGCAATGATGGAGAAAATTTTATAGAATTGAAATTTACATGGCTGAGAGCGAGGTATGAACAGTTATCAGCTGATGCCATTGAAGGCAAGTTGATGTGCGCTAGTCAATCATACATTATGCACATCATAGGGGGTGTACTGATGCCCGGTGCAAACAATAATAGGGTCATATTCAGTACCTACCCCTATTGGCTGATTTGAGCAATGCTCGCTCGTATAGTTGGGGCTCCGCAGTTCTTACGTGGTTGTACCGTGAGCTTTGTCGGACGACAAATCCAGTGGCCGTAGACATAGGCGAATGCCTTACACTATTGCAATCCTGGGCTCTGTATCGGATGCCATTCTTGACATCAGTTACCCACCAACTATACGTATATCCGTTAGTAAACAGGTGATAAAATATAACTTGTTATTAATTGAAAATTTCTTTATATTGATACTATTTGACTTAAAAAAAATTTTGTAGGTGGAGTATTTATCTGGGTATCGGGAGGTCGTACACTGTCCTGATATACTGGCTTATGATTGAACAACATGCCGGGGAAGGGGTAAGCGATTCCACTATTGGTTACGTGGCAGTTTGTATATCTTACGCACACCGTGTTTAATTTTAACAATGTTATTAATCGTGCAGTTTATATGGATGCCATACCGTAGATCGAAAATTGCAGCCGTTATACCCCATCTGCCTATATCCACTCGTATATGTGGTGCACAAATGCACCAATTGTCTATTTCAATGTAGTTGAGTGGTATCACGGGGACCGAATGCTGCGGCAATTTGGTTGAGTCCAATATATCCTGGATCCGCCATGCCAGGTGGGAGAGGTTCATTGCAAAAATAAGAGAGGGAGACAAGACTTGGATTGGGGGGTTAGGCATGGCCAATTTATTGTGGTGTGGAATGATCGCATGTCCCAAATGCCCCGAATGGATATGGCTTCCGATCTTCAACCTCCATTAGAGTACATACAATGGTACTCTAGTATGGGGAAGCCATATATACTCAGAGGGTAGTCGACTGTAGTCCCCCCACACATGCAGCGACATGGGGTATACGAGCCAGTGGTAGATATGGAGGCCGAGGTAGCTGCAAATCCTGATCCCGAGTCGAAGCCCGAGTTAGAGCCCGAGCAATCACATTTACATTCGGATGCACATTCGTATCATCCATATGTGTCGGGCAATGACTGCTTTTCGGGCTCGTCAAGAGGTGGATACTAGTACAGGTTTGATATATTCGGATCGTACACACCACAGTACAGCACTTCCGGCTCGTAGGACATCAGGCCTCCTGGGTCGTATCCACTGCAGCAGGGCACTCCTTCTGGCTCAAGTTCATCTATGCCCTTCAAGCCACATGATTTTTCTGCCATGTTTAGCACACCCCCACCTGGACCCCCACCCGGACCCCCACCGGAGACTGAAGAGGATGTTGGTCATCGCGGGCACCCATGACGTGAACGTCGACCACCGCAAAAGTACGCACCGAGGACTACACCATCGAACCATCAGTTTTAGGTGTTTCTTGCAGTTTTGATTTTCTTGTATTTTGTATTTGTAAATATTACGATGTTTGTACTTTATTTGTATAAAATTAACTTGATTATTTGGAGCTTTAAAATTTCGTAACAAGATTTGACCATGCGATGCAATATTTAAGTTTGATTTTTGGTCATGTATATGGTCGCTATGATTAGTTAATATTGCAATGATTTTTGGTAAATGTTTGGATTTGGTTTTTAAGTGAGTTCGGTTAGGTCTTGATTTTTTGTAAATGTTTGGATTTGGATTTGGATTTGGTAAATATTGATATGATTTTTGCTATGTATAGGTTATATTAATTAGGTTTGAATTGGCAATGTATGTTATATTAATTGTCCGATTGTAGATTAACTTAGTTTGTGTGTAACACCCCTAACCCATATCCGTCGCCGGATTAGGGTCACGAGGCATTACCTAACAAATTTTCTCAAATTTGGCAAACACACATATAAAACAAACAGCATGGTGATATAAATCTCTTTCAATTTGGTCATAGTTGACTTCATTATAAACGATGTCATACAAGACTTGTATATCAAACATTTACATATACAAATATATGTCCCAACTCTATATTGCCAAATACACATAAAAGTAATAATATTTGAAAAGCATAATTAACTATTCATTTGGTCATTTCCATTACCTTAGTCGAATATACCCATACTGTACAAGCCCATTTTGCCCGGCCCATACTCAATGAAACCTAACCCAAACAGATTATAAACCCACTTAACCCAAAAACAATTAAGCCCAAACCTAAAGGCCCAATTACAACCCTAACCCAACAAATTTTTTTTAGAATTTTCAAACCCTAGGTGCGGCGCACCTAGGGTCTTCTGTCTTCTGCCATCTGACCCCATCCCTACCAAAGCCACTTGCCTGGCCAGAAGTCACGTCCACCGCCACTGGTCTTCATCGCCAGCCACTTGCACCGAATACCTGCAAAGCATTAAACGGGGAAACGACAGAAAGCAAAAAATGTATAAAATTTTAAGCTATAAAAGCCTATTAAAACTTCTTTGTAAAGGACTTTTGGATCAGCAATAAAAAAGGATTTTCAAATAAAAGATTCAAAAAAACATATTCAAAAAGATAGAAACAGATTCGAGCAATTTCAACACAAATCAAGGGATCCAAATACAAAAGTGCAGAGAATATTAAAAACTACTAAGAAAAAATGAACAGAAACCGAAAGGAGGTAAAACCCTTTTATCATTTTCGAAGTTTTTTTTTCTTTCTCCTCTTTCTCCCTTTTCGAAGATACACATATGTTATTTTAAAAAAAAGGAAAAAATCTAAATATCGGTGGCCGACGGCGGCAGAGGATGATCGGAGCGGCGCCGGAGAGCAGACCCCTGCAGAGAAAAAGAAAGGTTAAAATTTTAAAAGAAAGAAACAGGCAGGTGAAAATGAGGTTTTTTTGGAAAAGTTTTACCTTTTATAGGCGCACGAAACGACGCTGTTTTGGCTGGCGTCCTTGAGCCCCAAAACGACGTCGTTTTACCTGGCCCGACTCGATCCGACCACCTACTCGAAGATCCGTGTGTTTTGCCGAAAAAAAGGGGTATTTATGGGCGCAGTCCCTCCTCCTTTTCTAATTTTACAATCAAGTTTCCAATTGTTTTAATTTTGGCCTCGAATTTTATTCCTGTTCCATTTCGATCCCTTTGTTGCTGCGTGTTTCGGAAGGAATGGGCTATTACCCGTTTTAGTCCCCATATAATCCGCGTGCTTCAAATAGGTCCTTTGCTTCTTGTTTTATTTCAGATTCTCCCAAAAAATTCGTTCGCAATTCGATTTTAGTCTCTTTTTAATTATTTTGACCATTTCACTATTATATTAATTACCTTTAATTTTATTTTTGTTCTTATATACTTATGTTATTATTATATTTATTATTGCTGATTTAAACCTTGATTTTGTACCATTATTATTATATTGTCTTTAATAATCATTTTAAACATTATTCTTAACATTTTAGCTATTTTTATTTTCGTTCTTGTTATCATTATATTTACTATTATTATTAAGTATTACTATTATTATTTCCTATTATTACCATTGTCATTATTGTTATTATTTTCATCATTAATCATTTTAACCCTATTATTACATTTAAAGCTATATTATGTTGTATTACTTTCATCTCATTATTACTATTACTATGTATTATCATTTTTTTATAAACATGATCTTTCTTACTTGGATTATCATTATTTCTTATTTTATTATTTTTATTTTACTACTTTATTATTCTTCTTATTATTTATTATCGTATATGTATATATACCTTTTCTTTATCATTTTGTTTATCGATTGTTATTATTATTATTATAGTTATTATTAGTATTAGTATTTTTATATCCACTATATTTACATCCATATTTGTTTTCTTAAGTGTTGAACTATATTATTGAACAAAATACATTTTTTGTAAAATCACCATATTTCATCTAAAAGTTTTTAAAATAAAGCAATTTTTGTATTTAGAAATTTGGGGAATAGTGCCCTAACGTGCTGGGTTTCGATTTTTCGTTTGACTAAATACCTAAACATCCGTTTAAAAAAAGAATTTCGTAAATCACGAGATAACTTTGATTACGAAAGTTTAAAATATCGTGTCCTAACGTGCTGGATGTGATGTTTGTATCCTTTCGGAACAAAGAAATCTCAAATTTCAGCCCAAATTATCCAAACATTTTCTAAAGGATCCGTATTTTAAAATCTTTTCAAATTTTCGACATTACGACACTAATTAATCAATTTGGTACCAATTTTGGGTGTGACGAGGGTGCTAACCCTTCCTCGCACGTAATCGACTCCCGAACCTGTTTCTCTGACTTTCATAGACCAAAATTTATGTTTTGATAAATCAATTTGATTATTAAAAGCAACCACATCTCGAGGTGACCCGATCACACCTCATTAAAAAATGATTGGTGGCGACTCCCCTTTTTTTATTTTCGTTTTCAAAACCAAAGTCAATTCCCGTTTTCCAAAAAAATGGTTATGGCACATACTATACCTACTTTACTAAACAAAATTTTCTATGCAACCACACAACATTTATAAGTTATAATTTAAACTTTTACCGATCATAAATTGAACACATCTAGATATACGTACATACATGTGTGTATATATATATAACATTTGATTTTTAGGACATAACACCTACAGCTCACTGAACACAAACGCAATCATCAAATTAGGACCAAAATCAATCCTAGTATAAACATGATATATATATATATATAAATTAACCGTTTAAATGATCATTATATATATACCATCGAAACATGCTTGAAACATAGCCAAACTAACCAATATTAATAAAGCATACTATGCGCATCATATATCAATACAAATATTTATATAAGTCATAATTAAACTTGCATAGACTCAAGTATTTTAACTAGCCATTTTCGCATGGCTTGTAATTACAACTTCAAGATTTATCAAAATCATATGCTAGCCTATACATGCCATTGATCTAAAGTTTGTATACAAAAGAGATACCAAGACTTGGTTGATAATGTGATGAGCTTCAACCGTGGTTCCGAGCAGAAGACAAACTCTCTAAATGAATCTATAAAAAAAAAAACCATCAACCACACACGAAATAAGCTTCCAAAGCTTAGTAAGATTCAAACAATCCATTTGCAAATAAATTAGCACGAAGTTCCATAATTATTATCGTATACAATTATATATATAAATCAATTTTATCAAGTAACCAATCATTCAAAAATTTGATCCAATGGGAACCTTTATTCATTCGAATGAACGGTCTCATACTTTACTTATTTCCATATAGCACCATCATATATTGATAGATAGCACATGAAATTTGTACTTACTAAATTCTATACTCCACCTTGAATTACCGAAATATTCAAGAAATAATAATTAACTCATACCTTTAATGAACTTACCAAATCTTCTAATCACAATACACAAATACCAAGGGCCGAATGTTCATTACCCTTTTTCCAACTCATTTCTTCCATTTATTTAGCTAATTAATCCTTTCTAAAATTTTCTTTTATCAAAACACACTAATACCAAAATCCATCTAAAATTCTAAAGAAATCCTATAAATCTAGTTCATTTATAATATAAACTATCATAAATGACATAATCACCCAATTTTTATCCATGGCCATATTCGAAACATACAACCAAAACACAAATTAAAAAATGGACTAGTTAATATACATGATAACAATCAAAAAAATGTTGAAATTAATGAAAACTAAGCTTAAATACCAACCTTATTTGATCATGCATAAACCGAAAATGGAGAGAGCTTGAAATTAGAATACAAAACATGTTAATCTGAATAAGCTCAATTTCCAGTTGCTTGTGATGATTGTCCAACATGATAGTTTCGCTGCGGGCATTTACTTCGATTATGACCACCTAACCTGCTCATTTCATAGTGCTTACCGTCAGATTTCTCCCTAATGTCCATTTCATTACAGATTCTAGATGATTGCGGACGACCTCTAGGATTCCTGCGTAGCGCTCTGTCTGGGACAAGCTCGAAAGTCGTCCGAGGCACCTCCTATGTAGACAGGTCGGGTAGGACAGGGAACTCATTTTTCCAGACACGTAATGTACGCTTTAGCATGTACACATCATCGACAAAATGTTCAACATTAAGGTTCTCTTTAGCACACGCTGCCACGACATGTGCACACGGATAATGAAGTGTTTGGAACATCCTGCATTCGCACTGTCTGCTCCGAAGATCGACTCCATAAGACCTAGGTGGCAAACCGAGTCGACGACTGATTGACTCCGTAACTCAAAAAGTTTCCATTCGTCATGAATATATTTCTACAGTCATCGACCTCGCAATCTGACGGTTTGCAATCAATGCATCCCTGTCATCTTCCACAAACACGTGTCTCACATCCATCTGGTTGAGTTGTTGTTCACCCATTCTTGGCATCAAGGTTGCCAACCTATAGAATGTAGCCAAAAATACAGATGAAATCAGAAGATGTCGTGGCTTTAACAACACATCATTGACCCCCTCCACCAAGTTTGTGGTCATTTGACCATAACGAAAGCCCTAGTCACAACTTTGAGTCCATTGCCACGGCTCCATTGTACCCAACCACTCCTGAAAAGATTTATTCGTTTAACCTTCCATGTCACTCTCAAGTTGATTCATTCTTTGGCGAAAAATATGTGGCTCTAACTCGTACGCTGTACATGTTTTAAAAAAAAGATAAGTTACGGTAACTGGATAACATAAAAACATTAAACTTATATTGAAAATATAAGGTTATCCTTTACCCATTTTCACCACTTCTCTCTTCCAGTTTGCATTCTTATACTCTCGAAGAAAGTTAGCCGCAATGTGACGGATGCAGTAAACGGATCTCCATGACACACCAGAACGCCTAATTGCGGCAATTAATCATTTCCCTCTATCGGAGATGATGCAAATATTATCGTTGCTAATAACATACCTCCGCAGGTTGGTAAGGAAGAATTCCCAGGATTCCATATTATCCTTATCTACTACTGTAAATGCTATTGGGAGTACGTTCCTATTACCGTCTTGAGCAACCGCAATAAGTAAGATCTGTATATATTTTCCGTATAGCCATGTCTCATCCACCTACACAAACGTCTTGCAGTGCCCGTACACATGGATCAAACGTCCAGAACATCCAATGAAAAATTCTTTTCTCTGGCTGTAATTGGTCATTTGGGCCGTAAAAAGGTTGTGTCTGTAACTCAATCATAGTTCCCAGTATGTACTCCCGCATAGCAGCTAACCATCCCTGTAGCTCTTTATACGATGAATCGTAATCCCCATACAATTGTTCCATTGCCATCTGTTTAGCTATCCACGCCTTTCGATATGATATTCGATACTAGAATTGTGCTTGTATTTCAGCAATCAGTATCGAAACTTTAATAGTCATCATGTCCTTCACCATTGGCATGATACACGTACATATAGTTTTGGAATCAAGTTTTCGATGATCTTCTGTCATACGTGTCAATTTGCATGTGTGAGGCCCAACCAATTTTCTTATCTCCCACATTTGTGAATTTTGAATGAATGCAGCTTGTACCCACTAATTGCAGCCTTCCGCTGCCTTCCAACACTCCGTAATATATACTGTCGATTTAGACACTGCGACTTTGTAATCCACTGATATATCCATGCTATAGCGTTTAATAGTAGATACGCACTCTTCTTTACTTCCAAATCTCTGGCCTACGAATAACTCCTCATGATCGGAATTTACGGCTAGCCAGTGAGCAGGATATATTTTAGGATACTTCGAAAACTCAGTTACACGCGCTGCGTCGGGGTCTATGAGCGACATGTGTGGCCCAGGATTATTGTGTATCATAATACATCGCATCTGGTTCCCGACAGAAGACGCACTAATGTTCCCATCGTCATTCACGTCTTCATCGTTAATATCATCAGGTATATCGTCCATATCGAGATCACTGTCAATATCAACCTCTTTCTCACAATGATCACAACTATCGTGTCCATCATCACCAACGACATCAATATCGGGTGTAATATTAAGATCGATATCAATCTCATGTATAGTCGAGTCAGCATCAACTTACGATATTGGAGGCACCATGCATGGTTCTTGAGCTCCATGTTCTTCACCATATGCATTGATGTCTTCATTTTGCTCAATACCGGCTAACTCAGCAAATTAGTGAATCTGTGTATTTTTGTTACTCCCATTCCCACCGTAAAGAGCGATCATTGTCTCCACGTCTTCGTCGTCTACAAGTTCTATTTTTGTGAATTTGATCGAATTTGCTGAAACTGTAACACCCCAAACCCGGCCTATAAGTTAAGACGAGATTTGGTTTGTTACATAGATCGAACTATCTCAATAATTTAGGTGAATCGGTATATCAAAACCCTTTTGAAAATAGAGTTTAATAAAACCAAGAGAAATAATTTTAAATTTGATGTATTTGAGAAACATTAGTTGAAAATCTCATCATTTAATATTTAATTATCAAAACCTTAAAGTAATTTTTATAAGAGTTCAAAATATTTAAAAATAAAAATAGATAAAGGATTTCATATGTTTGAAAAACCCAAAGTATTTTAAGAAAACATTATAAGATAAATATAAGCCCATATTAAATATCTAAAACATAAATTAAATCCATCCACACATAAAATCCATAAAATATTAATAGAGGCCTTATTACATCATACCCAAAATAGCAAATTAAAGAAAGTACTTATTAAAAATTCAAAGTTTATTAAACCCATGTTTGCAGTATGGCCTCCACGAAGTCATCCTCGGCCCAAGTCCACGTCAATTTCCATTACCTGAGATGAAAAATTTGAGGGAGTGAGTTACTCAGAACTCAGTGTATAACTTAACTCAGTGTATAACTTACTTACTCCATCCACTGGGCCAGATCATCAAATCATAATTTTGGGCTTAAGCCCATAAACTGATTTAGCAATAAAAATAATAAGATACATGCAAAATGAAATTTCCCACCCAAACCTAATTTCCATCCACTACACACCACCCGTACCAACCCTCACACCTATGGGGATCAAGTCAACCCACCCCGCCAACACACCAATCGTAGGCATTAAGCCATTTTATATTTGTGGCAGAGCCACCGAACTAGATTGTGACAAAGTCACCGAACTAGAGGCATTAAGCCATTAAAATATTTGTGGCAGAGCCACCGAACTAGAGGCAATGAGCCATTTAATTATTTTGTGGTAGAGCCACCGAACTAGAGGCAATGAGCCATTTAATTATTTTGTGGCAGAGCCACCGAACTAGAGGAATGAGCCATTTAATTATTTTGTGGCAGAGCCACCGAACTAGATTTTTGGCAACAGGCCTTTCTTCTCTTCATCATTAATCCCAACCCATGCAACATGTATGCATAATAGTCTATATACATATGAAAATTTTAGCAAAAGGCCCAATTTACATGTGATTCAAAATTTCAGGTTTTTATTAAGGCCCATAATACAAAATATCATTTAGCCCATTTAACAATCTAGCAACTTTGGTCCATTTAACGATCTAGCAGGGATTTCGGCCCATTTAACGATCTATCAGGGATTTCGGCCCATTTAACGATCTAGCAGGGATTTCAGCCCATTTAACGATCTAGTAGGGATTTCGGCCCATTTAACGATCTATCAGGGATTTCGGCCCATTTAACAATCTAACAGGGATTTCGGCCCATTTAACGATTTAACAGGGATTTCGGCCCATTTTACTATCTAGCATACTTTTTGGCCCATTTTACGATCTAGCACATTTTCGGCCCATTTACACATGAGACATAAAATTTACATTTTACCAATTAACTCATAGAGGGTGTTTTCGTAATTTTCACAATTTTAACCGTTTTCATGTAATTTCACCAAAAATACCAATTATTTCGTATTGTACTAATTTTGTCATTTTTATGATTTTGCTCAATACTACGGTATGACATCTAACCCGAGATAAGTGTGAAGTTACACACCTTGATATCGTGAGTACTAAACCTTCCCGCTCGTCAACACCTAAACGTAGCACGAACCATTAGAACACTTTCATTTATCAAAAGAAATACACTATTGGTAAACGATCTAAATCTTTACCCTTTTGATTTTGAACCACTTCTATTTTTGGTTTCTCCTTGATTGTTGATTCGTTGCCCGATGTGAATCCACGAACGAACAAAGGCTCGGGAGTACGAATAACCTCAAACAATTGATTCTCCTCAGTTGAAGGTCCGCAACCCGGTGGAAAATCCTGATTCACAAAAACCCTTCGTTTATATTTAGGGGATTAAGCGGAACCGCCTCTTTCAAGACTATGGACCCCTTTTACGCCTCTAACTTGAATGTCTCTAAAGACATGAGATCATTAGTCCGACTTATAAGTATCGAAATATGGCTAACGATTTATAAGATTTGAGATTTGGCTTACCACGATTATCTTCGTTCCTCGAAGAAACGATCGAGCGATTATGTCCCTAAAACGAAATAGATTAATAACTAATTATACTAATATAATGAATAAAATAAGAACCCTTAAGAGAAAATCTCCTTACCTTAATTCTTGAAATCGATTCCAAAGTTCCAAAAAAATATTCAAGAACACCTTGAGTTTTTACCCTCCAAAATCTCACTAATGCTCACGATTGAGTGAGAAGAATTATGTATGATTAAGGAAATCGGTTGTGATCAAGGAAAATGAAAGAAATTTTGGCACAAAAACAAGTTAACATTCGGCCATGGATGAAAGTATTGGAGAGATTTTAATGAAGAAGAAATTGAAGAATAGGGAAATAGAATGATATGGTTCGGTTTCAAGAGAAAAAGAGAGAAAGAAAAGAGAAGAAAAGGGTACTTATATTAGAAGAAAGTGCATTCGGCATTAAGGAGGAAAAATGAAAAAAAAAATAAAAGAAGAAGAATCTTTGCTTGCCTAAGTGCTTTTGGTCACAATGAGAAGAAAAGTTTTGGAAGAGAAAAAGATTTCAAAACCAAAATGGTCCAAAGAGAATGGCTCAAAAATGAATTGTTTACTCATGTATGTTGGCAAATTTATTAGAGAGAATATGGGTGGAGGGAAAGATGTTTTGCTAAGAAAATGACCAAATGAATGTGTTTTACCAACACCAAAGCCTACCAAAACAAACACAAAACCGCCATCCCCCTAGCCTCTATGCCGTCCAAATGCAATGGTCAAAAGGCTATTAGGAGTTTCAAAACATCTTCCTACTCTTAAGCCTTATCCCCTCCTTTTCCTTAAGTTGATGAAACATAATCCCCAATTCAAGCCCTTATCTTTAGCTTTCCAAATCCTTAATCTTCTTACCAAAATAAAAACAATCCAACTCATCCTAACTTTATCCCTTGCCGACACATGCTTAAGCTAAAGCAAAAAAATAAAAATTCCTAATTGCATGCTAGGTGATTCGAACTCCTTCCCTCATGTCCAACTTATGATGCCTTCACCACTTTGCCACTTACTCATCTTATGGCATCTTTTAGTACTTAATTAACTTATGTTTCAAAGTTACCTAATTTCTTTACACTAAAGTACACTTTACTAATATTTATTTTAACTCCAATTAAACCCGAACTAACACTTAGCAACATAATAATATTTAAATATTTAGGATGTTACAATTCTACCCCCTTAAAGAAAATTTCGTCCTCGAAATTTACCTGATTAAAAGAGGTGTGGATATTGTTGTTGAATTGCATCCTCAAGCTCCCACGTAGCTTCCTCCGCTCCGTGATTACGCCATAAAACTTTGACCAACGGCACAGTCTTCTTTCTTAGCACTTTAACATCCCGGTCTAATATTTCCACTGGTTCTTCCTCAAAAGACAAATCTGATTTCAATTCCACTTCCTCAACCGGTAATACATGAGATGGATCTGATCTATAGCGTCTCAGCATGGAAACATGGAAAACATTATGAATTTAACCCAACTCCGGAGGTAATTCAATCTGATAAGCCACTGGACCAACACGCTTCATCACACGATATGGCCCGATGAACTTAGGGCTTAACTTGCCCTTCTTTCCGAATCTGAAAATTTTCTTCAGGAAGACCTGTTCTCCCACAGCAAACTCGATATCCTTACGCTTCAGGTCTGCATACGACTTCTGCTATCCGAAGCTTCTTTTAACCATACTCGAATAACTTTTACTTTTTCTTCCGTTTCAGATATCAATTCAGGACCCAACA
This sequence comes from Gossypium rotundifolium, assembly GCA_025506655.1. Taxonomy (NCBI): domain Eukaryota; kingdom Viridiplantae; phylum Streptophyta; class Magnoliopsida; order Malvales; family Malvaceae; genus Gossypium; species Gossypium rotundifolium. The sequence continues at coordinate 12,623,199 of CP106727.1, forward strand.
TCTGCCGTTCGCCCAATTCAGTCCAACAAGTAGGAGTATGACATCTACGACCATACAATGCCTCGTAGGGTGCCATCTGAATGCTAGACTGATAGCTATTGTTATACGCGAATTCTGCCAATGGTAGAAAATCCTCCCAACTACCTCTGAAGTCGATCACACATCCCCTTAACATGTCTTCCAATATCTGAATTATTCTTTCAGACTGACCATCAGATTGAGGATGAAAAGTCGTACTAAAGTTTAACTTCGTTCCCAAGGCTTCATGCAGAGCTCTCCAAAATCGTGATGTAAATCTAGGATCCCTGTCTGATATAATAGACACTGGTACCCCATGCAACCTCACGATTTCAGATACATACAGCTTAGCCAATTTTTCTAATGAATAATCCGTACGAACTGGAAGAAAATGAGCAGTCTTTGTCAAATGATCAACTATTACCCATACGGAATTTTTCTTAGTAGGTGTTAAAGGTAACCCACTAACAAAATCCATTGCTATTCGCTCCCATTTCCAAAGAGGAATCTTTACTGGTTGTAACAAACCTAACGGTAATTGATGCTCCGCCTTCACTTGCTGACAAGTCAAACATTTTCCTACAAACTCAAAAATCTCACGCTTCAACCCTGGCCACCAATACTATTCATGGAGATCTCGATACATCTTATTTCCTCCGGGGTGCATAGCATAAGGGCTACTATGCGCCTCCCGTAGAATCATTTGCCTCAATTCTAAGTCTTTAGGCATACAAACCCTTCCACGAAAGTACAGCACTCCATTCGTGTTTATACCAAAATCCTCTATTTCACACCTTTCAATCTACTGGAATAAAAGTCCCAACTTTTTATCTGATGTCTGCTTTTCCCTGATTTGTTCTAACCACAGAGGCTTCACCTGAAGTTCTGCTAACAGACTACCATCCTCATATAAACTCAAATGAGCAAACATTGCTCTCAATTCAGATACTGTTTTTACGACTTAGCGCGTCGGCTACCACATTAGCTTTTCCAGATGATATTCGATTGAGAAATCATAGTCCTTTAATAATTCTACCCATCTTCTTTGTCTCAAATTCAACTCCTTTTGGGTAAGGAGGTACTTAAGACTCTTGTGATCCGTGTAGATGATAGACTTCTCACCATAAAGATAGTGCCTCCAAATCTTTAAAGCAAATACCACTGCAGCTAACTCCAAATCATGAGTAGGGTAGTTTACTTCGTGCGGTCTCAATTGACGAGAAGCATAAGCCACCACCTTTCCATTTTGCATCAGCACACAACCCAAACCCGTGTGAGACGTATCACAATAAACGGTAAATTCTTTTCCACCTCCTACCGATCAAACCGTGCTTCCACAAAATCTTCTTCAATTTCTCAAAACTCTCTTGTTGTTTTTCAGTCCAGATATATGGTACTCCCTTCCGCAACAGTTTAGTTAGGGGTGCAGCAATCAATGAAAACCCCTCAACAAAGCGTCTATAATAACCAGCCAATCCTAAGAAACTCTGAATTTCAGCTACCGACTTTGGTGGTTTCCAATCCAGAATAGCCTCAATCTTCCGAGGATCCACCCTTATTCCTTCAGCTGATACCACATGACCCAAGAAAGTCACTTCCTTTAGCCAAAATTCACATTTACTGAATTTGGCATAAAGTTGCTTATCACGAAGTAGCTGCAATACAATACGCAAATACGTGTCATGTTCCTCTTCATTTCTCGAATAAACCAAGATGTCATCTATGAACACTACCACAAATCGATCTAAATATGGTTGAAAGACTCGGTTCATCATGTCCATAAATGCAGCTGGTGTATTGGTTAATCCAAACGGCATCACCAAAAACTCATAATGTCCATAACGAGTTTTGAATGACGTCTTATAAATATCTGCTTCTTTCACCTTAAGCTGGTGATAATCCGATCTCAAATCAATTTTGGAGAAAACTAAAGCTCCCTTCAATTGATCAAACAGGTCATCAATCCTCGGTAAAGGATACCTATTCTTGATCGTCAATTTATTCAATTGCCTGTAATCAATGCACATACGCATCGATCCATCCTTCTTCTTCACGAACAAAACTGGTGCTCCCCACGGAGACACACTCGGTCGAATAAATCCCCGATCCAACAATTCTTAAATTTGAGCTTTAAGCTCCGCCAACTCCTTCGGTGCCATTCTATAAGGAGCAATGGACACTGGAGCCGTTCCGGGCAAAAGCTCAATGCCAAATTCTACTTCCCGATCTGGAGGTATACCAGGAAGTTCATTGGGAAATACATCTGAAAATTCCTTTACCGTTCTCACATCATTCACGGATAACTCTTTGGCATCCAAAGCACAAATAAAGGCTAGGAATGCTCCATATCCCTTCCACACCAACTTCTCTGCCTTCAACGCAGATACCACATTTGCCAAGTAATTCCTTCGTTCGCCTATCATTATTACATCCTTATCATCTGAAGTTCTTATTGACATTCGCTTTTCAGCACAATCCAAATGTGCCCAATGCATAACCAACCAATCCATGCCCAGAATGAGATCGAACTCGCCGAAAGGCAATTCCATCAAATTCGCCAAAAATACTTCTTCTTGAATTTCTAAGGGCACAACTCTAAACAGTTTATTTACAATTATCGACTGTCCTAAAGGACTAATTACTGTCATCTCACTATCGGTAATTTTAGATTCTAGATTCAAGTTTCCAGATATGGCGCTAGCAACGTACGAATGGGTAGAACCAATATCTATTAAAGTAGTAACAGGTACATCGAAGATGAAGAACGTACCAGTTATTACATCAGGTGCATTGCCATCCTCGCAGCGTCTATCTGCATAGACCAATCCTGGCTGTCTTGCATCTGTGTTACCTCTAGGATATTGCCTCGACCCGGTGCACCTTGACCACGTCCAGCCTCATTACCACCACGACCTGGTCCACGACCTCTCGGTGGCTATTGAGTACCTCTGGCCGGCTGTGTATCAGTATTACGAACTTCCTGAGTTGTATCCATACGTCGAGGGCAATTTCTATATTGATGATCCATTGAGCCACATTTATAACAAGCGCCCGTTTTCCTCTAGCACTCTCCAAAATGCCTTTTCCCACATTTAGCACAATCTCGACTTTGATTATTAGCTACAGGTGCTCTACCTTGAGTTGGTTCATCATTTCGCGACCTCTTCAGAAATCTTTTTGAAGAACTCGACTGCTTTATATCTCTCTTGCTTCTAAATATTTCTCGATTCTGTCGTTCTGAGTTCTTAGCCTCTTCAGCTATCTTGGCCTTCTCCACAAGCGTGGCAAAAGTTCTAACTTGTTGCAGGGCAATCAGAACCCTCAACTCGTCATTCAGCCCATCCTCGAATCGCACACAATGTTCATGATCCGTTGACACTATTGTCCGAGCATAGCGACTCAAGCGTAAAACTCAACCTCATATGTTGCCACGCCTTATTCCTTGAATTAGATTCAAAATTTCTTCCTTCAAGCGTCCACATACCTTGTTCCAACATATTTCCTTGAAGGCGACTTTAAAGAATTCCCAAGTAATCAATGCGACCTCGGTGCCTTCTCGAACAAGAAGCCACCATTGATACGCTTCTCTCTTAGCAAAGACACGGCTCCTTTCGGTTTACGCTTTCGACGATTGCATTCCATATCATTCATAATCCGTTCCACAGCTTCGAGCCAATACTCTGCCACATTCGGAGCTATACCGAAAACTCCTCTAAAGACTTCTGCATTATTTGACCTGAGTCATTCCAAAATTGACCCACGAGTTGTTGGCCCAATTCTAGTTCCAGCGACCTTTTCTAAGACTCGCAGCATTGCTTGTTTCAAAGCATTATCTTCTTCCATATGATCTTGTGATCCCGTCACACTTACAAGTGACGCAGGTGCATCCATTTCTGGCATATGATTTGGTGCTTCAGTTGCACCTCTAACACCTCGTCCTCTACCACGGCCACGTCTACCGCGTCCATGACCACGTCCTCTAGTGGTCATGATGATTAATTTGATTTAATTTGATTACAAGTTTTATGAATCAGAAAATTATTTCAGTGTTTATTAACGATGTTTTATGAGATTTGAGAGATAAAGTTGTTTTTCGCAACCATAACCTATAGTCTCAATCTCTACGATTTTCAACATCTAAAACTAGAAGTTCTAGAGTGTTCCTATGATCATATCATCATCATCATAATAATCATTTAGTAACGAATACTTACTTGACTTGGTGCCTGATGCTTGTGGTGCCATACTGATCTTTAAAACATAATTGAAATAATTTCATACAGAAGTTATTTGTTGAACCCAACCACAGTCGAGTTTTAAAACTAGCTCTGATACCATTAAATGTAACACCCCAAACCCGGCCTATACGTTAAGACGAGATTTGGTTTGTTACATAGATCGAACTATCTCAATAATTTAGGTGAATCGGTATATCAAAACCCTTTTGAAAATAGAGTTTAATAAAAACCAAGAGAAATAATTTTAAATTTGATGTATTTGAGAAACATTAGTTGAAAATCTCATCATTTAATATTTAATTATCAAAACCTTAAAGTAATTTTTATAAGAGTTCAAAATATTTAAAAATAAAAATAGATAAAGGATTTCATATGTTTGAAAAACCCAAAGTATTTTAAGAAAACATTATAAGATAAATATAAGCCCATATTAAATATCTAAAACATAATTTAAATCCATCCACACATAAAATCCATAAAATATTAATAGAGGCCTTATTACATCATACCCAAAATAGCAAATTAAAGAAAGTACTTATTAAAAATTCAAAGTTTATTAAACCCATGTTTGCATTATGGCCTCCACGAAGTCATCCTCGGCCCAAGTCAGGGTCAATTTCCATTACCTGAGATGAAAAATTTGAGGGAGTGAGTTACTCAGAACTCAGTGTATAACTTAACTCAGTGTATAACTTACTTACTTTATCCACTGGGCCAGATCATCAAATCATAATTTTGGGCTTAAGCCCATAAACTGATTTAGCAATAAAAATAATGAGATACATGCAAAATGAAATTTCCAACCCAAACCTAATTACCATCCGCTACACACCACCCATACCAACCATCACACCTGTGGGGATCAAGTCAACCCACCCCGCCAACACACCAATCGTAGGCATTAAGCCATTTTATATTTGTGGCAGAGCCACCGAACTAGATTGTGACAAAGTCACCGAACCAGAGGCATTGAGCCATTAAAATATTTGTGGCAAAGCCACCGAACTAGAGGCAATGAGCCATTTAATTATTTTGTGGCAGAGCCACCGAACTAGAGGCAATGAGCCATTTAATTATTTTGTGGCAGAGCCATTGAACTAGAGGCAATGAGCCATTTAATTATTTTGTGGCAGAGCCACCGAACTAGATTTTTGGCAACAGGCCTTTCTTCTCTTCATCATTAATCCCAACCCATGCAACATGTATGCATAATAGTCTATATACATATGAAAATTTTAGCAAAAGGCCCAATTTACATGTGATTCAAAATTTCAGGTTTTTATTAAGGCCCATAATACAAAATATCGTTTAGCCCATTTAACAATCTAGCAACTTTGGTCCATTTAACGATCTAGCAGGGATTTCGGCCCATTTAACGATCTATCAGGGATTTCGGCCCATTTAACGATCTAGCAGGGATTTCGGCCCATTTAACGGTATAGCAGGGATTTCGGCCCATTTAATGATCTATCAGGGATTTCGGCCCATTTAACAATGTAACAGGGATTTCGGCCCATTTAACGATTTAACAGGGATTTCGGCCCATTTTACTATCTAGCATACTTTTTGGCCCATTTTACGATCTAGCACATTTTCGGCCCATTTACACATGAGACATAAAATTTACATTTTACCAATTAACTCATAGAGGGCGTTTTCGTAATTTTCACAATTTTAACCGTTTTCATGTAATTTCACCAAAAATACCAATTATTTCGTATTGTACTGATTTTGTCGTTTTTACGATTTTGCTCAATACTACGGTATGACATCTAACCCGAGATAAGTGTGAAGTTACACACCTTGATATCGTGAGTACTAAACCTTCCCGCTCGTCAACACCTAAACGTAACACGAACCATTAGAACACTTTCATTTATCAAAAGAAATACACTATTGGTAAATGATCTAAATCTTTACCCTTTTGATTTTGAACCACTTCTATTTTTGGTTTCTCCTCGATTGTTGATTCGTTGCCCGATGTGAATCCACGAACGAACAAAGGCTCGGGAGTACGAATAACCTCAAACAATTGATTCTCGTCGGTTGAAGGTCCGAAACCCGGTGGAAAATCCTGGATTCCTGAAACAATCCTTCGTTTATATTTAGGGGGATTAGCGGAACCGCCCCTCTTTCGAAGACTATGGAATGCCCTTTTCTGCCCTATCTTGAATGTCTCTAAAGACATAAGATCATTAGTCCGACTTATAAGTATCGAAATATGGCTAACGATTTATAAGATTTGAGATTTGGCTTACCACGATTATCTTCATTCCTCGAAGAAACGATCGAGCGATTATGTCCCTAAAACGAAATAGATTAATAACTAACTATACTAATATAATGAATAAAATAAGAACCCTTAAGAGAAAATCTCCTTAACTTAATTCTTGAAATCGATTCCAAAGTTCCAAAAAAATATTCAAGAACACCTTGAGTTTTTACCCTCCAAAATCTCACTAATGCTCAAGATTGGAAAGAAAATTGAGTGAGAAGAATTATGTATGATTAAGGAAATCGGTTGTGAGCAAGAAAAATGAAAGAAATTTTGGCACAAAAACAAGTTAACATTCGGCCATGGATGAAAGTATTGGAGAGATTTTAATGAAGAAGAAATTGAAGAATAGGGAAATAGAATGATATGGTTCGATTTCAAGAGAAAAAGAGAGAAAGAAAAGAGAAGAAAAGGGTACTTATATTAGAAGAAAGTGCATTCGGCATTAAGGAGGAAAAATGAAAAAAATAAAAGAAGAAGAATCTTTGCTTGCCTAAGTGCTTTTGGTCACAATGAGAAGAAAAGTTTTGGAAGAGAAAAAGATTTCAAAACCGAAATGGTCCAAAGAGAATGGCTCAAAAATGAATTGTTTACTCAAGTATGTTGGCAAATTTCGGCTAGAGAGAATATGGGTGGAGGGGAAAGATGTTTTGCTAAGAAAATGACCAAATGAATGTGTTTTACCAACACCAAAGCCTACCAAAACAAACACAAAACCGGCCATCCCCCCTAGCCTCTATGCCGTCCAAATGCAATGGTCAAAACGCTATTAGGGAGTTTCCAAAACATCTTCCTACTCTTAAGCCTTATCCCCCTCCTTTTTCCTTAAGTTGATGAAACATAATCCCCCAATTCAAGCCCTTATCTTTAGCTTTCCAAATCCTTAATCTTCTTACCAAAATAAAAACAATCCAACTCATCCTAACCTTATCCCTTGCCGACACATGCTTAAGCTAAAGCAAAAAAAATAAAAATTCCTAATTGCATGCTAGGTGATTCGAACTCCTTCCCTCATGTCCAACTTATGGTGCCTTCACCGCTTTGCCACTTACTCATCTTATGCCATCTTTTAGTACTTAATTAACTTATGTTTCAAAGTTACCTAATTTCTTTACACTAAAGTACACTTTACTAATATTTATTTTAACTCCAATTAAACCCGAACTAACACTTAGCAACATAATAATATTTAAATATTTAGGATGTTACAGAAACTGGAAACTTGTAGAAAATTCTTGAAATCGTTCTCCCACAACGTCTAACAATTTTTGCGTTAATCCTTCCCTTCATATCATCCAACGAGACATTTCTATTAAATCTAATTGCTATTTGTTGCCAACATTCAAATATGCATCCAACGGTTGTTGTCAAGATGATTCCATCGAAATAAACGCATACGAAAAACTGATCATCCATCTTCAATGGTCAATCTGTTGAAAAATAAACAAAATTTCTCAAAAAAAAATTAAAACATAACATTCACAATAAAAATTAATTAATATAAACACATAACTTACTAACAAATCAAAATAAACAAAAAAGATTTAAAACAAAACTAAAAATTAAAAATAACAAAAATAATAATTAGATTTTTACTATACTAACAATATTAATAATACTAACTAAAATATACTAACTAAAATATTAAGTTTTTAGAGTAATATACTAACGTATTAATATACCAACTAACAATATATTATTTTAAGGTTCTAAGGGTTTTAACTAACATATTAATATACTAACACATTAATATACATACTAACTAACAATATATTATTTTAGGGTTTTAAACTAACATATTAATAAACTAACAATATACTAATATATTAATATACCGATAATATAGTAACTAACATATTAATATACATACTAACTAACGATATATTATTTTATGGTTTTAGGGTTTTTAACTAACATATTAATATACTAACAATTTACTAACTAATATATTAACTAACATATTAATATACTAACTAAAAAAATTTAGGGTTTCTAACTACCTAACAATAATAATATAACTAACTAACTAACTAACTAACTAACTAAAATACTAATTAACCTACTAATCCTAACTAACTAAGAATAGC